>CM060990.1:134581435-135276852 GCA_030765065.1 Deroplatys truncata | reverse complement strand
AACTACTGAAGGTGCTCAGTAGCGGACATCCAATGGGGTGCTTGTTAGGACATAAGCTGCCTGTTTCACTTAAACGCCCTTCCAATCTTGGAGACAGTGAGGACCGGGTGATGGCTGTTGGAGTAACGGTGTTGGTAGAGCCGGCAAGGACCTCTTGTATTCCTTTGGGCTTATCCAAGAAGCATCTGTGTGTACTCTGCATTTGTGTACAAAGCCGCCGTTATTCATTCCTACTTGACGATAGCAACACAAACGAATATTGTAAAATATGAAACTATTAATCAGAATAGTGCCATAAACACTATTGTTGGCTGTAGATATAGTGAAGAACTGTGCATCGAATTACAGCTGATGGAGTACCATTAGTAAACAACGCGACATCTACTGCTTGTCGTGGAGTTCACGGTTTATTTGCCTATAGTCATCTATCTACCTTCCCGTTTCTGAGACTCTATCGCGTAAATGAGGTTTGTGGACATGGGTTTATAAACAAAATATGATCACACAGTACACATCTACCACCGGCCCTTGTAACATATTTTTTACAACCCGTATACGTTCTTAAGAGCAGTTTTGTAGGATCACTATACCTGATGCTCTGGAGATGGCGCCTTTTGGCGCAAGACAGGCACATTGAACGGCCGTCTTCTTAAGGGTGCCTTGGCCAAATGGCACAGCTATGCAACAAGCAGCTATCATCAAACGAAATAACGATCTGAAGCCAATCCAGAGCCCGCTTTTATCCGCATTCTAACTCTGAATTATTAAGTACCTTCCCTGTCAGCTAACATCAGATATTAATTTATATGACAATAGGATAAAGTACATTTTTATCTTCTACAGAACATTCATCTGGACGTATACGACAAATTTCATTATGCAAATTTTCTACAGTGCGAAAATCTTCCACTCTTAAAGTTTATCGCTTTAAATCATTTGGTCACAACGATAAGCCGATTCGCTTGGGGCTAAATGTTGGGTTTACATAACAGTGTGAATAATTCATCCGCTGCTCCGCTTTCGAACGCTTCCACATGAATGGTGCTGTTATAATATTAACTAAACTCGAAATATTTGACGCGAAATTGTTGGCAAGTTATTAACCTCTAAAGCAACTACTTAGATCTACTGTAAATTTATTAACACCACATATCCAGTTACCTTTCCAACTCCCGCGTCGTAAGGTTGCCGAGGTGATTGAATGAGAGCTGCACCTTCGCGAGGAAGACATTGCTAATTCGGCTATACGTCGTCACACATGCGTGCACCTACTGCTACTGGACCGTCCGCAATAAACTGTCTGAAAGAGCCGTAAAAAATACGATGGACAGGCAAACATGCGCAAGCGTTCTATTACAAAATGGCCTCCCTTACTGATGGAAAAGCGATCTCTACAATAAATACGCTAATGAATGTATATCACTCGAATAATGCATTTTAATACTTGGAAAAGCTGATGAAGTTTAAATGTGGTCATTACTAAAAATAGGCTCATTCAATCTGTCCAACCACAATAATGCTGCAAGAACGTCTAAAATCTTATGTGCAAGAAGATTAAGAGAAACAAGCGTAGACATTAAATAAACATTTGACAAAGGTAATATTCTTGAGAAAAAAATCTGTTGCATTCACATGACTTCCTTTACTCACTCTTCTGCAAACTATTCTTAAAAAGGTTTATGTTTTCTAATGTAATACTTGTTAATCGAGGTAAGCTTTTACTCTGCACTTAACACATGTCGTCGTTTCAGTAGTGGTTAACGCCCGTTCTTACTACATACGGCACCAAAGTCTGTGAACACTTGCGATACCTACCTGGCATTTGCTAGGAAAACCTGGAAAAAACCGCCGCCAGGGAGGACGGTCCTAGCGGGGTTTGAACCGCAAAACTCCCGATCACGAGTCTGTGCCGTAATGACCTCGGCTACCCCTGTCGTTATGCATTTCGTTATTTATATATAAGAAAACAAAGATTAAAGCGATACTTAGATTTTTAAAAAGCGGATCGCTAAGCGATGGTTTTGAAACCATGATCTTTTTCATGACCACGAGAAAAAAATAATAGCGACTTAGCACTTGAAAAAAGTATTTGAAAATTCAAACCAGTTACAAAAGAATACCTCCGAGATGATTAACGCCAACGATTTTATTTGACATAAACTGTGTGCTTTAATAAGAACTACATCTTTGTGTAGTAATATTTTGTCTATCTCTTACAATTTACCAACTACACAAAAGTAATCCAGAATAAAGAGGACTTTACAGGCTATTTGCAAAAAATAAAGCTTTTATTTGCCATGAAAAATCTCAAACATATAATATTTTAATCAAAATCGTTAACAGCCATTTTTGAGAAGAAAAAAAACTAAAATTTCTCCAAGGAAAGGATATTTTAGGGCAAGGGAATATTCTTGCAAGGCTTCGTGTCGCATCCTTGGAAGACACTGAATTTAAATGCAAAGTTTGGTATTTAATGACTTTTAGTTGTTGAGTTATGTTGTTCACAGATAGGCGCGCGCGAGCGCGCACTTCATCTAAAAATGCTTTTATTTTTATTCAAGGACCCTCAAAACATGTATTTTCGGTGGATTTTTGGGTGGATTGCAATACTTCCTCTTAGTATATTTACGTAGTAGTACAGAAAATAAAAATCGAAACCTCTGTCGCTTAAATCTGCTTCATTGCATGTACTATTTCATCTTTGGCAAACTTAAGGGAGAATAGACGAGCAAGAGGAGGTGCTTATCTTTTAGTGATATGGAGTGGTGAATAAAAAGGACGTTTAGAAATATTATTAGCAAAAATCAATTCATTATTCCTCTGCCTGCACAATAAATGTCTACAGAACAAGAAAAACAAAACATTTCAAAGGAAAAATGACATCTTTCCTCCTCTTGACCAAATATTTGTTAAGATGGAATAATTTTAAATAACTACATTTCAACAATTATGATAGAACGTTGCTGATTATAATTGCGCAATTTTTCTGCTTTATTTGTAAATACCCTCAAGAAGCATTGATATGGACAGCATCATCATTATTATTATCATCATCGCCTTCGTCTTCTACAAAGGAGAGCAAGTAGTGAGTATACATATTATCTCCCAAAAGATATGACTGTTAAGGCAGATTTACACGGGTCGAGAGTTTACGCATTAATAGCCACGAATTTGTGTAAACAGTCCGAGCAGTGATCACGACCAAGACCAGTCGTTTCTCGAACCGGTTTATAAAATCCAGCAGTGTTAGATCTAAGCGGTCGTGAACAGTTCGTGTGAGGACTGAACCGAGCGTCGTGAACATATCATTTGGATGGAACGATAAGACAGTGATGCGTTTCGTACATGCCTATCAAAGATTCATAAATGGATCACATACTGCAGGTATATATAAAAAAATAGTACTCCTTGGGACGCGAAACATATATTCCAGGGTTTCCTAAGAATCCCCAGTTGCCAAGAATCTGAGTGTCGTTTCCAATTTTATTTTGCTTGGAGGAGCTTCTCTTATACTTGTGTCACGCTTTTTAATATTATTTTCATTGTTTGCAACCAAAAAGTTAGATGTATTTCACTTACTCCAAAGAAATTATGATATGTCGCTGGATCTTCTGTTTTTAGCTCTACAAAGAGTACCAGAGGCCTCCAATATATTGCGCCGTTGTATCCAACTCCTTATCCATACTTTTCTTCTCCTCTTAGGATTCTGAAGAAGTGAACACAGTTCCTTACAAAGTAAATCATTCACAGTAGCAACACTTTCTTCAAGACTCCATATTGACTAATGATCGTGTTCTATCGAACCTATGCAACACTTTCACGCACGCGCTCTCTCACTAATTTGCTCGACCCGGTTTAGAGGCGAAAAATTACGACCGTCCTCTCGACCCGTGTAAACGTGCTTTTAAATTAAACACAATGATGGACACATTATTTTGAAGTGTAGCACCACAATAAAATTCGGGGGTAACTACGTAATGCCCCATCCGTTTTACTTATAGGGGCTTTTGGTTTAGTTACCGTAGTAAAAATATATCATGTTGGAAATAAACTCAAATGACAGATGTGACCTGGCTTTTATTAACATAGTAAATAGCATAACAAACCAGTTTTTCTCCTATATAGTGAAGAGGGGTGGATCACAACGAAATATCTACGTGTTATGCTTTTATTTGTAACTAATGAACAAGGAGATTACCGATGAGTAATCTCAGATCGTTTTTTAACATTTTAGTTTTATCTTTAATAGATTTACAGAAGTGTTATGAAACGCAGGGATCGTTTGACAACAGTGCGTTTTTCCGTTAGAGGTGGAGGGGGAATAACGCTTGACGGGTAATATCAAGTTCTCACTGAGTGGAATGCTACAGTTTTTGTTTTAATGCCGTAGAGAAGTTGTATTATGGGAGCGATTTTAACTTTGCTGGGGGTGTTTTATTTCCAAAAGAGTTCTTTCCTGCATTTTCAGCGAAATGTTCAATGTCCAATGATAGGAGCTATAAAGCCGACACACGCTTAAGTTACAATGAAAAAAAAATAAATCATTTAACTTAAAGTTTTACTTATTATCACTTAGTGTAAAAACAAGATAGGCACAGTAGTTTTATAGCCAACAGATGCAATAAAAGTCCAGGTGCTTATCGAAGCATTCAGTGAGAAAAAATTAAGCGTGATGGGTATTTTTATTTAAGAATTTAAGGGGCTGGAAAAAAAATTAAACCTTTATTTCAATATTTAATAAACGAGACTAGTAACTAAGCTATCCTATTTTAAACGTTAAATAAAGGGAAATAAACTTAATATAGAATGCTGGTACCATGTTTTAAACAGAGATGATATGATTGTGTGATAAGCCAGCGGGCGAGGGATATCACAGAAGTATCAGGTGTGTGTGCGTGTGTGTGCGTGTGTGAGAGAGAGAGAGAGAGAGAGAGAGAGAGAGAGAGAGAGACAGTTATTCAGACACTGTTGCGATGCCGTGACTTCAGCGTAAATTATGATTTGTGCAAAAATAAATGCTAAATAATAGCGAAACGATGCGCCTTAAGAAAAAAAAGTGAGGATTATAAAACATGTACATAGATTAACTGATGTTCTATAACGTTTCCCTTAATCGTTCATTGCTTGAAATATATAAAGTATACGAAAATGTATTCTTTCTCCTATGAAATAAGTATTCAGAGACTAAAGTGTAAATAGTTATTCGTATTTGTACATAGAATCGCATCCTAAGAGGATGACATCCACACTCCTTCAAAAAAAAAAAGCGCGCGCTCTCTCACTCACACACACACACACACACACACAATGTCAGAATTCCTATTGCACTCTTCTAGGGTTGTAGAGGGATCTAAGTAGATCAAGTTTTGATAAGAAAAATCATGTCCGGAAACAAGCCGTTTCAATAAAACACATATGACAAGATCACATTCAAGATTCATATCTCTAAATTTACTACTACAAGAGCTACTCCATGTGGAGACACTAAAGTTCGTTGTAAACAGTGACCGCTGAAGAACATTTTCATACACACGCTCAAAAATACCTGGCTGAATCGTTCTGCTGCAGCCAGAACTCGTGCAACCGGGTCTTCCTGCAACTCTACAGGAGTCTCATTAACAAGATCCATATCAAACACATGCGAAAAAGCCAAGAGCAGTTAGATACGACAATCGTGGTGCCGAGAATTTGGTCCACCGGTCTCCGTATGTCTCACTGAGATGTAGGGCGTCATAAGGAAAGTGTGCTGGTGCGCCATCATGTTGAAACCACTGCGCCAATATTCTTGCAGGATGGTCAAGTACCTCGCATCCATTAGGCGAACCGGGAGAAAATGCGGCCGAATAATACGACTATCGATGATACTAACCCATACATTGGTGCCAAGTGTTGCTGAAATCTACGAGGATATATGGCACGAGGATTTTCATCCCAAATACGGCTACTTCGATTGTTGAAAACACATTCCCTGGAGAAATATACCAGGTGAGTCAGCTGTCCCTAGGTATTCGTATCTATGCAATCCGCAGTTTATAGTTTAATGTGAAAACATTGACCCTTTTAGCAAACAAACTGTTATTGTAGCTCTGCCCTTCTATTCGGTACTATACGCAACTAGCATTAATGATTAAAGGCCTGAATGAGAACCAAAGAGCTGCGACAGCCTTAAAAAGACGGCGTTTTATGGATATAATGCTTGCAAGGAGATAGAACAATGTTTTCCCGAAGAGCGGGATATACTACGTGGGTTCTGACAGAGTGGATTAGCTGCTGGAATGTGTTGAAGCAAAGGTTAGCTTCGGAGGTTCGAATCTGATACAAACATTAAATTGTTTTGGTTCCTTTTTTCTCTTCTTATGTTTATTTTAGTGTACTAATTTATTTATTTTTGTTATTGGCTCTCCTGTGAGCCAAAGACACAAGAATTACAATCACGTAATTGTGTATCATGTTTACCCTAATAATGTGTACCGTATCTAGTGTTGTAAACCGTGTTACGTAGTTAGCTTTCATTCTCTTGGGCGCATATCGATGATATTAAATATAACAGTTTTTGTTTCATGTTTAAACCTTATGTTTCACTTCTTCTATTGACAAAGGAGTTGTAAATGTGCTAAGTTCACGGGTAAACAGAATAATAAATTGTTAAAGAGCGTGGATTTCATCAACGATGTAAATGTTCAAAATGACGACCCCTTCATCAATGCAAATTTGTGTACGTTGCCGGAGAGACCTTCTTGCATGCTGTAACATGCGCGGTTTAATCTACCTCATTCTTCACGTATGAGTAAGCCAGTAGACGATTTGGGCTTTGCGGTGGCAAACATGACGATTATTCTATTGTGTACACATTTATAATGTTATCAAAAATGTTATTTATATCGTAATATCAAATATAGGCCCAAAGAGATAAAACAACAGATAATAAAAAGTTTGAACTTAACCCGAAGGATCTGAACCCGAACTGAAGTGACAGTGTTAAAGCAACTATGATAATACCATTAGGCCAATGCTACCTTGTCAGCTGGGGTTCCTATATGAATTAGTAATCGCAGAACTAGACCTCGCCTCGAATCTTTACACGCTTTTTGCAGCGTCATACAGTGCTTTGAGCTCGGTTTGGTAGTTTTAATTCAAAGAAATAAACTGCATCAGTCATTACAATTACTGTATGATCTGAAATATACCATAGTTTGTGACATAAGTGAAATTATCTACCTAATACTTGGCATTTTTGACAAGGCTGTACAACGTTGAATGACGGCTTAAATCCAATTGGTCGCACTGCGTAGATATGCCATTTAGTTTTCAAATGGTTTTGTCAACCGATGCATGTGATAGGTATGCTAAATAATAAAAGTTTGTAAAATTGGCTAAAAGTGCTACTGCAGCTCCGTGTCGGGGGGGTATGTTTTTGCATCGACATACATAGTGATTACATTCTGTCCTGTAAAACCTTATGCACTGCTTTATCTATCCCTCCTCTATAACGTGTTACGTAAATCAGCCATTAGAGACATTCAAGAGAGGCGTAAGTCAAATATGTCGCTTAGCACGTTGCATAAATTCAAAAATAAGTAGGGGCAGCTGACTCAACTGGTATATATCCAGATTAAGGCAAGAGAAGAAGACAAACTTCCGCTTGAAACACTATGTTAGGCCCCACACCAATTTTGCGACTATGAAACTTTGCCAAATTTGGCTACCACACCACCGTACAGTCCTGGTTTAGCACCTCCAGAATTCCATCTCTTTGGGCCTATAGAAGATGGACTACGTGGCCAACATTTTCCAGACTCAGATGCTGTCGTCAAAGCTGTAAGACAGTGGTTTGCCTCAGCTGATTCAGGTTTTTACGAGCGCGGCATGTAGGCTCTTGTTTCTTGGCAAAAGTGCATAACGAATGGTAGTGACTATGTGGAAATCTTGCTCTATTTAACTGTGTTATTGTTCTTTCTGTATCTGTTGTAGTTTCCATGAAAATAAATAGGAGACATTAGTTTCGGAATGACCCTCGTAGAATGCAAATATTGAAAACATTTCCGTCATTAATGTCACAAATTCTTCCAAAGTTTAACAGTACTGCATCGAATTTCTAGTTTTGTTTCGATAAGTTTTACTTTTATTTTCATAACTATTTATTACTTCTTCAAACTTTATACAAACTCTTGTATTGATGTGCACGAATCAAAAGCAATGTCATAATTCGAAAAACCTGTATATGAAATACCATGGTACGATAACTGTCCATTTATGGTTCGTTTTTTCTAGTACGGTCTGATCGAACTTAAGAGGATAGCAACACTGGACCAGCGTCACCTTAATCATCTGACAGTGACACGAAGGTACAGCTGTACAGAACTCAGTTTACACGGTTTTTATAGCTTTTATTTGTGACATGTAGATTTACACAGTTTGCCGAATATTTTATCTATAATAGGTTCTCGTCATATTTGATTTTGTGTAAGAACTTAACCGTTTATTGCCGTAGCTTTACCTCACGGCTGTGAACATTTGCTGGAGAAAACAGCGATAATACGTACATGTGGTTCTTGGCGAAAGCAACGGGATTTGGTGAAAGTCTTAAGAGTGAATCTTTATTCCAGATATATTCTTTGTTTTAACAAACATTTAAGTAGCACCTATGACAAACTGGAAAAAGATATAAACTTATATCCTGGTATGCATACAATTGTGTTTGGGTTGGTAGTCCTGAACTCGGAGCGAAGCTCTATGTCAACTCGGTCTGCCAACACTTGCGATTCTCCCTTGGTAAATGTGTATACTTGCCAATAACTTGAAAAATTTATGGTAAAGACTGGAAAATGTTAAATGATTTTCTCCTGTTGTCTACATTTACCAACAAGATAAATGTTCAAGCAAAGTTTACATGCGTTAAGGCAGCCATGGCGAAACAGTGCTTCGCGAGTCAATTTGCGCCTCAGTTGACTCGCGCACTACCCCTCCATAGCTTCTCCCGCCCCTCCACCTCCTACTCATATTGTCAGCGTGGTCAGTAGTACGTCAAACAGTGGCTGCTATATAGCAATGCCGCTTGCGAAGCAACGTTTGAGCAGCAGAACATTCATGGAATGGGAGAAGTTCTTCGTTGAGGATGGTGGCAATGCAAATGTTTAATATGTCCCAAAGCGAAGTAATGCAATTCAACATGTAACGCCATTACAATGCTTATCATTCCGAATATGGTAACTTGGGTCTGTAATTATTATTATTATTATTATTAAACATTTTATTTAATGAGACTTTAATTCTTATTTAAACTACAGGTAAGATTGCTAATTTTCAAAAAGTTCACAGGACGCAAAATAACGCAAAAAGTTTTGAAATTGATAGAAAACAATGGACCCAAACCAACTACAAAGACTCAAACTATGGCAGAAAAAATAAATCACGCTAGTTATATTGTTACCTGGGAAATTACAAAGGCCTTAATGCATTTCAGGAAGGAGAATGTATTAAAACATGTTTAATAAAAATTTCTGGGATTTTATGTCCTCAACAGGTCCATAATTTCGAGTGTTGGCATACTTTCCGACAAACCATTGCAACGAAAGTTGAAGTGCTTTCTGCCGACGTAATAAGGCAGATGGATTTGAAAATGGCTGAGTTTGTGAAGTTTTCTCTTGCACTAGACGAGAGTACAGATGTAACTGACACCTCAATTGGCTACTTTCATTCGAGGTATTGATAAGGAACCTAATGTTGAAGAGTATTTGCTTGATTTAGTCCTACTAAAAGGCAGTACTACTGGCGAGGAGATATTTAAAGCTCTAAAAATTAGTACTGAAAGATATTGTTTACATGGTCAAAATTAGTATCAGACGGTGATAAAGGTATTTCGAGCAATTTTTATGCTTGGCATTGTTTGTTGCATCAAGAAGCACTTTGTGCCAAGTCAGTTACACTACAATAGTGATGGATTGTGTTGTGAACAAAATAAAGGGAAGTGCTTTGAAACACCGGCAGTTTCGAAATATGTATACTTAAAAATATTGGAGAATCATTTCAAGATATTAAGTATTTGTGTGATGTTAAATGGCTTAGCAGAGGTGCAATGTTACGTCGGTTCTTCAACCTCAGAGATGCATTCCCCGGATTCATGAAAGAAAAGGCAATTTATTTTAGCTTAACATTTACATTATTCTCATATGCTTTAAGGTCATTTTATTGTAATCTTATTGTTTTCTTATTTTAGGGAATGGAAATTTAGAAACTAAACACGAGGTCTGGGTCTGCGACTTAGCTTTCTTATGCGATATATGTACGCAATTAAACAAGGTGAATACTACATTTCAACGACGCAATCAAAATATTGTTGATAAGTATAGTTCAGTGCAGGCGTTCGTAAATACACTTTCACTCTGGGTAGATCACTTGAAAGAGGGGTAGGTGTACTATTTTCCATGTTTAAATCTCCTTTCAAATTTCTCCTCAGATAAATTCAGTATTTACGTTAGTATTCTCTTAACACTTAAAAGTGACTTTTGTGATTACAGATTTCGTTATTTCAGGGTTTTTAAATATGATATATCAGTGTATGTCTATCCATTAAACATAGACGTAAGAAAGGCCAGAATCAATCTGCAAAAGGAGCTGATTCATTTACAATCTGACGAAATCATGAGTCAGATGCAAGGATTTAATAGGAGTGGAATGTTTTAAAATCTTATGCGACAATAAATATCCGAAGCTTCGATCATATGCAATTTCCATGGAAGCAATGTTTTGTACAACGTACGTCTGTGAATAATTATTTTCCATGATTAAATTAGTAAAAAGCAAATGCAGATCCCGACAGACGAACGAACATCTTCATGACCAGTAACGTCTAGCTGTAAACAACATAATTCCCGATTTCGAATCTCTCACTGTAAACGACATCGGAGAAGATTAATTTACTTTAAATGCAGAGTACAGGACGCCACTGAATCAGTTCGTTCTTTACTACCACCCCGCCCGCGTTTCAAATTCTCCCCCTTCCATAGCTTTGTTATCCAGGTTGCATCAAGGTGCTTCGGGGCAGGCTTACAGTCTCGCCATGCCCACGTTAAGGGACACAATGGGACTAACTGAAAATCAAGGGTGGGGTGTATCTGAGAGTATGGGATTCTCCAAACGAGAAGACCGAAAGGGGGAGAGGGACGGGGAGAGAGACTAGTCCTTTTACGAAGTAAAAATCAAGAAACTTCTGGAAGAAAAGTGAGCGGGAACGCTGGGAGGATATCAGAGATCCAGCCGTAAAACAGACAAGCTCTGGCAATGATGCTACTGGCTGCTGCAGCTGAAACCTGGGATAAAGAATGGTGCCCGGAAATGTGAAGTGTGCGCGGGTAATCGCGGCCCACAGACTTGAAGCCGGGGTGCAATGCAACAGGACGTGAGAGCACCACTTGAAGTCACTGCCATTAGGCGAACCTTTTGCCATGACTTGACAGTGAAAAGCAGCACACTCGAATGGGCATAAACGTTCCTGTGCATCTAGTTTACTTAAGTATGTTACTTTAACTAATGTTGGCACAATCTCCTTATCATTTGGTGGCCAAACTAGTCCCTTATTGGTTTTAAGTAAATGTCGACACACATATGTTAATCTATGAACAATGGCCAGTCTTACGTAATGCGTGAAAGGGCAGGAATTACGAAAAGTTTAATCTGAGGGGCTGTAAGTCTCTGCTTTGTAAAATACTGGTCATTTTACGAAATTAATATAGGAAGCAAACCAAGTTATTGCACTTAGGTTCCAACGCTGCTACAGCTAATGAACTATTCTATATAGATATATCTCATAGTTTTAACTTTCTAACATAGTGAGTGTGACCAAACACTTCTTGGTCGAATTTAAAACGATGTGCCGCCGCCATCTTTTTCTTCTTACTTTTTTCATTCCGCTATAGTTAAATTAAAACCCCCCTCTCTATACTTTATTCCATTTATACTTTTCTTCTAAAATAGTTTAAAGAATGAAATTAAAAGAGATACATACGTACACACACATATACACATACATCCTAAGACAAAACAAAATGAGGAGACTCTCGAAGCGTATATTTAAGTCCAAATCGTTTCCGCGGCCGTTTCACAATGGTGTCTTGGAACATGTGCCTTTAGCTTCATTCTATTGTCACCTTTCATATCGAGTCCCCACTACTGAATATGCGCCGACAGCCGAGCGATTATAAGCAGGTTCGTATCCCGAGCATAATTTTTTTTTCAAAAACGCAATGTTTATTATACTTATTATAATTTCCAGTTGCTAAGGCTTATTTGATTTCAAGGCATTTATGCTCACATAAAAACTGAAATACACTCTTTTTCGTTTTCAGACTAAATAAGCAAATATTATAGTCCTAAATTAAAAAGTAAACAAAAATAGAAATTAACTTAATATCGGGCGTGAAAACCCTCTGCTTCTATTACTGCCCTCATTTTATTGGACATGGATGACATCAAATGCCTAGCTAAATTTTCACGAGAGAATACTTCCTCCGAAGCATCGTGTGTTTCATCCCACAAAACCTCTTTTGTCTTGCAGGCCAAATTAACTACAAAACCGTCTTCAACTCTGCATACACATTTTCAATAGGACTCAAATCTGGTGAGCAAGGAGGTAAGTGAATCACTGAGATATCTTGCGTTTGCGAGAACCAGTTGGAAACTTGCTGACTTGCGTGGACAGAGTGGTTATCCTGCTGGAATTAAATCATTCCATCGGGACGTCTGGTACTTACAGAAAGAACCATGATGTTTTTGAGGACGTCTTTATACTGCTGGCTATTTAATGTGCCATCAAGCTGCCACAACACACCTAGACCATCTCGTAAAATCCAACCCCAGCATCACACAGATACGCGACCTTGGCGATCAATTTGTGCCACGTATTTTGCATCGTAACGTTTTCCTCTGGGGCGGTAGACAATTGCTTTACCAATTTGTAGATGAAAATGTCACCTCGTCTATGAATATAACCATATTCCAGTTATAGTTAGTAGGATATATAGGACAGACCGGGCCACTTTTTGCGTTTATATGGGAAAGGATAGGGAAAACAAGGGTATATGCGGCGGTTCACGGAGGAAAATGCGTTTATATGGGGAAGATAGGGACTACGAGGATCGATGCTAGGCTAGATAGAGGTTGAAGGAATGGGGATGTGCCTTATATGAGAGATACGTGGAATACGAGGAGAAGTGTTAGACTAGATAGGATTTGAGATGTGGAATATGCATTTATATGGGAAAGATAGGGAAAACGTGAACAGATGCTAGGATAGACAGATGCTGAAGCAGGGGAATATGAACATATATACAGGAGAGATAGGGGATACGTAGAGAGGTACTAGACTATTCAGGGTTTGAAGGTAGAATATGGCTTTTTTATATGAAGAGACGAGGAAAACGAGGGTATATGCTAGGTTGAGAGAACCTTCAATGAGGAAAAAATGCGTTTATATGGGTGAGATAGGGAAAACGAGGAGAGTTCTGAGGTAGAGCAGGGACTGAAGGAGGGAGAGATATTCTTTATACGACAGAGATAGGGCATACGAGGGGAGGTGCTAGTGTAGACAGAGGTTAAGGAGTGCGGTATACGATTATATGAGGAATATATGGAAAATGGGAACAGATGGTATGATAGACAGAAGCGGGGGCTACTTTTGCGTTTATATGGGGAGGGATAGGGAAAACGAGGGTAGATGCGACAGTTCAAGGAGGAAAATGCGTTTATAGGGGAGAGATAGGGAATACCAGGGCTGATGCTAGGCTAGTCAGATGCTAAAGGAGGGAGGAATATGCTTTATACGAGAGAGATAGGGAAATACAAGGAAAGATGCTATACTAAACAAGACTTGAAGGCTAGAATATGGCGTTTTATATGAGCGATATAGCGAACCGAGGAGAGGTATTAGGCTAGGAGTTTTGAATGATAGAGTAGACGTTTATATGCGAGAGATAGGGTATACGAGGGTCGATGCTAGGCTAGACAGGGTTGAAGTAGGGAATGCGTTTTATATGAGAGAGGTAGGGGAATATGAGGAGAAGTGCTAGACTAGACAGGAAGGTCTGAATGACAGAGTATGCGTTTATAGGGGAAAAGATAGGGAAAACGAAGGTAGGTGCTAGGTTGAGAGAGTCTTCAAGGGGGAAAATGCATTTATATGAGATCGGTAGGACATATGAGGAGAGATGCTAGTCTAGACATGGGTTGAGGAGCAGAGTATACGTTTATATGGGAGAAATATGGAAAACGGGAGAGATACAAGGATAAACAGGGGTTGAAGGAGGAGGAATGTAGGGTTATACGGTAATATATAGAGTAATTCGATTATAAAACTTTTATCATCCAGCGCCGCAACACTTTTATATACTTATTCTCTAAACCTTACAAACTTTATATATGTTAAACTACTGCGCGAAACGGAGAGGGACAAACTGTATATCGGTTTACAGCGAAGTATACGTCCTAACCTATTCCCACCTTGTATGTTCTGAATCTTCTCATTGTCTATTCATTCCTAACATAATCACGTAACAAGACGTAACCAACAAACGTAACCACGTAACAAGACGTAACACAACGTAACATAACAGCATGACAAGACGTCATACTAAGCAACATAAGCACGTAACCACGCAACATCACGTGACATCTCGTAACCAGAAACGTTACACGACGTAACAACACGTAGCAACTATGTAACCAAGTAACAAAACGTAAGAACAACACGTAACCAACCCATTGCTAAGGCAATCTAAACTAATTCATCCTTCATAACTTAGACAATAAGTACGAGAACCTAGCCTAGATTAACCCGAACAATCCTAAACGTTCCTCTCATCATCTATTCTACTCAGTCATCGACTAACCTAATCTGGCTAACCAAAGATAACCTCACCTTTCTTTTAGTGAAATTGCAATGTTTTATTCAGGTTTTATTATTCGAGAGTTTTAATTGAAAAGTTTACGTCAACATACCATTATTTTAGTTCGTTGTAGGCGTCTCTCCCCTTTTTATCTAGGCTTGAGACTAGCACTAGGATTGCTCCTAATGGCAGGGTTACCACCTCCCCTTCCATCTTCTTCTTTCTTCATCGGTCGTCAGCTAGCTGCATAGACAGCACACGGATAACCTTCATTTTTTTAAGATTGTAGACTCACGAGAAAATCTTCATATTCGACTTACATTCTCTTATGCACTACTTGTAATGCTGTAATGTCCATAGGCGTATGTCGTTATACCGTCCTCAGCAATAATTCTTTTATCGTCGTATGGTGTCAATGTAATTTTATTCACTTGTACTGTGGCAAGAGCATGCTGTCGCGACAGGATCAGATTCATGGGCGTTCTGATAATTTCTCTGGTTTTAAGGCAGTCAGTATAGCTCTCGAACGTGACGTACTGCTTAATAGCACTACGTTTTATACCTGTAATCTTTTTTATCATTGAACCGTCGATATCTAGGGCATACATTTTAGGTCGTAGCCCTACAAAGCGTTGAATGATTTTACCATTAGCCTCATCTTTAAATTTCCCAAGTACCTTCTTGTTTAGAGGTGAATAGCATATATGGCTTGTAGGATAATCAGCAGTATCTAGGTGCTCAAGAAAACGTAGCTTATCCTGGTACACATCTTCGGTTGTAACACGATGAATGAACGAATCAGTGTCCATATACATAAGCTTCAGGTTTTCAGCTCCATAATACGGTAACAACACATCATAGTGATACCGGTACATTAATGTCTTGGAGATATCCAACACACTCATACCGATGTATATAGGCTTGTTGAACACGATCTGTCGGGAGGCCATATGTACAGCAGCTAGATTAGAAGCATATATAGTCCTGTCGATAAACGTTGGCTTTGCAATTAACTTTTCCAGAGTCTTCTCATTTGTCACCAGCCGTATATCCATACGATTACGCAGGTTCTCCATAGTTTTTCCGAACATAGCATTGTTGAACAATTTGTAGAGATCCTTCTCAAAATCATTTGAGGCCTGTTGTCGTAGTCTGTTGTTAAATTCCACATACGGTTTTAACCATCGAGACTGTTGGAATTGTAGCACACGATGGATTTTTGTTAACCGTAGTCCATGATCAAGAGCTTGCTTCAACGCCATGTAATGTAGTACATACTTATTTCGAGGTCCTAGATGAGGTATCAGTTTCTTTGTAGGAGAGTCCTTAGGCGTCATACACTCAGGCAGGAAAGGTAGATCGTTGTGTAGATCGTGAAGTTCTGCAGGATACTCGATGTCGACTTCTAATATGTAGCCGTAAGGATCATCTTCTTGTAGTCTTTCTAAGTCAATTTTTTCAGGCGATACCCACTCAAATCTACCATAAGGGAGAGCGTGACTCATTGCCCACCCATATTGGTTGTTGGTGTCTTCATAGGTAATAAATTGGGTTGGTCTCGACGGATCATACTTCTCCATGTAGGTGTTATTAGCCTCTGCATAGCGGTGGGAAACTTGACATAAACCTCCTCTTATGCCAGATTCCACCATGAGTAATTGATCATAATCCTGTAACAATTCCAGCTGAATTCCAGTGTACAGTAACATGGCATCCCATGTACGTCCTGGAGAGGTGAAATAATGTGCAGGGTCGACTTTGTGTGTTTTGAGTGTTTGCTCCCTAAATGTCTCAAAGACATCAGCTAGGAGAAGCACATCAGAGATTAAGTAGAGGTCGCTGTACTCGCCCAGGTTTCTGACATTAAACAGCTCCCATACATTTTTAGCATGATCGTAGGCAGCATCACTAATTTCCTCTTCATTTAATTTATTGTAGAAGGAGTCCTTAGGAGGTAAGCAGGTTTCGTTCAAGACGTCCCATGAAGTGATGTAATCATAGGGAAATACACCCTTACGGGTCATCAACTTCAACTTGTCTTCTCCGAAGTACTTCAATGTTTCAGGGTACGATGTTAGATTTTTTACCAGCTTATCCAAGCTTGTACTCAGGAACCGAAAACTATCCACAAACCGGAGCTTTATATCTCCAACATACTTGGAGAATGATATATAGCTTTCTTCAGAGCTAGGAATTACTTCCACCCGCTCACTTGTACATCCCAGCTCCTTAACAATGAAGTGTGAGTCATATCCACTGAGGTTGTGCATGAAGACAGGGATATATTTAGGTGTTTTGCAGGCTAAATTACATTCATTATGCAGACTCCCCCGATATTCACCACTGATGTGATCATGGTCGCGTACTTTATAGTTCTCTTCAGTAAAGGTTTTTCCACACAAGTAGCATACTGTAGAGGCGCTGAAATCCAACTGCTGTTGATCTGTAAGTTTCAGGGGCATGACAGAT
This sequence comes from Deroplatys truncata, assembly GCA_030765065.1. Lineage (NCBI taxonomy): Eukaryota > Metazoa > Arthropoda > Insecta > Mantodea > Mantidae > Deroplatys > Deroplatys truncata. The sequence goes on along the minus strand of CM060990.1, from coordinate 135,259,504 downwards.
TTGTATATATTATTAATCTCCTTTGCAAGGAATGACAGGTATTCCATAAACTTCTGAGCAGCATCAACACCACGATATACATAGGGATGCTTAGGAAGACCAGTTTCCAGATGTTCAACGTTGGTTGATGGTTTAACGTAAACACAGAAGCTCATTGCTGTGTGCTCTTGATAAGGGGTTGTATAGGAAGTTTCAGGACAGGGAATACACGTATGACATGGAGTGAGAATACTCTCAAAATCCGCATAGATGACGTAAGGTAGTTTCAACATCCTTTCAAAATTTTTAAACTGTACAATTGATTTGTCCTTTGTAGGCATAACTACCCTTGCAACACCATGCTGATTACAGATGGATGCATGTTCTTGCAGTTTTTCCAGTCCACTTCGTCCATATCGATTGTCAAAATGTGTAAAGCACCGCTTACAGGTATATATCACTCCATCATGCTTAGTTTTCTGACGTCGAACGAGCTTCTCAAAATTCTTGATATATACATAGTGATGTTTTCCACTACTGTCACTCAATAGTAGGAGGTCACGGTGGTCAGGTAGTTCAGTGTCAACAACCTTTATGGGATACACTTCATGCTTCTCATCCAGACCGAAAACGTTGATAGACATCCTATTAAGCTTCTCAAATTTAGGTATTTGAGAAAGCGGAGTAGGATAGGAAACACAGCTGAAGTCGTACTTATCTTGAAGTTTCTTATATTTGCTTACCCGTTGAGGCTTGACGCTGACAAATTTGGCTAATATAGAGTACATGAAACATAGCTCATCAGTTAAATTCTGGATGTTAATGCAGGCTTTTCTTGCTTCAACAGATGGCGGTAATGGTATGTAGCTACTTCCTCGTAACGGGTTGAACTTGTTGATACGAAGGCGCACCCCTTCCACAGCAAGCAGAGCCCAGTTGCTTCCCTTTAGTTGTGATTCCTCCATTTCAGTAACCAATTTCTTCATTTTGGTTTCCAGCATAGAGTCCAGATCCGTTTCTAGGAAAACAGCTTGATTTCTGGTTTTAAATGTCTTGTCACAGGTTTCTCCGATACTGTTAACAAATCTACACTCAGCTAACAGATTAATTTTCAAACTCTTGTGAATACCAAGCTCTTTATGCGCAGCCTGGATTATCCGCTGTTTTGCTTCATGCAGGTATATATTCAGGTCCTTAGTCGATTCACATCGTATAAAATACGATTTCAAACGTCCATGGAATGAAGTTTCATATTCTTTCATGTCACACTCCTCCATCGTAGATAACAACTCTTGCTTTGACGGTTCTAATCTACGTTTCTTCTCAGGTCTGTTTATTTCACACGCATCTTCGTGTCGACGACCCTTATAACTGTCTTTGAAGGCTACATTACAATATTTACACTTGAAGAGCTTTTTACAACGTAGCTCATGTCGTCTTTTATCATATCCACGGAGGAACTTCTTACAGCATTTACCACAAGAATATCCCGAGACACTAGGAATGATATCCTTATACGAGGACTTATTCATTTTTCTTCTTGATATAATAAGGTATTTACCTTTCTTCAAGGAAATGTCCGTCTCTTCACCTTGATATCACTTAGAAAGCTGATTATTTTCTGTGAGAACAGCGATGTTAACACCTCAGAGATGATCAACAGAATGAATTTCAATGCTAGAGGTTGCTCTATTTATAGAGGAAGCACGAACCTTTATGCATCAATTATATAACGTATTAACCCTTCTTCAAGGAAATGTACTCTTCTTCACATTGGTAACACTTTAGATTATTTTCTGAGAGAACAGCGATGTTAACACCTCAGAGATGATCAACAGAATGAATTTCAATACTCAAGTTCGCTCTATTTATAGAGAAAGCACGAACCTTTTTTTAATCAATTATATCCTGATTATTAATACTAAAAACGGTGATGAAGCGTGTAAGCTCTTATATATTTCAATTCGTGTTACACTGATGTTCGAGCGTCTCCGTATAGCTTCGCATGCTTAGAGAGAAAGTGTAAAGTATTGTGAATATGTTATGTATTGTTCGGCTATAATCGTACAGATTCGGAGAGCTTGACTGGTGAAGGTGATGAACGATCCGTCGACCGAGCAGGAGGCAAGCATTCCCTTCGCGCAACGAAACCTAGATGCAAAAGAAAGAAAATCGTGATAGATGAGAAACCACCCAGACATTCGCCTGCAGACCATGGAAAACCATGAAAAAATATGTCAGAGTGAGCGTCCAGCGGAACTCGAACCAGGGACTCTAAAAGCACACGTGAAAGATACAAATTATATAGAATGAAAGGAAATCGATGACGATGAGAAACCACTCCAGCATTCGCCTGCAGACCAGGGAAAACCCTAAAAAATATGTCAGAGTGATCAACCAACAGGAATCAAACAAAAGACCTTAGAAGCATATAGGTTAAGATGTAAATCAAATAAAAATGCAATAAAATCGTGCTAGATGAGAAACCACCCAGACATTCGCCTACAGACCAGGCAAAACCATGAAAAATATGTCAGAGTAAACAACCAACGACAATCGAACGAGGGAAACCATCAGATTACTCTAGAAGCATAAAGTTGCAAATGAAAGAAAATCGTGATATATGAGAACCCACTCGGGCATTCGCCTGCAGACCAGGGGAAACCATGAAAAAAAATCAAAGGGCTGAGCGACTGACGGATAGAGTGTGCGACCGACAGGGAAATCAAACAAAAGGTCTCTAGAGACAAAAAAAGATGCAATTGAAAGGGAATCGTGATAGCAAGTACCACTACAGCATTCAACAGCAGACCAGTGAAAACCATGAAAAGATTCGCGATCAGAGTAAACAATTGATTGAAATCTAACCCCTGAACCCTAGAAATTCACGTGTAAAAATACAAAATAAATTGGATTGAAATGGAATCATGATAGCAAATACCACTACAGCATTCGACAGCAGACCATCGAAAACCATGAAAAGATCCGTGATCAGAGTAAACAATCGATGGAAATCTAACCCCTGAACCCTAGAAATTCACGTGAAAAATACAAATAAAATGGTTTGAAAGGGAATCGTGATAGCAAATACCACTACAGCATTAGGCAGCATACCAGCGAAAATCGCGAGAAACGTAAGGTCAGAGTGCTCGTCCCTACGGGAATCGAATCCGAAACCTCTCGAATGCAAAGTGCTGCCGTTATTAACTGAACAAAACAGTAAAAACAGACCTCATTCGCAGTCGACATGCTTAAACACGTTAACTTTCACCATATGACGTCACAGTCGGGGACAGTTTGACTATCGCAGACATGTCGAGACACGCACATTTAGCCATCTCATAAACAAGAGAAGCATATACAGAAGTTTCATACCAACGTACTCACTACGCTCGCAAAGATAATCTAAGATTTCATCGTTGAAATACTTTGGAAATAGTGTAGAAGTTTTTCCACCCTTATTTAATTAAAATTCATGTATATACCCTATTATTTAGTGATTTTTTCAATAATTTCTTCCTCTCATCTCAATCATTCATCAAAAAATCAGTGTACAATAGGCATTTTATACGTTTTAATGTTCGTTTATTTTTAAAACCTCGTAATTACGGGCAAATGCAGCGGTTTTTTTAAAAAATAAACGAACATTAAAACGTATAAAAATGCGTATTGTACACTGATTTTTTGAAGAATGAGAGGAAGAAATTATTGAAAAAATCACTAAATAATAGGGTATATACATGAATTTAATTAAATAAGGGCGGAAACCTTCTACGCTATTTCCAAAGTATTTCAACGATGAAATTTTAGATTATCTTTGCAAAAGAAATTTAAAAATTAGATTGCAAGACATTATCTTTAACAAAGGAAGTCTTAAAAATGAAAATATAACAATCTTTATACTAAATACAAATAACGGTCATGGCAGCTTTTAAAGTGTAGATACTTTAAGCTAAAAAAATACAATACATTTATTAAAACATTTCCTAATTCGATTGTACAAGCTACACATCTGAGTAAATCTGAAAAAAAAATTATTGCTCGTAATTACGGGCAAATGCAGCGGTTTTAAAAATAAACGAACATTAAAACGTATAAAAATGCCTATTGTACACTGATTTTTTGATGAATGATTGAGATGAGAGGAAGAAATTATTGAAAAAATCACTAAATAATAGGGTATATACATGAATTTTAATTAAATAAGGGTGGAAAAACTTCTACACTATTTCCAAAGTATTTCAACGATGAAATCTTAGATTATCTTTGCGAGCGTAGTGAGTACGTTGGTATGAAACTTCTGTATATGCTTCTCTTGTTTATGAGATGGCTAAATGTGCGTGTCTCGACATGTCTGCGATAGTCAAACTGTCCCCGACTGTGACGTCATATGGTGAAAGTTAACGTGTTTAAGCATGTCGACTGCGAATGAGGTCTGTTTTTACTGTTTTGTTCAGTTAATAACGGCAGCACTTTGCATTCGAGAGGTTTCGGATTCGATTCCCGTAGGGACGAGCACTCTGACCTTACGTTTCTCGCGATTTTCGCTGGTATGCTGCCTAATGCTGTAGTGGTATTTGCTATCACGATTCCCTTTCAAACCATTTTATTTGTATTTTTCACGTGAATTTCTAGGGTTCAGGGGTTAGATTTCCATCGATTGTTTACTCTGATCACGGATCTTTTCATGGTTTTCGATGGTCTGCTGTCGAATGCTGTAGTGGTATTTGCTATCATGATTCCATTTCAATCCAATTTATTTTGTATTTTTACACGTGAATTTCTAGGGTTCAGGGGTTAGATTTCAATCAATTGTTTACTCTGATCGCGAATCTTTTCATGGTTTTCACTGGTCTGCTGTTGAATGCTGTAGTGGTACTTGCTATCACGATTCCCTTTCAATTGCATCTTTTTTTTGTCTCTAGAGACCTTTTGTTTGATTTCCCTGTCGGTCGCACACTCTATCCGTCAGTCGCTCAGCCCTTTGATTTTTTTTCATGGTTTCCCCTGGTCTGCAGGCGAATGCCCGAGTGGGTTCTCATATATCACGATTTTCTTTCATTTGCAACTTTATGCTTCTAGAGTAATCTGATGGTTTCCCTCGTTCGATTGTCTTTGGTTGTTTACTCTGACATATTTTTCATGGTTTTGCCTGGTCTGTAGGCGAATGTCTGGGTGGTTTCTCATCTAGCACGATTTTATTGCATTTTTATTTGATTTACATCTTAACCTATATGCTTCTAAGGTCTTTTGTTTGATTCCTGTTGGTTGATCACTCTGACATCATATTTTTTAGGGTTTTCCTTGGTCTGCAGGCGAATGCTGGAGTGGTTTCTCATCGTCATCGATTTCCTTTCATTCTATATAATTTGTATCTTTCACGTGTGCTTTTAGAGTCCCTGGTTCGAGTTCCGTTGGACGCTCACTCTGACATATTTTTTCATGGTTTTCCATGGTCTGCAGGCGAATGTCTGGGTGGTTTCTCATCTATCACGATTTTCTTTCTTTTGCATCTAGGTTTCGTTGCGCGAAGGGAATGCTTGCCTCCTGCTCGGCCGACGGATCGTTCATCACCTTCACCAGTCAAGCTCTCCGAATCTGTACGATTATAGCCGAACAATACATAACATATTCACAATACTTTACACTTTCTCTCTAAGCATGCGAAGCTATACGGAGACGCTCGAACATCAGTGTAACACGAATTGAAATATATAAGAGCTTACACGCTTCATCACCGTTTTTAGTATTAATAATCAGGATATAATTGATTAAAAAAAGGTTCGTGCTTTCTCTATAAATAGAGCGAACTTGAGTATTGAAATTCATTCTGTTGATCATCTCTGAGGTGTTAACATCGCTGTTCTCTCAGAAAATAATCTAAAGTGTTACCAATGTGAAGAAGAGTACATTTCCTTGAAGAAGGGTTAATACGTTATATAATTGATGCATAAAGGTTCGTGCTTCCTCTATAAATAGAGCAACCTCTAGCATTGAAATTCATTCTGTTGATCATCTCTGAGGTGTTAACATCGCTGTTCTCACAGAAAATAATCAGCTTTCTAAGTGATATCAAGGTGAAGAGACGGACATTTCCTTGAAGAAAGGTAAATACCTTATTATATCAAGAAGAAAAATGAATAAGTCCTCGTATAAGGATATCATTCCTAGTGTCTCGGGATATTCTTGTGGTAAATGCTGTAAGAAGTTCCTCCGTGGATATGATAAAAGACGACATGAGCTACGTTGTAAAAAGCTCTTCAAGTGTAAATATTGTAATGTAGCCTTCAAAGACAGTTATAAGGGTCGTCGACACGAAGATGCGTGTGAAATAAACAGACCTGAGAAGAAACGTAGATTAGAACCGTCAAAGCAAGAGTTGTTATCTACGATGGAGGAGTGTGACATGAAAGAATATGAAACTTCATTCCATGGACGTTTGAAATCGTATTTTATACGATGTGAATCGACTAAGGACCTGAATATATACCTGCATGAAGCAAAACAGCGGATAATCCAGGCTGCGCATAAAGAGCTTGGTATTCACAAGAGTTTGAAAATTAATCTGTTAGCTGAGTGTAGATTTGTTAACAGTATCGGAGAAACCTGTGACAAGACATTTAAAACCAGAAATCAAGCTGTTTTCCTAGAAACGGATCTGGACTCTATGCTGGAAACCAAAATGAAGAAATTGGTTACTGAAATGGAGGAATCACAACTAAAGGGAAGCAACTGGGCTCTGCTTGCTGTGGAAGGGGTGCGCCTTCGTATCAACAAGTTCAACCCGTTACGAGGAAGTAGCTACATACCATTACCGCCATCTGTTGAAGCAAGAAAAGCCTGCATTAACATCCAGAATTTAACTGATGAGCTATGTTTCATGTACTCTATATTAGCCAAATTTGTCAGCGTCAAGCCTCAACGGGTAAGCAAATATAAGAAACTTCAAGATAAGTACGACTTCAGCTGTGTTTCCTATCCTACTCCGCTTTCTCAAATACCTAAATTTGAGAAGCTTAATAGGATGTCTATCAACGTTTTCGGTCTGGATGAGAAGCATGAAGTGTATCCCATAAAGGTTGTTGACACTGAACTACCTGACCACCGTGACCTCCTACTATTGAGTGACAGTAGTGGAAAACATCACTATGTATATATCAAGAATTTTGAGAAGCTCGTTCGACGTCAGAAAACTAAGCATGATGGAGTGATATATACCTGTAAGCGGTGCTTTACACATTTTGACAATCGATATGGACGAAGTGGACTGGAAAAACTGCAAGAACATGCATCCATCTGTAATCAGCATGGTGTTGCAAGGGTAGTTATGCCTACAAAGGACAAATCAATTGTACAGTTTAAAAATTTTGAAAGGATGTTGAAACTACCTTACGTCATCTATGCGGATTTTGAGAGTATTCTCACTCCATGTCATACGTGTATTCCCTGTCCTGAAACTTCCTATACAACCCCTTATCAAGAGCACACAGCAATGAGCTTCTGTGTTTACGTTAAACCATCAACCAACGTTGAACATCTGGAAACTGGTCTTCCTAAGCATCCCTATGTATATCGTGGTGTTGATGCTGCTCAGAAGTTTATGGAATACCTGTCATTCCTTGCAAAGGAGATTAATAATATATACAAATCTGTCATGCCCCTGAAACTTACAGATCAACAGCAGTTGGATTTCAGCGCCTCTACAGTATGCTACTTGTGTGGAAAAACCTTTACTGAAGAGAACTATAAAGTACGCGACCATGATCACATCAGTGGTGAATATCGGGGGAGTCTGCATAATGAATGTAATTTAGCCTGCAAAACACCTAAATATATCCCTGTCTTCATGCACAACCTCAGTGGATATGACTCACACTTCATTGTTAAGGAGCTGGGATGTACAAGTGAGCGGGTGGAAGTAATTCCTAGCTCTGAAGAAAGCTATATATCATTCTCCAAGTATGTTGGAGATATAAAGCTCCGGTTTGTGGATAGTTTTCGGTTCCTGAGTACAAGCTTGGATAAGCTGGTAAAAAATCTAACATCGTACCCTGAAACATTGAAGTACTTCGGAGAAGACAAGTTGAAGTTGATGACCCGTAAGGGTGTATTTCCCTATGATTACATCACTTCATGGGACGTCTTGAACGAAACCTGCTTACCTCCTAAGGACTCCTTCTACAATAAATTAAATGAAGAGGAAATTAGTGATGCTGCCTACGATTATGCTAAAAATGTATGGGAGCTGTTTAATGTCAGAAACCTGGGCGAGTACAGCGACCTCTACTTAATCTCTGATGTGCTTCTCCTAGCTGATGTCTTTGAGACATTTAGGGAGCAAACACTCAAAACACACAAAGTCGACCCTGCACATTATTTCACCTCTCCAGGACTTACATGGGATGCCATGTTACTGTACACTGGAATTCAGCTGGAATTGTTACAGGATTATGATCAATTACTCATGGTGGAATCTGGCATAAGAGGAGGTTTATGTCAAGTTTCCCACCGCTATGCAGAGGCTAATAACACCTACATGGAGAAGTATGATCCGTCGAGACCAACCCAATTTATTACCTATGAAGACGCCAACAACCAATATGGGTGGGCAATGAGTCACGCTCTCCCTTATGGTAGATTTGAGTGGGTATCGCCTGAAAAAATTGACTTAGAAAGACTACAAGAAGATGATCCTTACGGCTACATATTAGAAGTCGACATCGAGTATCCTGCAGAACTTCACGATCTACACAACGATCTACCTTTCCTGCCTGAGTGTATGACGCCTAAGGACTCTCCTACAAAGAAACTGATACCTCATCTAGGACCTCGAAATAAGTATGTACTACATTACATGGCGTTGAAGCAAGCTCTTGATCATGGACTACGGTTAACAAAAATCCATCGTGTGCTACAATTCCAACAGTCTCGATGGTTAAAACCGTATGTGGAATTTAACAACAGACTACGACAACAGGCCTCAAATGATTTTGAGAAGGATCTCTACAAATTGTTCAACAATGCTATGTTCGGAAAAACTATGGAGAACCTGCGTAATCGTATGGATATACGGCTGGTGACAAATGAGAAGACTCTGGAAAAGTTAATTGCAAAGCCAACGTTTATCGACAGGACTATATATGCTTCTAATCTAGCTGCTGTACATATGGCCTCCCGACAGATCGTGTTCAACAAGCCTATATACATCGGTATGAGTGTGTTGGATATCTCCAAGACATTAATGTACCGGTATCACTATGATGTGTTGTTACCGTATTATGGAGCTGAAAACCTGAAGCTTATGTATATGGACACTGATTCGTTCATTCATCGTGTTACAACCGAAGATGTGTACCAGGATAAGCTACGTTTTCTTGAGCACCTAGATACTGCTGATTATCCTACAAGCCATATATGCTATTCACCTCTAAACAAGAAGGTACTTGGGAAATTTAAAGATGAGGCTAATGGTAAAATCATTCAACGCTTTGTAGGGCTACGACCTAAAATGTATGCCCTAGATATCGACGGTTCAATGATAAAAAAGATTACAGGTATAAAACGTAGTGCTATTAAGCAGTACGTCACGTTCGAGAGCTATACTGACTGCCTTAAAACCAGAGAAATTATCAGAACGCCCATGAATCTGATCCTGTCGCGACAGCATGCTCTTGCCACAGTACAAGTGAATAAAATTACATTGACACCATACGACGATAAAAGAATTATTGCTGAGGATGGTATAACGACATACGCCTATGGACATTACAGCATTACAAGTAGTGCATAAGAGTTTGTAAGTCGAATATCAAGATTTTCTCGTGAGTCTACAATCTTAAAAAAATGAAGGTTATCCGTGTGCTGTATATGCAGCTAGCTGACGACCGATGAAGAAAGAAGAAGATGGAAGGGGAGGTGGTAACCCTGCCATTAGGAGCAATCCTAGTGCTAGTCTCAAGCCTAGATAAAAAGGGGAGAGACGCCTACAACGAACTAAAATAAAGGTATGTTGACGTAAACTTTTCAATTAAAACTCTCGAATAATAAAACCTGAATAAAACATTGCAATTTCACTCAAAGAAAGGTGAGGTTATCTTTGATTAGCCAGATTAGGTTAGTCGATGACTGAGTAGAATAGATGATGAGAGGAACGTTTAGGATTGTTCGGGTTAATCTAGGCTAGGTTCTCGTACTTATTGTCTAAGTTATGAAGGATGAATTAGTTTAGATTGCCTTAGCAATGGGTTGGTTACGTGTTGTTCTTACGTTTTGTTACTTGGTTACATAGTTGCTACGTGTTGTTACGTCGTGTAACGTTTCTGGTTACGAGATGTCACGTGATGTTGCGTGGTTACGTGCTTATGTTGCTTAGTATGACGTCTTGTCATGCTGTTATGTTACGTTGTGTTACGTCTTGTTACGTGATTATGTTAGGAATGAATAGACAATGAGAAGATTCAGAACATACAAGGTGGGAATAGGTTAGGACGTATACTTCGCTGTAAACCGATATACAGTTTGTCCCTCTCCGTTTCGCGCACTAGTTTAACATATATAAAGTTTGTAAGGTTTAGAAAATAAGTATATAAAAGTGTTGCGGCGCTGGATGATAAAAGTTTTATAATCGAATTACTCTATATATTACCGTATAACCCTACATTCCTCCTCCTTCAACCCCTGTTTATCCTTGTATCTCTCCCGTTTTCCATATTTCTCCCATATAAACGTATACTCTGCTCCTCAACCCATGTCTAGACTAGCATCTCTCCTCATATGTCCTACCGATCTCATATAAATGCATTTTCCCCCTTGAAGACTCTCTCAACCTAGCACCTACCTTCGTTTTCCCTATCTTTTCCCCTATAAACGCATACTCTGTCATTCAGACCTTCCTGTCTAGTCTAGCACTTCTCCTCATATTCCCCTACCTCTCTCATATAAAACGCATTCCCTACTTCAACCCTGTCTAGCCTAGCATCGACCCTCGTATACCCTATCTCTCGCATATAAACGTCTACTCTATCATTCAAAACTCCTAGCCTAATACCTCTCCTCCGTTCGCTATATCGCTCATATAAAACGCCATATTCTAGCCTTCAAGTCCTGTTTAGTATAGCATCTTTCCTTGTATTTCCCTATCTCTCTCGTATAAAGCATATTCCTCCCTCCTTTAGCATCTGACTAGCCTAGCATCAGCCCTGGTATTCCCTATCTCTCCCCTATAAACGCATTTTCCTCCTTGAACTGTCGCATCTACCCTCGTTTTCCCTATCCCTCCCCATATAAACGCAAAAGTAGCACCCGCTTCTGTCTATCATACCATCTGTTCCCATTTTCCATATATTCCTCATATAATCGTATACCGTACTCCTTAACCTCTGTCTACACTAGCACCTCCCCTCGTATGCCCTATCTCTGTCGTATAAAGCATATCTCTCCCTCCTTCAGTCCCTGCTCTACCTCAGAACTCTCCTCGTTTTCCCTATCTCACCCATATAAACGCATTTTTTCCTCATTGAAGGTTCTCTCAACCTAGCATATACCCTCGTTTTCCTCGTCTCTTCATATAAAAAAGCCATACTCTACCTTCAAACCCTGAATAGTCTAGTACCTCTCTACGTATCTCCTATCTCTCCTGTATATATGTTCATATTCCCCTGCTTCAGCATCTGTCTATCCTAGCATCTGTTCACGTTTTCCCTATCTTTCCCATATAAATGCATATTCCACATCTCAAATCCTATCTAGTCTAACACTTCTCCTCGTATTCCACGTATCTCTCATATAAGGCACATCCCCATTCCTTCAACCTCTATCTAGCCTAGCATCGATCCTCGTAGTTCCTATCTTCCCCATATAAACGCATTTTCCTCCGTGAACCGCCGCATATACCCTCGTTTTCCCTATCCTTTCCCATATAAACGCAAAAAGTGGCCCAGGTCTGTCCTATATATACTACTATAGTTGACATTTTCTTCTGCAAACGCGAAGCGACATAATCTGTGATCTTCTGTAAGATGCTGCTTCTTAGCTGCCGATCGAGCAGAGCCCTGCTGTGCTCAAAGGACAAAAGGCTGTGAGATTCGACAGCGGGAAATTAGAATTAACTTCTAACTGTAGATTCGTGCAGGAAGGAATTGTTATCTGCCTCATCTAGCAGTGGTGTCCTGCTGAGAAGTGGAAAAATGTTTTCGACCCGAACCAGGTCGACAACCAACAATCCCTTCCCTGGATAATCGCACCCACCTCGTAGTCGTAGATATAGGGACTTCAAGTGTTCTTGCAGCCTGAGACTTCAAGTATCCAGCTAACGTAAGGAGAGATCTCCTTGTAGGTTCGTCTTTATGTGCGCGCTCAGCCATAGCAAAAGTCAATATGATTAGAAACGTATCATGCAGAATTTCAAGCCTATAAGGTGCATGCGCATGATCACAGCAGCGCCATTCATAATTGAAGAATGAGACAGAGGGTTTGCGCATCCAATATTAAGTCAATTAAATATTTGGTTTAGTTTTTCACTTTAGAATTCTTACTAATATGTTATTTATTTTGAAAGCGAAAAGCGTAATTTGTTTGTTTTTATGCAGGAATGCATTAAAATTAATAGATATCTTATGCACGGAAAACACACGGCATTGGCATATATTTAACAAATTAAAGTTTAAGTAATAAAAATATATATGCCAAGGACTCTAACCGGCGTTGTTCCAATTTCCAGACACATGGTTTCACCTTTCAGCTACCATGCATACAACCAAACTGAAAGGCATCTTTCTACTTATCACATGGCTTTGAAACGAACGCAGGATGGTATTAAACCATGTATTGTGAACGCTGCATCAGCGAATGCTTCCGGTGTTCTCCGAACTGAACTCCTTCATTGACTGTTGCTTATTTGTTTTGTCGCGCGCGTTAATTTAAATTAAGTTTTATTTATGGACGCTCTTTAACTACTGTGGTTCTTAGCGTCCCATTCTATATTGGGCGTGAAACACCGGTAATTTTGTTCAGAGGCCTCTTTATTAGGCTTGAGGTTCTTTTATGTGCCGTAAATCTACGACACGGGACCACCGGCTTTACTTCCCTCCCGAAGGAAGCCGTGCTAACGATTTTTACGCTCGATAAAATCCATCGCCCTCGACCTTGGGAACTAGAGGCTAGAACGGTACCACTAGTCCACGGAGGACTGCGTGCGTGCGTGTGTAGTGAAAAAGCAATTCCTTCTCCATTGCATTGTTTGCTATTATGCTTCTAAATTTTATGAAATTTGTTTTTATATCCCTTAATTTCATATAATGTTGAATATAATTTGTCAATGTTTACAGTTTTATAAAGCAATATCACTGTTCAAACATGTGTGTTTGTGTTTAATTTTATAGCCTAACGTTTAATGGGTTTCACCCCAATAGACAAAGGTGAGGATTTTATAATGTATGTAAAGTACTGAAGTTTTCGTGTCCACTCATTTTCTAGCAAATATGAAATGAATGTATATTATTCATTCTTAATATTAAGAATTCTCTCCCTATCAGATTTTAAAACTCAATATTTTCAGTGTCTTGACCTAATTAGCCTCTGTCAACCGTGTGAATAAATGGTATACATGGGTGCCAATCAACACAAGTGAATTGCTATAAGAATAAAGCCACAGTATTTGTGTTACATGTGGGGCATTTTGTAATACATTTCATTGAATTGGAATGCAATTTACAGTTTTTAAAACTGTGGATGTCATACAATTCAGCAGAGTGCTTTTCTTTACTTTTAACCAAAATAAGAAATTCAAAACCTCATTTCATTGTCAGATAACTTTGAAACCAATACCTGTTGCATATGGGACAGCAGAAATTCAACATTAATTTATTGATTTATTTCTATTTAACTTTTCTGAAACCATTATAGTTTAAAAACATTTTTTACGCTCAGCACAATAAAAAATGTGTACTTAACAATTAGTAAAGCAGATTCAAGATTTTCCCTTAAATGCTTCAGTCACAAAAATAAAATTTCTGAAAAGTGTAAGTTACATATGGGACACATCACTAATAAATTAATTTGGGCCACCAATATTCAAAGAATGTTTCAAAGTAGGTCTTAAATCTCCAAATTTTGAATTGTGGATTCAATCATCATAATTTCATCAGCTAGAACTGCAAATTGTTCATGACTATTTACAGGATGTGGAGCATATTTAAGTTTTAATAAAACTCGAGCTTTATTGATTGAATCCTTCTCTACCTTTGTAGGCCATACAAACTTGTGAAAACCCACAGGCTTCATGAACTTAATTGTTTTATGATCATCATTAACATTTTCTGTGATACCAGGCTAACATTCATTTTCATATAGGGCAACAACACATTCCCCAATGCTTACTTCTTGTACAGATGGATTGCTGGTGGTCCTCACAGGTAAAGTCGCAGCATGTTTAACTGACACCTGCACCTCATAATTGCATATTTCTGGTGCCCTGAAGCATGAATGTAACCACATACCAAGGTTTCCATTGGGTAGTGGTACAAAATAATGGCATTTGTGAATATTTTGAATTGGAGAGGTCTTTCCTCAACATTACTGTAATTCTTTTTTGACAGTTTTTGGTATTTTATCTGAACTTAAGAAATTATAGTGACTCCTCCTATTTCTTTTGCAGTAACTTCTGAAAATTCCGAACAGTATTAGTACGTATTTCTCGCTTAACACAGCCAGTCATACATTACTCTTGACAGTGGCGCCAAGGCCATCAATAGACCCTTGGCCATGTGAAGCTTCAATCAGCCTTACATCAAAATTTGCATGTTGTACCTGTTTTTGAACTGGGTGCTTCTACCACAAGAACAATAATGCACAGCGTTTACACCTAAAGGTGACAATACACTACAAGCATGCTTCAATACAACACTAAAAACAAACACAGCTTCTTCTGAGTATACTAAAGAATTAGACACAATAACATAGTTAATATGCCTAAGACTGTTTTCTTGGTCCCTATAATATACAATGTATGTGAATAAAGTTACTTGAAAGCAATTCCATTGAACAGACATTATTTCTGATCGATGCTTGTGCTGATAATTTTCTGCAAAATCCTCATGCACTATAGTCTAACCAGTCTTCAAATTTTCCTTGAGTGCCCTCAAAGAAAATTTGTGTGCTGGCAGTGGGCCGTATACACATGAAGAGAAACTGGTTTCAATTACTAATTAACTCTTCCTTGGCCTGCCCCAAGTCTGTGGCATTTATTTCTTTCAAGATTCTTCCCTATGCTGTCACTCATAATAACTTCAAAGTTGTCATCACAGTATCCAGATCAAATCTCTCTTCAACCCACTTCTCAGGACCACACTCCTCACGCAATTGCAAGCAACACTTTAATGATTTTTTTGTCATGTATATCTAAAGAACAGACTGTTTCTTTGACAAGTTCTTCAGCATCATGTGGAAGCTTCAAATTGGCATTTATCTTATTCTGTCTTTCCACATGTACATAGTTCTATATTTTCATGATAAGAACACATCAACATCTTTGCATGTTAATGAAAATACTTCTGGTGGTCTCAATGTTTTAAAAATGGATAATCATATTTTGAAATTGAATTCCATTTTAAATGAAGTGTATACCTCCTGAATTTTCATGATTAAAATATGCCTCTGTATTTTATTCTGCTTTCCAGTTTCAAGATCTTTCACAGAAATACACATCTTTCCTGGTCTTATTCTGCTTATGTCATCTCTTCTTTAGAACTGTATCACTTCTTCATTAAGTGTTCTATATACTTTCAATCTCTCTCTCTTTTATTTCAGTTTCCCAAAACTCTGGATTTTCTTTCTTGTTTTTCATGTGGTTTCTTACTCTTTCTGCAACAGGAGCCATAGCTGACCTGCGGGCGATGATGCACTCTGAACAGTGTTGTATAGTACTGTATGCCTTTATATTGTTGGTAATACATTGTATAAATACCTATTTATGATTCTTAGCTTTAAAACTAGTGTACTAGTAATCAAGTAAATCAAAAGCCCAATTAATAATTTAAATTATAATGTTCAACACATTAAGTTACAGCATTAAAATCGTATTACCTAATGTAAATTATCTTTTTAATTATATTTATTCCTTTATAATGCTGATAGTACTTGCAGCAAAGCTAATACATATTAGCTTCTGCCTCCAAAACATTGCCAACTTGAAGAATTCTCAAAATTTAGAGAAAAATATATCCAAGAGATGGAAATTCACTATTACGTATAAAGAAATAGTTCCACAGATCCAAAATAAGCAAATTCTGAAATAAAGATTAATGTTTAATACACACTTGTTATGTTTAATCTCAAATCATTTTCAATAACTCCAGTACTTCATACTTTAAAAACTACATATTAATATTTTTCTGCATTAACAAAAAATACCAAAAAAGATTTTAAATGCCTATTATTTTTTTATGTATGGGACATCCTCCCCTTTTTGAGAGAATTTAACACTTATCTTTTTACTGGATACATTTTGTAAAAACATGGCATGAAAGAGTTGTTAGTGTGCATATTTGAACACATAGGTAGAAATATTTACAAATATTTTTAATTAATTATTTTAAGGTTAAACCACTATAAAATTTGTCCATGTGTAACAAATGATTACACATCTAGACACATTTTCAAATTTACCTTCTAAAAGTGTTACCTTATTTCAAAATTATCCATAGATATAAATAATATAGACTTCAAGCTTTACAATTATGTATTATAGTTGTTTTTCATTAATTTTATGTTTGGCTCTTACTGAACAGAAATACTCTGGGTTTACCTATAACTGAATAAGGGCGGGATGGACATCTTTTAACATTTCGCATTTGACATGTTTCCGTATACTCGGATGTACCTGTTGCTGGCATGAATAATTTCACCAAATGGCTGGAGGTTTACGCCATGTCCAAACAGAAAACCATAATGATTCCAGACTGCCTGTGGGATAACCTGTTCCTTCACGATCCCAGGAGTTCACAGTGGCTAGGGTACAAACTTTACACCAAACCTGACGAAAGAGGCTTGTAGCAGCTTGATGTGCACACGACCTGCACAATGCCCCTACACTACAGCCGCAATCCAAGAGGATAGTATAGCGCTAAATTAGGACGCTAGAGGAACATTCAGGGAAGGTAATGGATGGTCAACAACGAGACTGAGAAATCCGATAATCTATTTTACTGCTGGCATACGGATCATCAAAACAAAGCACTGGTTTAAACATCTGCAGACTGAGTTTTTGGTATACGCCAATGACTTTTGTCTATGCAGACATGCAGAAGACCCCCTCTCCAAGCAGCAACCCTCTTCTAGCACCCTGACACAGCTTTGATGCTGGTTAGGGGCAGGTTGAGTTTGTTCCCTAATAACGCTGACTTTAACATGACCAATATACTAGGTGGCCCGACTTTTGGATGACTCAATACATGTGAGATTTATTGGAACGCCTGCATAGTATGCAAGAGACGGCCTGTTGCTAGGTGAGATGGCAAGAGACAACATGAGGATCTAATGCGATTAACAGGATTGCATCCAGGCCAAAAGCTGTTGTCCTAACACTCCTGATATGAGCACCACCGTGTGGTACAGCAGATCAACAATGTGGTATACTGGATTCCTAAGATGCATTGAGGGTGGATGCTGATGATACATCCAAACTGTCTGGTGTACCGCAACCGCATTGTTTACAATGACCAGCCTCGAGAAGAGTGTCTATGTGCAAAGGTACCCTTCACTCTCACTTGGTGCTTTGAGCTGCATAACAATAATACCAAGATTGTTACTACATTCTAGATTGGAATACTCTATTAACTTTGTTATTCACTGCAGAATAAAGAGAGAAAAATGTTCCGGGAAAGTCCTTGGTCAGCTATTAAAGAGCACTGCCAATGGCAGATGTTCAGTCCAGTTTTACGATTTGGGAGAAAACAGGCAATTCAAACCATGCAATAGGAGCAACTAGCAGCGCAGAAAAAAATATGGGACAAAAAGGAGAATAAAGGCTAGAGATTTTAAAATTAGATTTTAAAGTCCTCTGCAATGTAACTGTTAACCCATTACATTTCAATGCCTTCCTGCCATATATCGACTATTCTTTCCTTTTGCACAGAAGGGGCTATGATGTAAATTTCTGCAACTTTCCCCAAGTCTGCTGAATAATATTAAATCTCTCCAATAAATCCGAAAATAATTACTTTGCAAACAATGATTTGAATCGTTTCTCTCAGAATATTAAGTTTCTAGGTAGACAGTAGGTATTGCAGTGGATCTCTCCATTCATTCTCAAAGTATTAACTAATTTAGGGATCATGTCTCACCACTTGAACAGTGATGTGCTATATCATTACAATCTTACATAATTATTTTGTGGTGCAACAAGCAGGTTTTAGTGCAGAGTTGCATATCTCCTGTTATTAGATAGGTTTTTGTTATGACCTTTTTCCCCAAGATGTTTTGTACAGGATGCAAACAATTTTATGATATATCTTTGGATGAGTTCAGAATTAAGCTGTTGCGCATTTGCTATATATGCAAAGTTTTAGGATGTACCTACACAAGTTAACTCTGCACATTAAACTGATATTTACACTTCTTTCGCACTCATATTTAGTACTCTCACTCTACTACTTGGCCTTTTGCATAATAGAAAACGAATATGTTAGAGCTCAAAATATACACAACATTTTAGGATTATTCAGGTGTCTTATATCATATTTGTAATTTTAGACTCCTTGTGTTAGGAAACCTATGCCATTCGTCCAATACTTACACACAGCATGATACACTTGAACAAAAAAGAAAAGCTGGAAATCTACAATTTGGCTTATGATTTTTTTTTTTTTGCATAAATCTGGCCTTTGAGTGATCTGTCCTGATATAGACTCGAGGCACTGTTACAATCAGCGGCACTAATGATGTGAACCTTGTACTGCCACTGTTCCCTAATGCGAAACTGCAAAGTCTAAACTGAAAACTTAATTTATCCATCCTTACTTTTTTGAGCAAGTGTACAATTACAGATAAGGATCTGGGTAGGATGCTGAATCTCTCTTCAATTTCTCTACATCCTGAATGGTTTGAGATATCATATGACAAAGGGCAAGGGGATGGGAGAGGTGCTTCATTAGTGCCGTGAGTGGCCCATGCTCCTCAGGAATGTACAAAAACTGAAAAGAACTGTTGAGACTTCCCCAGGTGCTTTTTTTGTCTCCTAAGTATATGCTTGCATTGGAAACCTTCCATTCAGCCCTTGCATTCTTATGACTGATGAGTAAAAGCCAGTCATATGTCGTATGATTGGTACTGGAAAGTTTATGCTTACTCTTATTGTTTTCATATGGGAATCTGTAGCTACAAGGATCTAGTACTTGCACTGACGCTTTCCTTCATTCTCAGATTATATGTTTCAGATCTGCATTACAAGTACTGGATGAGAAAACAAATTTTAGTGGAGTAGTGCTGTTCATAAAATTCTATTAAAATTTTCTTTGTTGTTTCATGAGCAAGAGCACAATCATCTCTGCTGCCTGCTTTAGACAAACTTCAACTAAGTGCTCATAACACTGCAAGAGATATACAACTATGAATTATTCATGGTTCTGGGCATGGAAAGAAAGTACAATACACCTGTTCATAAAAACAGATATTTTACATGAAATGCCTTCAAAATAAATGCCAGTCACCTGGTGGGTATCAGTGGCCCCGAGTGGTGCTTTCTGTTAGGGGCAGCAACAGAACACTGCTTGTGCTTTTTACAGGATTATTCAACTGTAGGAACAACTCCAAGTCATATTCAGTAAATGTGCATAAACTTCTAGTAACTTCTTTTTTTGAAAATGGCTTCCATTCTCTATAAAATAAAACTGAAGAATCACTGTTTAAAAGCTCAACAGAACTCAGTATTAACATGAATAATTTATAAGCTATGAAATGCTGCACATCTTTTTCTAACATATGTGGTTACCATTTGAAAGCATTTGAAAGAATAGTTGTACAAGGAAGATCTGTTCATTTTCAGCAGCCACAATAGAAGCAGCTGTCACCAAGAACTAGCACTTCTTACCACTTGAGCACTTCCATATGGATCTTGTCAATGCTGCCAGCCCTCATAGCCATGGTTGCTAAGGCGTTTGGCTTTGGTGCTCCACCAAGTTGAGGATCGTGTTTGACTCCCACCTTGGCCATGGGCGTTTGTCTCTCTGTGTATTGTATGTGTGACTAATTGTGGTAATAAGTGATAAACAGTGAAACAGAGAAAACATGGTGATAATAAACTGTGAAAAACAGGGGAACATTTAAAAAACAATAGCTGCTGATATATTGAAAAACATTCACTGTTGGCCAAGAAAGACGTAGAACTATTGAATTTTCTCAAAAACTAGTCAAAATTAATTTTATGTATAATACTTATTATAATAATAATAATAATAATAATAATAATTAAACCATTTTGGTAATTTCCTACATTGCCATAAATTTTGTCCTATATTCTAAAATAAAAACCTAAAACTAAGTGATCAAAATATTAGAACTGTCCACCAAATGAGCTTTGGTCATTAATTTGTACCATTAATGCCTTCAAACACAAATGAGATCATGCATATGGGTGAGTTGGGCACACCAGAGTTAGAGTGGTGTCCCACTCTCAGTCCATTCTGTTTGGTATACCACATGAATTTGTGTATCATTTCCTGTTTGAACGCCCAGTATGACCACATGCAAGGGGAAGGCTCAGTCTACTTGCTTCACTCTTGTTGTCGCTGCCACCTAAGTTCGTGTGATATCCCAGTATAGAGTCAAAGTGATATTTTCTTAGAATTAAATGAAGGAGTTTTTCAGCTAAAATATAAAGCTGAAAGAAGCAATGTATGGAAGCGATTTATGATTGCTGTTGAGTAAATAACATGATGATGATAATGGAAATTATAGCCCACCTCCATAGTGTAGGGGTAGTGTGTCTGTCTCACATTCAAGAGGTCCGAGTTCGAATCTCAGGGTGAGTTATGCAGATAAGGTTTTTTCCAGGCTTTTCCCTTATCATGAGAAGGCAAATGTCAGGTAACTCTGAGCTCTAGGGACCTCAGGTCCATTTGAGCACCATTTCAACCATTTTGTTCATTCACCATTCGATATGTCTAACAAGTTAAAGAATATTAAACTTCAAGCAAAAAAAAAAAGATTAATAAAAATAAGTGTAAAAGCATTTTTAGATTATTCTTATAAGAAAACTAACTTCGTTTTATGTTTATACTATATGAGATTTTGTGCTGTAAAACATTAAGGTGCTATCAAATATCATTAGGGGTGATGATTTTTAGCATTTTGATTTTTACATTTAGCATTTTGTAGCATTTATACATTTGCAATTTAGCATTTTATAGCATTTTGAAAAAAAAAAAAAGAGTATAATTTGAGTTAATTTTGATAAATGATTGATGTCATTATAATATGAGATTTAAAACACATTTATAGAGGGTTATTAGTGAGTTAAAAATGCATAATGTGTCCATTTATTTTACATTAAAATAAATATATTATTAGTTATATATATATATATGGTATTATCAGGTTAAAGCAATACACAAAAATAGAACAAGTTGATACAAATTAAAGCATAGCACAAAAAACATAAATCCATACAGATGTAAAACTAGCATTATAAAAAGAAAATACACAAAATTAGCCTTAGCCATAAGTTTATGATTCAGTAATGCTGTTGAATGAAATCAATGAACATATTTCAACACTTTGTTCTGTCATTGGAGTTCTCCCGTCACTCACAATTAAATTGTATTTGATATCTTTGATATCTTTATTGAGTGTTGAGCTAATACGATATATTTGGGCATGATCAGCGTTGAGCCCTGGCTCCTATTGCCGATCATACCCAAGCTTCCGCATTTACAAACATGTGTGTTGAGTTAGCTCCATATTGCTAACAGTTTCTCATTTAAAGTTCTATACTGCTTAGTGTTCTTCTCCCATTCCAATCTCCTTCCCTTACTTCCTCCAATCATCTTTGAATCTCCACTACCAGCGGGAAATGGTAACTATTACATGCAAATTCAATACCTTAAAGAATACTTATTGTGTACCCCATGCTGATCAGCCCTAACAACACTTGCTCATTCATATTAAGAATTGTAACTCTCCCTCCTAGCCCTCTCCATGTTTCCGTCCTTTATATCTAAATCATTCACTTCACGATTTCATATAAGTCTATCACTTGCTTATCAATACACTTGTCTTTACTTTGTCTAATTTATTCCCTTCTAAATCATGTTTCATTTCCACAACATATTCATTCTATAATCACTCTCCCTCCCTATTCTAATATTAACTCCCCCATTATTATTGCTTCCGTATTCCTGTACTTCTCTCAGAGCCTGCTCTATTTCTATACATATGGCACACTTTCCTAATCTATAGATCTATTCCTGTTGGCTCCCTTGACAGTCCCGCTTTGTTTCTATCCAGAACCCGTAAACTCCCATTGGGTTTCAACACAATGCTTTCTTCTTCCACCATTTCGCCACTCTGAAACCATGCCTCTGCCCTGCCCACGACCATATCACATGGCGATTGAACTTCCTACCTCCTCGATGATATCATTTTCCTGGCTTCGCCAGCTGTTGCCCTTATGTCACTCTGATCTAATGTTTCCACTACGTCATCTCCCAATCTTCTCTCCGACACAGCCATCTTCTTCCCGCAAGCCCCACGTAGCAGTGATGTAACTTCCATGTGTCCATCCTTCTCCGATTTCCAATCCCTCTTTGGACTTCCTTCCATTCTGCATTCCTTCTCTCTGGTCTCGGATGTATTTAGCTGAATCATTTGCTGCTCCTGCAATCTGCTGCTCCTTGTGTCACTTTCACATCCAGCCACCATGGGCCCATCGACCCACAACCGTAAGTTCTTTATGACGGCCCATTTCCCTTCCATTCTTGGCAGCTTCATTTGTTGTAATAAATCTTTCTTCAAGGCCCATTGTTCCACCGATAAATCTCTGTTTATAAAAATATTTGTTCCTTTTAGTTGCTTTGTTTTCATTAACACTTCATAAACAACTGCACTGACGTAAATCTTGCAACTATCATTCTGGCTCCTCTTGAGCTCCCCACTCTGAATGCTTCCTTAATCTCCCAGCCCTGTAGTACCATTTCAAGCTTTCCTTCTATAATCTCTCTGACCTCTTCAACAGGCCATACTCCATTCCTTTCTTTCACTCCTGTTATAACTAGATTGAATCTGTGGTGTCTCTCTTCCAACAGCTCTACTCTTCTTTTGATTTTGTGTACCTCATTTCTTATATCTTGCATTTCATTTCTGATCTCTCTGTTGATATCTATTAGTTCCTTTTCTACTCCATTAAGTTTGTTTCCTAATTTCTCATCCATGTCTTTTATACTAGCCAAAATTTCGTCCATGATGTTTCGATTCCCATTTGGCCCAGGATTAATTTTGACTCCACCAATTACCAGTAGTATGCCTATTATACATGTGAGAAGAATAATGTTTACCATCTCTTCTGTACCTTTATTTATTTTAAAATCATTCCATTTTAACTGATTAAAGGTTCCAATTCTTCCTTTGTACTCTTCGATACTGATTCCCATAGTTTCTTAAGCCCTTCTTTTCTTCCACTCCAGGAGCTTCCTCAACACACATCCACTCTCTTCCACTGCTTGCTTAGCACTCAAATTGTATTTACTGAAACATCTTTCAGCACCTACACTGTTGGTAGGATCCCAAATAGATTGCAGAGCTGCTTGGGCAAACTCTGGGTATTTGAGCTTAACAACCAAAAGCATTTGCAGGCAATCTACAGCTTTATTATTCTGCATAGTTTGTATCAGTTGTGAATGAAAATATTCATACCCCTCAACAAAGCTATCCATTTTAACATCCCGAAAAAATGGGAACTTATTTTTACTTTCACTTAAATCATGTAATCTATTGAAGTTACTCAGCCAGCAGTGACAGGATTCAATAGGTTCCAACCTCTTGGAAAAAAAAATTTCTCACATTTTCTGCCATGTGACTGCTGAACTTGTTGTTGCACTTAAGCATACAATCCATAAATCATGTTTTTCGTTTTTCTTTTTACATTTTCATCTGAAAAAGTGTCCATGAATTGCATTATATCTGTGGGTAACCATCCTCCAGCACACCTTTTCAGCAACAAGCATAAGGTTAACAACTCATCCCACAACTTATGTGCAAAGGTGTAGGAAGAGCCTCTAATAGAATAATTAATTTACTAATTGTGACTGACACATGAGCCACAAATTTAGTCTGACACTGTACTTCAAAATAATTGCATTCATCAGTGAAAATGTTTAGGAGGTATGAAGAGCTGCTGTTTAACAAATTTTCATCCAAAGATTGAAAAAAGTATTTTAAAGCATCTAAATACTTGTTGACATATTCTAAGATTCAAGCCATGTATTCCAATGTGTGAGCATGGGGAAAAGAAATACTACATCTGGAAGATTTGGATAACTTTCCTCAAGATATTTCACATAAACACTTTTCGGTTTTCTTGAATGCAAGAAAGCCATTTTCAATTTTGACACAAAATGGTTTAGTTGTGACATTTTTTTTTGTGATCATATCTCCAACTAAGTTTACCTTATGTGCAAAACATTGAAACTGCATGAGATCTAGTACTAGTACACTCGTTTGGTAATGTAATATAGAGCTAACAGTAGTTCAGTTGCTAACACAATGCGACTGTCACACAAATCACTCTTGCGCCCATTCACTGTCCACATTCTCTTATAACACAACAATTACCAGAATGTTCTCATTCATGCTGGAACTTCAGTCTCAGCGATTTCTAGTAGTTTCGAGCAGAACCCAGTCTTTATAATTCTCAGAACTGCACGGGTGAGGTTACTGCCGTCTCTGCGTGCCCAGCCTTCGCCTCCACACAAACAGATGACGTCTCTCACAGTAACAAACTCACATTCACGAACAGCAGGCTACTGATTCTTGGTGGGATAGAATCACTCATTGTCAATTGCATTATTGTGGGCTACTTTATAGCAGTAAAGCGAGAGAAAGAGGTTTTCGTCGAACACACAATTATTTTCCATTGTTGCGGGTGTGCTTTCAATTCCCACATGGCATATACTGAAAGAGGTAGGCTTACTATTCGCATGTACACAGCAAGCTGAGGAGACATTAATTGAAAGTTAAAGAATAAATTGGAATGAAATTTAAAAGAAAAAAGGGGGAAAAAGGGGATTATGGGCATGGTTGGGGGACAATGGGATAAAGGTGCCAAAAAAAGGGAAAAAGGTGCGAGAAAAAATGCCTCTTTTCCCAACTAGAAACAAAATTTCACATTGTGATATCTTTCCTCACAGCTTTAACTTACCCTAAGAAAAAAGGTGCACACCTAAAAATCCTAACCCTGGTAATAACATGCTGTAAATATTCATTTGTTATACATTTTAGCTCTGAACACATTAACCTATGCAGAATATTTTTTCAGTCATATTACATAATTTTTAGAGCCTTTATAGATATTTATGGGTACAAATTTCTAAAGAAAATGAGTTTTTCAGTAAAAGTCTGATATTTGCCGTTTCTATGCTTATCACGCAGTAACTAATAAACTGAAGGATAGAATACAGCAATATTTTCTTCTTAGCTAGAGTAAACCAGTGTGTTGATACCTGCCCAGTTTGAATTCTCTAACTTTAATAAGATGAGCATTAACAGTTTTAATTAAATATTTTCAGAATATTCTACGCCTATGCAATAGAAAAGACAGGCAGCGAGAAACCCTTTTGTTACTGGGTTTACAACAGGGAGCAAATGAGAGAAAATGTTGAGGAGGGTTGGAGTCAAGTTTTTAAAAGGAGCCAGGATCCTGGAACTTCTTGCATCCATTGTGCCTATATATGACAAACAAAAGTCATCCATCTATTCAATTAACAGGCCAGGCACAACCTAGAAGTCAGTAAAGGTTAACATCAGATGTAATGAAGTGGGTATGCTTATAGTGTGAAGTGTTATGTAGGTTATTTATTTAACATTTTACGTAAACATTTATGGTTATGGAGGGAGAAGCTAGGAAGAGACAAAATGTGGTAAACTAAGAACAGTAATAATGAATGTGTTAGATTATTATTCAAGTAAAATGAATATTAGAAAGCAATAAAAAAACAGCTAAGGCTACCTGGGTGTTCACAAACATGAATGAGAGGACCTCTAAGGACCTATCAAAGAGAATACAAAAATGGATGGGAGAAACAAAAGCATGCTAGGTTAATGCAATATATTGGAATAACACAAAGCGGAGTGTGGCACATCGTTCATCCTTTGCTGTTTGAAAACATTCCACCCAAGTTTAATGTAATTTTGATACCCTACCAAATTATAGCTTTTATCATTTTATATCTCCATATATCTTTGATAATATATATATTTTAGGCCTATAAAATCATATTTTGAAGTACTAAAAATACAAAGAGGAGACATAAAGTGCAGTGAAAATTAAATGTCTTATAATTACCTTAAATAAAAGTGCAGATATCTCATTATTTGGTGATGTGTCATGCACAGGATGACATTAAATTGGTAGATCAATCGCAGTTGGGCGCCAAATTTGCAAGCATGCATATAGCACATGTGGCAACAGTGCACCCCATTTAAACTGTACTGTCTTTTAAGCATGAGATGCGGTATACAAACAAAGTAAAAAATGCAGTAACACAATATATGCTATTACCATTCATTTGCCTTAATGCACTGAAGCAATACACCTAATAACAATGCAATGATGTGAACTGTTAAACAGGTGAATACGTGAGCGAGTAAATGCCCATTTCCAACAAGAGGGCAGAAGCTCATAGTTCAGTACATTTGTTACTGCTTTTAGAATGATTAGCCACTGTTACCAGGTGTTCTGATGTTGAATGTCACATTTGTGTTGTGAAGCCTACTGGATGTACAGTAATACCAAACGCTCATCTTGCTCAGTAATAGGACGTATGCACTTGTTCATGCAGCATACTTGTTATTATATTGCATCTGTGACCCCTTGTTCTTAATCTCAAAATGAGTATTTTGGTACTGCCTTTCTTCCTACTCTTACAATTTTCTCCATCTGTATATATGTACACATATATTGGTACTTATGATAGAGATATGGCATATTAAAACTGTTAATCTGAATGTTATGGATTTGGATTTCTTTTTATCCACTAATTCTTTTTTTATTAAATATTGTTGCTGAGGAATGCATTTACTCCCTTAGTTCTATACATTTTGGGGCATTTATGATAATAAATAAGAGGCTATTATGAAGCCTGAAGTCTTTTAACATGCACAGTTTATCTAAAAAAAAACCATTCCAATAATCTGGATGTTTGTTTCACCACTAAAAGACACATACTACAAGCAATTCCAACTTTTGCAAAATTGGTGGGGGATTGGAGTTGGTAGATTTTCCTATCATATTGTTAATATTGTTAGTAATAGATGTTTTGTTCACATTATGAATATCATGGGGGCTTTACCAAATTGAGTAAAAGGAGCATTCTGCATTCAAGAGAGAACCATCTAGATCATTATGGAGAATGGGATTAATGGAAATAAATAAAACAATTCAGGATTTAAAAATCCACTCATGCATCACTGAGTGAGATATTATGCATATAAGATACATTTTCAGTTCATCTCTGAGGATAGCATGCCGGCCTCATAATTCAGAGGGCCCAAATTTGAACCTAGGATGGGTAGGGTTGTCTGGACAAGGTGCTTTCCAGGATGTTCCTTCACTCTGAAATAAAAATGACAAGTAACTCTAAGCCTTATGGACCTTGGGTTCATATAGACATTCACTTCATACATACACCACCCAACTTAAGCACCAAAGTTAAAGGCCATTATATTAAATAAAGGAAGAAATACAGCAAAGCGATCAAAAGAAACAAAAAAAGAAATCCAGCAATGAACAAGGGATGCAGGATGATTTGTGAGCTATTATAATAATTTATTCTTTTATTCAGTATGGGAATTAGCAGGCTTTATAGTGGCAGTTTAATAGTCAGTATTCTATACTGCAATTATTATGCAACTTACTCATATTAGAACTGGGGGATTTTTTTAATCACAGTTTGCTTTATTTCTCATCTTAAAATATCACTTATCTGTGGATTTCACCTAACGAAAATAGCTTTTAAATAGTACAAAATTGCCAGGATCATTATTGTCACTAATTAAAGCTACAACAAATAAATGTTACAATTTACAAAGTAGGTTCCTCTTTACCACTTGGTATTAAAAAGTGTCTATCGTAACAGCTACAACTGCTACATGTTAACCGTTTCACAACTCATAAAATTGTTTACAATACATTTTATGAGGTCACCCATTTGAGAGCTCTCAAGCGCTGCTCAGAAACTGTTTTCTGACTAAAACTGGTAATTGTTAAGTATCTGGAAATTCAGGGCACTCAAAAGTGAACAAAAATAACAATCTAGTCCAAGGGCAGAAATCTGGCAGCTAAAAAACTGTCTGGAAAAAGAGGATATGACTTGTTCAGTTTACAGACACACTTATTAAACTTCATTCTATAGGTTATGTTTGATATACAGCTACAAAATTATAAATTTATCTTTTGATAATTGTTCTTTCACACCAGCTATATGTAGACACCAGGCTAGACAGTTGAATCAGCTTAAAAAATTTAATGTAATGATCAGGAATCAAACCACATACCTTTGGCTCTATGAAGCTCTTGAAGAGCCAAGGATAAATGGTATAAACAATCATTCACTCAACAATGCTATGGTGCTAATATTCTGCCAAATCACTACCGACTCATGAAGGCTGAAATGATGGCTGTATCTAGCATTTCAGTTTAAGCATCTCATTGCACAAAATATTAACCAGTTTCAGCAGATATTTCATTTTTAACCCAAAAAAGGTAAGATAATTTAATACTACAGCACATAACAAGATGGTTCACAACTATTGAAGGCAACAATGAAAATACAAGTCAAGACAGAGAGAGTGACATGCGGGAGGGAAAGACAGAGGGGGGAGTACATGTACATGTTGGAGGGTGCATTTTAAGAATTAGGGACCATGTTTCCAAAAAAAATGAAGCATGGAGATGCTAGATGTTTTATGCATCTCTCACCTAAGAAAACAATCTGATGTGTTACATTCACATGATGTTCTCTAGCCACTAAATTTATTACTTTTTCTGCTACCTACCTATAGTAGTAGGAGGAAGGATTGTATTCCAACCAAAAATTGGATGCTGAGATTTGACTGGAAATACATGTTTTGAGACTCCCTGAATCCAAAAAAAAAAAAAGACTTTTTATAAAAGGGAGGGTGGGTGGGTGGTAGTGGGGGGTGTGCGTGCGTGTGTGTGTGTACAATATAACTCAAAAAGGAAATGCTGGATAATACCAAACTTAGTATGTAAGATCAATATCTTCCAAAGATGTGATATGAAGGTTTTTAACAAAAACCTCATTCATACTACCTCTTACATGGAACATTTTTCTAAATGTTTTATTTTCTCAAAAATGGCTATAATGATTTGATTAAAATACAATATCTCTAAAATATTTACATGGCAAATAAAACATATATCTTGAACTTTCCAGGAATAACCTGTGAAGTCCTCTATATTCAGAGCAAATCTATTACAATTTAAATGGTAAACCTTAAGGATCGTCCTCCATGGCCTAAGGGTACCATGCTAGGCTCTAGTTCCTGAGGTCGTGGGTTCAAACCCGGCGGAGGGCAATGGATTTTTTTGGGGCATAAAAATCCTTAGTGTGGGTTCCTTCGGAAGGGAAGTAAAGCTGGTGGTACCATGTCGTAGACTTACAGCACGTAAAAGAACCTAAGACTGTTAAAGAGGCCTCCGAGTATAATTTCCGGTCTTTCACACCCAATATAGAATGGGACACTAAGGACCATAGCAGTTAAAGAGCAGCCATAAATAAAGCTCAATTTTTTTAAAACCTTAAGGAGATAAAAATGCATTAAACAAAAAAATATAGAACCCTTTAAAACATACAATTTATTTCAAATAACTGTCTGTGGCCTCAGCCATTTCCGAAATATCCATTATTACTGGTTTGAATATTACAATATCTTCATTTTTTTAAAGTACTGTCATTATTAAATTGTTTCTCGCAATGTCATGGAAAGAGTATGGAATTTCAATGCCAGCACATAAGAGCCCACTTTTAAAGATCTGACTATCAGTTCAGTTTCCTCTATCCTCCTTGTATCCACAATAAAATATGTAATGTAACTCTTTCTGTAAAGTTTATCTCCATTAACATGAAGAAGATAGAAAAATAAGCTCTCATAAGAATGGTGTGTATAAGTTATAAAAATAAAGAATAGTGGGTAGAGAGTCATGTGAATGTAATATATCAATTATTTTTTATATAGCCTCTACAATTATTCTTAAAAAACCTTATTTTTCTGTGTACTTCATGTGGAGATAAATGTTTGCGGAATTAGTTTTATTACACATTTCGTTGTAGATACAAATGAGATTCAGGAAACTGAAGTGATAATCAAATGTTTAAATGTGGGTTGCTCTTTCCATAACATCATGAGAAACAGCTGTATGGCATCAGCACTTCAAAAATGACCAAGTATTCAAAAATTCAAAGCAATAACAGCCAATATCTAGGAAATGGCTGAACCACAATAAAAGTTACTTGAAATAAATTGTGTGTTTTAAAGAGATCTACATTTTTTGTGTAGTAAGCTTTTGTCTGTCTCTTATGGTTTACCAGTTATTCAAAATTATACAGGATTCCTTTCGAATGAAGAGGACTTCATAGGCTATTACCAGAAAATTCAAAATAAACATTTTATTTGGTGCTCACGGAGAGACAGACCTTTTTCTAAAAATACTTTTTGGGATTTCAGGGGCCACAAAATGCATATTTCTGGTGAATTCTTGATATCAAATTTTTTGGGCGGAATGCAACTTCTATACCTACTAGATATGTGGTAGAGAAAATAAAAGTTAGTGCCCATTACTATCTCCAAGCGAATACAACATTAAACAGCTTTAAAGAACATAACAAAGCATTTCTAGTGTTTAGGGTAACAGAGGTGTCTGTCAAAAGACATTTCAGTGACAATTACAATGTGGTTTGGGACCCCTGTAACTCCTACTTATCTGACTATATTTCCCAGTAGTAGAGGCCTCTTCCAAATCAAAACTGAGCAAAGATCCTGTGTTTAGGCCTACATGTCAATTTGACATGAGCATGAGTGCTAACAAAATTGCCTTTGCAGTTTTATACAGACTGTCAAATACTGACTTTACAAAAACTCAGATTAATTTGACTCAGTAACTGATGGATGTATGGTGCAGAATAAGAAAACAATGCCAGTTAACATTAACAGCCATATTGAGAATGGCTGTGTGAATCCGTTCACCATGGTAATGAGAGAATTATTATGCATCCATTGAATAGGCATTTATTTCTACCAGCAAATCTCATCATACTTAGAAAGCTGTCTTGAAAAAACAACCAGCATAAATTACCCACAAGATATAATGAAATCATCCTATGGCTTGTAAATATTGATTTTATAAACCATGACTTGTGCATCTATGATGTGAGAGGTTCTGTCTGGAATTCTAGAAGCCATCACCTTCATGGCATTTCAAGTTCTCTCAAATTAAAAGACCAATATTTAGAAAAACAAATTTTAAGAGCTATTCTTCAGGGTAATTGGATATTTTCTCATAAACACTTCGGTTTACGTTATCTGCCAAGCAAGAAATGTAACAAGATTCAAAAGTTGGCAGAAAAATAGAGAAAAATTGCTAATTGAAATATATATTGAAGTTTAGCAATGAATCACCTCTGCATGCAGCTGGCTACATTATACAAGAGTTATCACTTTTCTTTTGTTTGCTTCTTCAGATGTCTTCTAGTTTTCAGCTGCTATACATTTTACACTCACTTCTGTCTTCCTTTTCCTTCTTCAGAATTCTCTTTTCATCATTCAGAGAGAGAGAGAGTTTATCATTTACTCTCAAGCATTTTAAGAACACAGTTGTAATGAAAACTTGCACATTTGACCTCTTACATTGTAATAAATTTAATTTTATATAAGTGCCTATTTTTATTTATACAGCAAGCATATCTCAATAACTTTTCAACTGTAGGTACCTAGTGCAAAACAAATGATTTCATAAACTGTACACTGTCCTTTCTTTCAAAATGACATGCTAGAGTATAATGCCTTTCATTCAGCACAAGATGCAGAAGGAAACAAGTCTTTTATATTTTTTAACAAATGATGATCAAGGCTTTGAAATGCTTATTCTATTAGGCAATACTTAATGCACATGCAAGCATTGATGAAAAAGGTTTAAAGTATCTATCCGTCTGTCTGTCATTCATAGCAGAAAATACGCATTTTAAAATTCCAAAATAGACGAAAAATTTCAATAGCTAAAGTTAATGCTGTGGACATATTTGCATTCTCACCTTCATAGTCAGCTCCTGGTGCTCTATTACCATGGCGAGGAATGGTACCAGTAGAATATGGCGCACTTGGTTTGTAAGGATCTTCATCCTTTGATGCCTTTTTTCCAGTCATTTTTTATATAGCTGCATGATAAAACAAAGACATTATGTGCATGTGAAATTCCAAGGATTTAAAAATGTTAATGGCATTATTATTCAATCTTAGTTATTACTTTTTTAATACATCTATTTCACAGCACAGAGATGTCATCTTTAGTGGTTCCACTCTGTTTCATCAGAAAATTTTCCCTTTGCCGAATGCAATAAGCATTTTTAAACTGGATTATTCATTAAAATGGGAAGCAAACAAAAATGTTGATGTAGCAAGCATGGAAATCTGTGGTTTTACGCAATATTTCTTTACTATCCCAATCTATAGGTATAGGCCTCACCAGGGATGTTGGCATATGTCCTTATGCCCAGTCAGCTAACCCTTGAGATGTGTTTCCTTCCCAGATGTATACGGTGCTGATTAAATGAAACCAATATTACAATATTTATACAGTGCACTCCGAGCAGTCTGGAGGTACGTCTATAAAACTGTTGCACGTGCAAATGTGTCTGGGTTTACTGGTGCATTCAATTACTTTACTACCTGATATTATGCCTCCCATTAGTTTGAAACTGTAAGGGAAAACCTTGCACAGTCAGAGCCACGAAACAGTATCATATAACAGTATATGAAACAAGAAGTAGCAGTCCGTGTTTAGATGTCCAAAGCTTACAGTGCTTTATATGGGCTGTCCAACTCAACTGCATTGTATGCACATCTCCTGTCTCAACTTGTACCATTCTTCAAGCTGCAGAGGTAAGTGACTCACACTGTAACTCTCCATTAAAATTTTCAATTGCCAAAACCCTTGGTGCCATCTATACTTATACAGCTTTTCTACAGCAAAGCTAGGCATTATGCACAACAAGTATATTTTTATGTAAGCAGCAGGATAACTGTTAATGGTCTTATATCCTCTCTGTTGATCATTGTATACATTTATTTCAGAAGTGCACTGCTTAATTGCTTGTTTCATTTCTTGGACTTTCCATTCCTTCTTAATCTGATGCATATATAAATCTGCATAGCTTTTAAGAATTTGATTAAAAAGTTAGCCCACTATTTCGAGAGATTCACAGATGTCAGTGAGTCAGCATTCCTTGGTCTATTGTTTTGAGGATACCTCCATATCAACATCCATTTCTCTGTCATCTGGGTTTTCCATATAAAGAGAAGATATATTTTTCGACCTTCAAGGACACATTTATGCTGCAATATTAATAACAGATCACCAGTTATTTCTACATAATTACCAACCTTTAATCCTAGAAAATCTTATCATGTGTTTTGACATTCTACCAATAGACTTCTCATTTCATGAACTGTTCTTCGAGCGATTTATTATTTCTTCAAACTTTTGGCATCACTAATCTAAGAAAATTTGTTTCTCAAGTACATGAATCCAGTAGTGCAAAAAGAGAAGAATCTCAACTTTCTCAAGGCCAAGAGATGACCTTTTACAGCCTTTTTCTCACTTGCCATTACTGTACTCTCTCTCCTTTAGTGTCTTCCCACCACCTGTCTCTGTTGTGTTTTCTGATGAGTGGCGATTCAAATAACTGCCTAAATTCCTAGCAGAAGCTCAAAAAGCTTTTAAAGAGTATATATACATTTTGTGACACAGCGACTATGGCCCACAGTTATCAGCAGGTCAATGCCACACCAGGTGTATTATCAGCAGATAAACAGAACCTTCTGGAAGCTTCTTCTTACCCTCAATCCTCCAGAAAGTATGTTGAAATAGTTCTAGGACATTTGAGAACCTGTGGAAATATTCCACTGTCTATATAAACGAGCACTCTCACGAGAGCAATCAGTTGCAAGTTGATTACAAGTAGAGTTGAGTCAGCAAGCGAGTGAGTGCATCTCTAGTGTGACATCAACAGCAATTCTCTGAGCGAGTTGGTGATAGGTGTTGTCACATGCAGTGTGTTCTACTGTGCAGCAACAGGTTGTTAAGGTCTTGTGTTCAACTCCCGAGTGAAGTAAACCATCCGGCATGAAGAGCTTATGTCACGAAGGAAGTGAAGTAACAGTGAAATTAACTAGTTCACCTTAGTGAAGTGATGTGAATGAAGTGAACTCCCAGTGAAGGTGAAGTGGATAAAAACAAAACAATGAAGAGTGACAATTGAAAATAAAACTGGACAAAATCACAATACACAGCATGAGTCTTCTCATCCTGCAGATTGGTAACTACACTAGGCAACCCTGCATTTTACAGATGATGCAAAATGCAGATGATGACACCACATTCACCAGCCCGTTGATTAGGGCTACGGTGGTGCTTGTTGTTAACATGTTCTAGTATCACAATGGTTAACATGCTACAAAGTCATGGTGAAGGTCGGAAGTTCAAATCACGCCTGAAAATAAATGAGTTTCTTATTCATTTCTGTTCATGTTTTGAGAACGTTCTAGCAAATCATGATTTCTTTCCAAATGCACTAGAAAGTGGATTTACCTATAAATACAAAGTTCCAGCCATTCATGCTCACTGTGGAACAATGCTTTCGAATAGAGAGCATCTGGACATGCTGTTAGTATACAGGGAAGCACAGCAGAATGCAATGGAGGCACGTCGTCTATACCAACAGAGGTTCTGCAGAGAACACTTCCTACAGATCACACGTTTTTATGAGTTGCGAACTGCCTGCTGAAATCGGGAACAGTGCACAAGACACCACATCCAAGAAGAGATCACCCTGTCTGTGACCAAGCAACAACGGATCGTGTGACTGACTGACTGTGTCATTCAGCGTCCACATTGTAGTTCAAGGGACATTCACAGGCATTTCAATATTGGCCAATCTTCCATGTAGAGAATACTACATCATGCAAAGTTTTACCCTTATCATCAACTACACCAGAAGCTACTGCAGCCGGACCATGGATGGAGAGTAGTGTTCACTAGGTGGCTCATGACAAACTGAACAAGATCCACATTTTTTTTGCAATTGTATTATTTACAGACGAAACAGGGTTCCACAACACAGGCCATGTAAATCGCCACAGCATGCATTACTGGAGCACTGTAAACCCACATTGGATGTGAGAGGCAACCTTACAAGTCCGATGGGGTTTCAACGTTTGGGTTGGTATATTTGGTGATCATCTAATAGGTCCATATTTTTGTGTTGGCCAACTCACTGGGATTAGCTACATCCACTTCCTAGAACACCAGCTGCCTACTCTACTACTCTACTGGATGAAGTGCTGTTGCAGAACTGACTATGTGGTACCAGCATAATGGGGCGCCAGCTCATTTGGCCCGTCGTGTAACGGCTTATCTCGATGCCACCTACCCTGAGCGACGGTTCAGAGGGCATGGACCAATAGGGTGGCTAGCACGCTCACCAGATCTAACCCCAATAGATTTCTTCTTATGGGGTTATTTTAAAGATATTGTGTACCAGGAGTGGCCAATGACCCCTCAACAGCTCAGGGAATGCATCATTAGCTTGATGTGACATCACACCGGCATTGTTGCACTGGCTTAGACTGGCGATGGTGATTAGACTGAGATCTTGCATTCCACCGGCATGCATCTTGCATGGTGACCAGTTCAAACACCTATTACAACCACATGGAGGAAACAGGTAAGTTGTAAAGGTTTATCTGTGTGATGGTCCGGCATGATGTCATAGTCACTGTTAAATGGACTACTTTGGGAACCAGAGAGGTTTACAACGATCATAATATAGGCTTGCAAATGTTATCTAATTTGTATATATGTACTGCATTTTGTAAACTCTCAAAACAATTTATAGGCTTTCTTTTGTATGAAAGAATAGCTTTAAATAGTAAAATATTATTTAATGATGCCTTATGTTTGTAGGTTATAATTACAATGTTATATGGATTTATTTGTGATGTTCATTAAAGCATATTCTAACAAGTAACAATTTGTGTTTTAATGAAATTCACGTAATTAAACTAATTAAGTGAAACGACACTTCCATGCCAAAATATCAGTTCTCGTTAAATTTGCTAAACCAAGAAAGTACCTTCAAGTGGCAGTATTTGAACCTAGGACCTTGACCACTGAAGCCCAACGCACACACTGTTGCGCTACGAGTGCAAGTCATTGCAAGCACAGCAGTACAAAGCAGTAATTTTGGCCGAAATTGATACAATGCGATGCAGCGAACCGGTTTATGGCATAGCATGTACAACGCCGGGACTGCATAACTTCTCAAACTGCAGGCTGAAGAAGACTCACTGTTTTATATATATATATAAATCCCGTTTCAACTTTTGATAATGAAAATGGTTGCACAACCCTTGCAATAGCGTATACAGCCTGCTGCCTTTGATACAAGTATAAATGTAAATGAAATGTATTTATTTTGTTTAGACTGTGTTTACAGAGCCACCTAACCAAGAATACTCACCCACGTTAACCCCTTCAGCATTATGGATGGAATCATTCCACCAATTTGAGCCACCTACTACACATTATGAAGGGAATGGTACCACCAAGATCTGCATAAGGCTGCATATGCTTAATACTTTATGTAATTTTACACTTTATTTATATATCAAGCATTTCTCCAAGTGCTTAAACAGTGGTCGGTCAAATTATACTGATTTACTGTCAAGACCAATTGTTCCTGTTTGCTAGTTTTGCTTCTAAATGAGTTATATGTGGATGTTATTGTCCATGATAAATTTTGTAGCATGGCATTAGGTGTGGTTTGTGAATAATACATGCTGAGATATAAGCTAGGAAAGAAATTCCATCTGAGATATATATCTTATATGTTTAAGATAGGAAGCAGGCATATAAGAATCAACCTTGTGAATGTATATGAACTGTCAATGTCTTCACTGGTCCTTAAAAAGAAATCAAGATTTTATATCACTTTGTAGGTAAAGAATGAGCTCATCTCATACCAGCTGTCAAGATGAAAAAAATAACTGGACATGCTCAAGAGCACATTAATATTGCATATCTTAAGGATCTAAAAGAAAATGTACATTGCCACTCGTGCTGGAAAGATAATTCATATTTGAAAATTCAATATCTGACCAGAACTCAAACCATGAATTTTCATCTTCCCATGCCTATGCTCTGTTCTTGAGCCTCTGTGATGAAATACCTGAATGAATATTAAACTTCTATAATCTGATTCATCAACACTGGTGAGCCTCCAAAAAGATCTTGGTTATTCCAAGTTATTACAACCCAGAAGTGACTTTTGATGGTTTAAGTACTTTAAATTTCCAGACTTCTAGTAAATCACATTCTTAAGGTTCATTTATGAAATTGCCTTAAAGACTTTTATCACGATTAATGAATAAAATGAGAGAAGTTTTCAAAATATATCAAGGGGAGAATATCTCCATGGAAAGTCAAAATATCGAAGGTTCAAGTCCTGGCTGGGTGAATTTTTAAAACTAATTAAAGTTTCCAACCTCAGCCTACACTCAGACAGTGTAAAAGAAAAATTACACTGTGCAACACGAAATTTGACCTTTTTATGAAAATAGGTGTAATAGGTAGACTGTTTAATGGTAAAAATGAATGTGTAATTATATTTTGTCTATCACGTACGGTTTTTTTTCAAAAACCAAAGAAAAATCTTTACAAACATTATTTTAACATATATGTATCATATTAATTGAATCTCCCGCTTTCCACATACATAATTTTTTTTTTCTTTCTTAGGAGATGGGTCGACATCTGGTGATAAATATTACAACTAATATATTGGCATCCCATCCTGTGCTGCCATCTGTATTTAGCATTTTATAACTAATGATATTTCATTTATTTTCAGTCTTGTCAATTTCCTGTTGGTGTTCAAGCGTGAGTTAGTGTTTCATAATTTGCAGAGCGCGATGGATTTTTTCGGGCGTAAAAATCCTTAGCATGGCTTCCTTCAGAAGTGAAGTAAAGCTGGTGGTCCCATGTCATAGATTTACCGCACGTAAAAGAACCTCAATCCTGATAGTGTGTCCTCTGAGCAAACTTACCGGTCTTTCATACCCAATATAGAATGGGACGCTAAAGACCATAGTAGTTACAGAGCGTCCATAAATAAAACTGAATTTAATTTTGTGTTTCATAATTCTGCTTCAGAAGAGATTGAAGGGTAGTAATTATACTATAATGCCACATCAGTGTAAAATTCATCCTAATTCTTTTTGTTATGTATGTGGAGAACAACTTTCAAGAGACAAAAGTGTAAAATTACACCTCTAGTTCGAAAGGCACATGAACTGTATTTTGGATATCGTGTGGGAGACCAAGATAAGTCATTTGCACCTCACATATGCTGCAATACGTGCTCTATCAATTTGAGAAATGGGCTACAAGGTAAACAATGCAATGAAATTTGGTGTACCTATGCTTTGACAAGAATCTCAGGACCATGTAACAGATTGTTGCTTCTGTTTGGTAGATATAAAAGGATATACTTCAAAATCCAACGGGCGGATCCAGTACCCTAATTTACCTTCAGCCATCCGACCAGTGCCTCACAATGAACATCTTCCTGTACCTAAGCCTCCACAGCAGTACACTGTTTCAGAAGAAGACAGCCTCAGGCTGTAATAGTCCTACTCGAGATCTAGAGTTTCAGCCATTTACATCATCTTTCCCTGGAATCACCAGGTGTTCTCACTAAACGCTCTCAATGATCTTGTGAGAGACTTAAACCTTTCCAAACGTCAAGCAGAATTGTTGGGCTCTAGACTGCAAGAACAGAATCTTTTAGATATCTATGTTAAAATAATTTCATTTAAAAAAACGACAAACTCATTTTATTGAATATTTTTCTGAGAATGAAGGAATAACTTTTTGCAACGATGTGAAGGACTTATTTCAGACTTTGAGACATGAACATTATCCAGAAGACTGGCACTTATTTATTGATTATTCCAAACTAAGTCTAAAGGCAGCACTTATCCATATTGGCAATATTTTCCCATTTGTTCCTATTGTATATGCCATTCATATGAAGGAAACTTTTGAGGTTATGAATGAAATACTAAGGTGCACTTAATATACTTCATACAAATGTAAATATGTAGAGACTTGAAAGTTATTGGACTCTTAATGGGCATGCAACAAGGGTATACTAAATACTGTTGTTTTTTGTGCGAGTGGGATAGTGTCTTCCTATCACATTTACACATCAAGCTTGGGCTGAAGAAAGTATTTGTGAAGGCACTAGACAGAGGACAAGCTTTAATGCATCTCAAAAATAAATTCCCAAACCTAAGTGATTCAAAAGTTAAAGAGGGAGTGTTTATTGGTCCACAAAGAAGAGCAGTCTTCCAGGATGAAAACTTTGAAAAAAAACTGTTGGAAGCAAAGAAAATGGCTTAGCTTGCATTTACATCACTATGCACAAACTTCCTTGGAAATAAAAAATCAGTAGACTATGAAGTAATTGTAAGTAAATTATTATACTACTTTCATGTTATGGGATATGATATGTCAATGAAACTACATTTTCTGGACTGTCATCTGGACTTCTTTCCAAAAAACCTTGATGCTGTTAGCAATGAACATAGTGAGAGGTTTCATCAAGAAATATCAGTCTTTGAAAAATGATTCAGTGAAAGATGGAATGCAAGTATGCTTGGTGAATATTGCTGGTCAATCATTACAAATAGCCCAGAAGCTGTCCATTAGTGCAAATGTAAATACATTTTAATTTGGTGTTATTTGCAATGTTATGTTTGTCATAACTAACTTGTACAATTAAAAAGTGTCATTAAAAAAGTTGGTTGATAATTGAAAATTTTGGATTTCAGAAATGAATTCAGTGAATCTCAATTAGTAAAATCACATAGTTTCATCTAAAGGACAGGAAAAAAGTTACATTTGTTGCACAGTGTTATCAGATTATTGCTACTGATGTTGCTCAGCTTTACCTCCCATGGGAGTGCTTTAGTGAAACTTAATCCTAAGCAATCACTATGCTTATATCAAAACTTAAGTTATTTATAAGGGGCAGTCAAATGAAAATAGGTCAGGTGACAGAAAGTGTCGCTGAAGATGTGTTACTTCAAAAGTAGTCTCAATAATCGCTGATAGAGAACGCTATCAATTCCAAATGAGTTCAATTTACATTAAACTGACTGCAAAAGTCTCTTTTTCGTGTCACTAAAAGTGTGAAAATCAACACAAAACTAAAAGTGTATGAATTATCCTCTAGAAAAAAAATCATAATTGAAAAACAATTTCAATCCCAAAGCTTTGTCAGCTTTATTATTCCTCACCCCAACCATAAGGTTATTGTCAATTCAGGATCTGGTTGTGAAATACGTGGTTCCTAAAAACAAAGCTTTCCATAATATGTAATTGCAAAGAGTCACATTCATGAACTTTAGTTTGAAGTAGACAAGAACATATGTGAATCCATATAATATGAAAGTTTCCACAAATGGAACTGATTATATCATCTCTCAGAAAGGTTAATTCAACAGTTATCGAGATTACTTCTTGGGTAATAAATGTTCAATGATATTTCTTGACATATATTTTTTACCATTTGTCTCCCACCTGATTTTAATAATGAAAAAATTAGGTTCTAATGTAACTCTCAGTGCCACATCCTTGAGAACTTACTTCTTTGGAAGGTAATTGCAAAAGTTTACAGTCAAATTTATTTAATGAAAACCACTTGAATTTCATATAAGAACAAGTCCTACAGTTGAAAGTAGTATTATATATAAATAAATATATGCCTTCTGCAAAAGTAACAAAAAAAATTCCTCAAAACTTGGCATAGTTGCCACTAAGGTACATTTGTTTCCACTGCCAAACTGTAATATTCAAACAAAAATGTGAACTCATTCCACTCGTAAAGCTATATTTAACATAATATAGGATATACTCTCGGATTACTTATAGCAGACCTCATATTTCCTACAATCTTTTACTGTGATTTTTCAAGATAATAGGAGAATTTCTGATGGAGGTGTTCCCATATAGTTCATACATTTTTAGTCAATTTACAGTATGGACTCTGTAATGGCATATCTATGATCTTTATGCAGTTTCATAATAAACATCCTATCCCAATATAAGCTTGGTATTTGGGATCATTATCTTAACAAAATTTAAATGTATTTCTAATCCCTAATTTCGCTGCAGTTTTTGTGAAGATTTTCGGTCAGGATATAGAGAGATAGATTTATGTTCATGGTGCTCTCAATGAAAGCCAAACCATGTGTAAATATTCAGCCCGTAACACTGCAATGCCATGTTGAATGCCATTTTTTTTTGCCAAACTCTGTATGGACTTCCACCAAACATGAACACTCTTATATTAGGAATTTAAATGGATTTTCTTCAAGAAAAAATTCATCATTCCATCACTCTTAATTCTTTTTAAGTATTATTTTCCTAAGTACAATATATTTGCTGCATTAATTTTGTTTAAGGTTTTTTTTCTGGCATTCTTTCCAAAATTACCTTCCTTTCTCGTAACCTTTGTAGTGTCTCTCAGTTTCTGTGCATGTCCTCTTTGTCTTCTTCTTTATATTACAATGATATAAAGTGGTCTGTGGTATGTTTATCATGGTGATAATATCTGTGCTTATGGCCATTTGCATGAAGGAAGAAATCAGGCTGCTCCCATTAGAACATTTCTTTGGTCCCTATGCACCACATTTCCACATTTTAGCTCTTTTCAGTACTTTGCACATATATAGAAGCATGATAAATATAAACTTTGAGTTCAATTGGTGAAACAAGTGTTTCACTTGTTTTTTTTTTTAAAAAAAAGAAATGTCCTTTTTTTTTAAAATCAAGTAAATGATGCAATTATCCTCCAATTAGACTCCAAGTTTTGATTTACCTACTTCGCTGTTTCAGGCTTTTTCAACTAAAATAGAAGCATAAGATTTGTTGCTTACTGAGGCTTCTCTTTTCTTTTTTTTCTTCTCTTGAAATTTTGGAGTCACCTGTTCTATTAATGTTTTATTTAGTCACAATCATATGCTTTCTTTATCATTCATTCATGTGAAATAATTGCATGTTGCACAGTAAATACATCAGCGACCTAATAAGTTACTATGCATTTCTCATACTGACTTCTTTGTATCAGTTTAAAAATTGATTTCACACAATGTTCCCTAATTTAAGAGGAACATTGGACTGCTGGCATTTTGAGATAAGGTTCATTCCATGTCAAATCAACACCCTTTTGCATAATTTTCAACCTGATCCTCTTAGGTTTTAATGAAATTTTTGAGATGTACATGAAAAGGAATATAAAAATTGAAAATATCAAAAGTATAATGTAAATTGTTTTGGAGTTATGGGTCATTAAAAACGCACAAAAACAAAAAAGTGAAATTTGGCACACAAGGCATAAGAAACTTTTTTATAGCTATTCAACAACTAAAATTGAACTTTGTATCACCTTAAAGCATAAGAAAGAACCTTTGATTTTATATAACACCATACATGTTATAATCTTAAAGCTGTTCAAGGTCATAGCATGTAATATTCATCCCTGAAAAATTGAAAACTGAACAACTTTAAAATATTCAAAAAAATTTATGTAACTGGTCTATATGAACTTTAAATGCCCTATAAGTTTAATTTTGGAACTGCAGAAACTTCTGGAGTTATTGCCAAAAACGTTTTCATATACACAGGTGTACCTGTATTTTTGATGTTTGTAAATATTCATCAGAAATGATTTTTGTTTTAATTATACTCACTTTTAATCTTAGTGTACATGCTCTTTGTTGATTCTGATACTCTCCTCATGTGGAAAAGTGTAAGTTCTTCCTGTTGAAATTTACAGATCAAGTGACATTGTCAAAATTGATTTCATAGATGCTGCTAAATGTTTCACTGTTACACCTATACCATTATATGGGCCTTTTCTGTGTGATGTAGCACAAAAATGCCATTCAGTAGACAAGAAAAATCTACTTCATGAAAAAAAGATTAATGAAATTTATTCTGTTTTTAAATTGAGCTGCAGAGCCACCGGAGAAGTAATAAATGTGCATCCAATATTATAAATCCATCA
The DNA here is from genome assembly GCA_030765065.1 of Deroplatys truncata. Lineage (NCBI taxonomy): Eukaryota > Metazoa > Arthropoda > Insecta > Mantodea > Mantidae > Deroplatys > Deroplatys truncata. The sequence goes on along the minus strand of CM060990.1, from coordinate 135,215,894 downwards.
ATAATTTATTTAAGAACCTTTATTGGATTTTTTATATATCTCCTTTAGTTTGATTTGGAACTTTCTCTTCATATATTGCATTAAATGTTTCTGATAAAGATACACAACTGTAGTGTCATGAGATAAAAATTCCGAAATGATGACATAACATGTGATTTAATATGTTAACAGCATTTTTAGAATAAATCACAAAAGGGTGTATTGTTACCTGAGGATTTTTCCAGTGAAAAACTGGATGAAAAAAAACTCATAGGATGAAATAATAATTCTCAGCAAAATCGCACATAACAAGATATTCATTTGCATTAATCACCAGTTCATTTTGGAAATATATTTGTTATATTGCTATGAAGGAATGGTGTAGTAAGAGCTTTAATTTTCCAAACAGAATATCCAGAAATGAGTAATTGTTTCCATGTTGACTGTCAGTTGTTATCCATTGTTTATATGTGATTTCATCCACTGCATTTGATTCAAATATATCTGTTAGAAAATGCATTAAATTATCTTTGCCAGGACAATTGCAACAGGTTCCTAAATGACACTCTGGTAGTGAAGGATTGTGCTTGTAAGAATGTATCTCATATTCCAAACCAGTTGTTAACCCTTTGAAACTGCTTCCTATTAGCATTAATTTTGCATTTTGAATGATGCTGCAAAAACATACAGAGTGAGCTCCAGATGATGACAAAGTGAAAATGCTTTTTGATCTTATATCACAGAATTTAGAAATTCCAATTTTTACATTAGGATAGCGCTCTTTAAACAAAATGTAGGGTTCACTCAAATTACATAAAAAACAACCATTTTTGCTTGTGCACTTTCCTCCCATCTTCTTTTACAGAAATGAAATCTTTTTTCCCTGTCATTCATCTAGTTAATTTCACCATTTAAAAAAAAAAAGTTTGCATAAGTTTCACAGTGTCATCTGTCAGGCTGAGCATCTTGCCAGGCTCTGGATTAGGAGTAGATAGAATTTCTAGTACTTCATACTTAGACATTACATAAACTGTGGCTATTTACTGGTTTCATATACACAAAATGCAGATATTGAAAGCAATAACCTATACTCCACCACCTTAACAATCCGAGACTTATGCTGCTACTACTGCCATTTGTGGATACAAAATTAAAGAGTTTAGGATAAAACGATAGCCAGCCTTTGTATAAACTGATCTAATATTGTGTAATTAATACATAAAAAGACACCTAACATAAACGTAGCTATTCCTATATAATGTTATGTTTACTAATGTACTAAAGACATGAACAAAATATTTTATCACTCAGAAGTTGTTGAGAGTTCCAACCTGAAATTTTCAGTATATGAAAAAGTATGTACGGTTAACACGCAATTTTTGCAAAATTTAAAAATTGTTCTTTTTTGAGAAATTGAAGAAAGTTCAAGGTCACAATATTTGTAATTTATTTTAAAATAATGTGCCTTTCCTCAGCTTTCAAATGAGAGCAAACTCAGCACTCCACCTTCAACACACCATGAGTTATTTCAATTGACAGAGTAAGCTGTTTTACTAAAACTGTCATTTTTTTTAAAATTGATATTGCTATTACAAAAGAAATGCTCTACAAAGAGATTCAAAATTTTATATATTTAATTATTTTCATACTAGCTTCAATTTTGCAAAGTTCCGTAAAAATTGAAAGAGGTCAGGTTGTGGCCAATGTTGATTTGATGTGGAATGACCCGTAAATATTACTTTGTAAATTCTTTTGCTCTGTTTTATTTCTGAGTTGTCTTGCTACTTGATCCCTTAGTGAGCAACATTCTGGTATATTGAGCAAATCATACATTACCTACTTTGAAACCCATATAGTCACTGCCAAATTGGGCACCATAGCAACAGTGGACTATGTACCATTTTATATTTAAAACAGATTATTGTATTTAAAGGAATACAAGGTCATAGACATCTATGACCCATCAAAAATTACACATGATGCCAAAATAGGTCATGCAATCATGCTCCACTATTATCACTATTTGAAGAAAACTATTACTTATACAACTATGCCACCACCATTCACAATACATATCTGTGTGCATGCTATTTTGCTTCATAACTAAAACATTCATTAAAGTTTTAGGTGTATTCAAAAATTTCTTCAGCTCTTTAATGAAGAGTTTATGCTTAGTGAATTTCATAGTTTACTATAGACTTGAACAAACATCATAACTTCCTTTTTGGAAGCATTTTAGGGAATTTACTGCTCCGTGCAAGTCAGTCTTGTGTGGTTTGTTCATGTAGTATAATGTTTTATTGAAAGATGTCTTTAAAGTCCTTGATTGTTCATTCCTTGTGTTTCAATGTCAGCTGTGATGTGTGTGATTAGTATTCAGAAGCATATGCAGAGGGTGTGTTTGGTGAGGAGTCTAAAACATGCAATGTCAGTCATACCGTCATTCTGTGGTCACTTTTAGAGATTTACTATGTGAGGTGGATATCAACAGGATCACTGAACAGAGTATATTGAATGAATAAATAAAGGATTTGATGGGTCAGCATGATGAATAAACAACTTTTTAAGTATTTACAGGACCAAAAGGCAAAGAGGAGTACACAGAGAAGACCAAACTCTAAAGTCAGGTCAGTGGCATGTTAACCATTGGACTAAGTGGAGACCCACTCAGAAATTCCCCTTTCACTTCACAACAACTACACAAGGTGCTCTGTAACCATCTAGTGCTAACTACCTGCGACTGAGCATAAGCGGATAGTACAGTGTGCCATTTAAACAATATTGCCAACCAACTTATGGAATGGTAATTTTCCAAATAAAGGACTAAATTCCCTAATTCAACCATTTTAATGTATATAGCATTTCTATTTACTTGTTTATTAATAGGTGTAGTGTGGTAAACTAAGCCTGTAAATATACAAGAGTTACAGAAAACAAAACTACTAGTGCTTCAATATTATGGCTTTGGATATCAGGTGGGGGCCTTAAACCCCCTCCCCCTGTTATGTGCAGCTCAGTTTATGCTGATGATTAAGACTGTTAAACCAGATGTGTATATTAAATCACAATTATTTTTGCTAATAGTGATTTCATTCTTTTGGGACTACTGATAGATAAGTTCGTTGGAAGCATAGATGCACATGGCGCTTATCTATTCAATGTGTGTCTTTTTGAAAGCGTTATTATTTAAAATTTAGAATGATAAGTTACTTTATGGAGTTTCTTGCATTATGTGGTAAGACAATTTTATGAATTTAAGGTTAAAACATTCTGGTAACTCCCTATAGAAAATAACTTCATTTCCAAATCAACAACAAATAAAATTGAGTTTAACAACCTGTCAATAATATAAAAGATATTTTAGGTGCATACTCATATCCAAATTAATTTCCTTAACTGCAATATATGGGAAAATTCTGATGTGAAGTTGAAGCTGAACGACAGTATTTCTAACCTCTTATTACAAATAAAGGAAACGGGAGGCTGGGGCTCAGCACTATTTTTGTAGCTCTTAAGGAAAAGCATGTTAAACAGGTTGATGAGCACCTTCTTTAACTTGATGACATTTGTACTTTAGCCAGTTTTCTGCGATCAGCCCATTCTTTCCCAATCTGCACAGCTATTCTTTATGCCCACTACAGAATATTAAGTAGTGTTAGAGCCATCAATTTATTAAATATCATAATAAGCCCCTTCTTTTCATGTACCCGTTAACTGTTGAGGAAAGACTAAAATTATTCTAAATCCTGTGGAATACTCCAGATTTCCCTGCTCTTCAAAGCAACATTTCAGTGTATCAAAGTCTACAAATAACTTTCTGTTCAACTAAATAGGCTGGTTTCATTAAACTGGTTTATTTCTTACATTTCTATTCAAACAAAATAAGTCAGAACTTGTTCTTTTGAGAAGTATTTATTCAAGTCACTCTATTTGGTCCTGATTTTTGATGCCTGGCTCCTTAAGTGGCACAGTTCAAAATCCATCTCCTAAGTAACTGCAATAACATGGGACATTCAGCAGAAAACAAACTATAATTGCAAATGGCCCATTTACTCATACATCCCAACACTTTCCTGTATTAGCACATTTGTGAGTCAGCTGTAACTGGTTGGTTATTAGATAACACTGTCCCCTTTAAACTTCTGAGTGAATTGCAGTGTTTAAGTTATTTACAACAGCTCTTAAATGTTGCTTATCTGATACACAATTTATGCAAATCAGAACCACGTACATCCGGTAATGATTTAGTCCCAGTTTCAACATCCCTTTTCACAGACAGGTGGGATAAATTAAAATGTGCAGTATTGTAGTAATAAGTTAATTTACAGTAATTTGCACAAAGTGATATTCTCAACCATTAAGTTATAAAACCAGGTGCATCATCACTCAACAAGTAAAATGCATAAAAATGAGTAAGTCCAAGATAAAACGTTATATTCAAATTAACAGTACTAGAACCAAGGCATGTGCCAGTATATAATTTTATCATTTATATATTCTCGTCCCTATCGAAATAACTTTGATTTCCTCAATTTTTTGTGCACAGGACCAAGACGATATCTCCCATGACACCAGTCTGTCAAGCTGCAAGATAAAAATGCTTTTCACGAGAATAACACATCTCAAATAGATGGATGAGTATTTCAGACATACTATTTCATCACTAAATTCATTATGCACGGGTATTAGCAATTTTTTCGTGAAACATATCAATAACACGTTTGTGTAAGAAACAAAAATGGGTAGGACATACTAAAACATGTCAAGTACAGGATTGAACTTCATTCTCTAAACTCGATTATCATATCTCGATTAATATTTAACTATAAGTATTGCATGTACAATTAATCCACAACCTTAATCGTAGCAAGGGCATAACACATTTGGATTAAGAAGTGCAGTAATCGTATTCGATACTAATTACTCGGATGGTTGGCATAATACATCAATTGCATACGTCATATTGCAATGAACTTTTGAAATTATTTTGTTAAACTAGATGGCATGTATCTGTTAAAGTATAAATTTATACCTTCATGGAAGGTTGAGCCCACCCATTACACAACGTTTTGCATTTTAATTCTTTGAATCAGGTTGCTAGCACCCGCAAAATACTGTCGACATTTTATAATACACAGCTTCGCCAACATAACATTTGACAGCAACGAATCCATATGGTCAAATACCATACCGTAGTAATACAGGAAACTCATGCGAAAAGTGTGAATATTCAATACTAGCGCTCCTAGCGCAGAGGTTTGGAGGATCTGTATCAGCAATGTAGGGAATATTGGAGAATTAGGATTAAGATTTGCTTCAACGAGTTTGCTTCAACGAGTGGCGGCTGAAGCATTAACGCAGTGTAAGTGCCAAGAATACTTCCCCGAAATTCTTATATGATGCAATAAATATACCTCCACCACGCCATTTTTATGTAGTTACCTCCAAGTTAGTACGCTCAACCCACTGGACTATTATTTGTGGGGCATTTGAAAGCTCTTGTGAAAAAAACCACAGTGTCAGATGTTCAAAATCTCCGTGCCCGTGTTTATGAAAAGCCCCGAAACCATACGCAATACTCCAGGGATACATCAGCGCATTCGGGATTCACTATGACGGCGGGTTGATGTATGCATCAAAGCTCATGGAGGGCAATATGAACATCTCCAATAAGAAAAGGTTGCACGTGGTATGCTGGTAATTTCTATTCTTCTGTGTTTCCCATGATTAATAAGTTGGAGAAAATGAGTTGTAACATGGCAACAAGGTGTATTCAGACCATTGTTCATATAACATAATTTTTTTGTCTACATATGAGGAATGAGTTCTACAATTTGTACCGTACATTTTTATTACACGCTGTATGCAGGTCCAAAATATATGCAAAGTGGAGGGAAACATACGGAATTTTAGAAAACTTGTTTGAACACCTTGATTATAAAAAATTTAAAAAAGCTTAAAGTAATAAAACTTAAAAGCATTAATTTATATACTGTAATCTATATTAAAAGCATAGCAACCTGCATCGACATAATTAAGTATATTCTCATGCATAAAAGATTCATTAAATTTTATGAAATGAGACGGACAATATTTTTGCACTAACACGATCTTATATCAGCAATAAATAATAATAAATACTTTGCATAATACCGCCAGGCAAGATGACAATTCATGAACGAATCGTACACTAGGGCAGGCCAGCGAACAGTAAGGAGACGATTCATCAACCGTGAACGAATCGTATGATTCGATTAATGTAAAAGAAACACTCAAACCAAGCGTAGCAGCTTCATTTATTATAATTGCATAGCCGTATCATTCTAGCAACGACAGTAGCGTGTAGCAAATGACAAAATGCGGATGAATTCCAAAAATATATAGTTGTACGAAGACGATATGATGGCAGGCAAACCGAAGGTGTGCTAAGCGTGTACCTGCCGTAATTAGGGCTTAACCACATAGTGACGTGATATGGGTTTTACAGGTTGGCGGTTGAGATTTTTGTAAGGGATAGTTGTACTACTACGACGACGACATGACGGGGGGCTGAGGACAACCCGAAGGTGTTAGGCGTGCATCTGCCCTAATTAGACCTTAACCATTTAGAGACGGGATATGTGGTTTACAAGATAGCGGTTGAAATTTTTGTAGGGTGAATTTCACTTTATACCTGAAACAGAGACTTCTGTTCCAAATTCGTAAAATATTCTGTATGTTCCACTAGCATATTCGAAACACTAGACACGCCAGTATTACACCAGTAGTTACTATATTTTTTTAAATCTAATACGCAATATATATTTAGATTTTGTTTTTATTTAGTTGCAAATATTGTGATTTTCTAAACAACACACTGCTACCATCTGCCAAGAGCCACGCTAAAATCTGTGAATTCCTGTTGAAAATGTTGTTTGAGAACCTAGGAAGATGGGAGCAGAGTGATTGCTAAGTGTTGTTTATAAATTCACCATATTAATGGCATATACCACAAGGAATTTTTTTCGAAATAAACTATGTGTTTTAAAGAGATCTACATTTTTTGTATAGCACGTTTTCGTCTATCGCTTATCGTTTACCAGTTATACAAGAATATACAAAATCCTTTCCTAATAAAAGGGACTTTACAGGATATTCCCGGAAAATTCAAGCTATACATTTTATTTAATAATTAGTATTTTAATCAAAATCGTTAGCCAACTTTTTGGAAATAAATAATATAGAAAAATGTTCCGTGTAAAGAGTAGTACAAGGCGGGAGGATTTTCTTAAAATCCTTGTGTCGTATTTTTGGAAGGAACTGAACCTAATATCAAATTTGGTATTCATCCAGCATTTCGCTTTTGAGCTATGTAGTTCCAGCACACACACACACACACACACACACACACACACGAACCTTTTTCTAATAACGTTTTCTATTTATTCAGGGGGTCTCAAAACGTGTATTTCCCGTGGAATCTCGGTGTGGCGTTTTTGGATAGAGTTCTATACCTTTTCTACCTACTAGGTACGTAGTAGAGAGTGTAAAATTTGATGTGTTAATTTCACATGACTTTCTCTACCCTTAATCGTTTATTAAAAGGTATACAAATGATTCTTACGAAAGCTTATTTTCTTTTAATTTTAATCGAGATAAAACTTTCCGAAAATAGCTACATTGCACATTTCTTTATAGATGATAAGGTAATAGCCACAGTCAAGTGTTTAAGAACTGTACACTATGTGCTGGTATTAAAATTCCATACCGTTTCCATGACAGCGGAGAAACACTTGAAAATTGACAGGTCTTCAAAAGGATGGCTAAGTATTGAATAATTCGAAACTTTAATAACGGATATCTAGGAAATGGCAGATGCCACAACAGATGTTATTGAAATAATTGTATGTTTTAAAGAGATCTACATTTTTTGTGTAGTACGTTTTCGTCTGTTGTCCAACGTTTACCAGTTATGGAAAATAGCACAAAATTCCTTCCGAATAAAGAGGACTTCACAGGCTATTCCCGGAAAATTCCAGGTATACATTTTATTTATCACGTAAACATCATTAATGGTTGGTATATTAATGAAAATCTTTAGAACCATTTTTTTGGAAAATAAAAAATTTCGAAAAATCCTCCATGTAAAGAGTAATTTGGGGTAAAGGATTTTCATAAAAATACTGTGTCGTATCCTTCGAAGCTGTGGAACTTAAATACCAAGCTTGGTGTTTATACGACTTTTCGTTTCTGAGTTATGCTGTTCACAGACACACGCACCCACACCCACACGGACCTTATTCTAAAAATCTGATGTGATACAAACATATAACTTTCTCTAACCTCTATATTTATTAGTGGATATACAAATTATTCTTACTAAAGCTTTTCTTTTCTAACTACTACATTTTAATCCCAATAAACTTTTGCGGAATTAGCCACATTACACAGTTCGTTATAGATACACAGAGAACAGCGATAGTCAGATGTTTAAAAATTGGGCGCTACACTTAAAATTCCTTAATGCTTCCACGCAATCGCGAGAAAAAACTGTATGTTGACAGGACTTAAAGAGACTGAACACTAATGAACAATTCGAACAATTAAAAACGATATCTCAGAAATGGCTTATGTCACAAGAAAACGTATTTGAAATAAATTATGTGTTTTAAGGAGGTCTATATCTTATGTTAAGTTCGTTTTCGTCTATCACTTAACGTTTACCAGTTATATAAGATTATGCAAAATTCCTTCCGAATAAAGGACTTCACAAGCTATTCCCAAAAACTTCAGTATGTACATTTTATTAGTCATGCAATTATATAATATATTTGACATTTTAATGAAATTGTTAATCATTTTTAGAAAATCGAAATTTTGAAACATCTTCCATGTAAAGGTTAGTTTGGGATGAGGCGATTTTATTGATTATATTCGTGTCGCATCTTTGGAAGGTACTGACGTAAATGTCAGGTTTGATTTTTATCCCTATTTTAATTTTTGAGCTGTGTTGTTCACACACACGCACACGTATATTTTTTCTAAAAATCTTATTTGACACATTCACACGACTTTCTCTAACCGCTAAGTTTATTAGAGGTTATACGATCTGTTCTTACTAATGCTTATTTTTCTATTACATTATAATCCAAACATACTATTACAGAAATGACTACATTACACATTTCGTTATAGATACAAAGAGAACAACGATAGTGAAATGTTTAAGAACTGGGCGCTATACGCTGGCCTTAAAATTTCATAGTGCTTCCATGCCATCGCGAGAAACAGTTGAATGTTGACAGGACATAAAGAGACTGCAAGTAATGAACAATTTGAACCATAAGTATCGGATATCTCAGAAATGGCGTGTGGCACAATACATTATTTGAAATAAGCTGGCTGCTTTAAAGAGATCTAAATTTTATGTAAAGTACGTTCTCGTCTATCGCTTAACTTTTACCAGTTGTACAATATTAATCAAAATTCCTTCCGAATGAAGAGGACTTCACAGGCTATTCCCAGAAAATTCAAGATATACACCTTATTTCTCATGTAAATATATTTAATGTGTAGTATTTTAATTAAAATCGTTGGAGCCAGCTTATAGAAAATCAAAGTTTTCGAAAAATCTTCATGTTAAGGTAGTTGGGATTGGGGATGTTTTCTTAAAAATCTGTGTCGCATCCTTGGAAGATACTGAAATTAAATACCAAGTTTAGTACTTATCCCATTTTTCGTTTCTGAGTTATACTGTTGAATACTACAAAGGCACACACACGCACAAACAGGATCTTTTTCTAAAATTCTTTTTCAATCAGGGGGCCTCCAAATATGTATTTCCGGTGAAATCTCCGTGTCGAAGGTTTGGAAGAATGCACTATTTTATCTGTTTACTATGTACGTGTTTGAGAAAGTAAAAAGTGAATGACTTCCCATTTGAAAAAGGTATAAGTATTTGAAAATTAAAACCAATAACAAAGTATATCTCAGAAATGGTTAACTTGAAAACAAATATTGGCATAAATTGTGGTCTTTAGAGTTATATGATTTCGTCTATCTCTTATAGTTTAATAGTTATGCGAAAGTAACTCTAATAAAGAGTACCACAGAGGATATTCCTAGAAAATTCAAGATATTCAGCTCATCTGTCATGTAGATATGTTAAGCATACTGTATGTTAAATGTGTTGGAGCCATTTTGGGAGATCAAACAATTGAAAAAAAAATCCATGTAAACGGTACTTAGGGGTTGATAGCTGTTCGCATCCTTGAAAGATGCTGAACTTAAATATCAAGTGTGGCATTTATCCCACTTTTCGTTTTTGGGTTTTGCTATTTACAGAGACAGATTCCCCCTCCACACACATAGACACGCGCACGCGCGGAACTTTTCCAAAAATGCTTTTTTTGGGTTCAGGGGGCCTCAAAGCACCTAATTCCGGTGAAATTTCGGTACCGAGATTTTGGGGTGGAATACGATACTCCTACTTCTGTATGTAGTAGACAAATTAAAACAAAATGTTAACTCCCAGTTTCCCTTATATATATATTGTTGTTTGTTTATTTTTTCACTCTGAAAGCTTTTGAATCTCATAAGTGGGATATATAATAGATATCTGGCGCACTAAAATGGTAATACATGGAAAAGATAGGGAAAACGAGTGATATGCTAGGCTAGGTGGGGGTTGAGAGCAAGAAATTTGTGATACGTGGAAGAGATAGGGAATAGGATTGGAGGTGCTAAGGAGAGTAGGGGTTGGATGTGTTCGAAAGGTGCTTCTGGCGGGCAATTTAGGGTTAAATGGGGAAGGAGAGCAATGTGTATGCGCAAGCACGTCCCTTGTAGGGTATGTTGTATGATGTATAACTCAAGAGCTTTCTATGATGAATATATATAGCATAACCCGAGCGAACCTAACAAAGCTAACCTAACCTCGTCTATCCTAACCAACCCCTCATCATCTTCCATCATGCCATGCTAATCTAACATTAATCCAACGTTCTGACCTAAACTAGATCATCTTCTCATAATTATTCCATCTTATCATCATCTAACAAAACCATTCTAACCTAGACCATCCCGTATCATATATTCTATCTACCCATTGCCTTCCCTCACCTAGTCAGAGTTTCCAACATCAGCCCGATCCTAAAAAACCGACCTAACCTAGACTTCACTGCATGTTGACTAAGCTTGGCACACTTCACTCATTTTACACTCATTTGTCGGTGTTTTATGGTAGTTTATTTCGTTTTTGGTGGCATATCTGACATACGTAAACACGCATATTTGTTATGCTTTAGGGTATTCTGATGTTTTATGGCGTGGAAAACTGTATGAAAATACTTTAAAACAGCATACAATAGCGCTGATTCTGCTCCGAAATATGCTAAAAGCTTATGGTGATACACTAAGTACCTCCATCAGTGGCTAAAATACCCTTGGCATGTTCTTAACTGCTCCAGAATTCCTTCATCAGCGTCTAAAATACTCTCGAAGTGTCTGCACCAGCACCCTAAAATAACTGCTCTAGTGTCTAGAAAGTCTGCAAAAGTGGGTAAAATGTCTTCAAACGCCTCCGAAATGTAGCAAACTAACCGAAAAATTCTGTTTCAGAGCCTGAAATGCTCGTAACAGTGCTTCCTAAATGGCTATTTTAGTGTCTGACATACCCGTCAAAGCGTTCCAAAGGAGTGGAGAAATGTTCGAAGTCACTATTTCCTGCAACATTGTAAAATTTTCTACATTCTTTAGAGTCATGCTGAACATCAGCTTAAAGAAGAGAGGCAAGTTTTGGAAAGTCGGAAGTATTTTTATTTGTAAGTTGATGTTCCCACAATTAAAGTTTCATTTTGAAGGCCTTTATTTTATCCAAAATTTTAGTCATAACCTTATCATTTCCCTTGGAGAGACACATCAAGTCCGTTCAAATGCAAGGTCAAATCAGCAAGGAACGCAAGATCACTTATCTACTTTGGATACCTGAAACTCCACTGCATTTGCAAGCTCTCCATAGGGTCAGCCCTAGCAAGGTTTTCAGGGGTGCGAGATCCCTCTGTGGCGTCCCTTTAGAGACTAAACTGTGCATAGAGACTACGGATAACGTACATTGTTTACATTATTAATAACTCCGGCCTCCGAGAGATCAGTATAGTAGTAGTAGTAGTAGTAGTAGAAGTAGTAGTAGTAGTAGTAGTAGTAGTAGTAGTAGTAGTAGTAGTAGTAGTAGTAGTAGTAGTAGTAGTAGTAGTAGTAGTAGTAGTAGTAGTAGTAGTAGTAGTATGGATGAGAATCATTAACGCTAAAAAGAAAAAACATTTGTATGAAAAGGTTTACTTAAACCTTATGGCGCGTACAACGGTCACATCCCGCATACGTCAAGTTTACACCGTAAATTAATTTAAAATTGAAGCAAAATAAGAAATAAAAAACTTAACTAAAAAACCTAGAGTGTGACCTTCCTCGCTTTTGCGCTGCATATTTTTTTATTTACTTAAGTAATTAAAGTCCTGGGCAATGTTATTTTCTATACATAACGTTGCTAGATCTGATAGTCCATCCTGACACATGGTTGAACGTAAATAGGTTTTACGAGTTTTAATTTACTGAAACTTCGCTCTCCTTTAGCGACAGTTACAGATATGGTTAGCTAAATTCAAAGTGCTGTCCACACACTTGGGAATATGTCCTGCTAACTATTTTATTTAAAAGTTGAAGAACTTTTATTGGTTATCCTGATTCAAGCCCTTTCAACAATGGGTTCCGGTCTAAAAGTCCCTCAAACAATTGATAACCAGATGTTCACATTTTTTCCCCGTCGATTAAACTTACTTCTAAATCTGCACAGGCTTTTCTTATTTGGACTTTAAAGGAATTTTTTCGATATTGTATTATCATTAAACTTGGATAGTTGTGTAAATCGATTGACCAACGGATTCTCAACTGAATCGATCATAGTGTAAAAGAAGTTCGTTTAAAACAATTCTTTGGGACGTGTTGTTGTCTCATCTACGGCCTCATATTCAAATAGTCTCTTGTTCCTTCGGGATCAGACTGGCTTAAAAATCCGAGCCTGAGAAGGAATTTTCCTAGATGTTATAAGAGCAAACAAATAATCTTTTACAAATTCCGAGTAGTTCTTCAGCATATGTGAAGCGTTTGGAAAATCCATAGTTTCAGACTGCACAGCCTTACTTACAATGCTTACTTGAAACAATATATTATACAAAGTCACCATTGTTACCATAAACTCAAATTGATCCGTGTTCTGAATCAGAGGCAATGCCTTTGATGGTGCAACTGAGTCACGTTCTGAAGAATAGTGATAACGAACTGCAGCGATACTAGAAACTCTGCTATATCAAAGAGTTTCACAAACTTATTTCAACGATAATCCTACTTGCTTGGATCTCCCTTCCCATCGCTTTGTTGATGCAGTGTATGTATGTCTTTGAAGAAATTCAAATAAAGTAACCGATTTCACAGATGTTTTGGCTGCATATGCTGTTATTAAATTTAAGCTATGACAGTCACTTTAATTAAAAAATGCTAGAGGATATTGTTTCAGAATTATGCTTTGGAAACCTTTGTTTACTCCTACCATATTAGATCCATTATCTTATCCTTCGCCACACAATGCCTCGACAATCGTTCATATCCAAATTGAACTCGTGCAAAATATCATCATAAAAGAGGCTGAGTCCAGCTCCTGAAAAGCCACTTACCGGCTTGTAGACAACCAAACACTCACGCACTTGGGCTTCATCTTCATTAGTGTATACAAGACGCACTGTTAAAGATAATTGTTCAACGTGCAATCTGTTTTTCAGAAGTGCTTGGCAATTCCACTGAAGTTATTTAATTTAATCGACACTTCTATCCAACTGTGCATAGCGTGCCGTTGATCTAAGGAAGTTTCCTGCGTTTTGAGATGCACTGATAGGTGCCTCCAGTCATCAAATTCTTGTCCTTCTTTACCTAAATTAGAGTGGATACTTCTGTTGAACAAACCGCAGCAAAAATAATATAATTTATCTGCAGATTGAGAATAAACGAGTCATCTTGTATATGTTTTCTACATTTGGCACTACCCTTTGAAAATGCGCATTTGAAAAATTACGTCCATTATTTTTATTGGATATTTTTCGTTTTTCATTTCGTTACTTACAGGGCCTCGAATAATTTTTGCATCCCTATTTGCAGGATTAACGAGTGAGTATTTTGAAATATCATCATACCTTATATTTTGTAAAAGTGACGGTGATGGTATTACTGGTATAGCCTCTTCTATAATACTTTGAGCTGCATATGGCATTCCAGAAATAGCTAAATCTTGTTGTGCATGCTGGTCTTGGTCTTCATAGGTTTCGTCTTAAGAACATCTATTAAATACGTCTTCTTCAGTGGCATGTTGAACTAATTCTGATGATGACGATTCGGGTGAGTTTTTTAACTCTAAAACATTTTGCTAGCAATTTTGTAGCCCCTTCACTTTTGCCCTGCCTTTTTCGTTTTATTTTTTAATTTTGTGCGCCAGAAAGTTTTTTGCAGGTAGCAACTTGTTTGGTATGTAAAAGAAGCATTATACTTTGTAAATATCTGCGTTACCATCGGAAACTCCAATTATCTAAAGCCAATCCCACACCCAAAAAAGTATTCACTAGGAAACTTCAAATGCCAATTACACGAAATTTTAATGCTAAATTAAATCAGTGCGTTGCATAACAATCTTTTGGTTGGTATACTTTACAAAGTTAAACGTCCGAAAATAGGTATTTAAAACAGTTAAAGGTGTTTACACTAAATAAGAATTAGAATGGAGGTGCATATTTTATAGAACTAAACTTCACGCCTACATTTATTTTCAAACATTAACTGTCTTATAAAAAGTCTTAGTTACCATCAAATCAGCAGTTTAACTAATAACTACATAATACGTTAAGTAATGGTAAACCTGTCTTAACTCATAAACAATGCTAAAGATGTACTTTGTTGGCCAACGTAGAACTATTTTTACTATAGCAATATTTCGCACATGATCGAATGAAAGATAGAAATCACAGCGGAAAGACCTACATCTAGTGTTTCAAATTTCATTGCAAGTAAAAGAAAAAACTCCACGTGACATGTTCGCAAAAAGACTACGTACCACAGTTGTTGACCATTTGCTTAGAGATTGATTCTTGCTTATAAAAGTACGTTATTTGTATTGTATTTGGAAAGAAATGAATACCAAGGTGAGGCAGTATTTTTAATACTTAAATGATTTCAGTCTAATTATACAATATATAAATTCAATAACAGCCCGCCTTAAAACAATATGTGTATAAAATAACATATAAAATGTATGTAACAGTCATTGTATTAATGTTTATATTATTGTGTACATGTTTAATAATGTTATGTGAATGTATTACGTAATTTAATAATGTAGGAACTGTAAGAATATAGGTCACAAGTTGCTAACAATGAGGTAACCTTGAAGCAATAATGAATTGGAAAGTTTAATAATGCTACTTGTAATTCTTGGAGCAAAAATAATGTAATTTTTGAGACAGTTTACAAATAGCCAATCAACAACCAGAAAAAGCTTAAGTTAAATAAAAGTATTCTATTAGAGTAGGATTAGACAATCAGGAACTTATAAGAAAAATATATAAATTCATGTGGTAGAATTCAGTTGCTAATAGACAGCGTTCCTAACTGGAGTAGAGACGCGTCCTCGAGAAGTTTAATACGTATCCAGTGTAAGACAAAAATTAATTACGGCGAGGATATTATAAAGTCTACGTGTTTAAAAAAGTGCAAGTAATTAGTAAATCAGCTCTCTCTATCAGTGAAGTGTTATTTAATCGTGTCAAGGATTAATAAATGGAGTGAAGTAAAAATTATAATTTGTGTAAGCATACATTGTTTAGCCGTATCACACCCTGTTAAGAGAAACATGTTTCTACATAATTAATACTGACGCAGCCGAGGCAAACCTAAATATATATATAATATTTAAAGAAACATTAAAATACAAAGTTGATTCTTAAAAGTTGGGGCAAAGGCCACCGAAAAGTAAAGTTGGGGCGAAGGCCACCGGAAACGTTGTACCATACGCGGGGCAGTTACTTCATCAGGTTTGGCTCTCCAACTGCAGCAATACAATACAACTTCTCCTTCAAAGATACTACAAATGACGTAACAAAACAACTCCTTCTAAAAATAAAACATACTTCAAAGGAATGACTATATGTAAAGATAATTGTACTTACAGTCATAAATTCTAGTTTTATGATTTATGAAAGGTATATCTGCTTTTTACTACCTACTCCAAAGCTAAAAGCTATCGAGCTTTTTCACATAGTCGGGTTTTGTCAGAGAAATTAACAACCACGCAGACTGCTTGGGTGACGCCATTTTGTTAATTAGACACTTATATAAGGGTCCGGCGATGTTTCATTTAACGTAAGTTAGTTCGCTGTTTAGCAATTAGTTAGCGCTGAGACTTGGAGGGCTAATAGCATTCATTATGTCTGGCCAAAGGGTGAAAAATTCAGCAATATAATCATCTGCATAATTGGCCAAAGCAAACTTATTCTTCTCCTGGTCGATGGACGACGTAGCCTGGTATACCTTGCCTGTATTATCGGCCGGAGGAATCCTTTACTTAGAATCAACAAATGGCGTGCTTATTGCTATGCATTGGTGACGCTGGATGCTGAAGGGTGACGTCAGACCACATGATGGTCTACTAAGGCCAACTCGAGCGGGGGACAAGTACGATGAGGAGAAAGGAGTCGAGTTTCAACGATTGTCGAAGGACTTTTAACTCGTGGCTTAGGGAAGCGGCCACGCCCACACATCTTTCGGACTTGTCACAATTTCATAATTTGAATCTTTCGTGAGTAAACTTCTAAATTTCAATGCTTTAGTACGTGTGGCATAGAACACAGATGTTGGATTCGAGCGAGTTCAGAGATAATACAGAATAATTTAAAGGTAAAATTTGCGTATTCGTTTGTGCATGAAGAACAAAGGCTTTTAATATGTATACTTATTGTAGTCAAGTTTGTAAAGCGTATTCGAGATTACTGACGTTTAGAAGAATATATTTGTATTTATATTTATACACCTGCAAAAATGTGATGCTTTATTCTTTAAGGGTGATTTTTTCAGACGTTTTATATATTGTTCTTTCCTTTAATATGAGTGAGTCATAACGGTTTTACCACCTCTGGGGATGTGTTCACTATTTGATATACCTAACGCCAAATGGGCCCAGCACGTAATTATTGCTAACGTTCTATTTCCTAATTGCAACTCAAAAGAGTATAGTAAAATTGTTTCACAAGGTGTATTACAATAGAATTACTACAAATGCCAACGGAGTTGAATGCTACGAATTGTAGTCACAACAAAAGGTTATAAAACGACAGCTGAGAATCTTTCAACTGAGCCATATTGAACGCCCCTCCTATTTCATCATCATAGTCTCCATCACTAGCAGCGACAAAAGTCATACATCGCCTTTATGCATCACATCGAACTGCTATTCGTCTGAGCATCAGAGCATGCAAACCGCAGATACCGCCGGCCAAGCCGCCTGGAAACAGTTTTCTACCTTAACCTAACGAGGGAAAGCTGGTGGATCGCCAGATGGAGTTGGTGATGGTGACGTGGAACCACACGGTACACCCGGCAGGTTCGGGGCCAGGCAGCTATCGGCACCTCCAGGTTAAATCTGTCGACGATTCATCATTTCCGGAGAAGCCAGCATTAGCTCGGGTGTCTGTAAAGGGGCGCGGTCCACACGCGTTTGGGTTTTGTATAACATTCCAAGCATTCGTTTTGTAAGGAAATTCTAAATTTAACACATGCAAGTCGTGTGGCGTGCCTTAAGTATGGCGCGGTTTCGAGCCGGCTCAGATTACAGGTATTTGTTTTTTCAATGTACGTAAAGTGTTTCATTCGTGCAAGAAGAAGAAGAGACTTTATGTAATTTATTGATAGTTAATTCTTCTGTAAAACCTAAAGTGGAGTATTCTGAATATATATAGTGATTGTTCAGCCACAATTAATTTAAGCTTCCATATCTATATAGGTGTTAAATACTTATCTTCCTTTGCACTTGCATCCTCCATTATGATACTTTCAGTGCTAGAGTGTGTGTTTTGATAACGAAATAACCTAATGCGCCCAGCACACAAATTCCTTCTTTGAAAAATACAAATACTTCAAAAGCTTACTAAAGATCCAAAGCACGATAAACCAGTGCAAATGGTAGCAGGAGTGCCTACTGAAGGTTAGTAATCACGTATGCAAAAATTATTTTGCATTTTCTAATTTTTTGAGTGTTTCGAAATGGTAGTAATTTTTAATAGCAGTCTACCATACTCAATGCATTTGTTTTTATCCATTATTCTCTTACAATTTCTTGCAGCTGAATTCCTCTTTCTAAATTACGTTCCTGTACAAAGAATTGTTGAAGCGTTCCTTCGTACGAAGTTGAATTTATTACGGAAGGATTAATTATTATTTTAACTTCGATCACGCGAATTAGGCGTTGAAGAACTGTGCCACAAATTGTAGAATACTTAAAGGACAATCTTCATATAGATCCTGACATCACAACATTTTCTAAAGAAGAATTACGTGTTCTTATTCAGGAAACTAAGGATCAGTTACAGGAGTTTCGTGACATGTTTTCGGAACAAACTGGTTCATTTTATACTGCAGCATGGCGGCGCTTACGTGCTGGTTTAGTTCATCATACAGAACATTTACAGCTTATTCAAAATTTTCTTTTGGAGTATCGAACGCGATAATTTGGCTGTATCTTACCGTCAATATTCGACCTTACTACAACACTATGCGGCCAAGATTCCTTCGAATAAAGATTATTTAGAAATTACGGAGGAACCTGAAAACAAAGGATCTTTAACTTTGATCTCACCGCAGCCGTGTTTAGTGTAGGATCAATAGTGGAAAGAAGCTTGAGAGAAATAGTGAAGTATAGTCAGATAATTATTAACCCAAGGGGTTATAAAATTAAATAAAAAGTAAAATATTGTGAAATAAGTCAAGTGAGTTAATGAAGAATAGTGAATTATAATTTTAAATTTAGTAAGGAAAAGAGATATATGTAATTTATTGTATTCGAAGCTATAGCGTAGTAGATAAATAAGTAATTTAAATTTATAGCTAGATATAATACTAGCAAAAAGTGATAAGTGGAGTAATATGGTGAAATCATTTAAGATGATAAATAAGTAAAGTAAAGGAGGTATAAATTATGTAGAATTTAAATAAAATAAATAACAGAAATACGTAGTTAATCAGATAAATAAATAACTAATAATAATTAAGTAATTAAACAATTTAAATTAAATAAGTAAGTAAACATACTATAGTTAGATGAAGAGTTTAGTTACAATAAGGATGTAAAACGTATAAGTAAAGCTGTATGGTGGAATTATTAGAAAAGGTAATTTAGCTAATTAAATACTGTAGCTGTAATTAATGCTTAATTATAAATAATACATAAATTAAATACAGTTGTACAGTAATAATCATAAAAATAATAATAATAATAATAATAATAATAATAATAATAATAATAATAATAATAATAAAGTAAATTGACCAATTTGAATGGGATTAATAAAGATCGCATGATAGTATGTTGCATATAGTGTTGAATACTATATTGGAGTTAAACAATTTTAATAGTAAGCAAAGTAAAATAAGTTAAATTAAGACTAAATAAATAAATTACAGACATAAGTGCAGTACTCATAAAGAAAAATAAAAAATGGAACATATTCGTACTGGATACCAGTACGTTTTAATGCCGGATATCGGTAGATAATATTACATCCAGAATAAATAATTTGGTTAGCGGTAGTAGCTGGTTTCCAGTTACTTAGTTTTACTGGCTTCTTGCAGATAGATATTAGTTAAAATATGGGTACTTTATTTAGATGTTAACATTTTTCCTTTCCACTTTACTGCTATAGGTTTGTTTTGTCTAGTTATAAGTGAAATCTGTAAAATGATAATGTGTATTTTTGGTAATGTGGAATAAGGTATAAAGGTTTACAATGCACGCCCCGTTGTACGAAACCAAGTACCGGGACGAAGTATTTCAGATATTTATTTATTTATTTTATGTATGGTATCACCAATTATGCAATTTCAATTCCAGCCTTTAATAGTGGAGCATCCAGCGCAAAATTTAATTGGGAATAAGCATTTCTCTGTGAATTTCCCACATCAGACTTTGGATTTTCTGAAGTTTCTTGTTCAACTTTGCGATTGTGCGACTGATATGATACTTAATCCGTGTGATGTTAATTGGCTGCTGTTAATCATTACGGAATGTGAAATAGTTACTTTATTGGAAATAGCACGAAACTGGGATTTTCCTCTTGTGGACCTTCATAACTCTGTACTGCAATTTTACTTTCCGCCACGTTTATGTACGCCATTCTTAAAGCAATATTATTACGCTCCTCAAGAAGTTCAAGGGTAACTTTCTGATTTTTTGAACGAGAACGCAAATGTGCTAAATTATTCTGTAATCCGGTCTCTGAAAATCAAATTTGCGATATTATCATATCGGGGTCTGAATGACACTACTCCTCTTCCATTTGTGTTTTTAGCCAGACCTCGGACTATTGCTGATTTAGATAATATAATTATGTAGTTACAACAACCTCAAGGCACGCGGTTTACTACATAACAACCATTAAATGCGTCAACAAACAGGGTTTTCCAATCATTTTTGCCGGTTCTGGAATTGTGTCAAAACCTACCATATCTGATTCTCGTCAAAAGGTACTACAGTTACAACGTTGTACTTATTGTAAGCGTTCAGGCCGGTTATATGACCGTTGTTTTCAGCTACAAAAGGGAAACACAGAATGACAATTACAGCAGCTGCGATTGCTTATTATGAATTTCCGAGTATTCACGGTTTACCATTTTTTCTTTCCCCAATTATTCCGATTTCTTGTGGCAATATTTAGACTTTCGCTCTATTATACTCTGGCAGCATTTAAACGTGCTTCACGAACACCTTCTTTCGAATTTACCTCATATGAAGTTCTTTAAAAGAACATTTTAACAGTCTTCAGCTATAACTATTTTGCGCTTCTTGTTGGTGACATCTGGTTCCGTCCTCTTATGCATTAAAGTTCATTAATTTTCTTGGCCAGTTCATTTTGCCGTTCTTTCAAATTTACTTTCTATTGGGAAGTCCTTTTATGCACTTCTCTCGTATGCGGCTTGACTTCTCCGATATTACTGTGAGATTTTCATTCAGTTTATTGGAAATTTTAAATTTTCTTTCGAATCGCAACGTTTGGACTAATTACATTCACCCTTGTTTTAATGCAGCCACAAAACGCCCATTGCTTGCATTTGTCGGAAGATCAACATTCCCAAATTTAACATATTTTCCAGATGTTTTGGCCAACAAAGAGGGTCAGAGATTTTCAATATCACATTCAGTTGAACGATACGAAACCAGTACATTCACCATCATATACGTTGTCACCGCCTAAACTTCACATTTTGCGTAATCAAATTGACCATTCACTACACGAAGGGGTGATAGAAGCTTCTAACAGTTATGACAGTCCGTGTTTTCTCCTACCTAAAGCTAATGACGAGGCATGCATCGTAGTCGATTTTCGTAAATTGAACAAGAATATTTCTCTTGATTCTATGCCGTTATCACAAGTTCATGATGCGGCTGCGGCTCATTATATCAGGGACGCTAAAGTTTTTACAACGCTGGATATAGATCAAGCATTCTATCAGATCCCTTTAGCACCTTCATCGTGCTCATTCACGCTTTTACAACTCCATGGAACTTCTATCAGTTTTGTAGGATTCTTTTTTGGTTTTCAACAGGTGCTCAAGTACTCTTCGCGATTGCTTGACCGCTTTTTGCATAAATATAAATTTGTTTACAACTATCTGGACGACCGTGTTATTTACTCTCCTGACCTTGACACTCACTTACAAAATTTGCATATAGTTTTTTAGTGTCATCGAAAAGCTGGCCTTACGGTCCGACCGTCTAAAGCAACTTTAGAAATACACAAATCTCTTTTTTGGAGCATTTAATTTCTCATGCAGATGTATCTATTGATCCATCACGGACATTAGCAATTCAAACTAACCGGTTCCAACGTCACTTCGGAAGCTTTCTTGGTTTTTGGGGATGATTTCCTTTTTCGGAAGATTTATACGAAATTTGACTACATTAGCAGAAAACCTTTATGCATTACGCCGAAAGGGGTTCTTTTCCATTGGTCTGCTGCTCAGATACAGGTCTTTGAGCAGCTTAAATCATCTTTGTCAAATCCACCCATTTTGGCTCTCCCGGATTTTACGAAGACAATATATCTTGCAAACTGATGCTTCGTCAGTTTGTCTTTTCCGTACTTTTACAGTCGTCGCCTCAAGATTAGCAATTAGTGACTACTGTTCTCGTATTATTACTCAACAGGAACGCCATTTGTCGACTTACGAGCTCAAAGCCCTAGCAGTTCTAGTAGCATGTGAAACGTACAAATGCTTTGTGGAACATCGTTGATTTGAACTTGAGTGTGACAACCAAGCTATAACTTGGGTCTTCTCCCATCGTCGTCAAACATGCAAATTGGCTCGTTGGGCTGCTCGCCATTGGTGCCTTTCAATTCAAAGTGCGTCATATTAAAAGTGCAGAAAATTCTATAGTAGATGTTCTTTCCCGCATGTTTCAACAAGAATCCAACACTGAGATTAGGCCCCCAGGACTTGCCTTACTTAACACCCTATCTTATGATTTTCCGGAGGTGTTTACCTCCTTGCCTGAACATCAACGTCTGGATCCTGATTTGGTCCCAACGTGCTTAGCAGCTAGTCAAGGCATTGTTCCGGTAAATTATAAACTTCGCAACGAGGTTTTACCTGCGTGTTTGTCTGGATCTAATACCTTGAGCATTATATTGCCTCGAGCGTTTATTCCTATAGTACTTCGGTACTTTCATTCTTTATAATTTGATGTGCATCTTGGTTTTTTAAAACCAAATCACACATACGTCGCTATTTTGTGTGGAAACATATGTACAAACACACTTCACATTTCGTCCATAGTTGTTCTGTCTGTCTTAAGACCGAACCTGCACAATCTACTTGGCTTGGATTACTTAAGTCACATCTGGCTACTTACCCAATGGAAAGCCTTTTTGGAGATTATGTTAGCCCATTTCCTTGCTCGATGAGAGGTATTACTTAACTTTGTGTGCATATTCAAGCGTTTATAAAGTTCATTTGGTTATTCCCGGTGCGGGAATCTACATTGTATAACATTGTGAATGTTTGATTTACTATTTTTGCATCCTTTAGTCTTCAACAGACCGTTGTATCAGAGAGCGCGTCCTGCTTTCGAGCTCGGGTTTTGCGAACCTTTGTTTTTGAACATAGTATTCACTTCTTTCATACTTCACCAATTTACCCGCGACCCTCCATCGCGGAACGGATTAATCGAAATTTGAGTAGCACTCCTATGTCCTTTCACTCGCTTGATCACGTTTATGTGATGAAAGTTTAGCCACGTTTCAATTGGCATTTAATCTGACTAATCATCAAGCGCATGAACAGATACAACTTCAGTTAATGTCTTCGTTTTTGTATGCGAGTCCCTTTGTAAATTTGTGGAAAATCCGTGAATTGTTACCTGAACATCCGGATTATGCTCCTACTATTGATTCTGACAATCTATATTTCGTCAGCTTTGTCGTGATCGTCAGCGGTGATAGCAGCGCTATAACGAATCCCGTAAACCATCGCCATTTCAAATTGGCGATTTGGTTTCTACCCCAAAGTCTTCCTTTAAGTCACGCCGCTCAACACTTCAGACATAAACTGGCACCTCGATATGTCGGCTTTCCGTATTATCGGCACTGTTAAATATGTTTCACTTTGCCTTCAACATTGTGAGTCGACAAAATTACTTCCGCCCAAGCTTCGCAGTTGCGTTTCGCTTCTCCGGAGACATTTAATAAGTAATTACCTCGACTCGATAAATTCGTTCTTTCGGCATGTCATTTTTTTGCATGCAGTTCCATCTAGAGTTTTGTTTTCCTCCGCACCGATGGCCTGCAAGACAAATCTTTACCTGTCGAAAGCATTCTTTTCTTTTTATCTTTTTTTCCTTCTTTTTCTCCTTTCCTTTGTGTTTTTTGAGTTATTTCCCCTTCCCTGTTATTTCTGTATACACGTTTTCGTTGTGGTTTCTGCTGTCCTTTATGTGTGTATATATGTATATGTGTATATATGTAATTAGAATATATATATATATATATATATATATATATATATATATATATATATATAGGGATTCTGGCGCAGTTTTTGCGTTTGTATGGGAAAGGATAGGGAAAACGAGGCTAGATGCGGCGGTTCACGGAGGAAAATGCGTTTATATGGGAGAGATAGGGACAACGAGAGTCGATGCTAGGTTAGACAGGGGGTTGAAGGAGTGGGCATGCGCTTTATATGAGAGATGGGAGGGGAATACGATGAGAAGTGCTAGGCTAGAAGGAGTTTGAGGTGTGGAGTGTGCGTTTATATGGGAAAGATAGGGAAATTGTGAGCAGACGATAGGCTCGACAGATGCTGAAGGAGGGGGAATATGGACTTATATACAGGGGAGATAGGGTATACGAGGAGAGGTACTAGACTAGACAGGGCTTGAAGGGTAAAATATTGCTTTTATATGGGAAAGCTACCAAACCGAGGAGCGGTATTAGGTTAGGAGGCTTTGAAAAGTAGAGTATACGTTTATATGAAGAGACAAGGAAAACGAGGGTAGATGTGTATATATAATTAGAATATATATATATATATATATAGGGATTCTGGCGCAGTTTTTGCGTTTATATGGGAAAGGATAGCGAAAACGAGGCTAGATGCGGCGGTTCACGGAGGAAAATGCGTTTATATGGGAGAGATAGGGAAAACCAGATGAGATCCGAGGTCGAGCAGGGGCTAAAGGAGTGGGGACGCTTTTATATGATAGAGGTAGGGAATACGAGGAGAGATAGTAGGTTAGACAGAGGTTGAGGAGTAGGGTATACGTTTATGTGGAGGAAGATATTGAAAACGTGGAGAGATCCTATGCTAGGAGAGACTTGAAGGAGGAGCAATGCGCTTTATATGTGAGAGGAGGAAAATACGAGGAGAGGTGCTAGTCTAGACAGAGGTTGAGGAGTAGAGTATGCGTTTATATGAGGAATATATGGAAAACGGGGAGAGATGCTAGGCTAGACAGATGCTGAAGGAGAGGGGGATTGGCTTTATACGGAAGAGATAGAGGAAACGTGGAGAGCTGTTAGGATAGACAGAGTTAAAGGAGGAAGAGGTCTAGGATGCAAGGACACCACCAATTAAAGTTTACAAATGTTTTGACACCCTTTGACGATATTTTCTCGATACTGGGGGTGTAGTCTCCCGGCGCAAATGTTCTAAAATATCTGTGTCCGGAAATATTCGTCCATGCATAAAACCATTTAGACTAATTGACTTCAAGTTTTATACTGCTAACGTCCCAGATTAATGTAAATAGGTGTATATGTAGGGTAAACCGATTAGTATCACAAGTACTTTTGGTAATTCAGAACAGCGATTCGTACCAGAGCTATTTAATGTAATTTTCGTATGATTCGGGTAGAATGTAGGGTACTTAAGTCATTTTAACAGGTAATTCAAGTAGCGTCAAAGGTATTCATGGTAATATAGAGAGTAATCAGATTGTAAACATTTCTCATCCAATGCTACAACACTTTTATATACTTTTTTCTAAATCTTACAAACTTTTTATATGTTAATCAGTTAGTGTGCGAAACGGAGAGGGATAAACTGTATATCGGTTTACAGTGAAGGTATATAGAAGTATACGCCCTAACCTATACCTTGTATGCTCTGGATCATCTTCTCATTATCTATTCAATCCTATCATCTAACCTAACCAACGTAATAAGATGTAACGCCAAGTAGCCACGTAACAAGACGTAACGCGACGTAACCACGTGACAAGACGTAACACCACGTAACATAACAGCGTAATACAATATAACATAAGCACGTAGCCGCATGAGAAAACGCCACACTACGTAACACAAGTACGTAACCACGTGACAAGACGTAACCAGACGTTACACTACGTAACATAGGCGCGTAACCACGTAACAAGACGTCACACAACGTAACATATCCACATGACAAGACGTTGCACTACGTATCATAAGCACGTAACCACGTGTCAAGACGTAACACAGCGTAACATAGTCACGTAACAAGACGTCGCACACGTAACAACACGTAACATAGCCACATAACAAGACGTCGCACTACGTAACATAAGCACGTAACAAGACGTCACACTATGTAACATAAGCACGTAACCACATGAAAAGACGTCACACTACGTAAGATAAGCACGTAACCACGTGACGAGACGTAACAAGACGTCATACTACGTAACATAAACATATAACCACGTGACAAGAAGGAACATAATCACATAAGCGCGTATCCACGTAACAAGACGAAGCATAACTTCGTAACACAAGCACTAACCAAAAGTAACACAACGTTTCTTAAGCACGCAACCACGTAACAAGACGTAACAGTACGTAACATAAGCACGTAACCACGTGACAACGTAACAACGCGTAACATAACCATGCAACCACGTAACAAGCCGTAACACCACGTATTATGATGTAGCAAAGCGTAACATAACCACGCAACCAGACGTAACAACACGTAACATAACCATGTACCCACGTAACACCGCGTAACATAACCACGTCACAAGACGTAAGAACAACACGTAACCAACCCATTGCTAAGACAATCTAAGCGAACCCCTCCTTCCTAACTTAGACAATCACTACGGGGTGCTAACCTAACCTTACGAATCCCAGGCCATTCTCTCATCATTTATTCTACTCAGTCATCGTCTAACCTAATCTGGTGTCATCCTAACCTGTTGCCAGGCATTCTAACTCGAAACTAATCATCTATTCCCAATTGTATACCCTACCCTAGCACCAAACATCCTAACCTAGACTAACCAGAGCTAACCTCGACTTTCTTTAAGTGAAATTGCGATGTTGTATTCAGGTTTTATTATTTGAGAGTCTTAATTGAAAAGTTTTGCGTCAACATACCTTTATTTTAATTCGTTGTAGGTGCCTCTCCCCTTTACCTGGGCTTGAGACTAGCACTACAATTGCTCCTAATGGCAGGGTTAACTCCTTCCCTTCAATATTTTTATTATTATTCTTTCTTCATCAGATGTGTGCAGCACTCGAGTAAACTTTCATGTAAAAATTGTAGACTCACGGAAAAAATCATTCTCTTGAGATCCAAGCTACATTTTCTTAAGTATTGTTTGTAATGCTGTAATATCCATACGATTATGTCGTGAATTTAAGCTTCCATTTCTATACATGTGTTTAACCTTTGTCTTTCCTTGCACTTGCATCCGCTATTATGATACTTTCAGCGTTAGAGTGTGTGTGTTTTGGTAACGAAATAATCTAATAGACCCAGCACGCAAATTCCTTCTTTGAAGCACACGTGTACTTCAGAAACCTTGTAAAGTTCCAAAGCACGAGAAACCAGTGCGAAATTTATATTACAGTGCTAAATAACGTTTATGAGTAAGAATTATTTTAAAAACAACCATTTAGCTGTTAATGATCGTTTATGCGGAAGACATTAAGGGTGTGGCGCCTCTCTCAGGCTCCTTCTTATCCTTGTCAAACTCACATGGCCTGGAAAAAAAGCAATAGAGTTGCAACCTTAGATAATTTATAACAGCAGTCGAAAGTGGTTGGGTGGTTGTCCATGTAAATACTTTTATATCCCAAGATAACGGAATTTTGAAGTGAGGGAAAGAGAACAGAGGGTTTACCTGTTTAACCGGCGGTGCTAAACATAACAGCCCGAAAGGCGAATGCGTTATTAATTGCATTTACAAAAAATACGTTTAATCAGATAACAAATAATGTTTAACTAATTCATGTTAAAGAATATGTTTAACTGATGTCATTTAAGTCGCTTGTGGATCAGCTTAGGTGTGATTATTATGTATGCAAACAAATATGACTAAGATGATGCTTCTAATATCATGTTACCAATATCTTACAAGTTACATTACATAATAACATTCAGTATACTCACAGAATGTCGTTCTCCGTGGCGTAGTGGTTAACATACCAGTCTCTAGTTCCCGAGGTCGCGTGTTCAAACCCGGCGGAGGGCAACGATTTTTTCGGGCATGTCTTCCTTCGGAAGTGAAGTAAAGCCAGTGGTCCCGTGTCGTAGATTTACGGCACGTAAAATAACCTCTAGCCTAATAAAGAGGTCTCTGAGCAAAATTACCACACTTTCTCGCCCAATATAGAATGGGACGCTAAGGACCACATCAGTTAGAGAACGTCCATGAATAAAACTCAACTTAATTTAATTTAATTTACTCACAGAATACTAACTTTAATAGTAGTAACTTTTGAACAATAAGTAACGTTAACATTTTAATTTCACTCGCAACTCGCCCCATAGACACAAATCACAATACACATGCAACCGTACGCGAATGAACTCCAAGACAACGGCCGGCGGTCGGCGAAAGAGCACGGGCGGCGGCAGACAGAACTCGTGATAGATAACTCGATTTGACTCGACTCGGTCGGCAGCAATAATACAATCTTTGCTAGTTGTTTACTACAGGTAAGTTATAAATGTATACATATTGGTTCAACTTAGTAGTACTTTTCTACGAGGTTAATTGCGGGTTTTACGCTATATGTGTATACCTTTGTAATGCGCACAACCGAGCTCACTGTTGTATATAATTTATTTTGGCGGTTAGGGTTAACTAGCAATATGGTAATTGCGTTGTTTTTTTGCGCAGACGATGTATCTTTGCATTTTTTTCCCGCCACTCCTATGACGGAAAATGTGCGGTCGCACCGTTCGCATCGTCCTAGGGCCGCCCTGGCTGTCCACAGCTGTGACGTCACCTATCGCTGTCCGGGGGACGGTTCTTTGGCTCTGCCTGCTACCCCATGCTCAAAGTAGTGTGCCTGCAAGTGACTGCTCTAGATCAAAAGCAATAATAAGCTATTAATGTCTCCTGTCGCAATCGCTTTAGCGGTTGACGATGTGAAAGAGGATCTGCTATAATTCTTTAAATTAAAGCATTTTCAGTCAAAATTGGGGTGATTCACGTCATCGGTGAGCTAAGCGTGTATCAAATCTAGAAATGAAAGATACACGTTGAAGAGTTGACGCGTAAGTATATGGTCGTATCATGTGGAGCAACAGGAGCGCAATTAAGATTAACTCGAACACAGAGCCCTAATGCATTTTCAGTGCGTAGTTAGCTCAGGAGCTAGGCCGGCTTAAGAAGGGGTCGAGCAGCGCCACCGCCCAGGACGGCAGGTTTTAAGGGCGGCAAAATCCTAAAACATGAACAATTTTCATGAACATGAAAATATGACGGAATTACAAGTCATGCTCAAAATCTGGCGAATTTCTGGGGAACTTTTGTTATGGAAGTGGTGACAAGTGAAGCTACAGAGTGATTTGGATGCTGCTCTCGTTGATGGTCATCGTCAAAACATCTTGTGCCCATCATTTGTTCAACAATGAAAATCGCGTTTATAAATAGCAGTTTTTCAAGCCACTAGCTTTAGCTTACTTGCCTACATTGTTGACTTGGAAACTCTCAGGACAGTTATTACCCTGCGGTATCTTGAAAGTCGGGTGTTTGTGTGTTCAGTTACTTCTTGCGTTGTTAACCTACTTTGTTAGTAACTACTGCCTTTAACTCCAGAGAAACTCAATTGGTCAACTTTGAATTAAATGCAATAAACTGCATATCTACTCCACTGGCGAGCATCCAACCACATGCAAACTTATTTATTAACTTAAATAATCCGAGCCAATTTAGGGAAGCCTCATCTCTTTGAAGAACGTCCTCATCCATGATCTCGAATTGGAGTCCAAGACAATAAATTGTAGAAAAATAACACTGGAAGGATCCGATGTAAGTCCAGGGGCATTATTTTTTAAGATACATACAAAATAAGAATTTGAGGGAAATAGTATGGTTGGCTGAAACGTGGTTAAACCGCAGCCATACAGTAATAAAGAGCTGAACAGATGACAGAACTGAAAGCTACATGAAGACACCCGCAGGACGTTATTATTGCCCATCCTGGAACATCCCATTTTTAATTGCCACCTATTGCCCTCCAATTCCAAATATGGGAATTACAATGAAGACATTAACCAGAACCATTTCTACAGAATGTTTAGGATCAGTTATTCCTTGACACCGCGTGTTATTGTTATGGACAATTCACCATGTCGTGTGGACTAAATAGATAAACACACCCTAACAGTAACACTAAGGTACAAACGGTCCAGTGGCTTACTCGTATAATGTGACGTGTAACATTATAATGAAATAAGAAGAGCTTCTGTTACTCATAAATGAAAACGAGCCCAGGTCTTAATATGTTGTGAATATTAGCCAGTCCGGTCGACCGTCAAGTGTATTTTCATTTTGTGTGTGTTTTATTCTATTAATCTCCTGGTGAAGGGGTAAACAAACATTAAACATTTTTATTGTATGACTGCTGTTTTATCTTTCACTCAGAACAACATCGTTCTTTCACCACATAATATCCCTTCTTGAGTTTTATTTATAGATCACACCTGCAAATAAATAAACATAGTCACTTTTGTGAGGAGAAGAAGTAGTCATTGAGGACTGATATTGCGGATAAAATCTAGCTAGTCTATGCCTGCTGTGTCTGAAAGCGTGATGGTGCAGCATTTGCAATTATTGCACAGGACGGCAAGACTCCGGAGCCAGTCCTGTCCAAAAGTGGGCCAAGTAAATTTCTGAGTAGCTAAAAAAGGTCTCAAATAACTCACTTGTAAAATTCAGTAGTCACACAAGATTAAAATTCGTTAAATTCACTAATTTTCGCCCGATTTGGCAACCTGTATTATAAAAGCATAGAACGGATAACAGCACCGCGCGGGAGAAGGTGCGATCGGTTGATGATATAATTTGTTGCATTACGGACCGTAGCCTTAGTTATGCTAAAAATCAACCATGAAATGTAGGAAAATGCTAGATACGTATTGGCAATATACTAAATATTGAAGTGTATTGTTTGAAGTGCAGTGAAAGTGGAAATATTTAAGGAAAATAAGAAATTAGACTTAGAGCATTACACATAGCGTCAGTGGAATTGTTAGCGGAGAGGAGGAAGAGTCGTTTGCAGCGATAATTAAAATATATATTCCGAGTGGGGTTAAAGATACCAACAGGAGCGTCACTTGAGGGCGCAGGGGGTCAATTACTCGTAATAATTTACGAGAAGTAGTTAAGTTAGTGGTTATTATTGCTCTACCAAAATAAAAAATATATTAAATAACACTGTTCTCTTAATACAAATATTTCACGCTTAAGTAATAAAAGAAGTTTCTTTTAGGTTAAATTGTTGCCAGGAATTCTCATGAAAATTCGGGAAGCTGCTGAAGGCAATCTAGCCTACGAAGCAAAAACATAATTGACGCTTCTGGATACCAATAGGCATTACAAAGAAGACAAGAAGCGGTCACATTAGACTTATACCCATTAGATAACATGATACCTAAACGGACGAAACCCACAGAGATCAAGTATGTGGATTCTGCGAACGGGAATTCTCAGAAGATGTAACAGCGATACAGTGCGAATGCCAATGCTCTCTCCTGTACCATAAAGAATGCACTGGCATCACACAAGCCGTGTTTGACATCATGAAAAGAGCAAAATGCAAACTTACCTGGCTATGTGAAAAATGCAAACCACTTTAGGCACAGCGAGTGATAAAATCAGACCACTAACGGAAAAAATATTTACAATTATGAGGTTCTTAAAACACGACCTGAAGAAAATAATAGATGACACAGTAGTGCGGACAATAACCTCAAAAGAAGGAGAGAGAGGAAATGTTATAACTTCAAACAAATTTCAAAAGTTAGACAGACAAAATGGCAGCAGAATGAAGCTAACGAATATCCTCAGCCGAAAACAAAAAAGGAATGAATGAATGATTCACTGTCTACTTTGTACTTACATGCAATTTATAGAATGTTTAGAATACAAATTGAGTTGTTTATTATTGTCCTTCACCTTATATTTAACATTCTGTTGTGTATATATATATAATTGGGAAGTATAATTTTCCACTATTTACTTTTTTGCCTTGTTACCCTTTTTCCGCATTTTGTCAAATTTGATTCACGTCTCTTTTAACAACTTTAACCTAATTTTTCCTAAATATTTTCCTGCTTTCTCCATATGTTCTTTTGATCTTGTATTAAAAATCGTCCTAACTTTTAGCTCTAATGGTAACTTTTTTTATTTCTCTAGTATTAAATTCTCTCTTCCTTTATCCGTTTCCTCGCAATCCAGAGTATAAATGTCATGCAATCCATTACATTTAGTACATCTCCCACCCTTCTTCTCCTTGTTAGAACACTTAAATTCATTGCATCTGTCCTCGCCCATGCATACCCTATTCTGGCCTATTTGTGGCATACTTGGATGTATCATTCTTTTTCCCATTCCATTTTTAGATATCCATAATCTATTAATGACGCTTTTTCTTTGAAACTACTCATAATTTCTTTCTTTTCAGTATCCTCTAGTCTTGTTATAATTTCTTTCCAGAAATCCTACTTTTGTTGTTTCTTTCAGCCCATATTTCCTATTTCTTCCAATGTTGTCTATACATTAAGCATCCAAGTTTGTTTTCCCCCATTTTCTCCTGTACAATCAAGCATTGCTTTAGTATCTCATTTTCCTCCAGTAGCTTTATTCTGAACCAATATGGATTGAAAAAAGAGAAAAGAAGTATAGAGGACAAACAGATAACACAGAAAGCCTTGAACAAACGAACATGAATTCAGAAGCAGAACAAGAGGAAACAAGGCCTACGCAAGAACTCCGAATGGAGAACTTGGGATAACAACAAAAATATAACAGAAAACAAAAATAGACAGGCCGTCTTTCCAAACACTGCCACTGGCGCAGAAAATGAGGACCAGTAATAGCTGAAATGGTAGGTATATACAGGAAGACAACAAAGAAGAAGAGATAACACCAAAATAATAGAACAGGAAATGATATTGACTTCAGCGGGAGTGCTTCTTGCATGGCTGTATCTAGACAAATGCCACAAAAACAACAAAAGAGGCATTACAGCGGTAGAATGTGAGCAATTACAATTCAAGGGTTACTACAGCGCCTCCAAATTTGGTATACCACTACACGAACTAGAAAGAGTAGAAAAAGCAGATAGATGACCTCTTGGAATGCTGGTGAGGCAATGTCGCTTTCGCAGGTTCTCAAAAGAGGACATGTGCTTCTAATGCGCTCAATGAAAAAATCGTGAAGTTATTTGTATGAAACACTGAAAGGGCGAAGGCAATAAATAATAATAAGACAGGAATCAACTACATAAAAGAAGATAGAACAGTACTAACGGTGGCCTTCGTGATAAAGCCACTAGGGAGAATACACTATTAGTCATATCACTCTCTAGCAACACAAGGCCAAGCCGGCAGACCAATCGGATGAATAACGATGTACGTCAAGGAAAGCTTAGCACCAGCACAGTTAATCCATAGGACTGCGAATACATTAATGGTCACAACAAATGTACCACCATCCATGCAGCGTGTATTTCCAACCAGAAACCGCCTCACCAGACATCATCGGCGGCATTAATGAAGCCTTGTGGAAAGGAGATTCAGACAATCCAATAACTGTTGCAGGAGACATGAATTGCAGATTTGATAAGTAAAATCCCAAGGCAAAGGGAATCCTAGAGTACTTGGAGCAAAAGGGCTAACCCTAACGATACTACTTACATTGCACAAAATGGTACCTCCACAATCAATAGACATTGTTCTAACGAATAACAAAATGATGCAATCCAACAGGAAGTTGAAATTACTAATCCCATAAGAAAGCATCTGGCAGTAAAGAAAACACTTAGGGCCGATTTCACCAACCGATGTTAAAAATACCCTAACATCTTGTTTGTTAACAAGCTGTTCAAAGTTTAACATACGGTTAAAACTTTTGCGTTTCATCAATCTTTTACCGCAAATTGTTAGCTAACATCTTGTTAACGTCAAGGACAACTACGAACGCTAGCTTTCGTGAAGGCGGTGGCCGAACTACACTGCTTTTGAACGTAGCCCGATGCACCTTTGTCTACGTGCCGCCGCGCTCCCTGTGTCAGTAACCGACAACTATTTACATTCATGCAGGGCCCTCTGGAGGGTCCTGATTCATGGCAATGGCCATGTGATGTTCCCGGTTGTTTGAGGTTAGAATCACAATGTCAACTGAAATAAATGTTTCACCGTTTAAAAGGCGTTAATTAACATCTGGTAAATAAGTATAGATTATTGTCAAGTGCGAAAAAGCCAACGTTCTTACATTAAAGGATAAGATTGCAGCCTGGGACAAAATCCAAGAGAAATTTCATTGGAAAAAATACTGTTTGTTTCTTGAAGCAATTGCTTTGGAAACCTTCTGGATAAACCCACAAACGGTAGCTTTGGAAATTCCAACATTATCACAAGTAAATGAAAAATTTTAGTAGCATAAAATCTAAGTGCCTAACTTAGCATAGGAGAAAGAGGCATGATTCTGTTGGTAGTATTCTAAACTCTCGTAATTCCCATAAAGCCATGCTCATGACCCCTTGGACAGTCTATATTGCTTTAAAAATTCCTCTTTTTGTAGGGTTTCAAATTTATTATGACGTAGACTGCTCTTCTATTAGGAATGACATTAAAAATGCCATTTCTAGCAAACTCGCATCAACAGCTTGGTTTGCGGCAGCCATTTTCTAATTTCTGACATTTTTAAACGCCTTAACACATGGGTATGGAGATGTTAACTTAACACGGGCTTTAACACATTGTTAAAGTTAACATTGTTTGATGAAACAGAATTTGTGTTAAATCAGTTTAACGTTGTGTTAAAATTTAGCATCTGTTGGTGTAACCGGCCCTTATTCTACTAGGGGAAATTATAAAATAACTGGAAGAGGGGAAAGCTTTGAAAAGAAAGATAAATGAGATAGTTATCAAACGAGAACAACCTAAGATCAAAGAATGCGACTTGCTGATATCTGAAGGATTGATAAACCAAGCAGCATACATAACCGAAGACCTGATACACAAAGCCAGAAAGCCAGAGAAGTGCCAAGGTGTGGTTCAATATGGATTGCTATAAGAAAAGGATAGAGGTAATCAGAGACTTGCTTATAGCAAGAGGCACAAACAAGCAATAAGGTTCGTAAAATACACCAACACTAGAAAAGAGTACAAAACAGTTATAGGAGACAAGAAGAAAGTTTACATAGAAGCATAAGCAAGGAAGGCGGCAGAAGAATCACAGGAAAACCCATTAAACGCATACCGAGCAAGACAGCCAACAATAAAATAAGATTTTGAAATGAAAACCCGGACAGAACATTTTACGAAGGTGCAGCAATACAAAGCTATCAGACCAGAGAAGACAAACCCAATAAAACCCACCACTTCAGAGGTAGCATATGCGATAGCAAATTCAAAAAATAACAAAGCAATAGGCCCAGACCAAGTCTTTCATTAACAGCTGAAATCAACTCAACCATAGCTATTGCAGACATGGATCACACACTTTAATGCTTGCATCAAACTACAAAGAATACCAGAGACCTGGAGTATATCCACGTTGAAAGATCTTTACAAAAGCAAAGGAAACGCTGGCAAAAGGGACTCATATAGAAGCATAGCCTTAGAAAACACAGCCCTCAAAATGTTTACATTTATCTTAACAAAGAAACTATCAGATAGTAGATCACATACTTACCGAGGAAAAACTCGTTTTTTGAAAGAGCAGACCCACTTGGCATGCAGTAAAATATCTAATGAACGATATCATGGAAGCAAAAAGCAGAAAAAGAAGGGAAATTACAGTGTTTGTAGATTACAGTCATGCATGTAGAATATTTACTGGTGAGAGTGCTGAACGCACTTCTTACGAATGAAATCGAGCCGTCGTCTGCACAGAAGACGCCATATTGGACGTGTAGATTCCAATGTGTACTATTTTATTGTAATGTACTTTAATGCAATTTGAGGTCAAATCATGGAAATACGCCGTGTTGTGTATTGTTGTAATAACAACTAAAGGTCTGAGTACAAAAGCTTAAGTTTTCGCAGGCACGCAAACACCATATATTCTGCATCTGTTAAATTATTGCCATACACTTCGCATGTGTCAATCTAACTTATAAATAATTAACTTTAGATACCAACAGGATACGTGCGTACTTAGAAGTTTTATGACATTTTATAATAAAACAAGTTTCCGCATACAAGGCCCGATGTCTTAGATAAATTGGTTAAAGTTGTTTGAAGGGAAAACTGGAAATCCTCGAGATACAGCAGCCTTTGTAGATGTTGTTTTACAGACAACTGTTACAGCTGAGGCCTAGGGAAGAAAACATAAGGTTCTTAAGCGAAAGTGGGGTCCCTTCTATATTCAACTTTCCTTCCCACCTGTTAAAACAGAAGTTATGCGAAGAATACTGAATGGGCCACCAGCTGTGATTTGCATGAGTAAGGGTAGTATGGTATTAGTGTAGAGGAAGATAAATACTGTGGTAACTATTGAATAAGCACTCCATTAATAGCACATATTAATACCGTGCTAATCTCAAGTCGCATTTACACACATTTATATTTATGTCTATGATGAAGGGCTGATTCAGGTTTCAAACATGAGGGTGAAAGGCATTATTCTAAATCTGGAACACCAACTGTGAGAAGTATTTCTTTTATTTTTAAACATAATCATCGGGATACATATTTTTTATGGGATGTTTAGTTTTAAAAGACTTATCTACATTCAGAACCAAAGCGTATTACTTTTACTACTGATGTAGCTTCGACGAAAAGGGATTGCAATTTTTTACTAAAGCTACATCGAATAATGCCACACTAAGCACTAAGGCACATAATTGTACTCTTCTGAATTTAGGTCTAACAAAGCAGTATTAATGCCTTACATATAACTTGGAATTTGCAAATTATATATAACAGTTTTAGCTCTTTTGTCAGTAAAATGTTAGGGGCATAATTCAGTTTCTTTGTATGTAAAATATTGATAGCGTAGTTAATTTCTGTTTTAAGATTGCCACAGCTTTTGTTACTCCCTTGTACTGGTATTACCAGTGAACAGAAATCGGTAAAATGCTTGCAAATTGTAAAAATATACGCCCGTAATTTCATAAGGTTAAGGAGAGATTATTATTTAAATACAAACGGTGGACTAGGTTTAATACTTTCTCAATTGTAGTTATATTGATGTTAATTGTGTGTACGTCTTTATTAAAGTGTTACCAAAAACATGTTTTAAAGCATATGTAACCATACGATACTATTGCATTATTTGATGGATCCATCCAATATGGCGGCAGAGCTTACAGACGACTGCTCGCATTCTCAGTATATGGTAAGCGATCCAGCTCTTATATAAATCCATGACTGGCTTTTTACCTACTGGACAGCAACATTATCGTGAACAAGCCAAATGGCTTGTTGAACAAGATCAGCCAATCGCCTTAATAATTCTGAGCATCCTAGTACACAGCTATATCCTCTTGAACGATAATATAACATTAGAAGAGATAGCTCAGTGGCATGGAGTACTTCAGGGTGACCCCCAAGTCCCCTTCTATTCAATATTGCGACATGGGACGTAGCAAAAGAGGCAAAAAAGGATAAGGAAAGTGTAAATATCTATGTATATGCAGATGATACGGCTGTCACATCAAACACCTAGAACACCTACAAGAAGCATTGAAGAACCTCTCATTACGCGCAAACCAAAATAGCTTGTACATCAATAAGACCAAAATCAAAGCTATGATATTCAGAAATGGAGGAAGGCTAAAGAACTACGACAGATATATTTTCTCCGCCGAAGAACGCCTAGAGATACAATCAACATATAAACACTTAGGCATAACACTGCAATCACTAGGAGTAACCTTCATAGCCCATATAGAAGAAAGATGTACACAGGTGCTACTAGCCGTGAATGACATAAAGAAGCTATCTCGGCTATTTCTAGATACAGCCATGAAGCTCTTCAAACTGAATGTCATCTCAACCATTACCTTTGGCCTAAGCACTAATGTGGGATTATCTAACCCAGGCAGCTCAACTCACGAAAAAACGAGCAGCGGATAAGGTCAGCACACTCTGTGCTAGCAAGCGGTCATAGTGCCACAGTTGTTAATTCGAGTGCAGCAGCAGCGGACACGTTAGCTGGTTTGTGGTGTCGGCTTGAGGATTATTATAGGGATTGTAATTTCTCAACGTGTAGCTACCTCATCTAACCCTCGCCTATTATCCCCATATACATACTTTTTTTCTCTATCTGGGAAGAGCTGTATCTGTTTATAGACATAGGTGGTGCATCGAAATGTTAGTGTGCGGCAAGGTTATTCAAACAATTAAAAAGTAGTCTTATAACTCTACGCTACTCATAGCAGTGAATACGATAGTTATAAAGGAGTGGAACGTGATCTGATGATAAAGAAGCCCAAGATACCATCATTCCTGAAAATGATCAGGACTATAAAAGCAGTGAGTCGGCTGTACGTCTTTGTTTTAAAATATCACTTGAAATTGCTGGACAACTTAGACTATTTAAAGATGGAGAATTTGCTAAAGTTTGCGAATCAGCTGGAGAATTTAGTGTCGTGCCAGCATGTTGCCTCGGTAGCTCAGTGGTTGGAGCAACCGGACAGAGACCGGGAGATCCGTGGTTCAATTCCCGGCTATGGCATTGAAGTTTTCAGTCGCCTGATTCTACCTTTCCAACCCTGTCCAACACACGGCTTGTGTGGAAAAACAATTAATTGCTAAAGTTTGTTTGCGCATGCTGGCCAATGAAGCCTGAACACATACCAGATTGTGAAACTATTAGTTTATCTTCCTCCACTGTTATGCGGCGTATTGCAGATTTCGCCAACAATGTTCAACAGGAGTTAGTGGAGAAATCTAAGGCATTTATTTGTTATTCTTTGGCATTAGATGAAAGCCAAAACATTTTCCATACGACTCAATTAGTACGTTTTGTGAGAGGTGTGGATATGAATCCTTTGATCACTGAAGAAATGTTGGATTTGGTACCAATGATCGGTAGAGCAGCTGATTCAGATATTTTCAGATGTGTTGAGGTAGCTTTAAATTAGGCTCAACTTCCATGATGTAAACTCTTATCTATAGGCACAAATGGTGCTCCTGCTACGATAGATGATAGAACCGGCCTAATAGGCCATGCTAGAGATGAAAATAAAGCATCTTGGTATTAATCAAAACATCCTATCTATTCACTGCATAATTCAACAGGAAAATTTATGTTCAAAACGTATCAAATTGAATAATGTGAGGAGGTTGTTGTGAAAACCATTAATTTCACTAGGTCAAAAGGGCTACACCAGCTTTAGTTTGAAGCATTTCTCGACGAATGTAATAGTGAATTTATTGACCTAACTCATTATTGTGAAGTCGCGGTGCGTTACTAAAAAGGTTTTTTGATTTAAGGGAGGAAATAGCATCGTTTTTAGAGGAAAATGGTATGCGTGTTCCCAAACTATACGATTCAAAGTGGACTTGTGATTTGATATTCCTTTTAGATCTAATAGGACACCTCAGCGTTCCTTATCGTTCTCTCCAATGCAAAGGACAAATCGTTACACAAGTTTATGATTATACTGACGTTCGAATGCAAAATCCCATTATGGGATCAACAATTAAGCTACAAAAACACATCTCAATTTCCAAAACTGTCATCTGCTTTTCAGTATTTGGAATTTGCAGAGCTTGAGCAACACGCAAAGATATTAAGTGATATACGCAGCGAATTCGGATTGCGATTCCAAGAACTGGAAATTTTGGAATCTACGTATTTTCCATTATTTATCAATCGTTTTACTCTGGAGGCCGAGAATGTTCCTGCAGAGTTTCAATTATAACCTATTGACCTACCATATGATCGGGAAATGAAAGAGTTCTTTCTTCACAAAACCAACCTGACTGATTTTTATTTAAAATTTCCTTAGTCCAAATTTCCACGACTACACAGACACGCTGCTCACATATTAAGCATGTTTGGATCTACTTACATGTGTGAGCAGTTTTTTCCATCAATGAAACACTGTAAACTTGGTCACAGAAGCCAATTATCCGACAGTTTAAGGTACAACAAAGACAATTACTCAAATACTGAAAATATAATTAGTGGGAAGAGGATACAAAAAGCCGACGTCTGAATCAGGAATAAATGCAATTGTAAATACTAAATGTATTGCGATATAAAGTGGCAGAGGAGCTAATTGAATTGAGTTTTTTTTATTATTTATGGACGCTTTTTAACTACTATGGTCCTTGGCGTCCCATTCTATATTGGGCGTGAAAGACCGGTAATTTTGCTCAGAGGCACGGGACCACCGGCTTTACTTCCCTTCCGAAGGAAGCATGCTAAGGTTTTTTACGCCCGAAAAAAATCCATCGTCCTCCGCCGGGTTTAAACCCGCGACTTCGGGAACTAGAGGCTAGCATGGTAACCACTACACCACAGAGAAAGATTAGAGGAGCTAAGAAATGGGATGCTAATTTGTTCTATTAAGCACTCATTTGAAGGTAATACGAAATATTTTTCTATTTATCTTTGTATACATTCTGTCAATAAAGGTTCAAAGTTTCTGATAATGCAAATTGTATAATTATGCCGCCACTGCCTTTCTTTTCACCTGTGTCAGCTTTCCTCTCCCCGCTTCCAGGGTCACGAGTATCGGGGCATCGCAGTGCATAGAGTTGAGGCTGCCTGATCTGCACGGAATCAAGCGATTCAGAGAAGAAGAGAAAAAGCGGCCAAAATCCGTAAAGACTTCTATACAACAGACACGTCCATATATAGAGACTGGACGGGGTAAACTATAAGCTAATGAATGTAGTGCGGACTCAGCATACATGGGTTTTAACTTAGGATATACACAATCAAATTATTTCACGAACCACAAGCAAATGTGTGGAAAATATGACAAACAAAGAAAGGACTAAATCTCCGACAGCCTACAGTAGGAGTATAAGTGGGGTATGAGCGAAAATAACCGAGGCTCTTGTTCTGAAATTATATGCACATTGTGTGCTATACCATTATTAATTAAATTTACGAAAAAGCACCGTACGTGACATCTCGGCCCTACAATGAGGTACTAATCTGGCAATAATCTATGCCACAGTTTGCGCTGAGTTGATCTCAGTTGTCTATGCCTTTAACATCATGGCAAGGGTAGTTATTATCTATAAGTTAGCAATGCTGGATGTTCGCGGTATAAAAGTCAGGTTAAGAAAGGCGCGCAGGTGGTTTTAGTTTCAGTTTCACGAATGGGAGTAGAGATATTTGAAAATTCTACACAATTTGGGGATGTCGGGTAGGTGCTGTTACAGATAAGTGTAGAATTCTGTCTAATGTGGTGACCATAGACTTAAAAGAAAATTACTTTTTTTTTTTTCTTTTTTTTTCAAATTTTGTGTATGTAGGAATGCTGTTTACTGTGGGTGAGGCAGTTCCAGACTTGAATTGTCATGCAATATGACAACGGAACCGTGTAATGGAATTATAATTTAAAGCGTGGCATACCAGGCTTTATGAAAGATAGATTCATATGATAATCGCCAATATACTGGAAAATGAACCAGCAAGTACCCATGAGTACAGTCTTGTAGCATTCATGTTTTAAAATGTGCTCATACTTTGCGTGTACATTTTCGCATTAAGGTCGGACTTTTAATGACGAAAAATTGTCGTACGTCTGCAATGCAAGATTTCGTTACAAGCTTCGTATTCTTTCCTTAAAAAGAGAACTAAGAACAGATCGTCGAATTCCGTATGTGGGCAGGAAGATCACATTATTGCAAATTTAGCAGACATTATTCCGTATGCGGGTAGGAGGTATGAAATGTTAAACTTACGGAATTAGGGTTTTTAATACGTATAGTTGATTGTGTAGTATCCTGGGTTCTCATTCGAGTGTAGACACGCAGATCCCACGGCTACGCTTTCAGGCGGAGGGCCCTGAATTCCTCGGCTACGCCTTGCGGCTTAGGGCCCTTGATGTTACAATGTTGAAACCCTGATTCCGTAAGTTTCTTAACATTTCATACCTTCTACCTGCATACGGAATAATGTCCTTTTAAGGAAAGAAAAGTTTGCATGTGAAAGTAATACATTGTAATTTATTTTAAAGCAACGGGGTAAGGGAAG
The DNA here is from genome assembly GCA_030765065.1 of Deroplatys truncata. Taxonomy (NCBI): domain Eukaryota; kingdom Metazoa; phylum Arthropoda; class Insecta; order Mantodea; family Mantidae; genus Deroplatys; species Deroplatys truncata. Next base: position 135,173,464 of record CM060990.1, on the reverse strand, counting down.
GATAGTTGCACGTGGAAGAAATACGTTTATTTTAAAGTAATGGGACATGAGAAAGATAGTTGGCACTTGGCAGGAATACATTTTATTTTAAAGCAATAAGACATGGGGAAGGGTAGTTTGCATTGAAAGGAGTGCAGGTTATTATATTTTAAAGGAGTGGGGCAAAGAAGAATGGTTTGCATGTAAAAGGAATACAGTTTATTTTATTATAAAGGATTAGGGCAAAGAAAGGATAGTTTTTTGTGAAAGGAATACAGTTTATTTTATTTTAAAGTATTGGGACAAGGAAAGGATAGTTTACATGTTAAAGGGATACAGTGGAAAAATTTAATAGCGGTGGGGGTAATCACATGGTTGCAGGTTAGGTATCATAGGTGCAGTCACATGGTAGGTAATGAAACTGGTGGGGGCATTGTTGGGAAGGTAATCGGAAAATGGCGGGTAAGCGCAGGGTCCTGACAATTTCACTAATTCCATGATGGAATAATAGTACTCTTCTTGCACTCAGCCTTGCATGCTCATTTCCTGAAAATAGTAGCAATATTAGCTCCAGAAAACTTGTAAACTATGGATTTCACAAGGCTGATAGCCTATGAAGAGTTGATGATACTGGCATCAGGAATGCTTAAGGTAATTTTTGAAGATGTACAGCAAAGAAATCTTGATTGTATAATGTCCCAGGTTAGTTTAAATATGTGATAACACTTGATACAATTAAAAAATATTTCTTAATAATAATAATAATAATTAATAAAAAAGGTGGCTATTTTGAATTATTAGGGTGCATTTAAAAATATGATTAAATTACCTTAGTGTGTTTTGGACTAGATTTAACTGTTATGGTAATGGTTCCATAAATAGTCAGTAAATCGCTAGAGTTTTAGACGCGCAGGTCCTACAGCTATGCCCTGTCGTCACTTCGTAGTTGCAGCTTCCACTCCTCTACTTCTAAAAAACATCCCTTGGCTAGACTTCATGGCTTAGGGCCCTCCATTCAAGGGAATGGTTGCCAACAGAAGACAATGTCTAAGCGATTGGATAATTGGGGTTTAACCTTGCAGATCTTTAGGTTACGCCCTGTCATTGCTTTGCAGGTGCAACTGCTTCACTCTACTTCTAAAAAAAATCCCTTGGCTACACTTTGCAGCTTAGAGCCCTCGGACTTTCTGCTCTTATTGTGTCTTCCACAACAATGGAAATGTCTTGTGTCCTACAGATACCACTCTGTCATACGCTAGCTCTAATGCAATGCTGGCAACATATGAATAACTAATGCTGCCAAAGCCAGTAAGATACTCAGCCTCAAGGCGTAGCCGAGAGATTGAGGGCCCTCAGCCTCGAAGCATAGCCGAGGGATGTTTTTTTAGGAGTTGAGTGTAGCAGTTGCAACTGAAAAGTGACGACAGGGCGTAGCCGAGGGATTTGTGCATCTAAAACTTGAATGATTCACATTTGCAGAAACAACGCATCACATTTAGCGGATTTCACTTTTTATTTAGGTTGGCAGTTCCCATTTTGCATGTGTTTTAGCGAAAAAATGGCTACGTTTGTGTTCATAAAGCGAATTTCCTATAAAAGTAAAACACCTAAAGGGGCGGGTAGGTGGGCACCAGCTATTGGAGAGATCACGTCTACTTCTAGACTCACTCTTAAGGTAATTTTATTCACTTTCCTTTTGCTTTTATAAGCATTCTGAATAACGATACTTTAAGTGCAGAATAGCCATGCCCTCCATGTTGGCAGTGCTCACATAATGCCTCGTGAGACTTGCATGCTATGGGAGTTGTGTAACAGTGAATGTGGCCTGGACCCTGATATTGAATTTTATCGGAAATGGTTAGCTGCACGACTTAAAGGTGTATAATAATCCTTTGAAAGCTCTCCTTAACCAATAAACGTTAATGGAACCATTAAACTCTCGCAGTCGTGTGATAGATGTACAACACTTAAGATATAGACAACTTCAAAAGGCATGGCCTTCACTTAAATTCTAAGTGCAAAATGCAGTTGTCACTACGCATTGCCAACAGAATTAAGGGAAAGATTCCTGATGTCAATTGTTTTAAGTCCTATTTTTTAGGATAAAGAGTTGTAGTTTGCATCAAAATTTTCATAGCCCAAAATATAAGTGTTGCTGCAGCAGTCCAGGGAAAACGCAAAATAATTAATGTAATATAGGTATCAGAATAAGAGGAAGGTTGTGTTTTGCTAGAGCTCCTGTCCTATAATGAAAAAAAAAAAAAAAAAAGAGAGAGAGAAGCAGAATGAGTGGATGTTGACACACAGAATTGGTTTATTTGGGAATAAGAAATTAAAGGAACACTTTTCTCATAATGGAGAAGAAACAAATATCTTTATAATGGTAATAGTTATGACATAGTTGGTAATTTAATTGGCATCATTGAAATGAATCTGGGACCAGTTGACACTATTTTGGAGCACCATCTTTAATAAGATGGGAATGGATGGTGTAGTATCTAAGCAATACCACAAATGTGGTTATGCAGGAAATTCAGGGAATGATCCAGAGATGGAATATGTTAAACTTTGAATAAACATGGAGAGATTCTGAAATTTGAGCCTGGTATTTTATGGGATAGAAGAAAGAAGAGGGATTTGGTGTATTCAAGAAGTGCTAGAAATGTTAGAAAGCTAGAATTGAAATTCTATGTCTGGGAGATTGTATATGATTCCTGAACTGGAAGACATAGAGGAAGGATAATATTGCCAGATTTGTGACAACTTGCTTATCCAACCCATCTGGTTAGTTCGCACTTCTGCCAGCAGGGGGAACTTCGTGCCTTTCGTTGATGCTCTTCAAAAGTGAAGAGCTGCCAACATTTGGGTGTAAAACAACAGTGTCCTGTGGTTTGAAATTTAGCTCAAGGTTAGGCTATGAGGCTTAAGTTGGGGGGGTTGTATGTGTGTGTATATGAACAGGATTACAGGGTCCTGTGGTATGGAACTTTAGCCTGAGGCTAGGTTACAAGGCCTAGGTTAGTGTGTGTATATGAACAAGATTCAAATATGAGTTAATTGCTCTTCCACGCTAGCCATGTGTGTAGGACAAGGTTGGAAATAATAGTGAGCAAGAACAGTTAATTCATAATTGGCCTAATAGAAGCTAAACTATAAAGTACTTAGGGCATTGTAAGTTGCCATTTGGGGTATGTCATCTCAAAGCAATTTGAGATCTCCTTGTGCTGTGCTGGGAAAAATGTGAGTCAGCTGGAGAATTTAATGTCCTACATGCATGTTGCCATGGTAGCTCAGCGGTTAGAGCAACTGGACAGAAACTGGGAAATCTGTGGTTTAAATCCCAGCTGTGCCATTGAATTTTTCAGTCATCTGGTTCTACCTTTCCAACCTTGTCTTACACACATGGCTAGTGTGGAAGAACAATTAAATCACAATTGGCATAATAGACGCTAACTATGAAACCTGGGACTTAAAGTATTTATGGCGCTGTAAAGTTGCCATTGGGGTATGTCATCTCAAAACAATGAAGAGATCTCGTTATGGTTTAAGGCTGGTTTACAACCGACGAGGGAGAAGTTGAAATGCATGTGTTCAAATGAGAGCATTCACAATCGACGGGAAACCTTCCTGCGACCTGGGAACGGGAAAGAAGACTTGCCCAAGCTTCAACTTTCCCGTTCGTATTCCCAGGCATGGAATACTAGATCCATATTGTGCATATTAGACTCTTCAATGTAAAGGCTATTTATTCTAGGTGATCGTGACATGAAACGGTTGCAGACTGGAAGAAATAAGTAATATATGTGCTTCCTAATATCAAATCCTGACATTTGCAAATCCATTGAGCATTGGTTCTAGTGAAAGGGTCATCTGTAGTTTATATGCAACTCAAAACTGGCTAATGCCACCTAAGTACTGATAAAAGCTACAAAGAACAGCTAAAACCAGTATAAATTAACAAAGAACAGTAAACAACTTTAATGTATGCCATTAAATAAAGGAATGAAAGCTTGATACAACTAGAGGGGTCGGAAATGTAATGGATATGCATTTAGATAATATTTACTCTATTGAATTTTGTTGTTGACCAACTTGCATTATGTTGGTTAAATTGGAAGTAGGTGGAAAAATATCATTGGTCAGATAAAAACAAATGAAATCCCAATGCACAAAATTGACTTTCACTTAGTGGTTGAGATAAACGATATGCTTTCCCATTCTCATTACCGGGCTGTTGTGGACCAAAATCTTGCATGTTGCATTGCTTCCCATTCTCGTTTGTTTTGGTTACCATTCTTGGGTGGTTGTGAACTGGCCTTAACTGGGAAAAATGTAAGTCAGCTGGAAAATTTAATGTTCTGCTGGTATGTTGCTATGGTAGCTCAGTGGTTAGAGCAATTGAATGGAAACTGCAAGATCCATGGTTCAAATTCTGGCTATAGCATTGAATTTTTCAGTGAAATTCTATGTTTCCAGGATTCAAATAACCTGTTCTTGCGAATTACACTTGTACCACTTGGGTTAGCTGTTTCTTCTGTGCATGAGCAGTAGTAACAAGATGGATTGTTTTGGGTGAAAGTGAAATTGTTGGGACCCTGAGCTTACCCGCCATATTCGGCCATTTTAAGATTACCTTCCAAACAAAAAGGTGCCCCCACTACTGTTTCCTCTCCTACCACGTGACTATCCATGATACCTAACCATGCAATCATGTGATTGCCCCCATCGCTATTGAATTTCTCCACTGTATTCTTTTCACATGCAAACTATCCTTTATTCGCTCCAATCTTTTAAAATAAAATAAATTGTATTCCTTTCACATGCAAACTATCCTTCCTGTGTCCCATTACTTTAAAATAAACTGTATTCCTTCCACGTGAAAACTATCCTTCCTGTCTCCCATTCCTTTAAAATAAAGTAAGCTGTATTCCTTCTATGTGCAAACTATCCTTCCCTTGCCCCATTGCTTTAAAGTAAATAAATTGCAATGCATTCCTTTCACCTGCAGACGTTTCTTTTCTTGAACCTTCCTTTTACCCTTATGTACATGCGTATAATTTTGTAATGTGCTACATGCATGGGGTATTTTTTACCCCAATTTGGAAAAAAAAAAATTTCTTAAAACTATTAAGGAAATTGGAATGTAATTATATATATCGCAACATTAGTGTGTTCTGAACAATATTTAATACTTTTGTTCTTATCTGACATAGTAACTTGATGAAAATTACAATGCTTCAATATTACATTTTTGAAAACAACTTAAGTGTACATACATAGCTTTCAAATAAGCCCCTGCTATTTATGCACATAATTACTTTTTAAATGTTATTGTAATACATCAAAAATAAGTATTTTAGAAAAATTAACACTGCATTGTTCTTTTCTCATTTGTATTCTAGAAAGTAGTTTTTTGTCTCTAATTATTAGAATCACTGTCAACACATTCTTCACAAACTGAATACTGATATTCCTTACAAATCAGTTTGTAGCATTTCTTACATGTAGTTTTGGTTTTACGGTCTTTTTTCTGTGGACACACCTCACATCTCCCAGAAGATAATCTAGCTTTCTTCTGTCTTGGCTCTTCTCCTCCAGTGATGGACCTCACAGCAGATTTGATATGTGAAGGTAAGTGTTTCAATGTACAACGATGAGCCACATGCTCTCTTACAATCTCCACAGCTAGTTCTTTTAGGAAATGTCTTCGGATGACAGGTTCTTTAGCATCAAGATGCTTGGCTTTATAGACAACCAGTGAATTTATTCCTGCGACATTCAGAAGACCAAAAAATACAGTGAGTGGCCAGCGGCAGGATTTTTCTAGACACACTGTAAGTTCCACATAGCTCATCCACCACATCAATTCCTCCTTTACTTATATTTTAGAATGTTATAATTTCTGATTTATTCTGTTCTCCAGAGGCTGGGTCAATGGCAGCATCATAATACATGGTGGATGCAACTAGAACTACTTTCCCAGGTTTTGGGATATAAGATGTCATTTTATCCTGAAAGCAAAACAGGCTGGGATACTTTTCGCGTCATTTCTTTTCAACAAATTCAGGAGGAATTTCTCGCTTATTGGCTCTTATGGTGCCGATGCATGTCAGATTGTGGTTGAGTAATCTTTTGCAAGAGGAACGCTCATGAACCAGTTGTCAAATGTTACATTATGCCCAGTGCCACTTATGGGAGTAATTAGCCTTTCACAACATTGGGAGGAGTATTAGATTGAACATATGGCCCTGCAGGTTGCTGGCCACAATATATTTCTAGGTTAGCAAAATAGAAAGTGCGAGAATCTGCTAGGCCAAAACTTTTAATGCCATACTTGGCAGGTTTGCTGTTTATGTATTGCCTGAAGATGCATTTACCTGAGAGAGGGAGAGAGAGGGGGAGAGAGAGAGAGAGAGAGAGGGGGGGAGGTTTTTCATGTATTTTACAGTACTCTCCTACTGTGTAATTTTCCTGAAAATTCTTCACAACACCCTCGAAGATATTTCTGATTGGAGCTAGCCAGTATGTTGCCTTTCTTACTTCCCTTGTGTGAATGTTGTCAAAGTGAAGGCAGCGCAGGAGGAAGAACCTGTTGATCGCCATCGATGTAGGGAATAATGTGACACCAGTCCCATCCTATGTCCACAAATCTTGAGCATTGAGATGACCTGATCTCATAACTCCAACGTAGTAAAGAAGTCCAAACAGAGCTTTTATTTCAGCAGAATTCCTAAGCATTGCATCTCGTTCTCTATTGAAGTTACCTTGAATGGAGATGTATATGTTAGTGGAATTTACTATTTTGCTGATGTCATTTATGAAGCAAGATCAAATTTCCAAAGGTGATTTTGCCTCACAAACTGGACTTTTACAGCCTGGCAGATGACTTAGAATATTACATGATCTTGTCCTGACATTCCTTGAACGTGCAGATCTTTTCCACAAGGTGCCATCCTTTCCTTTGAAATATACCAGAGTCGAAGGCACATTCTCTTCATTATTACCACACTCTGCCTCTTGCTCTGCATCTGTCACATGATCACTTTCTGAAATGTGGTCATTTTCGTCCTCACACTCGCTATTTCTCATTTTTGCTTGCACTATCATCTAGATAGGTTCTCGTGTCCTTGTTTTGCTTGAATCTGTAATCCATTTTTACAGCTTAGGAATTACTTTGGCATATTTTTTTTTTTTAGCACAGGTATATTTTTTTTTTTACCCAGACACCAGAGAAGACATGTTTACTGACAAAGATAATGTGTGAAACTGCTCGACTAACACATTGTTACAAGGAGGAACTGTTGATTGAAAGGTATGTGGAAAGCCATTGTTACAGAATTTGTTACAATGCTACCGGTGTATCAAAGCTATCGGGTATAATTCACCCCATGTGTGTGCTTAGGTTAAAACGATGCATTATTTAACAAGAGGGAAGTGGCAAACAATAATGATAAATCCATCACATTGTTGCAAATTTAGACTCCAACATTTTCTCCCTCCACTAGGCCTAAGGCTCACTCCTCCAGCACCTCTGACCATGTGACCTATCCTTTCTCGGGCCACTTCAGTGGTGGGGAACTATCTTGTATGGAGGGGGAATGGCAAAATTCCTAGTTATTGCAGATAAGCGCAGAGTCCTGGCAATTTCACTATTACCAAATTTTAACATGTGATTTTTGCCACAAAAGAAAGTACCTTAAAAAGGGTGGGGAGGGTGGTATTCAGGTTTTCTAAGTGTTCACATCTTCCAAACCTCTAATTTAGGTATTTTTATTGCATTCTCCATTTCTTACAATTTTTGGGGGCGGGGTTGGATACAGCAGTTTAGCCCCAGATTTGTATATTGAGCCCCATTTTGTTCAATTTATATATAGCTGGCATTATGGCTAGTTTGGGTTCAGGTAATCTACACGTGCCAGCTATAGAGAATAGTGAAATCCCAGGTTTATTGTATGTGGATGGCTTAATCTGTGATCAGTATCTGAAAATGGACTGTCATGCTGTAATTGAAATTGAAAGAGGTGTTTGGGGTCTTAAGGTGAACCAAAGCAAGTCAAAGATTATAATGTTTAAAATAGGGAAAGAAACTAAAAAAAAAATCAGAAAATAGTACATGGGCTGGGGGCAAAGAAATTCAAATAGTGGAGGATTTAATTTACTTGGGTATTAAAACTAAGGATTGAGTACTGGGAAAAACAGAAATAGTGGACAGTAGCCAATGGAGATCAATGGATTATTGGGTAAATGTTTATATCGTGCCGATGATGGTGATACGGTTTGAAGGGTTGTATGGAGCCCTAGTGCAATCAAGAAGGGCATATGGAGTCAAAATATGGGGGATGGAAGTGAGTTATATAGTAAGTGCATTTTGCAAACTGATGTTGGGAGTGCCTCAGAACAGCTAATGTAGGATCACTTTTACAGTTGGAGAAATTCAGTGTGAAAGGTATGATGGAAAGAGTAATGAAATACTGATACTGAAAAACTTAGAGTTCTGAGAAATAGCTGAGTAAGCATAAAGATCATTTGGAGAAGAGTGGGTTGGGTTGGTTATGCGGGTTTTGGAAATATATTTGCTCTAGTTAAGAGATGGATAGACAAAATATATGGGATGAGAAGAGGTCATTAGCCTTTTATAAAGTGATTAAGATAAGATCAAGTAGAGAAAGGTATTTTGATATGTGTAATAGAAAGAGGGCAGCCATTGTATGGTTCTGTCTAGGAGTATATAAACTTAGAGCTTTAGGGATAATATAGTGCAACGTTTATGTCCAATCTGTGGGAGTAATGAAGATGGGCTATACAGGATGGACCATTTAAGTTGAGTCTGTACAATATCTCTAAAAATTTAATTTTTTAAAATGGAAACCTGCAATTAGGATCAATTTAAAATGACCATGTCCTGCAAATAAAACATGACTAATGGCATTTACTTTCCCCCATAATATTAAGCAACTTTTATTAAACACACTTCTTTCTACAACACACAGTTTTGGAGATATTGTAAAGTTTCAACTTAAATGGTCCACTCTGTATATTCACATAGAATGCAGTGGAGCTGATGAATGGAGGAAAAAACTAATCCAGGAGAAACGGCTTGGAAGTAATAGATTTGAAGTGATTAAGAAACTTTTCATAGATCTGTCTTAAGGCAATTAGGGAAGTTCATTTGGAACGTTAGAATGAAATGGAAATGGTCAGTTGCTAGAAGCTAATAATGATGATTTAATTTCGTAAATATTGTGATATTGAATGAAGAAGGAAGAGAAGAGAGACTGTAAAAATGGAAATGTATTATTGAACGTCTGTGGGACAAGTGGCCAGGGCCATTTCCTATATGCTCCATGATAGCTCTAAATAAATAAAAGTAATAAGCATATACAGTTTCTTCAGGAAGGTGATACATTTATGTGGCAGTTGGAGAGTGCTCTGAAGCTTTTATTTTAAGGCTATCATATGCAGAGATTTTAACATAAATTACTTGATTCCAAGCTCAAGAAAAGATAAATTGCTGCTTGCAACATTCAAAATGGTACATACCATCAATTTTATCCCACCAGAATAACAGCAGAGGGTAATGGTTCCATATGTAGCTTCCTAATGAAATGCTGAAAGATGATTTTAAGTAACGAAATGGCATATATATCAGAGTTGGAGGTGATGTGAACACTTTGAAAGCTATGACCCATCTGCCCTCCATTTTTAAGGCACTTCTCATTCACAAAATTTATTGCTAAATGCCAACAAAGTACTCCATTTTGTTAATACTGCACATGTGTAGAATGTGCCAACCTAAGTGTACTAGCACAATCTGTGAAAATGGCAATATTTGAAACCAATTTGTATTCACACACTCGCTAACCTTAACCTAACATTGCATAAATCTTGGAAAAGTGCAACAGCAAATCTTCATCAAGAAGTGGGAAATGTTGGTGCAGAAAACCTTACTGCATTTACTCAGGTTCTAGAACAAGAATGTTTTAACCTCTCTTCATTTAATGTTAATACTAAATATAATATAATTTCTTACTTTCAAGCACCTGTTGTCAGTGATAGAAAAAGTATACACAGGGATGTTAGCTCAACATTTACAAGGTTGGTTAAAGAAGGAAAATCATCGGAATTCCAAATGGTATTCAGAAATAAAAGAGAAAGGGTATATATATTTTTTTTGCAGATCTAGAAGAGGCATTTGATACTATTAAGGGGTGCACTCAGGACCAAGCTGAGGGAAAATAGAATATGAATGAATGAAATTTGTCATTAATCACATACAATATCTGGTTACATTTATACAATATAAACTTTTCTTCCCCCCCCCCCACCCCATTTTCATTAGATGCCTTCAACTAATTTCTATCCTTAAAGAGTTGTTTTTTTTGTACCTTTGGACCTTATACACACTAACACCCTGGTTATTGGTGTATAAGAATCCTGTTTAACTAATGCAAATTAACTAATCCTGTTTCCTCCTTATTTTAATTTCTTCCTCCTTTCATTAACTGACAGTTCTATATCATTTCTCATGTCCTTTCTTACTCTCTCTAATCCTGTACCCTTTATTTTCTTTGTTCTAAGTTCCTGTCCCTTCTAATAAACACTCGTATTCCCCCTGGTACCCTGCCTTTCATTTTCTTTTTCACTCCGCATTTTCCAAAATACTTGTAACCCTCCATGTATATCACTGTGTTTTTGGTTAACCAAGTTTCCACCATTGCTATAGATCACCTCGCATCCACACCTGAGCCAATTCCCCTTTATTAATTTTGACTAATAAACCTTCCACATTCCAGCAACCACCACCAGGGGAGACTCATCCTATGCTGAATCGGTTCTATTTTGTCTAAATTGTTGTAGTTTTGCTTTCGTTCTTGTTAGCCTCCCCTCCTGTTGTGTCTGAATCCTCTTGTGGTCTTTTACTATTAAGATACTGCCTTCGGGTGTTGACACTACTCATACCTTCTGTCTTTCCATATGTCAAGTCCCGCTGATGCCGATAATATGTCACTCCTTGCTTCATCTACCAGCTGTTCTGTGGGCTGACTTCCTTCAATGGTGACATCACCTCCCTGGTTGGTTTGCTGCTTTCCCGGTCCTTCCCTTATGTCACGCTTACTTCTTTTCCCCTCCTTTCCTCTCTTCTGACTGTAGTTCCTTGGCCTTGGTGCCAAGTGAAGGGAATTCCATCGATGTATAATTGCAAGCCTTTCATGAAAGCTCTCCCTTCTTTTCTGGCTTTTTTCGGCTCTTAATAATTTGTTTTATTCCTCGTTCTTTTTTCCCGTAGTCGTTTTCAATAAATATTCTGGTGCACTTTCAATTTTTTTATATTGCTTAAAATTTTCCACTTGAAATTCATTGTTGCTAGTTTGACCAAAATTGGTCTTGGTTTCCAGCCCCTTCGTCCAATTCTAAAGGAGTCTATAATCTCCCAAACTGCAAGTTTGATGCTGCGCTTTCCTTCTATAACTCCTCCTACTTCTTCCCATGTCCTTTTGCCTCTTTGTTCTACTATTCCAAAGATCATTACGTTCAGCTTTCTATTTGCATTTGCCAATTTCTCTAGTTGGTCTATTCTGTTTCTACATTCCCCTAGTTCTTGTCTTGTTTCATGCTCCATTTGGTTTATGCTGCATTTTATTTCGTCAGTGTTCTTTTCCATTTTTTCTTCCATGCTCTTCTCTCTGTTTGATATCTTGTATATCTTCTATACTTTTCAGAAATGCCATTATCTCCTCCATCCTCAGCCCTGTCTTTTCCGTATTTATGAGCATTCACGTTATACGTCTGTTCTCTTTGTGCTCACGCAAGCAACTCTGAAAATGGAGTAAGCGGAAAGCTCGTAGGGTTAATCTACAGGCTTTAGGCTTTACACAGACAGTGCTTTGTGTTAGATATGTTAACAGCCACCGAATGGAGAGCAAATGCAATGGTACTAAGACAAGTATGTAACTTAAGTCCAATGCTATATAATCTGTTTGTACAGGCATATTAAAGGAAATAGGGAAGGAGAATACACATTGTCCAATAATTAATAATATATTCCAGAATTTGTTGCCAGATGACCTAGCAGCAATAATGTGTAGAGGGCCAACCAAAGCATTAGGAGAAACAATGAGCTGTTGCAAAGAATGGTGTCTAAAAGTACCCAAGCAAAAATATATCTAAAGTCATGGTTTACAAATGGGCACCAAACTTAAAAAAAGATGAGAAATTGTAGTTAGAGTGCAACAAAATAGAAGTGAAGAAGAAATTTGGCTACTTCAAGGTAGGCTAAATAATAATGGAAGATGAACAGAACAGAAAATTTGTATTAGGCAAGGGAAAATGAACAATTAATAGCATAAGAACCTGTTTGAACAAAATGCCAAGTATGAGTGTAGCCTGGTTAAGATGAAAACATTCCAAGAAATTAGAATGGGCAAGGTAGATAATTAGTAGATAATGATTACTTGAGAATTATGGAATAAAATGAAACTAAGAATTTCTGATAGAGAAAAGTAGAAAATATGGAGTAACCTAGGATCAAGACTACTTTGAGATGATATAGGAAGTTTTAGAAAAGTTGGTATAGAAAAAATATGTGGATGTTTGCAATAAAAGGTAAAGGAAAGGATTTGCATGGAAGGGGGGGCAGAGCAGGTATAATGTGGGATAAAAGCTACAAAAGTAGTATGTCCATTATGTGAAAATAAGATCTTAATTGTATAGCATTGTACAAAAACTAATAAAATATGGAGAAAGGAAGTATGCAACAAGAAGTGGGATAATTTGCAGACAATTTTGGCATTAAAGGTTTTTGGAATTAGTAGAAAGGAACTTTTAGAACAATGTGGCAACCATGAAGAGAAAGTAAGAGAAAAGTAATTAAGGCAGAGAAAGAATTTAATGATAAGAGATAATGAAAGAAGTAAAGAAACAGGACTGGAAAGATGATCTTTCATAGAAAAAACTAAATATTAGTGTTGGCTTTTAATGAAGAATATAGAGTGAAGCAGGATCCATTGTACACAACCACCAGGGTGTTAGTTGTATGGGTTCCATAAAAAACAAACAGTGAAATGTATTGTAAAACTGTAATGCAGATGTGTAGAAATAAATAAATCATTCATACTTTTGAAAATCACTATGATGCATGTTTCCTCGAACATGTAAGAAACAGAACTTTGTGTAGCAGAGTATAACATTTATTCCAAAATTCCATTGTCATTAAAGCAGCAAAGAATCTTTCTCATGAAGATACAATTAACTGGCGAGAAAATGAAATAAGATCTTGAGGAATAAAGGGGAAGTTAGCTATAATATAATAAGACTTGTGTCCTCTGGGTAGCACCAAATTTGCAACAAAGCTGGTCACATTTTTCAAGAGAGTTTATTAAACAAATGAAAATATTAGTGTTGGCAGTGTTTTTACTTTTTCTTTAGTGTAGATTTGTCTTGCGAAAGGAGCTCCTATTCAAAAAAATTGATCACAAGAAAAAAAACTCATTTGAATTGGACAAGTATCAAAGTGGAAGAAACAAGATATCAGATTTTTGTGTGCCTGTAGCAGATAGTGCAAAATGAAATATCTGATGTGTTACATTCACATGACTTTCTCTCCCTCTCACATTAGTGGGCATACAAATTATTCTTAGTTCCCCCCCCCCCCTCTACTTCATTCTAATCGGGATAAACCTTTCTGGAAATAGCTGCATTACACATTTCGTTGTAGACACAAAGAGAATAGTGATAGTTAAATGTTTAAGAACTGGACAGTATATGCTGGCCTTAAAATTCCATACTCTTTTCATGACATTGCGAGAAACAACTGACAATTGACAGGACTTGAAAAAAATGGGTAAATATTGAACAACTCAAGCCATTAATAACAGGTATTTTGGAAATGACTGATGCCACAAAAAAAGTTCCTTGAAATAAATTGTGTGTTTTAGAGACATCTAAATTTTTTTATAGTTTTCCCATCTTATCACTTAATGTGTACTAGTTGTAAAAGTTCATACAAAATTCCTTCCAAATGAAGAGGACTTCACAGGCTATTCCAAAAAAAATTTGAGATACAGATTTTGTCATGTAATTATGTTTAATATATGGTATTTTTAATCAAAATCATTAGCCATTTTTATAAAATAAAAAAAATCTCTAAAAATGTTCCATATAATGGTAGTTGGGGTGAGGGAATTTTCTTGAAAATCTGTCGCATCTTTGGAAGATATTGAACTTAAATTCCAAGTTTGGATTTATCCAACTTTTGTTTTCTGAGTTATGCTGTTCAGACAAACAGATGGACCTTTAAAAATGATTTTTTTCTAGGTTTGGTGGCCTCTAAACCTATATTTTTGTTGAAATGTAGACATCAAATTTTTGGGTGGAATACAATACTTCCCCTACTTTTTATATGTAGTAGAGAAAGTATGTAAACATAAGAAAAAATCTATGTATTACCTACCACATTTAGCAATGCATTTGGTGATGGAGCGCTGTTATTGTGTTTATGTAATGGCTGGCCAGCAGGAGGGTGGGGAGGTGAACATGTTGCAAAAATCTGTACACCTTTGTAGGCAGAAAATGTGCTACGCTAAGGAGCAGAACAAAATTTGACTTTGTTCAGAAGTAAAGATTCAGATTCCTGCATATCCATCTTGCTTGCAGTATCTGTAGAGCTTCCTTTTGGGTGCTGTCGTCTAAATGATAGATATCAGCTGTAATGTCTGCTTCACTTGCTGTATCTATGGAACTGCTGTTGTCATCTTCAAAATCTGCAGAACCGATCAAAATATTTTTTTCTTCTTAATCTCTGCCATCCAAACCCACCTTGATCACTACTATTTCTATTTCTTCTATCAAGGCATCTTGATGCCAGTATTCTTGCTCTGTGGACTTCACTTTGATGCACATGCTTTTCCAGTCTATTCAGTGATATCATTTGAACACTGCCTGGTTAGTCCTTTAAGTGCATTTAAAGTAAATGGAACATACATTTTTTGCTGCTTCATTATATTTCATGTCAGTTCAATGGGGTTTAGATTGCAGTGATATGGCAGCAGTCTGAGAACTTTAAATCCATAGTTTTTTCAAAAGTTTATCTGCTGTATCCACTGGAGGTGATTTGTTTGCTTTAAAATTTCTAACATCCTCTCATGGTTAAATATTCACTGAGGTCCAAAACATTATGCTTTAGCCATGCAACAATCTGTTCTTACCGACATACTGTTGTTGGAGCTTTGTTTTCCAGGACAGCGTGGCAAGGTGCATTATCGAGCACAACAATGCTATTGGACAGGAGATTTGGTATAAGCCTTTCGCTGAGCCATTTTTTGTAGTTGGTCTTGTTCATCTCACTGTGGTAATCTTCAACTGCAGATTTAGAGTCGTAGATTAATTCTGCTCCTTTGATGAAACCCATCTCATGCCAGCATGTACTGCCATTGCTCTTTGCCCTGCAGATTTATTCACCAAAGCTCCAGGAATATTGTATGTTGCCAACACTTCTTTACAGTATATTGGGTATGCACCCAACTTCCATCAGTATAAACTACTGATTTCTTGGGACTATTTTCATTACTACTTAGAGCTTGCAAATAAGCTGCTCTGGAGCAACTATATCCTGACGTTCCACTAAAATGTGCCAAATATTAACATTTTTTGAAATTAAATACCATTTTCTTTAATATTCACCAGAATATTTTCTGTCCACTGCCGAAATTAATTTTCTCTTTTACTGCAAAGAACAACTTCTTCACTGTTGGAATTTCTTTATGCACCTCATAATATTCCAAAAATGTTCTGCAATGACATCAAAATCGTCCATTTCAAACTTCTTTTTCTGATTCCATTGTTTTCCTGGAGTAGTAACTCGTGTGCCTGAAATAGCTTTTTCAAATTCTTTAGCTTGAGCCAGGGCTGTAACCAGGTCTCAACCGAAGTGTTAGTATAAATAAATATATAAATAAATGAAGTTCTTTAGCAATCACGTTAACTGTTCTTTCACTTTTTCCTACTACTGTAGCCATCCTAGCCACTGCCCTTTCCAAAGGAAGAACTAGACTGTTTTTTCGTGCAGAACTTCAAAACATTGTGAATTATTTTTCTGCTTTGCAAGTTTATAACACTATGCAGTGACTTTTTTTTTTCCTTTTATTTAGTTTCCATGCTTAGCAGTTTGTATTTGGGATACCCACTTTGTGATAAGACACTACACTGTATTATGGTACTTGTCCATCACACCTTGATAATAACTATAACTAATATGCAACCTGTAGCCATCACTTAAAACACACGTAGTTTCCCCTTGGCTGCGGATAAACAAATGCAAAGTTATTTGCCCCAGGTAGTACAGCTTAGTGTGTTTCACTCTGTAGATAACTTGCTCTTTGTTTGCAGGAGAGAAGGAGCTAACCACAGACACAAATCTTAGGGAGGCAGTACATGAAACAATATCATGTTTACTGTCTCCGCATCAGGATGTACGCCAGGCTGGTGAAATTAGAATTAAGGCTTTGGAAGTTACAGAGGGTAAGTTTTTATTTGAAGTTGTACTTTCTGTGAAAGTTTGAGCACATTATGGTTTGTTTGTTGGTTTCTCAGAAATTCCTCAAAAAAACAATCTTAACTGTGTTGAAATTTGGCCCTAGCTGAAGCATCATACTATCTGCAGAGTTTGAGTAATACACAAGAAAATCAATAAAGTTACCTGGATAAAACCTTGAATTGCAAAATTGAAGCTGGTTCATTTCAAGTTAGGTCAACAAATTATAATGAAGCTTTTTTTCCCCACATACCATTTATAATTTTGATATTAGTGAGTGAAATGTACTAGTCTTAGACTTGAAAACATTTTTCACTTGGTCAAATGCTTGTAGCACAGACAAAAAAATGCATTTTCATTTCTACTTTCTAAAATGAACACCAAAACGATAATTGCATGAACATTTCCAATGACCTCATCAGTATTGCTGACTAAATGGGATATTTCTCAACTGGATCATAACAGGAGATGAAAATGTTTTCTGTGTGAACCTCAGCTGAAGCAACAATTTTTCATCCAGAAATCGCCATCCTTCATTACTCATATGTTATTGCTTCCATATGGCCCACCAGTGGCCTGATAACACATTTTTCTGTTGGTTTTTAATTGTTTGGGTCATCCTGTGTCCCTATTGTTGTGATGTGCTCTTTTTGCGCCAAATGCTGCAGAAAGCAGATTAGTTATTGTTGGACATTAAAATACACACACTGTCATTTGTTAGTGCTAACAGACAAGAATAGCTGCTTAAAGGTATGTAGCGGAATAGTGTTTATGGTTATGAGATGATTATTTATGTACTATAATTATGGTGAGGCTCCAGTTCTGATCACATTTCATTGCATGTTTAGCTAGAAATGGATCCATCTACATCTGGGCTGACTGCAACAAGGAAACGAAGATGTAGTACACCATTAGATTAAGAGGGAATGTGCTACTATGTGACCCCTTCGGATTTAAATGAAAGTGATGATGACTCCTATTCTGATGAGGTTCACGATACTGTATATAACTCCGATAATGATGGCGTTGGTGAAAATTATATCATTTTTAATTCAATTGGACAAAAAATATAATGGTAATTTTCAATGGGGATTCAAGAGTTAATATTTTCACCAATTTTGACATCCCTTCTGATGCTTACAAAATGTTGGCTACACAAGAGATATTTGATATGATATGATATCTTTATTGAGTGTTAAGCTAATACAATACATTTGGGCATGATCAGCGTCGAGCCCTGGCTTCTTTTGCCGATTGTACCCAAGCTTCCGCATTTACAAGGCATGTGTGTTGAGTTAGCTTCATATCACTAACGTTTCTCATTTAATTTCACTATACTGCTTACTGTTCTTCTCTCCTTCCCTTGCTTCCTCCGCCGTCTTTAATACTCCACTATCAGCGTGAAATGGGAACTATTAGATGCAATTTAGAGAATGTTTATTTGCACCCCTTACTGATCGTCCATAACAACACTTGCTCGTTCATACTAAGAAATGTACCTCTCCCTCCTAGCCCTCTCGTATTTACCGTCCTTTATATCTAAATCATTCACTTCACAATTTTATAAAATCTATCACTTGCTTAGCAATACCTTGTCTTTACTTTGCCTAATTTGTTCACTTCTATACATTCTATAGTCACTCTCCCTCCCTATTCTATTTACTTCATTATTACTGCTTCTGTTTTCCCATACTTCTCACAGAGCCTGCACTATTTCTATATGTATGGCACACTTTCCTACTCCATAAATCTATTTCTGTTGGCTCCTTTAACAGTCCCGCTTGGATTCTGTCCAAAATCCGTAGACTCCCATTAGGTGTCAACACAATGCTTTCTTCTTCCACCAATTCGCCTCTCTGAAACCATGCCTCTGCCCTGCCCGCAATCATATCACGTGTCGATTGAACTCCCTCCCTCCTCGATGATGCCACTTTCCTAACTTTGCCAGCTGTTGTCCATACATCACTCTGATCTGACGTCACTGCCTCGGCTCCTAATCCCCTCTCTAACTCAGCCATCTTCTTCCCGCCAGCCCCACGTAGCAGTGACGTAACTTCCATTTTCCTTGTTTCGCCAGTTGATGCCCTTGCGTCACTTTGATCTGACGTTCTGACTGCGTCCTGGCCACGCCTACTCTCTAACACAGTCATCTTCTTTCCGCCAGCCCCACGTGCCGGTGACGTAACTTCCATATGTCGATCCTTATCCTCTGGTCTCCAATCGCTCTTTGGACTTCCTCTGCATTCCTTCTCTCTGGTCTCGGATGTATTTCGTTGAATCATATCCTGCTTCTACGATCTGCTGTTCCTTGTGTCACTTTCGTATCCCATCGCCATACGCCCATCGACCCATAATCGTAGATTCTTTATGAAGGCCCGTTTCCCTTCCATTCTTGCCAGCATCATTTGTTGTATTAAATCCTTCTTCAAGTCCTGTTGTTCCACCGATAGATCTCTTATTTATAAAGATATTTGTAAGAGATATTTAGCAATATGATGTTGAAAACAGATATGCGGCACAGAAACTGTCCAAAAATCCATGCAAAAAAGATCTCGTCTAGCCAATTGGGTTGACACTTCTAAGGAAGAAATGGGCAAGTTATGCTAATTATGGGTTTAAATGGGTTCCCAGAAATGTCACTTAATTGGTCAAGGAATCCACTGTGCGAAAACAAAGTTATGAAAGCTACCATACTCATGATCAATTTCTAGCGTTGTCGTCTTGTGGCATTTTGTTTATAATGATGCCCCCAGAAACTTAAATGACAGGACTTGCAAAGTACAGGTGTTAGTTGAACATCTGCAGAGTAACTTTCAACCGCTGAAAGAGATGTGGTAATTGATGGAATCCATGATTTCTTGGAGAGGAAGATGCCTTTTCAGGCAGTATATCCACAAAAAGTGTGACAAGTATGGTGTAAAACTACAACATTTGTACAGAGGAAGGTTACACTTTTACCTTGTGAATATATCAAGGAAAAGGCAACAAGCTGCAAGGTACAGGTCAAGCAGAGGCTATCACTATGAAAATGTGGGAGCCTCTTTTTGAAAAAGGTGGCATTCTTTATGCCGACAATTTCCATACAAGCATTACTCACACATAAGTTATTAGATAAGAATATGCTTCTCTGTGGAACAACTTGTCCAAATAGAGCACGACTTTCCAATTATATTATAGGGGGAAATATGTGGAGTAGAGAACGATAATGGAGTCAAAATTTTTAACTGGATGGAATAAGAGTTCTGATGATTTAAACGGTTCCTGGACAGACTGATCTTTTAGAGGACATAGGGAAAAAGAACAGAAAAGGAGAAGCTATAATGAAACCAAAGGCTGTACTGGAGTAAAAAAGGATAAAAAGGCATTGATATCAGTGACCAGATGTCTTCGTATTATTCACCATTGAGAAAGGGGGTGAAATGGTGGAGAAAAGTTACAACGGAACTCCTACTAGGGACCTCTATAGTAAATGCCTGGATTCTATATTGGAAACAGAGCACTTTGAGGAAAAGAATGTTATTTCGAATTTTCAGAGAGTCAATTGCCTTGCATTTATGAAGATATGCTCCCTGTGCCACTCCTCCATCAAGAAAGTAAATCCATACTTTGGAAAAAATTGAGGGACTGGCAAGAACATTTACGCGACACTGTATGTTGTGCTACAAAAGGATTTTCGCTCAATGCAAAAAAAGATGCAGACAACAAAACCAAGAAAGTTGCAACCTTCAGCAATGACTGCCGAGGACAACTTAGATGTGTGTCAGTTTCAATGAAAAACACGTCCAGGAATGACTTTTTAGATTACAGTGTTTAAATGGTGCAAAGGTTATGTTAATAAGTATGATTTTTTTTTTTTATTGTGTATATAACTTGTTTGTGTTTTCTGCGAACAAAGTAGTCTGGTAAAATATGCATAAAAAATAAAAAAACCAAGAATAACTTTCTAGTTTTTAAAGTGTGTGAAGTATATGTAAAAAATAATTGTTTCTTATTGTTTCCTATAAGATATGCATTTACCAAAAAAAGCAGTATAACAAAAATGAGTCAAAATTGTTTTTATTTTTTTCGAGTCTAGCTGGTCACTGTTGCAGCAGTATATGCAGTGAAATGTCCCCCTTTGATATAGACAGCCCAGCAAGCACCTCCATTGTGAAACGATGTGATACAGAGGTATATTTACACTCACTGCATTAGGGGCACCAGTGACCTGAGCCGCATTAGTTTCCATCAGGTCACTGGTGGACTGATATGCAGTACAGGCGAGACATCAAGTCTTCCAGCTGCAGGAAGCATGTTAAGACACATCGGGAATTATTGTTCACATGGAACTTATACCAGAAGACTAAATATTCATTACTACAAAAACATCCTTTATATTTTCTATGATTCAGTAAGCCTAATCTGCATGTTTTTCTGACATGTAATTTATGTAATTGCACCATTTTTTTCAAATCGTATCCTTATTATACAGTGTGTTTGTTTTCTGCATGTATGTGTACTTCATTTACTCACATGCAATTGGCATTCTAACCATAAAATGACTGCTCTGTAGAATGAAACTCAGTTTTGTTTAAAAGCATCTGTTTTGAAAGATAAAGGTTTATTCCATGTGGTACCTTTAGGCATATATGAGTACAGTATTTGTGGGCTTCAAATTTGATAATTTATAAGTTGTTACTCTTTGGAATTCACGTAACTCAGAATAGTTATATATTCTATATTTTGTGTGATAAAGTAGTGCAGCCAATTTTTATAAATAGTAGTGTTTGCACTTCAACAGCCTTTGGCTTTGCTTTACTTTTTAAGGCTTTACATGAAATTTTGCAAAACATTTTACACAGTCCCACTTTACACTAAGTCTTAATGCACTGTGTTATGTATTCGTGAAGTACAGCCAGCACACTTTATGCATGGATTGCAAGAGATGCTATGGTTCATACCTCAGGTCATCTGGTACCCTATAAAGAAATGCCTTTATTATTTTTCATATAATTTTTGGAGTGCTAAGCTAGCAGTGGAGGAGGTAGGACGTGCAGTGAGAGAGCTAGAAATCTGAAAGTAAGAGTGATCTAAGTAATTATGGGTGTGGAGTTAAGCATATATCAGGCAAGAGGAGAGAGTAGAAAGGGAAGAAAAGATTAACATGGTTGTATTGGGAATTATAATTTTAATATTGCTCATAATCGGAGGAGTAGAAATGAACCCTGGACCTCAGGAATGGCAGGAAGTATTGGAAAAAATGCTAACCAAAATGGATACTATGGAGCACCAATTAAGCAATAAAATGACTCGAATAGCAGAAGAAATAAAAGAAGAAACAAGAGTTCAACAAATGTCGAGAGAGAAGATTTGAAATCAAGAGTGGAAATGATGGAAGAGAGAAGTAGAAGTTTGAACCTGGTCTTTTCAGGAGTAAAGGAGAGAAGGGGGGAAAATGAGGAAAATGACCTGTGGATAAAGTGGAAATAATACTCGGAGAGAAATTAGAAATGGAACTAAAAGGTTGGGAAATAGTGGATGATTTTTAGAGTGGGAAGAAGAATTGGAGAGAGAATGATAATTGTGAAATTTGCATCAATGCAACTGATATACATTAAAGAATGTGAAGAAACTAAAGGGGACCAATATATTTATTAACTGCTTCAGTGATGGCCATTTAAACCCTGCACGGGCTGGGAATGGATACCCAAAAAACAGCGCAAGACATTTAAATTGTTAAATGGGGTAAAAATGCCGCATAAATACACATCTTCCGTATTTATTAAGTTATCTTAATGAAACAAAAACTGGTTTAAAGCTCATTAAAGGTAGTATACATCTACAGTATCAACAAAGTGTAAACTATTTTAAAAAACGTTGAAATATCACTACTTTGTTTCTCTGTAGCAAAAGCCATTTGTGCGTCGAACGCACCTAATTTGTGAGTCAGCTTCTTGTTTGTGCATACGAATGATATAGCTGCCTCAGCGATGTGTTCTCCGGTTCAAAGTTTCATGCTTTTGTTTATATTACAACGCGATAATGTACTTCTGTGTATTGAAACATGCCAGCTACAAACAAAGCAAACCCCTCTGTCAGCATTTGTATGTGCCTACGTCTTAGAATATTACACAACCGAAGTGTATGGTAGATGAATGCAGTGATATTTTCATTCAGTCTGAAAAGTTTTCATGTTCTGTACTGAAAAGCACATTTGAAATGGTTATATCTCAGTGCTAACCATGGCTTCAACTAGCAATGTAGCAAATCAATTAGCTCGCCTAGGAAGTGTACAGGCTTCTGAAATTACTTCAGAAAATGTGGAGGACTTTTTGCTGTGTGATAGTGATTTGGATATAGACGGCAGGTTTTCAGATTTTGAAGGGGCTATTGAGGATATAGGTAGCAGTGAGGAACTAAATGACACTCTTCCTTCAGGTGTTCGTGAAGAATCAACATTGTGGAGTGGTGAAAGTAACTCCAACACAAATAGACATATTTTCACGAACACAGCCTCTGGTGTACAACCCCAGGCTCAACTGACTTCTTACAGCCAACTAATTGACATTTTCACAAATTTTTTTACTGCTGACTTAGTGTCTCTCATTGTTACGGAAACAAATGTATATGCGAGTAAGGTGAAGGAAGACCTGACCTCTAAAGGCAATTTAGGCCCTAAGAGTAGAATTCAGAAGTGGACAGAAGTAACACTGAATGAGATTACAGGTTACTTGGTCTAATTACGCTCATGGACATTATTTGTAAACCTACATTACACATGTACTGGTCTACAGATGATATGCTAGCTACTCCGTTTTTGGGGAAATGCATGTCAAATAACAGGTTTACTTCCATTTTGCGGTTCCAACATTTCACATGCACAGAAAATGTAAATGATAAGCTACACAAAATGAGGCCGGTTTTTGATTATATTATTTCAAAATTTAAAGAAAATTACATGCCTAGTGAAAAAGTCACTGTTGATGAAAGCTTGATGCTTTGGAAGGGCCGCTTAGGTTGGAAGCAATACATCAAAACAAAGAGGGCCAGAGTTGGCATAAAGAGTTTTGATCTTTGTGAAAGTAAAACGGGATATCTTTATAATAGTTGCATATACACTGGTCAAGGGACTGATAATACTGGAGACAAAGATTTGGGGTTATCTGGCTCCATAGTAATGCACCTGATGGAACCTCTACTTGATCAAAAATTCTGGTTTAATGCGTTGGCCTGAAAAGGTGATATTATGGCTGTGGCCCAGACCAGCCACCATGCATACTTATAATCAGGACCTGTATTCTAGTAACCTAAAAATGTTCGAAAAATCACGTATAAAATGACAAACTTTTTAAAATGACATAATTAAAAAAGAAGACCAACTGAGATTTATTTATTTTCTTAAAATTACTGCACAGAAAGTTATAAATGAATTTATATGTGAGTGTAACTTCTATACAAGTAGAAAAAGTAGGTATAACAATGAGATAATTTAAAAATTAATTAGAAATACAATTTGTTTCATGTTCTTTGAAGAGTGAAAAGAAAGATAAGAAAAAATTTTTTGAAGCAGGTCCTGCAGTAATGTAGCATTAACACTTTTGAGTTCTCAGATTATGCAAAATTCATAGCAAATAAAGAGTGACTTCGCAACCATTGAAACATAAGCATAAGGACAATAGCAATCTGACTGTATACACTCATTAGTGCAAAAAAAAAAGGGAAAACTGACCTACCTTGTCCCTAGGCTAGGACACTAGTTCGGAACCACGACACCTGTTCCCCTGACAGCAGCACCCACAAGCAGCTTTTTCTAGGTGAACCATTAAATAAGAATGTGATTTTTTCCCAAGAATGCAAGTAAAGGATGTAATGCAGAGTTCGTCTTTTTTCTCAGTTGAATAGTTAAATTTCTGATATTTGAAAAATTATCCTTATATAAAATTTCAGTAATATAAAACTCTTTATATACTCAGTGAAAAAAAAAAAAAAAAAAAAAAAAAGACTAAATAAAGATACATAGGTTAGGAAAATGACAATTACCTAAAGTCGAAAAAAAATGCCATTAAATAGAAAATGGCATAAAATTTAAAAAAAAAATAATAAAAATGTGTTTTCATAATCTGGGACCGATAAGGATTTATGCACAGGTTAGCAATGCCTATAATGTAAAAATTAAAAAGATTACATGTCATCCGAATGTTTGTAATAAACTCATTGTCACATGTTCTACAAGCATGCATTGACAGTAAGCTTCTCTTTATGAGGGCGGTACAATAAGTACCCTTGTTACGAATAAAGATGCCATTTTTTTCCAAACAAATTATTTATTTGTAAACATAGTACCATTTTAGGGATATACCTAGGTACGCTTCTCCCAACATTTGTGCCATTTTTTTTTTAGCCCCTCCAAAAATAGTAATTGTCAAGCTCTGCAAAATATGCCTCTCTCTCAACAATGATCTCATTTGATCTAAATTTTTTATCTGTGAGCCATTTATTCACGTTTGGGAACAAGAGGAAATTGCAGGGAGTTAGGTCAGGCGAGTAGGGTGTGCAGCTGCAGTTCATAATGCAATTCATGTAGTTTCACAGCAACAACTCCAGATGAATGTGCTGGTGCATTGTCCTGGTAAAACAACACTTTCTTCTTCGCCAAATGGGGTCATGTTTCCTTCAATTTCTTGTCGAATCAGTCCAATAACTCTCTGTAGTATTTGTTTTTCCTTTTTCTAAAATAAAGTCAAGTATGGCGCCCTTTGCATCCCAGAAAATCATCACCACTTTTGTGGCCGATGGGACCATCTTTGCCTTCTTTGGAGCAGATTCACTGGAAGCAACCCATTGGTTTGATTGTTGCTTGGTTTCTGGAGTATAATGATGAATCCAGGTTTTAAAGATGGTGACAATTAGATGCAAAAAGTTCTTTGGATTTTGCTTAAATTGCTCCAAACACAGCTTCAAAGTTTTAAGCCGCACCCGCTTGTTCTCTGTGAATAATTGTGGCACCCATTGGGCTGACAACCTTTTCATCTCCATGTTATCATGCAAAATATGAATTGCCATTCCTGTCAACATACATGGCCTCTGCCACTTCACAAACTTTCATTCAACAATCGCAAGAATTATATTTTGGACTTTATCAATGATTTCCTCAGTAACTCCATATACTGGGCATCCTGGGTGCTCCTCAAAAACAGGTGTTTGACCACGTTTAAAGTTGTTGAACCAATATCTGTTGTCAGATTGTGAAAGGTCCCTTTAAACAGCATCCAATTTCGCTTTTATTTACTTGCAAGTTTTTCCATTCAAACGTAAAAGGTGAACCACTGAGCGATATTGCACTTTTTCCATTTTAGCGAAAACATGTTAAATGACTAACAAAGTGCTTGCCAAATCCAAACTAACCTAGGAATTGGTACCAAATTTGTTTTGGTGACTTTTTAACAAATGACAGTACAAAATGGTAACACCATTTGTTTTGAAACATATGTACTTGTTGAACCGCCCTCATATATATAGTTTCCACAAAATAAATGCATATATCATGTGGTTGTAGGAAATATCTATACAAGTATTTTACTGCAATTAAACTGGGTCAGAAATGCATCATTATTGGTGTAAACATAATATTACACAGTACAAGCCACTATTATGCAGTCCAAATCTCTTGACATTTGGGGTGTGTTCACTTATTCGGCACTAGCGAATAGCAGCAGTGCGGCATTGCATCATATGGAGAGTACACCTTGCCACTGTTAACTCTTAATTGCAATATCATGTGTGCACAGGTGTATTTCATATTTCAGAAAAGCAACAAGTAGTTTGGATAAAAGGGGACGTTTTCCTGAACAAGCACAAAAAATGATTTTTACACCCAATATTTCGCCATTAATTTATAGTTATCTTTCGTGATGTTGAAACGGAGACTTTTGGTTATAGTTATACTTGTAATAGTAATAAGTCCATTGCTGTTGTAGTTTATATATTATGTCATAACATAATTATCACCTAATAATGTGCAATTCTTCATGTCCCAAATAAATTTAGAAATAGTTACCCCATGAGGTTTTCTAATACAGCTACAAACTCGTCATGAAAATTCTTTCAAAGCCCGCTGATGCAGTTCTACAAAACCATACATGTTGTTTTTTAATAAACAACCTCGTGTATGGTTTAGTTTCGCAGAAAAAATACCATTGGAAAACCAATGATTAAGTGCATTTTAATGGTGATTATGCTTTCTTCTGCATAATGCCGAGTACTAGAACCAAGCACGTATCCATTACATCAGAAGAGTACATTGTGCTTTTACAGCATTCAACACCTTGTTACGCACTACAAAAGAAAAGAAAGGAAAAAAAGAGGCCGTATAAAGAATAAGCCAACTGAGAACTATAGATAAGCAAAGAATCAACAACTCTTGTCACATTCTCGAGGAAGCATCAACAATGAAATTCATTGCACCATTGATGCGAATGCTCAAGGTTAAAAACATTGTCAAAGCAAAATACTGCTGGTGTACTTTTTACAGCATGCTTACTGGAAGGTTAAGCAACTCAGTTTGTGAATTCAACTGCGGTGTTCTCAGTTCTTACAGAGATAGGCTTAGTCCTAGTGTTTATAAAGTTAACTCTTTCATGAAAGTGTCTCTTAGTAAGCCCAGTAGTACCAGTGGATATAGCAGTAAGATTAGGACTGTTGTCTTCAGTGTGTATATTTCTTTAAAAGGTATGCCAAGAAGAAAACCGCAATTTTAACTTCATGAAATGTCAAGAACTTGGGTTGAGGCATGCTCATTAAGTACATCAGCTGTTTCACGTGTATAGGGAAGCAAAAAAAGGCACATGCAGAGGGAGCCGTGAAATTATTTACATTGCTGAGAAAGCATATACGCTTACCTAAGATCTACAAGCCTGGACGATTTCGAAAACATACTGTACGGTGCAGTGCTTTTGAATTTTATGATAAACCTGATATTGAGGATGATGAGGATATAGCGTTAGCTGTGCCATTTGAATAACAAAGGATGTATAGAAAGGTATGGTTTATATTTCTTATATATTACATTGCCATTGCTCTGTCTGTTCTTGTTTTATTGTAGTTTTTAAGTGAACATTGTGATGGCCTTTTTAACAAACGCGTAATGTTCTGGTGAAGTGAAGTTTGGCAACTGCGCGGCCACTCCATATTGGTTGTCGTGAAATGTCGAGAGATAAGGACTGCACAGTAGTTTGTAGTGACCTTTGTTTTTTTATAAGCTGTCCTACTTTTATTTGTTTTCCTTTTGACTTGAATCTCATCCCCTTTCCATTAACACAGCTTATAGTAAACAAAGGGGCAGAAATCGCTCCCGCCATTTGTCTTCACATCTTCATTTAGGTTCATCCTCAACCATCTTGTAGGATATAATTAGGTATCTTCTTTCATTCTTAAAACGCGTATTGTTATACATTACCAGAACTTGCTGATATGCAGATTTTGAATGTAGCTGCTGGGGCAATGGCTGGAGCTTGAAGGATTTATGCACAGTGCTTCCTGAACAGACTAATACCAAATCTGAGGAGTTTTTGCAATTGATCAATGAATGAGAGGTGGCAATTAATTTTTTTCCACATAAGCCATTTGTAGGACAAGGTTGGAAAGGTAGAATCAGACTGAAAAATTAAGTGCCATAGCCGACATTGGGTCTTCCAGTTTCCGTCAGATTGCTTTAACCAACTAGGCTACCATGCTGGCATGACATTTAAGTTCCCCAATGTGTGGAAGAAAACCTTGTGGTTTACTGGGGAAAAATGTGAGTCATTTGGGGAATTTAATGTTAAGCCAGCATGTTACCATAGTAGCTCAGTTGTTTGGAGCAACTGGGTGGAAACTGGAATATCTGTGGTTCAAATCCTTGCTATGGCATTGAATTTCTGTTTGACTACCTTTTTAATGGCTGAGAGATACTGGTACTGTCAGTGTAAACAATTGGACACTTGGGGAGGAGACCATGGATCTGTACACTGTAGTTACAAGAGGAGGTTTTGGAATAGTTTTAACAACAGTCCATCAACAAGTACTTGAGCTGTAATGCGATATTTTCAGGTTAGTAAGATGTTTGTAACGTTCATGAGAATCTTCAGCATCCTTTCAAACTTCAAATATTCAGGAGATTGATGACTTAATCTTTGATTTATGTTTTTGCATGGTACATAGAGCAGGGTCATTCCATGCAAAAAAGTAGGCTTTTGAACCATGATACCTCCAAATATAAAAATATTTTGGAAAGTTATTTTGTATGTTTTAAGTAAGAATTTCAAGCAGTACTATACTTATATTCTTTATAGTTTGGTAGAAATCCGTATTTAAAGTATCCATTTAGCAAAGAAGACTTTCTTTCATTGAAGTTTTGCAACTATTTAAAAGAAGACGGAAACATGGTTTCAGCACAATATAAAAAGGAAACCCTAGTTTATAAATGCTGTCCATATGAATTTTAAAAAGAAAAATTTATAGTTATCTGCCATAAAATATTTGTCAAAAATGTCTTGACAGAAAATGCACCCGGTTTTTACAGATAGAAAAAAAAAATTCTTTTAGAATATACTGGTTCTGCTGTGAAAAGTTTAGTACAGAGACTTAACTATCATGCAAGTTGTTATTAAAAACAACTCTCCATAACAAAGGAGGTCAGAAAGTAGGCTGTCCCGCCACATAGAATGCTTCCATTTCTTCGTGATACTCTTACACTGCTGTGACTTAAAGTAACTTCTTTGGGCATTTCAGATGAAGAAAATATTTTAATAACAATTTTTGTTCACGGAAACTGGAACAACACAGTGAATGCTGTGTGTTCCCAGCACTGTCTTTAGTCTGAGAAACCAATTTGTATTTAATATTTCAACCTCACTTTCATGTCTTTCTTTCCCGGTAAAAGAAAAAGCAATACCAGGAATGTTTGCCCAGTCATACAGTTCTTTTGAGTTTGTAATAAGAGTTCCCTGTAGACTAGGTGTGCAGCAACCCTTTAATGTTCCACCAACACTGTAACAGGGGCTCTTGCCATGACTTGTAGCAAAAAAATGACACTCAGCTGCGACCTGAAAATCTGTCATAAGATATATTCATAGAATTCTTCTTGTTTTTATATTGCCCTGCTGCACTATCGCTGAAATAATACAGCTTTTCCACATCCTGAAATTTTTATCTTAATTTTAATACAAGTTCTATTTTAAATAAATGAACCTCTGCAGTATTATGTACTAAATAATCGGATATAAATGTGAAGCACAGATGTTCTATTGAATTATCCTTTGTTTCTGAAATAAACAACAAATGGGTGTACTGTGGTTTGGCTTTACTCCACTGGTATTCTTGAATAGTGTCCTGAATTGCAAAATAATGATTTTTAGAATAATCGCTGATTACAATAAATTCTCCATGTTGAATTGTGTTCTTGAGGTGTTTTAGGTATGAGGTTTGAGCTTTTGCAATGAAATTGTGCGTTTTGAATTTTTTTAGACAAATTGTGAAATTGTGTATGAAATTTTCTGAGTTGCTTTGTTTTTAGGTCTGCTCTGTCAGTTGTCCTTTTTTTGTATATCACATCTTCTATCAGATTTTTCTTCCTAAGATCATTTATTAATTTGGAAATATTTTGAGTTCCAGGACATTTTTCACATTTGTTAATAAAGCAATTTTCAGAAGAATTTTGACAAACCATTTTTGTACAGAAAATTCAATTTTATCCATTTCGAGATTTACACCTTCATTAATAGCTTGCAGACTCTTTAACATCTTCATGTTTTTACAAACAGTACACACACATTATGCATACCTGGAGCACCCGGTAGTACACATTGTTTCGGTCTAAGGTACGCAAACCCTATTTTTGAGCATGGATGTCTGTTCTTAAATTCTTTATAGAGTTCTTTTAAGTTAGCTAAAAGGAGCCTTTTTTGTTTTTTCACTCTTCTGTCGCCCTCTTTCACAGACTTTGTATTTGTCATTCCTGCTAAAATCCTGCTAATAGTTGTGTAGAAGTTGTGGACAAGTGTTGTAATTTCTTGGGGAATATGGCGCTGGTATTTTCTGTTAGGTACAGACATGATTCCTTTGTGGTTTTGTGTCATTTTAGCTGTGCGAGCTATGTAAAGCAAAATGCTGAACTGTGACATAATTTTGTTTTTGCTCCAGCTTTTGGGTAAGCAGATTAAAACCATATATTTTTCGTTCGTTGATTTTTGTATTAGAAAATTTCTCCTTAAATTGTGCAACAGTTTCATCCCTTTTACTAGGGATATTAAATATCTCGCTATTTCGTTCATGGCATTGGCTTTCCTTGACGTGTATGATTTGATGTGCAATAACTTGGGTTTAGAAACAGGAAACTGCCCAAAGAGAGAGAACAATTGATTTGAATTGCTTATTATGTCCTCTTTATTTTCTAATGGAACATACTCTTCTCCACTAGATTTAGACTCATTAGTCCCTGGCACACATTCTTCATCGCTTGATTTCCTCAAATCACTGCTCGCTACACTCCGCCGATGTCATTTTTAATAATTTGACACGACACGAGCATATTGCATCACCTATCACTAAACAAGGCAATTTTTCTCGCATCCCTTCAGTAACTTTTCTGTCACCCGTGTTTTTATGTCCTCAGAGTTTGAAAGGGTTACAAGACCACAACTTTCGAAGACAAGAGTTTTTGGCATTTTAAAATTAATTAACTGCGCTGTTAAAATATGTCTTTATAAAAAAGGTCTTCCGGACATACTCTCGCCTCCAGGCAGCTACGTGATGGTCAAGAAACATCCAGCCATGTGCATTTATCAGGATTAATGACTACCTCCATGTGTAGCAATCTATTAATTGCTAAAATTATTAATTTAATTACTCATACATTTTTTTAGTGTCTGTCTTAAAACTTGACAGATGGACTAAGAAATAAGATGGTCTTCAATAATAATGAAACACTAAAATTTATAATGGGTGCATTTGAATACAGAGATATTTAAAGATTTTTGTGGGGTGTTTGTATTAGCTTTCATTATTATTATTTATTTGAAGTAATCTTTCAGGTACTAAAATATGATTATTCAAGTTTAAAATGATGTCTCTTGTGTTTCTACGTCACTTTAATTATGGCATCCGGAATATTTTAAGTTCTGAATAACATGTAAGTACCACCCCCCCCATTTTTCAGTCATCAGTATGACTAAAATATTGATATAGTGATCATACTTGGTAATTTAGTTTATTTGTACAATGACTTTATTATATTAAAACCTCAAAAAACCCATGACATCAGTGGCATATTCTTAAAATTTTGTATGGAATGACCCAGCAGCCGTTGAAATTCCAGACCTCCCTGCTATTGTATTTTAGACAGAAATGGCCAAGTTTACTGGTATTTTCAACAGTAGAAAGAGCCCTGCGTGGGCACATGTTAACCTTGTGCAGCACAGATGTGTGTACTTGGATATAGATTTGCTTTAAGTTTGTGGCTGGGAATTGTAAATGATACTTTGTTGGATAATCTGCTTCTCCCTTGCCTGACAGGGCAACACTACTTTGATTTTCTCTGAAAAGTGCTGCTTGCAGAATTCTTGGGAAAAATTCCTTTCAACTTGTGTTGCAGGATGTGGTTCTAATAGTACAATTGTGCCCCTGCCCACTTCACATGTGTCATCGATAAATTTCCTCAACAGAATATTTCCAGGTCAGTGGATCATGTTGAGGTGTATCCATTCCATGGTTATTGAGGTCCCCAGATCTTGCACCTTTGGATCTCTTTTTAAGATGGCACATGAAAGCACTTGTATATGAGACTCCGATTAACATAGATATGGAGCTCATACCGAAGATTGTGCAATGGGTGCAAAAATCGAGGAGCAGCCAGATATGCTACTTGAGTTCAGTTTGTGGTGAGGTGCCCAGGAGCTGTGCAGCTAAGTCAATGGCAACATTTCCAATAACTGCTGTAAAACAACATGTAATAGTTCTTTTTCTTAGAATTGACAAACAGCAATTTGTGTTCAATTTGCGCTGCATTTTATTGTTTACACCCATAAAAGTGCATTTTCGATCCAAGGTTCATTGTATTAAAATACTTGTATCTTCCTAACATACACAACTGCACTCATTTTATGGACACCCTGTATAATACTGCATACAAGCAAGTAACTTTGTGCTAAACTCTTTCATATACTATACCACAAAACAAAGCTTACAATTATAAAATCTGCATCAATGCAAAGATGGAAAATGTAAAAAAGAGTTGTTTAAATAAAAAAAAAAAAAAAAAAAAAAAGGTTGTGAACTATGTTAGTCATGAAGCTAAATTATTCTAAGAGTTCTGAAATGGCTCAGTATGACATAGAGCAACTTTCCAAAACATGAGGGTGGATTGATAAGTCGGGGACTTTTTAAAGAAAATAATTTTTTCCAAAAAATCAATTTTATTTCTCAACATACTCTCCTTTCAATTCAATACACGTCCAACGCTTCTCCAATTTTTTTTAACCCTTCCAAAAAATATGATTTTTTGAAGTCTGCAAAATACAAGGTGGTTTCTGCCATGATGTGTTCACTGGGCGTGAATTTCTTCCCAGCGAGCCAATTTTTCAGGTTTGCGAAGAGGAAGAAGTCACTTGGAGGCAAATCTGGAGAATATGGTTAGTGAGGTAGCAGTTCGTAGCGCAGTTCCACAAATTTTGCAATGGCAATGGCTGACTTGTGTGCGGGTGCATTTTACTGGTGAAAGAGAACCTTTTTCTTCACCAAATGGGGTTGTTTCTTTAACAATTCCTTGTGAAACTGATCCAGCATTGCGGCATAATATGAACCTATAATCGTTTCACCCTTTTCCAGGTAGTGGATGTCTATCACCCCTTGTGAATCCCAAAAGGCAGCTGCCATGAGTTTTCCTGCCAACAGAATGGTTTTCGCTTTCTTTGGAGCATGTTCGCCGAAGGAAATCCACTGCTTTGATTGTTTGGTTTCAGGTTGATAGTAATGGATCCAAGTTTCATCAGCCGTGATATAATGCCGCAAAAACTCATTTGGGTTGCACTGGAACATGTTCAAACATCCCTGTGAAATGGTTACACGATTCCGCTTGTTCTCAACTGTGAACAGTCACGGCACCCATCTTGCCGACAGCTTTCTCATACTCAAAAATTCATGCAGAATGTTATACACCCGTTCACTCGAGATGTTTACAGCCTTAGCTATCTTACGGATTTTCACTTGGAGGTCTTCCAACACAATATCATAAACTTTGTTCACTATTTCTTCTGTTGTGACCTCAACTGGCCATCCTGTGCGCATGGCATCTCTTGTGCTCGAGCGGCCACATCAAAATTCTGTGAACCACTTGTGAACCATGCCATGTGATGGAGCAGAGTCCCCATAATGCTTGTTCAGCATTTCTTCTGTTTCCTTCACAGTCTTACCATGCAAAAAGTAGTGCTCTATCAGAACATGAAATTAACTTTTCTCCATTTTCTACGAAGCAACACACATCTGCTTATTTTAGATGCTCTCAACAATTTTCTAAGAAACAAATGACGAATTTCTGTGATTATACCCAGAATAGATGTTAGACTTGGGTGCAAACAAGAAAGGAACTTAAAATGTAGAAGTGCATAATGTTTTGATACATTACAGATAAATATGAGTGCCTGATTATGATTATTTATTTATTCATTTATTTATTGCTGCGTAGTAATTTTCCAGACATTGTGTAACAATTCATTTTGTCACCATGTTCTTTATTTTTCTGTAACTGGAAATCCTATTTTGTGGTGCATTAAAATCTCCAGAAACATTGCTTATGGTAAACAAAGTAGAGATTATTTGATAAGTTTAGCCGAGACTGAGCTTGTTGAGTTACCCTGTAGCTTTGGACCTGTAATGGAGTTATTGCAGAACATGTGTATATTTCAGAAGGTTTCTGATATATTTTTTGCATGCTGCTGTAAGCTGATGTTTAATTACAGTAGAATCTTGTTAATACGTTTTTGCAAGATTTGGACACCATAGACAGGAAAACATGTTAACAAAAATATAAAATCTGCAATTTAAGAACATAATTATGTAATAAAATCTAATAACACATTTTACCTCCCAAATGGATGTGAAATATGGACAATATTTACACTGGTTTGAAGCACATATCTATGGTTGATTGCTTTGTTGGTTTTAATGCCAAAATTTTACTGTCCATCTTGTTTAGTAAAGTCATCACATCGTCATCAACATCGAAACTGCACACATATCGCTTTATTATGTCCATCACTTCCGACACTAGGAACTGGCTCATCGCTTTCATCTCTCACTAATGCTTCTTTTCTTTGTTCAAGCATTTCATTTATTGTCACGGTTTCACACACTGGAGTTGTCAATGTTTACATATGTTTCAAAAGACACGCCAGTGTTGTCTATTTGGCGCCATTCTTCACTCTCGGGAAAACTAACCTTCCAGCATGATATCGCCAAGAACCCGGCAGAAGCCAGCTTTATTAAAGCAGTTCCTAATGGTATCTTGTGTTACAGAATCCAGGCAATCCTAATGAAATATATGGCATCTAAGATGGTAATTTTTCTTGTTAATTTTATTGCAGCCAACCTTCTCTGTACCAGCCTCTTCTGATAGGTTTGCTTCATGCACCAAATTATGCCTTGATCTAAAGGTTGTAGCCTACTCGTGCAGTTTTCTGGGAGGAAAATGATCTTTGTTTTTTAAATTTGAAACAGTTGGTGGATGAGCGGCACACTTATCAATGAAAGAGTGCAATTTTCCTGCTTCTTATGCTCAGTCTTGCGTCCCATGCTCCTAAGAAATGTTCAAATGCTGCAGAAGTTATCCAGGTTTTTGTGTTGGATGGAAAAGATTGCACATTCTTGAAGCATTGCGGACTACGTGCTTTTCCAATAACCAGTGGTACCAATTTCCCTGTTCCACTTTTATTACAGCACAACAAAACTATTCCTGTCCTTGGTAAGTTTCCCACCAAGACTTAGTGCCCTTAAAATCCAGGATTTTGCCTGGCAAAAGATGGCAAAATAGGCGCGTTTCATCTGCATTATAAACATTGTCAAGGCTATAGTCTTTCAAAATTGATGGGAGTATTGTATTTTTTCACACTTCTATATTTTCACACAGTGTATTGTCATCTAGGGCAGCAGCCTAGCCTCGCCACGCCTTGCACACATCTGTAAACTAAGCCATGCCGATTATTGAATCTTTCAATCCAGCCATTGGACGCTTTGAAATCGTCCAGTCCCATCTTCTGTGCTGAATGTGTGGTCTGAGCTCAAACCTTAGTACTGTTTACTGGCACATTTGAAGCTCTTGCTTGTGTAAACCACTTTATTTGAATATCATGTAATTCTGGAAACTGGACAGGGTAATTACATTTTCTTTTAGCATTCTTCCCTTCTTCAAAATCGGTTTCAATCAGTTTAAGTTAGCTAACAATTGTGTTTAAGGTGATGGAGGAATGTTCAACTTCCGTGCCATATCCACACGTTTCATATTTGGATTGCGATCTACTTTAAGGATTTTCAGTTTTTCACTGTTGGTTATTTGTTGCACTTTCTTTTTCTCCATTGCAAACGAAAAGTTAAAATGCAATCTACGTATGTTTGGTCAACACTCAACAGTAAAGACTATCGTTGGCATTTACCATGCCAAGCTAAAGCATTTTCTATCCTGCCCATACAAATCACGTCACACAAATATGTACATATATACATACATGCATGTCATTGGCTGCCGGTCTCCACTCCATGACCTAGGATTGACCAAAGTAGCTAATGAAGATGTCAAACTTTGAATGTGGTAAGCACCTACTCCCACCGGAATGACCAAGGATTGGCCAAAATAGCGAATGAGGATTTCAAACAATGAACATAGTAAGCAGGAGTGAGAAAATGTACTAAACAAATGTTATTTATTACATTTGGTGCCGGAACTTTTATAGCTCAATGTAATACATGAGAAAACATGTTAATGGGGAATGTGCTAATGATATTCCACAGTATTTGAATATTTTACTGAATTAATTGAAAACCCATGGATGGTGTGTGAATTTTTGGTATGTGCCAGTGTGACTCTTTTGAATTTGTATAGTTTATTTTTTTGTATAATTTGTTTGTTGAATCCATTTTTTTCAGCTGTATTAATAAATAAGGCCATTGAGGACTGCACTTTGGCAGTGGTTTAAGGTTGAGCTGTTTTTCTTGGTGTAGCAGCTTGGGCAAATTGCTTTTCTGTGAATAGGTGTCAATATATTGTCTTATAATTTTCAAATCTTAAGAGTGGCAAGGTAATGTTTTCTTCAATTTCCATGGTGAGGTTTATTAGTTGTTAGTAGCCTAAATACATTTTCTGTTTGTCCTTTGGGTACTATGGCAAAATATGTCTACATATAGGTGACGGCACTTAAAACATTGTAGGAATGCATTGGTAGCCTGGTTCTCAAAAACAGACATGAAGTTTTCACTAAAAAGAAGGTGAAAAGCCACCCCATGGCCAGCTGGTTGCTGATAGAAGTGTTTATTGAAACAGAAAAAGTTGTTCTTGAAGAATATTTCTTGAGATATGGAAAGTATTTTACATTTACATACAGATCCATGGAAAGGAGCCATCTTTTAAGAAGTTGCATCAGTTTTCTATTGGTATGCTGGGGAACAAGGGTGTTACATCAAAAGAAACCAGTCTCTTCCGAAATTAGGTAGATTTTTTGATTAGTTTGTAAGTTTTTAGTGCTGAACTGTTGAATTTGTTAAGTGCTTAATCTCTCCACTAACAAATTTTCTAGCATGTAGTTAAGTACTTCTTTTTATTATTGGCCTCCTGATTTTTCCTTCTTAATTGATTTTGGTTAGTCTGTGTCCTGTAGCATTACTTGTAAGTAATGTAGAAAGTAAACGTCCTCTGTCGTGCAGTGGTTACCATGCTAGCCTCTAGTTCCCGAGGTTGCGGGTTCAAACCTGGCAGAGGGTGCCGGATTTTTTCAGGCGTAAAAAATCCTTAGCATGGCTTCCTTCGGAAGGGAAGTAATGCTGGTGGTCCCGTGTCATAGATTTATGGCACGTAAAAGAACCTCAAACGTAATAAAAGAGGCCTCTGAGCAAAATTAGCAGACTTTCGTGTCCAATATAGAATGGGACGCTAAGGACCACAGCAGTTAAGAGTGTCCATAAATAAAACTCAATTTTACAGAGATAAGGCAATTGAGGGTTATAAATGCTAGTAAATGCTGCATAACAGGTGGACGAACATGCCACTATCAATCATTCTGTTCCATAATATAAGGTGTTAAATTATCTAAGCTCCCTGTATAAATATATATGGAGCACACAATGGCAAATTTGCCCATACCTAATTCATGGAAGTTAAAACAGTATGAGCAAGTCCTCGTGAAACACATGATTAATTGCCTCAACCTTCTTGTGTGCAACTTCTCAAATAGTTTCTTCTGTCAAACTTTATCCCCTTGGTATATTTTATTACTTTTGTTTACAGATGTAAATGGAAAGGTTGCAGACCTCTTTTGTTTGTTATAATTGAACAATTGCATTCTATTTATTGAACTGTGTTTTACATTCCTACATACAGATCTAAATCTCTAAAATTGATCATTTTTCTCTAAAAATGAAAATGTAATAACCCACATAATCTTGGTTTTGCTGTAGGTGCAGTTTTTTTTTTCAGCTGTATATGAGATACATGAAAATAAGGAAAACGCAAAATAATATTTGTGCACAATAAGTTCTTTATAAACTAAGTACATTTCTGATTTCCTAGTGAGGAAAAGAAATCATATTTCATACAAAACTTGAAATCCATGTACATTCTTGTAATAAAACTACAATTAATCAGTAAGATAAATAATATTTGCAGCGAGAAATATATAATTGAAAAGAGAAATGTAGCCTGTTGAAACTATAAAAGCAAAATATACTTGACTGAATAGTAGCACTTTTTCATTCAAATAAATAGCTTTGAAGGATAGCAGTCTGCTAATGCATAAATACAGAAGCATATTTCACATACCTTAAAAGAATGCAAAACCTACTAATTATGTTAGACTAATGCAGCTGGTTGTTTATGGGTTGGTTTTCATTCTCTGACACTATTTGCAGGTTTAAAATATAAATTTCTGAAGAATCACATGTTGGAGTTTGTTGTTGTTGTTTTTTTTTTTTTGACCTTTTTTTAGCAGCATTTTCAAGATCAATATACATAAATTATACCAAAGTGATTATTTCCTTGTTGGAAAAAAGTCTCAATTTTTAAACTTTGAAAATTGAATTGAAATGCATACAAATAATAGGTTATCTTCAGGTAACTATGAACAGCAGTATGTCGATGCATACAAATAATATAAGAACAGCAGCACCCATCATAGACTTGTACAATATTTTGGAAGTCTTTATAATGCTTTATTTAAAACACAGTATGTTACACTCTTTGTTTTCTATTATTGTTCATTAACACTGTGTGTAGGCACTAAATTGGAAAGTTGGATCTGACTTGAATTCAATATTACTGTGGAAACTTGACAAATCTTTGCTTTGCATGTTGCCTTTGAGGTATGATATCTTAAGTGTTTGAGATTGCCTTGAAGGTTTATTGGGATACTCGAGTCAGATGAGTTGTAATGCACATATGGTTGTCTTGCTACAGCAGTAATATTGTTATAGGAAGTCAAACATCCATAGTTCGATGCCCTATTGTGGCATTGAAATTTTTATGTCTAATTCAATTTCCAGTGCATTGGAAACTGTATAACTCATGATGTGCTGAAATATCTTACAAAATACATTAAAAATGCTGTATTTGTTTGTTTTTCTGTTTTTCCCCAATTGATTGTTGCTTTCAGACTTTGGTGTGCACCTTGCGGAACTTATTGTTAATGCTGATATCGATGTAGCTCTGAGACAGCTTGCATCCGTTATGTTGAAACATTATGTGGAAACGCATTGGTGTAATTATTCTGAGAAATTTAGCCCACCAGAAACCGTTGAAAGTGCCAAAGGAAGAATAAAAAACTTTCTGCCTTATGCTCTAGAAGATCCTGCAAGTAAGGTAAGCTGTTAATATTGAATAAAACTAGCCACAGTGCCTTTCCTTTAAATTTGCAAATTGTAATATGTAATGTAGAGAATCTTTTCATTTATATCTTTATAAAAATCTTTTTCCATGGAAAGTGGTAAAAAATAGTGCTGTTGCAAGCTCTTGGACACTTAAGTAAGGATAGTTTTGGATAAAATAAGTTTTATGGACCTTTTATTTTCATTGCACACAGCATCACCAATTTCTTTGTACATGCTAGCTTTTACGGCAGAGCTTTGAAATTAACAATTTCTGGCCTATTGGTTTGTAAACATTGCACCTCTTTTAGTTGGAGGAATGTGTAGCTTATGCTTAGCTCCATATGAAATGAACTGGTGTTACCCACATCTTGTTTGGTTCAGTGGTGAGGACAACTGCATCTAAGTTGCATTCTCCCTTTTTGTCAAAATTATAGCTATTAAAATGCTTACATGTGCATTCATTTTATGTTTCATTTTAATTAGCACAAACCATTTTGCAGAGTCTTGCCTACTGCTACTGACTTTCAGATGAGTTGGTGCTTAACCTGGAATGTTGCATATGAATAAGCAAGAGAGCTGTCACATGTGTTGAATAACAGAAACTTTTATAGCTATAGAATGTAAAGTATATATGAGGTGCCTAGATGCAAATTCCCGACATTTCCACTCAGTAAATTTTCAGGAAAGGGGGTAAAAAATGCTTTATTTAATACGTACTGTACATCAATACCACTTGCATATATGCTATAATTTTACAATGCATTAGTTAATTCCAAGACCAAGCTATTGTTTTCTAGGAAAATGCATTTAAAAATGGAGATGTCTGCATTTGAATTTTAACAGAGTAGTAAGTTAATGTAATGTAATATTTGAGTGCCAAAATAATTAAAATCATATTGGGAGTGACTGCTTCTGGCCCTGGCCAATTTATAGTCATCTCCCCTCCTTTGGTCATAATAATAACATTAATCTATTGAGCATTAAGTTATTACATATTAGATGTCTTCTCGGATTAGTATTACATGTTAATAAAATTAGTAATTCTTATATTTATTTATATTTACATTATTTTCTTCTTTTAACCATCCATATCCATTTATTCCTATTCATTCCATACCATGAACTTTCTTTTCTCCTAATCTCTATTTCTTTAAATACATTAATTTTATACCCTTCCATATTTTACTCAAATTATTTTCTCTAATAATTTTAGTTAATTTCTCTGCTTGTCTCTTTCTCCTATTCTTACGTTAAAGTCTCCATTATTATAATTTCTATGTTCGTATATTTATCCTTTAACATTTATATATATTTCTCTAAAAGATGGTACAGTCCAAGATTGTGAAATTGTGAAGCAGCTGGTTTGGCCTTCACAATTCCAAAATCCCAATCTCCTTATTGGCCACTATTGCGATCCCATTCTGTTACGGAAAGGTGTAAACCTCTCAAGTCTTTTTACTTCTCAGTTTGATTCCCTCCACTGATTTTTGCATTTCTTTCTGGAGCACCAATATACTTCCATACGAAGATGATACAATGTTTACTTCCCCTTCTTCCTCCGAATACTCCCCACTTTTCCGATTCTCTCCCCTTCCCCGCTATATGCTTTTTTGCACTGCTCGCTGCACACTGTTGCCATGCCTCTTTCCTCTTCTCTGCAAGGACGCGTATGGTTTCCCTCTCCTCTTTCCCCGGTGACACAATGTTTTCTTCCCCTTCCTTTGAATACTCCCCGCTTTTCCGATGATTCACACCACTTCCCTTCCCCGCCACATGCTTGTTTACATTACTCACTACACACTGTGGCCACGCCACTTTCCCCTTCTCTGCAAGGACACGTGCTGCTTCCCTCTCCTCTCTCCCCGGTAACACTATCTTCTTTGGCGATGACGTATGCCGTGACATTACTGGGCTTCTCCTTCCCCTCTGGCTCAGTGTTATTGCTTCAATATGTTGTGATGTACCCTCACCTGTTACATTTGTCATTTTCGTTTCGTGTTGGATCTATCTTCTTTCCTTTTCTCAGCTCTGTTCTGGACTTTATACTTCCGCTGGCTGCCACTGGTGTTAATTTACTTTGTTCGCCGCCATTTTGCTGGCTTGTTTTCTTCCATTCTGGTTCTCTCCACCATAGATCCTTTTTGCCAGTATATGTTACATCCTCATCTATCCAAAGCCGTAAGTTTCGAATGAATGCTCGTTTGCCTTCTAATCTTGCCTTCATCTTCTGTATTAGGCTTCTTTTGAGGTCCCTCTGGGCTGGATTCACTTTTCCTCTTCAGCCACAGAGCTCCTTACTAGCACAACCTTCCTCTTTCCCTGCTCGCTTAGCACCGAGTAGTAAGTTACATATAGAATCTAGTGAAATAATTGCAGCAAAAGGTATATTTAATGTTTTTCATATGTTTTAATTACTAATGTGCAATTCTTTATCACATATAACAATTTTATACACTAATAATATTTCATATTTTACTGTTTATTTTCATGTTTTATGAAATGGGTTCATTAATGTTAGTAACAATATTGTGAATGTTAGTACAATTGCAGAATGGTAAAAATTTGTGGGTGGGGATTATCAGTGTTCAATCAGAGTGAAGTTCTCTTGAAATGCTGACGCGTTGTGTTGGGAAGTGGGAAGGAGAGCACACTGAACCTTGTTGCCATTATAGTCTGTTAAAATACTTATTAATTTCTTTCAAATAAAAGCACGGTAATCGCAAAAATTGTAATTAATTTATACATGGTTTTAAAGACACTTAAATATTAACCTGCAGTTGTACTGTAATCATGTGGGAGATAAAAACATTGAAGGTGAAAATTTAAACAGTATGAGTATGTACTGATTAAACAATTGATCTATTTGCCAATAATGTGGCAGTCATGTTTAATCCCCTCCAACATATTCAAACTCCTATGAATGATCGAAATAAATGGGGGGGGGAAGTGCCCAAAACACAAGAGCTTCTTGCAACAGCTACATTTTAGTTCGTTGATCACAAGCATTTTCATCCATAAATATTGTGCAAGTACCAGTTCCTTTCCTAAACAATAACCTGTGCTGTTTTCAAAAGTTTGGTTTGTGCCAATCAGACCTGCTTATTTCCACCCATGTCTATGTGACAAATGAAAGTGTGGTAAACATTCTTGATTGTAGATCAATGACATGCATTTGAGAGTATTGTTGCACTGTTGCAAGTTCACCTCAATGTTATTTAACACAACAAAATTACATATGTCGATCCATTGTTTTGAATATTTGGAACAAAACCCTGTCTAAGGGTTGTAATTCAGAAGTTGCTTTTACTGGAATGATTTGCAGTTTTAACTTGTCAGGTTCATAGTTATTTAATTTAATACATAAAGTATTTTGATTATCTTTGTGAGGTGCCCAAGAATCCAATAATAAACAGTCGAATGGACCAGTTTGAGGTAAAACTGTCAACTCCAGAAATAATACGTAAACAGAATTTGTCTTTCCTCTCCCCCAGATTTTGGCCACTGCACAATTAAATTTAGAGGCTTTAAACATACCCTGCTGGACAGCTTGACTTGATGGCATTAATTCTTGCAGCACAATAAACAGACAGGGAAGGAGATGTCTCGTGCATGATACAATTGGTATAATTGTGAATGAATATCTCTGTGCGCTTTGATTGTGTAGCACCACATACTACCTTCTTAGTGATAGTGTTCTCCCGAAACATTTTTATTGATGCCAGATTGATCTGCATTATACATATTGTCAACACCATATTGCTCTATAAGTAACATTTTCTTCTGTCTAGGAATGCAGTATGTTGTTAGTAAATTCATCTTTTCTTGTGATAAACTGCATAA
The DNA here is from genome assembly GCA_030765065.1 of Deroplatys truncata. Taxonomy (NCBI): domain Eukaryota; kingdom Metazoa; phylum Arthropoda; class Insecta; order Mantodea; family Mantidae; genus Deroplatys; species Deroplatys truncata. The sequence goes on along the minus strand of CM060990.1, from coordinate 135,130,041 downwards.
TTTTTCGTGATCCTATGTGAATGTTGGTTGAAATTCCATACCCATATTGCACTTGCTAACAAAGGTAAATAAAGTGATTTAGCTTCTTCACAGACACATCTTTACAAGTGCATATCGTGCACTATGAAGTTTGCACGAGCTTTCATAAATTTCGTAAAAATACTCTTACAACTGCTTATATTTATCTGTGGCTTAAATTAGATGACGACTTGCTAATAGAAACTGCTTTTGCAATATCTTCCTTAAAGCAGTACAACTGCATCTTGTGCTGCAGTTGATATCTTGTTTTTCGTAGAGTTCCATGATAAGTGAAGAAATGTTTCCATGGCTTCCATTTCCTTGCACTCAACCATGTGTATAAACTTTACCTTTTATTCCAATGACCATCGTAATCTGTTTTTCCGGGCTCTGTGGACCTTCTGATGTTGATTCCTGTTTTGATAATGAAGTAGATTTTTGTGATGGAAATTCATATTCGTTGGGCACTAACACGGTTTCAGATACTGACTTGTATTCATTAATATTTAATGTCTGCATATGTGTTATTTCTGCATCAGACTGTAATGTGTCTACTAAGTACTGAAGCATTGTCTCATCTTAGTTGGTCAAAACAGAGAAACGGAGAGCTGGAAATTTTTCTTTAAAGTGGTGAAATAATGCATTCACTACCTTTAAGAGGATTAATTTATATAGGCAGAAGCTTGCTTCAGAATGACCTGTACACAACTTGCAGTGCTAGGTTCAATGCACTCATTGCTTTCTCTCCCTCCGCCCCTCTGCCCCTCCTCCCCTCCGCTGTCCCAACATATTGTACCAGCAGTTCAAGAACTTCACTCTGGACACTGACAACCCCCTCCTGCACATCTTTGCTATCTTGTAGCATTTGCTTGCATGTGTGTGTGTGTTTTTTTTTTTTTTTTTTTTTCATATTTCGGTATGCTGTTTCATAGTATACAAATCGGTTTCAAGTTTTGTTAACATTGACTGATTTGGTCCCTTGTTAGAGTGGCTGAAATGCTCCCAATGTGTTTCTAGACTCCTATTCCAAAAGAGTCGCTGTGTGGTGTAATTGTTTGTCTGCTTGCTTCTCATATGGGAGACAGGTCCAATTTCAAACCGGATATTGAAACTTTAATGTATCTCCTTAAGCCTTCAATGTGTTAAGCATATTTTTAATTACTTGCAACTTGGCTGAAGGACATAACTACGCTTTATTTTTTATTTTAAATTTGCAATGAATTGAGACTTTTAAAAACATCTGAGGTCCATCAGAATGTGCCTGGAAATGCCAGGCTTGCTGGGTGCCCTGCAATATAGAAGCTAACATTAAAAGTAAATAAAAGCCTAGAGTGAGGCAGTTAGTTTTGCATCACATGAAGTGCCAGTTTGAAGCAGTAATGATGGTAGTCACTTTTGAAGCTGTTTACTTTATCTACTTCGTTGATTCTACTGCTGTGATCTCGTAGCTCATTCTGTTATGTCATGCTCCAGCTGCTCCAGTGGAAGGATATATCTTTCTCTCAAGGTATGTGTGAATGTATTGTCAAGACAACGCCAGTTTACATTGACTGAGAAATTTATTGTGAACTAATATTTGAGTTAATGAAGTGAGTTGCCAACCATTTTAAGAAAGAATGAAACTGATTATGAATCATAGCACTTGAAATTGTAACAAATTATTGTACCTACTAACTTCACTATCGAATTTTACGATTAGAAATACTAGTTTTTGCAATAAAAGAAACTAGTCCCATAACTTGCCATGAGTTGCTAATATTCTTATTGGCGAGATCTATCACAATAGCAGCAAAATCTTGCTACTCGCACAACCGCATCGCTAAGCACTTAAAATATCACACGAGCAGTACGTACCGGTGATGGTATCAGTCAGAATAACAGATTTAAAATTGCACACCTTTATTACTTTTAGCTCTGCCTACTTCATTACTCCCCAACATTTTCACGCATAACTGATACTTAAAATCCTCTGTATGCCTCTTAATTTTATTACCATGGGGGTTGGCTAAAATCTCAGAATCTAAATACCTTTCTCTTTTCCAGAATTTCTGTCTATGACCGTGCAAACATGCTGAACTTAACTCTGAATTCCTAGAACCTTTAAGTTAAAGTGTTCTCTATTTTCGGCTGTTGCTAATGACCTTCACTAACCTGACTTCCTAAGTACCTTCTTTCTGGATAAACATTTCAACTTAAGCTTGTTAAATTATACATTGATTTAATATGTGGAAATTATTTATTGCTATTATGTCTATCTTGTTATTTCTTTATTTAATTTTTTATATCTGCACATCAATAATTAAGGTATCAGGGGAATCTTAATTGAATTGGAAAACATTATCCTACAATGAAATGATAAAAACCCACTCATTTATGTAGGCTTGCAAAATAAAAACTGCATATTGATGTATATAAAGTTACAATATATTATGTTGCTACTCAAATGGTGAGAGTGTAGGTGAAAGTCTTAAATAAAGAATGTTAACAAATACAAAGCAAATTTTCATGGTTGTAATTTGCTTGAAATTGATACAAATTTAGGAATAGCCTATCTGCGGAGACTGCTAAAAATGTAAGATTTTCAGGATTATTTCCTAAATTTTCTATTAAATACCAGAACCCAAGACAAAGTATTTGGGAACACACCTGAAATGAACACTAAGGGCCGGTTTCACCAACCAATGTTAAAAATACTATAAACTTCTTGTTGTTAACAAGGTGTTCAAAGTTTAACATAAGGTTAAAACTTTTGCGTTTCATCAAGCTTTTACAGGTAATTGTTGGCTAAGATTTTGTTAATGTTGAAGACAACTGCAAACGCTAGCTTTCGATAAGGTGGTGGCCGAACTACACTGTTTCTGGACGTGCTCCGATTCACTTTTGTCTACGTATCGCTGTGCACTCTGTATCAGTAGCAGACAACTATTTACATTCATGGCAATTGCCATGAAAAAAATACTGTTTGCTTCTTGAAGCAATTGCTGGGAAACCTTCCGAATAAACCCACATAGGTAGCTTTGAAAATGCCAACATTATCATCCACCAAGTAAATGAAAAATTTTAGTAGCATAAAATCTAAATACCTAATTAACACTTAGCATAGGAAAAAGAGGCATGCTTCTGTTGGTAGTATTCTAACCTCTCGTATTTCCCATAAAACCTTGCTCATGATCCCTTGGGACATTTTATATTGCTTTAAAAATTCCTCCTTTGGCAGGGTTTAAAATTTATTAGGAATGGCATTCAAAAATGCCAATTGTAGGAAAGTCGCATCAACAGCTTGTTTTGCGGCAGCCATTATCCAACTTCTAACATTTGTTAAATGCCTTAACACAGGGGTATGGCAATGTAAACTTAACACTGACTTTATCACATTGTTAAAGTTAACATTGTTTGATGAAACAGAATTTGCATTAACTTCAGTGTTAAATCAGTTGAACATTGTGTTAAAATTTAGCATCTGTTGGTGAAACTGGCCCAAAGTATACAATTAATTTATTTAGAAGCTTTGTAACATGAAAGCAAAGTTCAGTGCTAGCATTAGGAGTTGAATCTGGGACATGTTTGCTTCACTTATTCTGTAATTATACAGGCCATATTTCAGAAGCCTTCGCTTCCATCAGCAGCTGTAGGTCATCTGGTGGTGCTGGTGTCTTCATTCTGGTCTCTGATAGATGATGCGATGAATTTGGTATAGATGTCTGGATGCAGGATTTCAAAGTTCATAATTTTGGGTTTGTGCTTGTGGATGAAAATCGTTTCCTATGTAGCAAGTTATAGAGAATGGTTTACTTGCTAAATTGAAGTGCTAAAGAATTGCTAAAAGAAGTAAACCATTCTCTAGAACTTGCCATGTGGGAGAAGATTTTCATCCACAAACAGTTATGAACTTCGAAATCCTGCCTCCGGGCATCTACTAAATTCATCACGCCGTCTTCCAGAAACCAGAATGAAGATGGCAGCAACACCAGTTGACCTGCACTGCAGCTGATGATAGAAGTGAAGGCTTCTGAAACATTCCTCTATAATCACAGCGTAAGTGAAGCAAACATGTCCCAAATTCGACTTCTGGTACTCAACTATGTGTATATTTACAATCTTATTTCTGTTCAGTGTAGGTAGCATCTCCCTTATCTGGAGTACGGTATGACACATACATTGTTTAACAGTTCACAATTGGCACCTTCATAGTTCTCTCTATGGTAGATTCTGGAAAATGCTGAAATTTCATTTTTTCAGTATGCTTGCCTTTTGGTTTTGCCATGCTTTTAAATATGACAAGAAAGTGTCAAATTTATGTACGACAAGGTATGCATTTTTTATTGCAACAGATTACAGCTAAAAGTACTGACTAATTTACATTAAAGTATCAAACATAATTCTCTCCCTTTGTAGCAATTTATGTACTCCATCACTACATTCCCATGGTTATAAAACAAGCAACAAATTATCCTAGTTTGTGACACTAACTTAGTGTAGTAGAGATTTGATATAATATCATTGTTGTTGACCAATGGCACTGGGGATGACATCTTCACAGAGATTGCACTTAGGTGTAGGTAGGCATCGTATCTTGTGGAGATGTTCTGCAAGGCAATCGTGGCCAGTTGCCATCCTAAATAAGGCCACTGCAGTCTTCCTTGGCATTTTTTGTATATCAACTCTATCTTTAATATTCTTATAATCTTTATCTTTTAATTTATCTTCATCAAGTCTCTGCTGTCTTTTGAAATGTTGTTTAATGTTATTTGTTTATTTATTTCTATTTGTCCTACACATTTTATTTGTTGTATTGCACCTTTCTTTGCTAATTGATCATTGCTAATTTGACATAATATTGAGTATGTGTTTTTTCCACAGGTCCGTTCATCTGCTGCATATGCTATATCAGCCATAGCTCATTGGGATTGGCCAGAAAATTGGTCTGAGCTCTTTGATATTTTAGTTCGCTACCTGAGAAATAGTGAGAATGAATGGGGTGTTCATGGTGCGATGAGAGTTCTTTCAGAAATTTCCCACGACTTGACTGATACTCAGCTTCCACATGTTGCACCAGTTATTCTTTCAGAAATGTATAGAATATTTGCAGATGAAGAGGTAAGGCAAATACATTTGTAAATTAAGATTTGTTGCAGATAAGGTTATAATGAAATCTACCCAAAATGTGTTAGAACAATGTTATCAGAATGGAGTAAGTAGAAAACCCAAGCAGTGTATTTTTAAATACAGCATCAGATATTGAGCTGAAATTTTAAATACTGCCATCATAAATGTTTTGCTGTAATCGCTGGACGATTGTGCAGTTGTTTAAGGTGGCAGTACCTTGTAAAAGGATGTTAAATTTTAGAGTGAATTAGGAAGCAAACAAAATTCATCAGTTCTTTGTTTTTAGATACAGGTTTTCTCCCATGTATCTAGTTCAACTAAAGACCAACTAAACGTACAGACATTGAAGTATAGTATAAATGATGGCAGTATTTCGAATTAGATATTGAAAATAAAATCAGATGAGGGTGTTAAGGAAATTGGTAATTATTTAGGTAGGGTAAAACAAAAATGGATGAGAAAATTATATATGGAAGAGATATAGGCACAACAGAGGTATATAGTAGCCAAAGAATTGTAGATATAAGGTTTCAGCAGCGAGATAACCACTGTGTTGAAGCTTGCTGGAACCAAGGATAGGTACGCAGCAACTCACAGGTTGGGAGTTATTGCATTCAGGATAAAAGAATCTGTAGTGTTAACAAGTAGGTTAAGGGTTAGTAGTAGAGCTGACTGAATGTAATTATACTATGCATATGTATTTTGATAGATATGGTGAAATAAATTAAATTATCTTTAAAAAAAAATATATATATGTATGTATGTATGTGTATATATTTTTAAAAGGTTAGTATTCATGGGACCTCACAGGGAAGGAAAATTTTCTAAATTAAATTATTTCTCCTAGCAGAGAGACATATTTAATATGCCTTTAGTGTATACAAAATTGGCCCCCATTGTTCCACATCTGCAGAAATTACATAGAATAGGATATTGTAGGGTGACTGTTTTGAAATAAGTTGTGATGGACAGAAGGTAGCATGTTGCTCCTAGATGATTGTTAGGGTTCAGCGGCACCTGTGGTGATTGTTGGCGAGGTCAGTTATGATGCCAAACAGGACTGGTTAGATTATATGGAGCTCAGCTTTTGCTCCTGTTGGAGGTGCTCCAGTGTTTACCTGGTGTGCTTGCAGGCCATGAGGGGAACCTGGTGCTACCTGAAGTGGCAAGTTTGCGAGTTGTTATAATCCCTAAGAAATCTGACCAGGTTGCTCTGCTATTGAGGCAAACTGTTATAAAATTTTGCATCTTGGTACATACTCAGTTTCATCTTCAATGAGACTTCCTAAAGTAGTCTGATGCGAAAAGAACAGCTGACATTCTAGAAGGACCAGAGGCTCCTATTCTGTTTTTTCATTGTATCCATAGCAGCCAGGTGTCTGCAGTCATGCCCCTGATTTTGCAGGTGTTAAGCATGAGGGGGTTATCAGGGCTCAAAAAAAGGTATAGCTGTAAGAGAACAGGCATCCCAGACCTTAGCATGGGGTACAGGGAGGCTGTGGCCCTCTGTACCCAAACAGTCAGGTCTCAGAATGTGTTCTCTTAAAGTTAAATCTTTATCCAGTTTCACTCCTAGGTAGGTGATCGAGTCCCTCCATTAAATCCTTTGACCTTGGTACCTAAATGTGGGGTAGTATGCAGGGATGCAGCACTTATTTAGTAGAATGGTATGGTTGTTTGCAGTAACAGATATGGGCCAATGCCTGCACCACACTTGGATGAGGCTGAGGTTTTGCTATACAGGGTTGAAGACTGAGGATGTGCTTGTTGGTGCAGAATAGCAGCATGTCATCAGCATATAGATGTTGAAAAGCATGGGGGATAGCACAGATCCTTCAGGGACTCTTAACTCTTGCTTGCTAAATGTAGATGTCTTATCTGCAACTGTTACCTTAAAGTGCAGCATCAGAAGTGTAATGTTTTTAAGGCAAGTTGGTAAACTCAGCTGGATGAGTTTGTATAAGAGATCTGCATGCCAGGTCACATAGGACTGCTCCACATCTAGAGATACTGCAGTGATGAAGGAACCTTTCTGGAAATCCAGGGCACTCACCTCAGCATCTGTTGTGGTAGAGTGCCCAAGGCAAAGCTCAAATTGGTGGTCTGCGGCTTGAATGTCTCCCAGTAGGGGGGACAAGTGGATTAGAACAAGCCTCTTGGAAATTGAGAGGGTTGAAAGAAAACTGATACATCGAAGTTGACTGGATGTACTGGGTCTTTCCCAGGTGGCTCCAATTATTGCAGACTTAAGCAAGCATATATAATTGCAGAAAACCATTTTAAATTGGACCATTTACAGCCGTAATAGTTTAATTTCTTAATTGAAGCAATAAAATTGCATTCACCCTCTGTGCTACTAGGGGTTTATAAGAGGCTGCTTTAATTAACTATTTGTAAATGAATTTTGTTACTCCAGCTTACCAAAATTTGTGTAATGTGTTTAGGAGACTGTTCTATCATCCTAACCTAGGCTCATTGCTGCATTCCCCTTATGATTTGTAGACAGCATTTTTTAGCTGGATGTACTGTGTGAAGACAACTCAAGGGACATCAAAATTTAACAAGTTATTCATTTTGAAGCAGTTAGAATTACAGCTTTTTCACTGTGGTTTTCCCAAGGAAAAAAAAAACCATTCCAGCAGATAAGTTTTAATAACTTGCATACCTATCCCCAATTACTTTCTTGAAGCTCTTTCCTGTCCTGAAACAGTCAGGGGTGTGTCAGAATTGATCTGTAACAAAATGAGTTGTACACTGCTGCATAAAAGGAAGGGAATCTCAGGTTAATATGCAACTTTATATTATGAACGTATATTTGATTTGCAAGAGTAATGATCTCCCCAAATAAATAGTTTTATGAAATTAATTGGTAAAAGGTGTAAGAGAAAACGTAAATTACTGGTTGAGCTGCACATTATTGTCTTTATTGAAGCTTTGTTTCTTTTGATATGGCTCAAGCCATGGTGTGTACCTTGTGGCAGTCAAGGCTTTTTAGCAGCTTACTGGTTGTAATTGAATAGTTTAGCATTTTCCATATAGTATTTGACATTCTAGAAACTATTTCTGGGGCAGTCTCTTCATGTGTGTACATAATGTAACTCAAGTGTTGTGTAATAAAGCATAAGTAGGTTATTGGGTGGACTTCTGATTTTTTTTTTTTTAATTTTACTAATAACCAGATATAGGAATTCTTAAGTAGTTGGCATCAAATTATCCACACTCAAACCATATGTGAATACAAAGAAAGTAAACAGCATCGGCTAAGGGTCACTGACAAGTCCAGTAAAGTTCAACTTTATATCCTTTCATCCTGACTTTAATACTTAGAAATTTCTATGTGCACTAATAACAGTGCTTAGATTTCCCTTCTATAATGGGTGATGCGAATAAGTTAGAGATCTTTGGCAAATGGTGAGATGTACCTTATTTGTAAATGAACAAGAATGTGTCATCTCAACAGTGAACTAACTGTGCAACCCGAGATGGATCTTGGAATCTGGAATCTTTTAACAAGATGTCTTTCCAAGCCTAAATGAATGAACTGCATCTTTGTCTTACTGAAAGGAAATAATTGTCATGAGATTGCACATTATGTGACTCAAGACAGAAGAGTAGTACTCTTGCAAAAAAGCAGAAAATGAACATTTTGAAGTGTATAAATGACTGCATTTCAAAAAAGGCGTAACATGCCAATTGAAGTAAAATTTTGATTCTCTTACAAATAGTTTTTTGATCACATACAGATGCCTGGATAAAATTCTGAATATTTACTGAACTAGAATACATATGCGTCCTACAATGCTCCAAAACAAACTCCAAAAAGGTGTGGAAATCTGCAAAAATCCTGAAAGGCTTCATCAATACGGTACTAAACAATCATAGGATGTCTTAAATAAAGGTTGCTTGATATCATGGAGGAAAGTAAATGCCATTACTCGTGTTTTATTTGGAGGACATGGTGATGGTAAATTAACCCTAATTGTAGGTTCCCATTTAAAAAAAAAATCAAATTGACCCTAAAATGACCATCATAACATCCTCCAAACAAAACACGACTAATGGCATTTACTTTCCCCCATAATATCAACCAACTTTTATTAAATGCATTTCCTTATACAACGCTTAGTTTGGGAGAGATTGTACAGTCTCAACTTAAATGATCCACCCTGAATAAGTAAATAAACAATTATGCATCTTTGTTTAGTGTAAATTAAACCCGAAGACAAACTGGAAAAATCAGGTCAGTACTTTCTGTAAATGGTGTGCATGTTACATATAAGTAAGGTGCAGTGCAGGAAGAAGTGCTCAGTGTGGTGAATTATTCATTTAAAAACAAAAACTGTAAAACAGCTAACAACTAATCCATGCTGCTGGCTGTGTTGTTATTGCACACAAATGGCAAACCCCACACTCCATTCTCCTGCCACACAGCATCCCTGGCAACCCCCCCCCCCACCCTCTGACATGGCTTGTACTGTGCAGGAGGGAGAGAGGAGTAATATTAACTCGTCATGCAGCGGCAACAAACTGAACTTGTAGGGTTTTTTCTGGGCAACAATTGGCTGGCCACACGAACAGCTCCACTGTCAATTTGGGAAATGTCAGATGCTGCAGATTACAAAGTGGTATTAAAAGTTTCAATGCTTGAAAAAGTGCTGGACATAAGTAAAAAGAAAATCAAGAAATTAAATGGAAAAACTCGAACTCCTCCTGCCAGGCTCCACAAACTTTGGGATGTATGCCTACAAAATCTGTGAATATTATGTGCAACACGTTAAAAAGAAGTGGAACTAGTACTCTTAACAGATGACTGGCATTCCTCATAGACATCACCATAGCAACAGTCAGTCCTCCGACAGCGAGGCTGATACAAGAGTACCAAACTAGACAAGAAGCAGAAAGCTTGCACAGAAACTGTAACAACTGCCAGCAGTTGCTTTGCGGCACTAGCCATCGACAAAGATGCTGGAGCCAACAGGGAGGGGGAAGAGACAGTGGAGGAGACTTCCAAGAAATCCACTTGGGTGAAGCCTAAAAAGCAAAGACCATCCAAACTAAATCAAACAAAAACCCAACAAACTTGCCCAACAAATCCACTAAACACAAATGCACCTCCATCAAAAGCTACCCCCACCACTTCCTTCACAACAACTCCCTCTATGGCCTCCAACTCCAGTCAACAACAAACAACCCCCCAGAATTATCTCTGACCCAAAACGGGCTACCAAATTACTTGCTATCCTAAGAGCAAAATTGCTGCCCAACACATTCAAAATACAGGTGACATGCGACTGTGCAAAGCTGTTTCTTGATAAAATGGCCAACACTGTGCTAGTCATGGATATCCTGAAAACCGTTGGAATTGAATATTACAACTTCATGCCACAGAAATCAGCACCCCCCCTCCCTGCTTCATGTTAAAGTGCCTGCCCACCGATATGGAGGCCGACTACATCAAGGAGGACATCACGTTGCATGGCTTCTCGGGTGTCCAGGTTTGCCAGCTGTACTTGTAAGGTAGGCCCCTGCCAAACTTCCATATGACTCGATAGGACCACTGCCAACCCGGAACTAAAGATCAAAGCAATGTGCCACATGATGGTCACTGTGGAGGTCCTGAAAACTAATCTAAATATCGCGCAGTGCTTTAACTGCCAGCAGTTGGGCCATATGTACTGCTTCTGTAACATGACAACACGGTGCGCCCTCTGCAGCAAAATTACCACGTCGATGACTGTCCAAAGAGGAACAAGCAGGACACTACACCTCGCTGCGTTAACTGTGCCGAGGCACATCTGATAATTACTGGGGCTGTGAATTATTCCAAAAAGAAAGACACCACTGCCAACTGGTAACTCAAACCGGGGCACTCCCAGGTGCTTCAGCAGCAATGCCGAACCCCATCCTTTACCCGGCTTTATGCCAGGAGAGACTATCCTACAAAGGTGCCACCACTGGCTGACTCCGCACTACCAACAGCTCCCCCCCTCCCAAGGTCCTGCTGGTTACATGGGAGGACTGAAAGAAATTTTAGACTTCTTTAAAGAATTAAATTCACCGGCAAAAGTTGCCAAGGTGCAAACTTTCCTAGCCACCTTTAAAAGATGCACAGGAGCCTGGGAGAAATTGGAAGCTGTCACGAATTTGCTTATGCTTTGAGTAATTGCCTACTTGACAGGGAGGTACAACTTTAATGCGCATGCTTCTGTGGAACACTGATGGCATCCATAGCCAGCAGCATGAACTTCAAAATTACCCGAGGTGTAACAAAATTGATATATTTGCAAAACAAAAATAAAACCAATGCAGAGTTTTAAGTAAGTAATTTTATTATTAACCCAATTGATTGTACAAATTTACAACAACAATTTTACAAATTTATTCTTAACCCAGTTTCTAAAAATAACAATAAAATAAAATATAAAGAAAAATAACCTCTTAGCTACTGGTATCCAGCAGTATGGAATGCTGGTAGCCAGCATTCCTCCTAATCTAAAAGTACAATTATCAGTTTGTTTAATCTCCAATACTAACTCTAACTTGAGTTGCTTTACTTGGACCCCATCAAACTCGAACCTTGAGGTTATCGAGTTGTTGGGTCCTACTTGCAACATATCAAATAAAAACTACTGTAATTTAATACTCATTTGCCTCTTCCTTGCTAATTTTCCCCATCCATTTTGCTCTTACTCTGCCCAAAAAGCTTCCTACTTCTATTATATTTTTCCTAGGTTTTACATTTACTAACTTTTTAGCTTGAATTTCTATTGGTAAATTTAACCATTCTCTTATCTATCCTCTTTCTAAGCAACTTCGTTTCTTCACACTCTAAAACTATATGCCACTCTTTAGCTTTCCGGTGGCATAGTGGGCATTTCTCCAAATCAATCTCTTTTCTCAAACCTTTCAAATTCACCACCCCTGTCCTAGCCCATGCAAATCCTGCTCTTGCTGTTTTATCACATACATCAACATACTGTTCCCTGCTCCATACTACTTTCATTTTTCTGTATAATCTCGGTGAACTCTTAAAAGTAAAGCTCGCTAATAAATCTTGTTTTTCCATATCCTCTATTCTTGTCCTAATTTCATTCCAGAAACATATTTGTAGTTATTCTTTCTCTCCAAAACCTATCTTCATAAAGGTTTCTTTTATCTTACCTAGCCAAGACTCTATGATTAAGTCTATCCTGCACTATCAAACATTGATGTAAAATGTTCTGATCATCAAAATTTCTAATTCTAATCCAATATTTTAGCACTCTTTCCACAATTTTTCCTTTAATTCCCATTCTCCCTAATTTGGCTTGAGCTACTCTGTTGGTTGATCTTGGTAAGCCCAATATTTGTTTACAAAAGCTCCTATGGAAGATGTCTATATTTACCCACCCTTCTTCAAGGCCCCAAATCTCTGTTCCATATAACATTTTTGCTTCTACTACAATAGTATAAATTCTCTAACCATTTTAATTGCATTTCTGGAAATTTATCTATACAAGTTTTGATGGCCTTCATTGCCATTTTTCCTTTAGCTAATACTATTCTCTTTTGTTCGCTCCATCCACCATTGCTCCTTAATCGTATCCCTAAATAATCAAATTTTTGGACTACCTCAATCTCTCTTCCATGCCAATACCATTTCTCATCTTTCCGTAATTTATTGCCCTTTTTAAATACCATAATTTTTGTTTTATTTACATTAATTCTTACACTCCATTTTTTGCAAAATTTATCTATCACTTCAATTGTTCTCGCTAACCCCAATTACTTACAGATCCTGCGACTAAATCATCTGCAAATAACAAACCAGGTATTTCCTTATTAATTATTGGCACATGTCTGTTCTCTACTCTAATTGATTCCAAAATATTGTCTATGAACAGAGTAATGCAGAGTTTTAAGCTCAAGGGGGTTACCATATATTTTGGAAGACAGAATTGGCAGACTAGGGGAGGGACAGCTATTTTGCTGAAACAAGACGTTGCTTACACTTCTGTTATGCTTCCGGCTTTGGAAGCATTGGAATGTACAGCAATTAACTCAAGTCAACGGTAAACTGGTTATGATGGTGGCACTTAATAGGCCCCATGTTCCCCTTATTACATATGTGACCTCAAAATCCTCGCTATGGAGGGACATGTTATAATTGCAGGAGATTTCAGTGCCAGGCACCCCATGTGGAATTCATGTCGGGCAAATGCGGAAGGAGATTTCCTGGTCAAATTTATAACTAACAATGACGACTTAGAGGTATATGCCAGCCAAGATCCCACCTTTTGGCATAAAATAGGGTTATTTGGCCCGAGCTTTATGACATTGTTCTTAAAAAAAAAATACGGCCATTTCACAAAATCTAATTTTGTATTACAGCTTGGATTCCGATCTCCTTCCTGTGCATTTTGAAATATGTGTAACTGTTGCTTCTGGTTTTGCTGGACTCGGGGAAACTGGCTTCAACGTACTGGATTAGGTTCATGCTTGGAATATGCACAGGATGGCATGCTCCAGGCTGTCATAGTACAGTGTGACAGTTATTGATGCTGCCATTGACAGCTTCACTGCCTCGCAGCTTACAGCAAAAAGAAGTGCCACACATTCACCACAAGTCCGTTCACTTATTGCATGTTTCCAGAGGTGGAGCGGCTCATTGCTTGCCGGAGACACCTGACGAAACTTTGGAGGCAAACATGCCAGCCAGCATACAAAATTGCTGCGCAATGGCTATACAGAACCATTTGGCATCAAATCAGGACAAACAAAATTGAACAGTGGGAGAACACTGTGTACCATACATTCGGACCATTCTTTGTGAAAACTGTTAAGGGCATTTAAAGCTTCGGCTAGCGTCAACACTGGCACTGAGTGCTCCATACTCTACATGGCCTGCACTTCTCCCCTGCGGAGAAGGCTGACATGTTTGCCCTGCCATAGAGCAGGAAGTTCAGGAATAGGTTCAAACTTAGATGGCACAGTAGCGAGAGCAACAGCTAAAACCAATCACACCTCAGAAACTTTACTACAAGCCCATTAAAAACTTCCTAATGGAAAAGCCACCGGCCCAGATAGGGTGACTAATGGGGACCTAAAGCATTTTCTGAGAAAAGTCCTGGTGCAGCTTACAAAGATTTTAAACACATGTTTACACATCAATCACTTCCCACCATTGTGGAAACTAGCCAAAGTCATCATGCTCCCAAAGTAAGAACACCAGGCAACCCCAAAATTATTGCCCCATTAGTCTCTTGTCCATTATTGGAAAATTGTTTGAGAAACTCATTTTATTTTGAATGCAAAAACAAGTTTCGGAAATCAATGAACTTTCAAAATCACAGTTTGGCTTTCAAAAAGGACATTCAACAGAATTACAGTTACTTGGACATTACCGAACAATTTAACAATGGGGCTTCAATGTTGGCACTATTTTTGGACACAGAAGCTGCATTCGACTGGTGTTGGCATGCTGGAGTAATTTACACACTGCATCACCATTTTCCTGGCCTTCAAAATTTCATGTACCTGTTGCAAAGTTTTCTGGAAAACAAGACACTTCTATGTCCAGGTGGGTGGTGGTTCTTCAACTGAGCAGTCCATGTGAGCTGGTGCTATTCTCTAGCCTTTCCTTTGTATCTATTTCTCCGACTTTAATGTGATGCCAGGTGCAAGGTCGCTATGTATGATGACACTAATCTACAACCACAGCAAAAATTCACTTTTCAGCCTACTTGAAATGCAGCAGTATGTTGACCGCTTCCTTTCGTGGCGACATGACTGAAAAATTAAAGTAAACCCTTCAAAATGGCTGCGCCTTACAGCTATGAACCTAACTGTCAAAGGACAAAGGTTCCACTGTCATTAGCAAGTCAGATAATTAGGCGTCGCTATGGATAGGAAGTTACTGTGGAACACTTATCTAAAAGATATTGCCAACAGAGGGCGGCAGCGACTAAAGTTATGAAACCCCATCTTCCACAGCAAGCAAGTAAAACTAAAAACTAAGCTTATGTTATATAAGTCAATCTTGTTTGGTCCTGTATGCATGTGTGGTCTGGGCCAACACTTCAAATAAGCAATGCTCAAAATAAATATATCACATAACATCTCACTTCAGAAAATTCTGCATGTACCACTTTTTACACGCAACCTCAGCATACGAACTGAACTTAACATGCCAACTCTGGAGGAGGCAATTGCCAACAGAGCTACAACGTGGTTGCAAATCAAACCTCGCACAAATACGCTGATACACGACATTGGCAGCGGGGAGCCCGAGCACTGTAAACATTGTAGAGTGAAGGTCTTTTAGGTCAGTTTGCTGCTGCTCACCATGCACCCACTCTGGAGCTAATAGATTACACGTGTCCTGGTATGGGCTCTTGTAAATAAATGTGTAACAGTGTAGTGCTTTTCACTGTTTAATTTTTTGTGTGTTGTACATAGTGTATCTTCCTGTGCGTGTGTTGGTGTGTGTATCTATGAGGCATGTGTGTGCATGTGATTTGTATGTATGTGTACATATGTATTTAACAGGGGGAAAAAAAAGGTTGTAGAGTACGTATCCCCAATTATGCAAATTAAAGAATAAGATGACAAAAACCAGCTGTCCTTGCTGACCCCAAGAAGGGGACACTGTATGGGCTGGTTGAAAAGTCTCAATTATGTTTGTACAAAAGTACAAACCTGTATATAATGCCAATATTTGTTTGTAAGTGGGCCCCAACAACCACCAAGCCTTGATAAAAAATCCTTAGAATCCTTAGAGCAGGCATTAAGCTCTCTCATGCTAACTTGGTATGTGGAGAAATTTTATGGCATGCTGAGTGAATTCAAATAAACATGTTATCTAAAAACTGAGTTATTACACAGAATTGAAGGTTTGAGTATAAGAAGGGTACTAACTGTCATTTCATGAAAAAGAGTTAAACATGTTTTCTTACATAATTTTTTTTATCGGCAAGATATGGAATGCCGTTGTTGTTTTACAGTTAGAGCACTTCTAAGGCTTTAAAATACAAAAGGTTGGTTTGGAGCATTACCTCTTGTACAAGATTAGGACATAATTGTAGAATAATAACCAACATGGCTGCCATCTATATGATTATAAGGGTACTTATGTGTGGCGCATAGTAATATACAGTAAAACTTACCTTCAATGGATCCCTTGTTAAATGGAAATAATTTATGGTCCCATAAATTTTGTGGTGAAAAACGTGCTAAAATCCCTTTTATTAAGCGGAAACTGTCTTATGCGGACAACGGAAATCAAAGTACGCCTTTTAACGGAAACTTTCCAGTTCCGGAGTGCAGAGTTGAGGAAATTTTCAGGCACTCTGTGAAAGTCTGCGTTGTCTGCTCTAAGTACGTGATGTCTAAGTTGAAACATGACCATTTTGCTGCTACCTGACCAGTCTAGGAGGGGGATGTGCTAATGGCGGTCCAAATATTGAGAAACCTGTCGCTCTCATCCTTCACTGCATAGTTAAGTTAACATTAAGCATGGCTGATTGACTTTTATTGTTGTCTTTTCCCTTTCCTGCTCTAATGACTTGTCAGCTCTAAGCAGTTTACCTCTAAACTTGCATAGGTGATCTAGTTCAGAAATTGTCACCATGGCTTAAAAACGAGAGTTACGCTAGATCTTAACACAAGAGAGTGATTTATGCTAGTAAACGTGATAAATTGAGTGTAAAGCAGATCATAAAGGTGTTCAACGTAGGCAAAACTCAAGTTTACAAGATTCTAAAGAAGAAAACAAATTCTGAAGCTGTGGTAAAATTATGCTAATGGAAAAATAAAGGGAGAACTTAGAAAACTGAAAACCAGGACATTAATGAAATAGAGTGGGAGTAGTTTGTTAGTGTTAGGGCAAAAATTACCACATATCGGGGCCTATGTTACGGGAATATGCTAAAAAGGTAGCTGAAAAACTGGGTAAGACTGAATTCAAAGCATCTAATGGATGGTTGAAGTGTTTCTGCAAGAGACATCAGATAATTTTTAACAAACCTTGTGGTGAATCGAATGACGTTAATATTGAAACCATCGCTGATTGGATTGCTAAACTACCTTCAATAATCGAAGGATACAAACCTGAAAACATAGCAAACGACGACAAGGTGGGACTACTCCCGCACATTACGAATAAATCATTGTGTTTAAAATGTGAAAATATGTGTGTTTATGGTTTAATTTTGTTAATAACCTAGGCCTACTTTTGTTAAATGGAAACTATCTTTAACGAAAATGTTAGAGCCTTGTTCAATTCCTCTGAAGATGAGTTTTACTGTATTAATTGAAAGTTAACATGTGTATTTAACTGCTGTGTAGAACTAGAAACAACCTATTTGCAGGGCAGTGACATTTAAGAGAGCTCCCCTTCTGATGAGTCTATAGAAACTGATTCTCATGAAGGTACTGGGAAAAGGAAAAGATGAATTCCTAAGAACTAGAAGCAAAACATAAGAAAAGAAAGGAGAGAAAAAAAACAGTTTTGAAGAGTATGTATCCTTATTGGGGAAAATTATTTCCAGCAAAAAGTATATGGAACCAAACTGCAATGACATGTGTTTTCTGAATACAACAAGGTGGCTGGTTTGAGAAACTCAAAAGTTTGGGATCACATGATAAGCAAAATTTGCATCTTTCTGATCTTAAACTGATATCAAATGGTAGCAGAAAAGGTTTAAGAATCTGAAAGGGTGTGTCCAAGGACTCATTTCAAGTACTGTGTTCGAGAAAACGGCTTGACTCTGAATGTATGTCCTTGGACACACCCTTTCAGCTTCTTAAACCTTTCTCCTACCATTTGATATCAATTTAAGATCAGACAGATACAAATTTTGCTTATCATGTGTCCCCCAAATTTTTTAGTTTCTCAAATACAGCCACCTTGTTGTATTCAGAAAACACATGTCATTGCAGTTTGGTTCCATATATATTTTGCTGGAAATACTTTTCCCCAATAAGGATACACACTCTTCAAAACATTGGTTCAGATTAGCAGGAAGTGTCTGCTAGATTCAGAAAAGTATAGAAGCTGATGTCCCAAATAGTCTGATGGATAAGTGAGGCAAATGTGCAAAAAGACCTATATCTCAAGAAAAACATGAACTGCACAATCACATTAAAATATTACTTGCATTGTAGAATCATTATTCACAAAATGACAATCCGGCTAGAGCTTACCTATCCCCTACTCTAGACTTGAAAAGAATGTATAAACTAAGAATGAGGTGAAAAATCCTGTGAAGGCTTGGATGTACAGGGATAGTTTCCTTTATGACTTTATCAAAGTTTTGGCCTGCCTTGCACTGCTTGTGCACTACATGCGACAAGTTAACAATTTAGTTAAATGATCCAGACTTAAAAGAAATGCAGAGATGAAAATGTTGACATAAAAGGAAATGCATGTGTAGGAGGCTGATGCAGGGTATACACATTTGCATGCAGATATAAAGAAATGCAAAGATCAAGGTTTGTCTCTTGAAGTTCTCACATTCGATATGCAACAAACATTGGCTGTGCCATACCTAAGTCTTTCTCAGGCATTCTGTGAGACTTAGTTGTGGTTATCTGAGTGCATTTGTGTGCGTTGATGATTCTTTCATGATGCAAGCTGAAGGTCAAGCTAGGCATGTTCTTGTAAAGTAGGATCTGCAATTCTAAGTCTTGAATGAACTGTGGAAAAGGAAGATTCTTCTTGTGAAAGAGTTGATTATGGTGGAGTGATGGATGTACTGGACAAAGTAAAGGCATTTTCAGTGTCATTGTCTTCTTATTCAGCGTCGATTCTGTTGCAAAATATGCCATAGATTCCTTGTGAGTGGGCATACATTCTCAGTGACAGATTTCAGTCACATCGGAAAAACTGAAGAGGATACACATTAATGAGCTACACATTCCTAAAGACTGGATTAATTTCGTGGAGAGGGCTCAAAGCAAGAAACCTTTCATTGTGCTTCCAATGAATAATGTTGTTTAAGGTAGAATTAGTCTGAAAAATTCAATGCCATGATGTATTGGCATGTTGCTGTGGTAGCTCAGTGGTTAGAGCAACTGTATGGAAAGTGGGAGATCTGTAATCAAATCCTGGTTATGGTATTGCATTTTTCAGTCTGATTCTACTTTCAAAAATACTTGGGACAAGTTGGGCCTTGTGATGAAAGAAAAATTAAGATAGACTAATGAAGATGTTGAGCTGACATTCTCTCAGCAGGCCAGGAGCTTCTGAAGGCTTGAAGATGAGATAACTGATGTATTGAATATCAGGATCCTTTTCTGGTTCAGTGTAAATATACTTACAGTGCAATTGAACAATACACTGCTTTTAACATTTGTCAAGACTGGACAACCTTGCATCCTTCCAGCGCTTGGTTGTAAATACAAAGAGTCAATACCAGTAAAGCCAGCTAAATTAAGATCGCAGAAACCAAATGGAATTTGTGTCAATGAACAAGAAACTGGAATCCTGGAATAATTTCTTTGCAGAGCAGGAAAACTTGAAGATGAAGACCAAACGGAAGACACCGACTCAATGGAAGCTTGGGACATTTAAGTGCTGGAAACTTATAATAGTTTGTATTAGCAATAAAGTGTGCTACAATAGCAATACAGAGACATTATGAACCATATGAAAAGAAAATGTCCAAACTTTTACAAAATAATATTACTCTTATCTGATACAGTTAGTATCTGTGTAATCCTTAGATGATGATTAATTTTTATTTTTTCCCACACAATATATTGCTTTAAAAGAAACCCAGTGCATGGTTCAATAAAATATATACCTGTCCTAAGATAGAGATATCACTTCTGTAAAAAGATTGTCACAAAATACAGATTTTACAAACTTAATTTTTGCTTTTCTGAAATTCATTTAGTATGCTTATAATATTAAATTAAATTGAATTTTATTTATGAACGCTCTTTAACTGCTGTGGTCCTTAGCGTCCCATTCTATATTTGGCATGAAAGACTGGTAATTTTGCTCAGAGGCCTCTTTATCAGCCTTGAGGTTCTTTATGTACTGTAAATCTAAGATGCAGGACCACTGGCTTTACTTCCCTTGCGATGGAAGCTATGCTAAGGATTTTTACACCCGAAAAAAATCCATCACCCTTTGCTGGGTTTGAACCCCCGACCTCAGGAACTAGAGGCTAGTGTGGTAACCACTACTCCATGGAGGACGACTTCTGATGTATGCTTCTAGTATGCTTCTGATACTCAACCCTTCAATTTTGATATGTTTAAAGTTGTGTATTTTGGTCTTCAAAATATTGTACTCTATGGTTCAAAAAATGTGTGTTGTGATGACAAATTTATAATAAAATCCAACATGTGTTCCAATAAAGCTTAAATTTTAGGAGACAATATTTACATTTTTCAATAGCATAGTGGGTTTGAGTGTAGTGGTCTGGTTCCCAGCCATATAAGAAAATTCGAGCTCGCCCATATATAGAACTGGTGCCCAATCAGCACTGAGGAATTTGAACAGCTGTAAGAGGTAGTGATTTATAGGTCTCAGAAACAGCATTCTGGTTGAGGGAGGCATGAATCATTAAATCTCCCCATGTTGATTGGATAATTGTCCACCTTTGTTATGAGCTTGTCGCAGTGAGGGTGTTAGCCAGATTGGTTGGCTTAGGACCATCTAGGGTGTTGTCAGAGATTACTATATTAATATTTACATTTATTTCTAATTATGTCAAAGCTATAGAATAATCAAATTATAGTAGTAATGTATTTCAATGATATCTTTAAAAACATATGAATTGACCGACTTCAGAATTATTTAGGCATATTAGTAGAAGGATACTTCAAACCTGCATTGGAGTATGCAAAGACCCAGTGATGAGAGTAGCATGCCTTTTCTAAAGCTGTATAATAGGTGCAGTAGAATGCACTCATTGCTTATGTGACTGGGGTTGAAATTTTAACAAATAAATTTCAGAAATTGCGTGTTATATCTGTTTGGAATTTGCAAAAATTTTTTTACATTAATACACCAAAAATGGTGGGAAATGCTGATAGGAAAATTATCATCCCAGATTCTCCAAGATCAGAAGTTGTCACTTTTTAAGCTGCTTGTATGCCACAATGTTTTGCATACTTGCCAACTTTTACAGTTTGCCCTTAAAATGTGTGGGAGCAGAAGTGTTTTTACTACTTTTGGCAGTGGATGCATTTTTATGGTCTTGTGTGCAGATTTAGTGCGTTTCAGATTTTCACCACATATATGACAAAGTATTAAATTCTATTGCATTATATTGTAATTTGATGATGATAATGTAAGACTTAAAGTTAACTTAAGATTATAGCCTAAATGTACTATCTATCAAGAAAGTAAATGTACACTTTTTGCAGGTCAGTATCATTCAGGCGTTCCGTGAGTAGGGGGTATGAAAACTAAATTGACCATGGTCGTAGATGTGTACTGTCGTGGTCACCATTTTAACCTGTCCCTCACTTCGAAGATTTCTATGGCTATATTAATCCAGTATGGCGAAACATGGACTAAATATCACAAAACAAGTTGCAATTCTCTTGCTGCTGAGCTATTAACTATATGGCATTGGCAAGAAAACTGAAAACATGTGGAATGATGATTTTAATAGAACTAACATCTATATTGTATATAATGCACGTACACTTAACACCTGCTGTCGTAGCTCATTGATAAAACGCACGCTATTTCAAGTGTGCCGAGGGTTCACGGTTTGAGCCCAGCATGTGGTCACACTTTTTATTCCAACTTTTTCACCTTGTAAGATGCGGTAATAAACAAATTTACAGTTCTCTGGCAGCTAAGTTATTACCATAATTTCGAAGAAAATGCGACGAGGTTGAATGATAATTTAATGGAGCCAGCTTCTAAATGCTATATACAATCCATCTGATCACAACAATAAGCTACTACATAAAATAACAAACTAATAAATTCTCATCTTGAGAAAAGCAAACTTACAGCTGCAAATATAATTTGATGGAATATAATGCTAAAACTCAAAAGGCATATTCTGTGTAACAGCTAGTTACAATAAAGTTACTCCACTTATAAATAACAAAAAGAAGGCGATAGCTATAATCGGCGCAGCAGTTCTAGACACGTGAAAATCTTAATGAGAGCTATGATGCGAGTTGCTTACCACATCAGGTGGTGACCGATCGACTGCATGCTGCAGGAGTGCGTGGGACAGTCATCGTCAAATATCCACAACGGTTATGCACTGTGTTGCGCTGATAAACTTAGTTATATACAGTATATTAAAATCCACGCTGTAAAAAGCGCTTAATATAAAAAACGCTGTCAATCATTGCCTCCAATTCTTCCACATCTAACAACCCTTCCTCTTCTGCGGAATCACTCACATTATTGCCGTCATCACTGCTGTCACTACTTTCTGCACCGTTATCCTGCACGAGAATTATTTCTGTTTGATTTTCTGCAATTCCGTATTTTTCGGAATAATGATTAATTTATTCAGCATGTCGCCATACATTTTCCCATTCTGGCCTTCCAATTTCAGCAAATTGCTGGCGTTATAACTGCTCAACATATTTTAATTTAAAAGTGATATTTCTGCATGCCACCCATTTTTTGACATCAGCCCAGATTAATTCGATTGGGTTTAGATCTGGGCGATACGATGACAGTCTAAGTACATTATGGCGATGTTGTATTACTATCTGGTCAAGTATGTATGACTTCTGAAGCTGTTTGTTGGCTTTAATTAAGTTATATAGCTTTGTTTTACTCATGCTTTCATCTAAAGCTTTATTATGTCTAAGTAACCAAGCTCTCATTTCTTCTTTCAAGGAAGTTGAGGTAGGTGGTTTGTGAATTTGAGTGTTGACGCATTGTGAAGCATTGTCGATGTCCAGAACAGACCCAGCAAGCATATTAGGTATCAACATGGCGTTGATTCACTTCATGTAATTTTCTGTATTCATTTCTTGATGAAAATCTCCTGTTGTTTGTTGCGACTTGTAAAAGAAGGGTATTTGGAACGAAGCCGATCTTTCCAACAGCACGAATGAAAATAAGTATTTGCCCTTTGGCAACAGGTGCCTGCAAACCTAATTCGCTATCGTCATTCCAACTTTTAGATGCTGTATGACTGCTGTGTATGTATGACTCATCTTCATACATTATAGTATTTTTCTGAAATTTGTAGCACCACCTTGAAAATTGATGCTGATATAAGTACACACTGATATAAGTACACACTGATATAAGTACATATAAAATTAGTCATTTGGAAAGGTAGAATCAGACTGAAAAATTCAATGCCATAGCCGGGATTTGAACCACGGGTCTTAGGCTTTCCGTGCCGTTGCTCTAACCGACTAAGCTATCATGGCAACATTTACTTTTTATTTTTATTTTTTTTATTTTATTATTATTTTTTTATTTTATTTATTTATTTTGCTTTTCTGTTAGAACTCTTCTATTTGATTTCGGTTTCTTCCATTTGAACCCTAAATCTTCAATAATTTTTCTGAGATTTGTAGCACCACCTTGAAAGTTTCTGGTGTCTTTCAGCTGGATGAGCAATCTGCTTATTGTTAGCACAGTTTTTTCTTCCACATAGGAATTGTGAATCGTGTGCCGAATGACGCATTCCAAATCGTCTATTTCTGTAATACGTTTAGGGACCTTATGTTTCTTCCCAGGTGTTTCAAATGGTACTCTTTCATCCATATGTTTTTTTCTCTTATCTTTGAGAACTCTGGAAACGGAACTCGGTGAAACACCAGTTGCTTTGACTACTCTTTCTTTCACTCTCATAAGGCTTTTGTGGAACTCGGATATAATTTCTTCCTTCATCTCTGCTTCTTGCTTCATGAAGTCGATGACATTTGCAATTATTTTCCTACTTTGACTATGTAACACCTTACCACTTAACTTAGAAAACATAGGAGCCATGGTTATAAATATAACAAATATAAAATAAGTACTATTTAGATACTGCAGCTCTCTTTAAAATTACAACCAGATGCAGACGCTTTCTATGCAGACTGTATGTGTTATGCACTGTGAGTAAGCAAAGGTATTATATCGCTTTCGTTGATAAAGCTAAACATAAACCATTCCTAGGCTCGGCAGCTGGGATGGCAATCAAGGTCACGATTCCAGAAGTTTTGCGCGAGTAATAAGGATAAACGTGCTTAAAAATCAAACTAAACAACTGCTATTTCATGGCTGAGGCCACGCCAAATATGAAGAAATAAATTAATTTCTGTTACATTTCAGATTTATAGATAATGTATTTCTCCTGGAACAAGTAACTTGTCGAAACAATGAATGGAAAACAAAAATGAAATCTTGTTTTAGAACCTGATATAATCGCCCCAGTTAAGATTACAAGGTTTATTCTTTCGAGCATGTTTGCAACCAGTGCAGAACACTGGTTTGGGTTCTGCTGATTATGTGGCTATAGCTCCATCTAGTTCCACAGGGAACTAGATACACGCTTCAGGACGTCGTTCGAGCAGAACAGAATTGCAGCACATTTCTGGGACTATCAGGTCCAGGGGAGTTAATTCAAGTGCCAGAAAGAATGACGAGTGCAGTCTATCTAGATATTCTCAAACACTTTGTTGACATCCCTTCATGCTAGGTTCCCAGAACAAGAATAATATGTATTTATGCATGACAGTAGTGGTGTACATACTGCATATATTACCCGGATTGGCTAATGAGGCATCCAGACATAATGTGCATGGACTGGCCTCCAAAATCTCCTGATCTGAACCCCATTGAACATGTAGGAATGGGAAGAATGTCGACCAAACAGGGTTCGAGTGACTCTGGTTGCTCACATGATGGAGTTGATCATTTAACCTCCTGGCATTTTCTTTGAAATCATGGTAATAACTTAGCTGCAAGAGAACTGTAAATTTGTTAGTACTGCATCTTGCAAGGTGAAAAAGTTCTAATAAAAAGTATGACCATAGGTATAGTTTGG
The DNA here is from genome assembly GCA_030765065.1 of Deroplatys truncata. NCBI lineage: Eukaryota > Metazoa > Arthropoda > Insecta > Mantodea > Mantidae > Deroplatys > Deroplatys truncata. The sequence continues at coordinate 135,104,953 of CM060990.1, read as the reverse complement.
GGTCCGAACCGTGAACCCTCGCACACTTGAAATAGTGCATGTTCTACCAATGAGCTACAACAGCAGATGTTAGTGTGTGGGCTATATACAACAAGATGTTGGTTCTATTAAAATCATCATTCCACTGTTTTCTGTTTTCTTGCCAATGCTATAGCTCAGCAGCAAGAGAATTGCAACTTGTTTTGTGATATTTAGTCCATGTTTCGCCATACTGGGTTAATATAGCCATCGAAATCTTCGAAGTGAGTGACAAGTTAAAATGGCGACCACAACAGTATACATCTACAACCATGGTCAATTTAGTTTTCATACCCCCTACTCGGGGCACACTTGAATGATACTGACCTGCAAAAAGTGTACATTTACTTTCTTGAAAGATAGTACTCCTCTAATTGGTATATAGTTCTATGTTGGGTCAGATCTTGTCTGTATATCTATCCATCACTGTTATGGTCCCCCCCCTTAACTGGACTGCAACAAAATGCATAGTATGTGAACTTTGTTTTGTGGGATTTAAAATTTGATTACACCACTAGTTACCTCCAATGATAACCAGCAGTAACTGATTGAATATTCAGTAATGGATGACATTAATTGTTAAGTCAACTGTCTCATGTAAATTGCCTTATTCATGTTCTATGGCTGCGGAATGCAAGTTTCCCATTTTTTGTGGCTGGTTTTGTTTATAGTTAATGTTACGAAGAATAAAATTTGGACTAGAAAAGTATCTATAGCTTGGGAAGTGGGTTCTTTATTATTTAATGTGTGTTTATCTTGGAATCAGGAAGGATTTCAGCGTAAATGTTGCAGAAAGAAGTGCAACCAGGTCTTCAATGATTCTTATAAAACAGAATTCCCTTTTATTTTAAAATCGTATAAAAGGGTGAAATTTCCCTGATTATTTTGTTGGAAGAAGGGGAAGTTGTTAGGGTTAAGCAGCAGAAACCTCTGGGAGGAAGGGATGAGACAAGAGTATGAAGGGCAGCATAGGTTTCTCTATAGTTTTTAGATAGAGGATACATGAATGCCCCTCCTCCTTATCCATAAGAATGGACCGAAAAGGTTCAGACAGAAGGTTGGACCCTGGGGAAAAAAAAACAGTTCTGCCCTTAAAGTACATCTAACACATGTGTTACATACCGATCATCATGGCAGGCCCTGCAACCTTTAAAAGGAAATGAAATGAGACAAAATGAGGGACAGTAAAATAGTGCTATAAAATCTACCATATCATTTGCCTACCAATCTGTAAAAGCCATGAAAAACCCCAAACAGGGTGACTGGTCCACTGGGAATCAAGCCTAGGACCTCCCAAATATAGACCTCTGATGCTACTGCCAGATTCATCCTGCTCGATAGGGGATATAAATGGGCAAGTTTAGTTTGCATTCATCCTGAAATAGACTCAGGTTTGCTAAAAATTAGGAAATACACAGGAGATGCATCTTTAGAAATGCCATCAGACTATATAATTCCAATTAAACACTTTATATAGAACTTCAGGGTCATTATTGATCCTGAATGTTGGACAAATAAAACTCTGAAAATTCCTGAGAAAACTTTGGTATCACAGAAGGTTCAGGAACAGGATTTGGAATATATGGCAGAAGACCAAGGTGCAAAATGTTTTTCCCTTGGGTGAATATGCTGCTGTTTTTTGAAACAGAAAAAGCATCTTAACACAATGGGAGTGTTTCAGGGTAACTTAGATTGCAAATTATGCAAGAAAGAAACAAACAGCCCGGCACATTATATGGTCCTGTGAGGCCTTGGCTTGCAGGAGACATATTGCTTTTGGAGAAATGTTTGTAGAATGAGAAGAATTTGAAACTATATCTGTTATGAGACTGTATTCTGGTAAAGGGTGCAGGCATAATGAATTGGCTTTAAAACGATACAGGTAGCACAATAAGCCCAAAGCTGAGTGCATCCAGAGCAATGACGGAAATCTGTATTAAACAAGACAAGATAAAGCTTGTATTCATGGATCAGATGATATGTTAAAATGTAAAATAGCATCAATTATGTTGGCAATTTTGACTTTCTCACAGTAATGCTGAATGTAAACATGTTTTCAGCCTTGTGAGAAAGAATAGAACAGACTTCAGGTTGCAGATGTCTAATAAGGCATTGGAATCAATTCCTCAATTGAAATGTAGCAGCACTACTGTATGCTATGGACAGAATTTCAATAGAGACTCTGACAAGAGCTACAAAACTATAGCAGAAAGTTTAAAACATTCTGAATCTACTGCCGCAGCTTGAAACTTGCCTCTATGCCCCATAATGTAGGATGATATTGGCAAACAGTTCCTCTGGATCAATAGCTTAGTTTTATGAATAGTGCTGTCTTCATGAACTTGATGTCCACAGTCTGCAGCATGTATATGTACTAGTTGTCTTCTGCTTGAAAAAAGGTTAGTGAATATATTTTATTTCACTGTTGTGGCTCATATTACATGTAAGTTTTGTACATTTTATGCAGTCTAAATTTAATGTCATTTCAAAACTATCTGGATTTGCTGGACGAGGAAAAGTTTCACTGGTTTCAATTTCAGGAAGTTGGAAAGTATGGGTTTGCTAAACATATCAACAGAATGTATCTGCTGACTGCATCTTTTATAAAAACATCAGCACCATAATAGACAAGAACTTGTCTGTCAAATAGATACTAAGCTACTCTTGTAACTGGCAACCTACTACTGGGATGCAAGAAGGAAAATGGAAGTATTTGACTGCCCATCTCTCTCTCCCTCTCCCTCTCGCTCCTGCTCCCTCTCTCTGTCTCTCTCTGTCTCTCTCTCTCTCGCTCTCTCTCTCACATGGAGAACTGAAGTTTTGTTAAAATGATAGTCCATACGCTCAATGCTTGAAGGAAAATATCACAACTTAAGATACAATTGAGACTTATATAACTGTAAAGTCTCTAAAAATGCTGTAGAATGTAGATAATACCTTTTTGCTATGAAACTTAAAAGATGCAATTTAGCTAAACATCTGCATATATGTATTTCATTCTGAGAACGTAGGAATCCTATTTGGTGCACTCAAGCAGGAGAAGCGATGCTAAATGCCTAGAGAAGTCAATATTAATATACAGTATTGGTTTCTGCATCCATTTGTTATACTTTATGGCTGTTTTTTTTATTATTATTAATCATTATCTATTTTGATCTACTGTTAATATTTGAGATTACTAAGAAAGGCACATGTAATAAAATAAACTTTTTCAAATCATAAAAGTTTCAAGAAGTAAATATTTTGATTTAAATTGAGTCACACTTTTTTACACTCACCTTCACTAATTAAAGTTACATGAAACAGGAAACGTTTTCGAGGGCATTTGTCCTCGTCAGCGACTGGGTGACTAAGGGTCGCTTTCTCCCATGTCCTCTTCTTCACTGTTAATAACGCTTCTGTTTTTAATCTTTAAGTAAATATTTGTTACTTGTTACTGATTTTTTTCAATTCTTGTGCAGAAATATGGAATTAGAGTTCGTGGCAGAGCTGTAGAGGTTTTCACCACTTGTGCATTTATGATATCAGCAATGTCAGACTACCACACAGGAGCAATAAAACATCTTCTAAATCCAGTGCTCCCCTCTTTCTCGGAGAAATTCATTCTTGGATTAAAAGTTCCAGATGGAATGAATAGTGATTCATGTCTGAAAGCTGATATAATCAAGGGTAAGGTGAGAATATGCAAGATCTGAGTCCTAGTAGCTCAAATACTAGGCATTGGAATATTTTGTAATCATAAATTTTGAAAATTGATAAAATTTTCTGTTTTGTGCGTAGTTTAAAAAAAACATTATGTATATATAGTTTTATTTTTAATTTAATGTACATATATAATTTCATATTGAAGCTTGAAGAATGCATATGTAATGCGAAGTTGCAAAATTTTAATACTGCTGCGATATAGCTGTGAATTCAAAAGCAAGCTGTGAAGTAGGATTCAAAGTTTTAATTTGATTATATTTCTCGCCGAGAAGGCTGTTGAAGGATTTTGATGTGATTTGAGAATGCATTCACTAAACCACCTATATTTATTCAAATTTTTAACTATGAGAAAAGACTCATTACATCAAATCCTGCATGCCTCTACCATTCATATCAAATGACATTGCTTCATTGCTGTTTGGCTTTGCCGGTGCTAATGTAATGTTTTGTGCCAGCATTTGAGAGTTTCTTTGCCTACAGATAAGCTCATGATGACTGTATTGTAATGAAAGATCAAAAAGTATTTTCACCATATTCATATGTATGCAATTTCAAACATGCAGTATGACATTGTGCACAAGGAGTATCATGTTTCACTGTGGTTTGGTTCAATTCTCATTTGTGATTTGAAGTACAAACACATTTAATGTACTGTCCATAATTTGTAGAGTGGTCCAAAGAAACATATTGCTTGTACAGTGTATTCATGTGGCTGTTTCCATGTGCATTAGGGACAAGAGCTAGTTATTTCACATATCTCTTGTATTGCTGCATTATAGCTGTGATCTGCTTATCTGTACACCTCTATAATCAGGGCTATTCTGTAACTTGTTAAGACGACTTGCTGTTACAGCCCTGAACAACTTTGGCAGTATTCAGTATTTATTTAACTGTTTGTTATTGCCAAAGTCTGTTTGTCTTTCATATTGTTAAGCACTTGAAGCAAATAGTTGCAAATTCTTAATGCACGGAAGCTTGCTGTTTTTTCCCATCATTCCCACCATTCTTAGCACATTGGAGTTCCTGTGTTAATGGTTTTGGTTGTTAAATGTGAAGTGTTGTTTTGTGGAATGTATGCAAAAGGAAAGAAAACAAAGTATTAAAACTATGCCAGAGATATCTAAAATATATGTGGAATACTTGAAACAACCCAATAATGAAAATTGGGTGACTTACCCCAAATATGGACATAAAAGAATAAAAAGCAAATGGAAAGTCCTCGTCTGAATTTTAAGCACATGTGGCAGGAAACCTTAGTTTTGCATTTGGCATTCATGAAGCACTTGCACAGTTGAAGTTTCTCCTAAAATTATTCATAGTTTGTGAATAGTATGTATATTCATTGCACACCTTTTATGCTAAAGTAAAAAGGTTCTGATTTACTTTTGCCTCCAAAAGAAATTGATCAAGGATTGCTTAGAATCGGTATACATATCACCCCCCCCCCAATTTACCATTTTAGTTTACAACCAATCTATACATATAATAAAGTTGCCAATAATTATTTCTATTGTTTCTTTAGATGCATGGTTTGTTATTAAATAGCTGAAATGTATTTTGTTTTAACAAGAACTGGTATATAAATGCTAATAAAAGCATGCTTTTGTTCCAAGTGTGCTACAAAGTAACAGTAAAATTAAGAGTGGTGTGCCTCTCCTTCTTCTTCTTTTTTAAATCTTCTACCACTAAGTATGGGATATTGTTCACCTTAGAATGCATTATCTAACTTAATATTTGCACCATTTGGCTCAAAAGAAATTACTTTGTGTATTTTGCCTACATTTTGGTAGCTGATTACGTCCACGTCAGAAAATGGGGAAATGAGAGTTAAAGGTTGCAAGCAGGGTTAGGATTTTTAGGTGTACACCATTTTTCTTAGGGTAAGTTAAAGCTGTGTGGAAAGATATCACAGTGTGAAATTTTGTTTCTAGTTGCAAAAAGAGGCAATTTTTCTCACACCTTTTTCCCCATTTTGGGGCCTTTACCCCTTTTTGGCACCTTTATCCCATTTTCCCCCAACCATGCCCATAATCCCCTTTTTCCCCCCCTTTTTTCTTTTAAGTTTCATTCCAATTTATTCGTTAACTTTCAATTAACGTCTCCTCAGCTTGCTGTATACGTGCAAATAGTAAGCCTACCTCTTTGAGTAAACGCTGCTTGGGAATTGAAAGCACACCTGCAACAATGGAAAATAATTGTGTGATGAAAACCTCTGTCCTGTTTTACCTCTATAAAGTAGCCCGCAATAATACAATTGACAATGAGGGGTTCTATGCCACCAGAACCAGTGGCCTGCTGTTCATGAATGAGTTTGTTACTGTGAAAGATGTCATCTGTTTGCATGGAGGCAAAGGCTGGGCATGCAGAGACCGCAGTAACCTCACCCGTGCAGTTCCGAGAATTATTAAGACTGGGTTCTGCTAGAAACCACTAGAAATCGCTGAGACTGAAGTTCCAGCATGAATGAGAACATTCTGGTAATTGTCGCGGTGTTATAAGAGAATGTGGATAGTGAATGGGCACAAGAGTGAGTTGTGTGACAGTCACTTGTGTTAACAAGTGAACTAGTGTTAGCTCTCCAAACGAGTGTACTAGTACTAGATTTTACCATGCCAAAGGTGTCCAGTGCTCGATTTATTGTTCTGGCTCAGGAATTCAAACAAGATTTCATAGACACTAATAGAACTGTTATGCGATGTATTGTTTGTGATTCAGGAATTTTGTTAGGTGAAAAACTCCAGCGAGATCGCATTAAACAACACATTTCCAGCTCTAAGCATCAAATGAGCAAGGCTCTGCAAGCAAGCAAGCAAACAAATCGAGGCAACCTCTATTACGAAATGAGTTTCAACACAGTTCTTCAAAAAGCCAAAATTTGAAGGAATTAAACATTGATTTGTGTGCAGCTCTTACACAAGCAGAATTCCACTCAATAAGGTGAACCATCCAGCCTTCAAGGGATTTCTTGGAAAAATACACAAAGATGTCAATGTCTGATGAGAGTACTTTAAGAAAATACTACATGGAGCCTGTTTACCAAGAAACCATAGAAAGAATCGAGGAGAAAGTGTCCGATTGTGATGTGGGAATCATTGTGGATGAAACCATAGACTCAATGGAACGATATGTTTTGAACATTTTAGTTTTTCCCTTAGCAGGGAAAAAGTTAAGCTTATGTTGTTAAAAATGTAAGAGCTGCAGAAAGCCAATGCCAGTACAGTAATGCAATGTATTATGGACTTCTGTCAAAAACTCTGGCCTACTGGTATCAAGTTTGAAAAACTTCTTGTGGTTACAGACCAGGCTCCATACATGGTTTCAGCTGTTAACCAATTGAAATCTTTATTTTCTAACTTGAAGCATGTGACATGCTTGGCTCATGCCTTTCACAGGGTTTGTGAATCCATAAGGAATGAATACGACATCGCAAATCAATTCATCACTGCTCTGAAGAAGATTCTGCTGAAAGCTCCAAGCCGTGTTGTTTACTACTGGCCTGCCCCTTCCAAATTTCCCAGTCATTACTCGCTGGGGATCTTGGATTGAGTGTGCTGCTATGTTGTGTGAGAATTTTGACAAAATGAAAGAGTTTGTGCTTTCTTTGGATCCATCCGATGCAGGTGCAATTTCCAAGGCACGGCAACTTCTGTTATCAGAGAAAATACATAATTTGCAGACAGAACTATATTGTGTCCATAGTTACAAGTTACCTGCCTGCAGCTATTAAACAATTGGAAGAACAAGGTCTGGAAAAGGAAAAACAATGGGATATTTTTACTTCCGTGAGGGAGCAGTTAGATGGCTTTGCCAAAGACAAACTTGAATCTAGTCTTCAGAAGAATCCAGACATTGAGGAATTCACCACATCTGTAGAGTTGCCATTCTGAGTGAATACAAGGTTTGCCCCACTGGTTTCTGTGGATGTTGAAAGAAGCTTTAGCATCTACAAAGACATTCTATCTCCTAATAGAAACAGACTTGCTTTTAAAATGTCTTGAAGTACAACAATTTCATGTTTTTTCCTTCTTTTGATGAGTGATAATTTGATGTACTTGTTGTAGTTCAATAAATTAGAATAGAGGAAAGAGAAATCGTTGAATTAGTTAAGGGAATGCACAACTGAAATTAACCCAAAATCTAAAAAAAAAAAAATTATGTTCCCAAAAAATTCTCCATTGCTTGTAGTTTTAGATTCCACTTTTATTTTTGATCTAGCAAACGCTTCAGGATCGTTACGAGACTTTTTAAATACCCTTGTGCATTTGGTTGCTAGCTGTTTATATTTTTAAAACCTCATTTTAAGGCGTTTCATATTTTCAGCATTTCTGCATATTCAAAATGTTCTACATGATGTAGTTTTCATCCATTCATATTGATATTTTCTATGCTTATTTTAAAAACCCAAATAAATAAAACTGTCTTATAATTCTTCTGTGTAATGAATAGTTTTTGCGCTAATTTTTGGAGAAAAAAAACTAAAAAAATGCAAATACAAAACTGCAAACCTTTTTTTTTTTCTCTCTTAATGTAAGAATGGTGGAACAAAAATTATGACAGATTTGTAGTTCCTTGACATAGAAGCAACATAGTTTTTTGAAAAATGCATTGTGTGTTGCATTTTGCATATACCATAATTTTATATTTTGAAAATTAATAACTTGAGAACTAAATAAGATTTTGGATTGAAATTCACAAAACAATTATATCTAAAGAAGCCTGACATGTGGTTAAAATGTCACCCCAATTGAATGTATAGTTTAGAAAATAGCAATTTTAGTTGTGCATCCCCTTAAATAAACCAGCACCTTATTGTCACTTTTTTTCACCTGAAATTTTCACCTAAAAATCCTAACCCTGGTTATTAGATTTTATAGCCCATATTAGATTTTCATAGAAAGACACACGGAAGGTAGCCGAAAAATCAGATGTAATGTTTTGATTATACAGATATATCTGAGGAAAGAATGAATTGCAGAAATGCAATTTCTAAAGGATGAGAGGTTATAAGAATGTGCAGCAGAGACAAAGCTCTACGAATTGCAATGATACATAAGTAAGCAAATAATGGCAGTTCTTTACTACAGCTGTGCAAATACAGAATTACCATAAACATGGAAAGGTTAGGTTAGGAGACTACATCAATTCTTGCAGAATATAATTTGCATTTTGCACATATTTCGCAATTTGACTTATAAAATGATACATCTTTTTTTGTTACCTACTTCTTCCAGCACTCATTCCTTTGAACTTTCTTCAGCCAGTAGTAATAACATTGCTAGCTTTTAACAAGTGTTTTGGCTCTTGGTAACATCAACTTTCTTATGCTCAATAGATGTTGCTGTTATGACCAGAATACCATATGGTGCATAGCAACTGGTTAGGGCCTTAAACAAGTTGTTAAGCTTTAGCAAGATGTTGCAGAATATCCCTGAATGTTTGAAAATCTTTTGCCTGCAGCAAATTCCAATTAGTGTTGCATATGGTTTATTATGTTTTTAAGATCCACAAAAATAAAAATTTGATAATTTGTGTGCGACTTTTCCCCTATTTTTGTGTTTTTTTTATTTACTTTATATATTTAACATATATATATATATATATATATATATATATATATATATATTATAACATGCATTTTTCCTCATTGATGCAGCTAATGCCAGGTTCATATGCCATTAACATTAAGGATGGCGTGCACCAAGCTAGAGTAAGCTCTACTTTTGTAGTAAACTACTATTCAAGTCAACACTCTGCAACTTCCATAGGAGAGTAAACTACTTCTGAAGCGTTTTACTCCTTTCAGGTACTTCCAGATTAATTTACTGCAGAAGTAAATGTCGGAGAGCACTATCCTGTAGTATGTTCCTGCGGAATTAAATAGAGCACAAATATAGTTAAAATTTACTCTTGCGGCATGGATGGAGTAACTAACTGTCAATTGAACTAGAATACTGTCGTATTTGGAGGAAGATATTTTGATGTGCTCAAGCATTACTTAGCTTACAATGATGATCTCTGTGAAGAAAATGGTGATTATTTAGGTTACGTTGATCTCTACGAAGAAAATGGGAATGCTATAGTGGTATGTGAGAACCACGTGATACTTATACAGAGAGAGTGTTCAATGAACGTTTTGGTATTAGGAAAGAATCTTTTACATGACTCTTTAACCTGCTTGAAGAGCATTTACAACAAAACTTGGACAGGAATTCAGCTCTATAGCCCAAACTGCAATTATTGTTATGTATCAGAGTTTTATACTGGTACATTTCAGATACTTAAGCTGGCATTACGATGAATTTAACATAAAGTGACAGTTTAACACTGTATTAAATTATATTTAGGATTGAGTTAACGCGACATAACTTAAAAGTTTAGCAATGTCAAACTTTTCCTTCCCATTAAGTCAAGTTTGATGTCGCGTGGTAATTAGAACAATCAGCATGAAGCACTAGCTCGAAGTAATAAAAGAACTATCAATCAAGAGTCATTCCCATTACGTTGAGTACATGCCAATTAGACCTTTATTTTACATTACAGCATTTCTTAACTTCATGACATGTTAAGTAAAGTTCATTGTAATCCCAGCATTACAGGCAATCTTATAAATAAAATTCACCATGCATCTGCTGGTCATGTATTTCACTGCATTGTTAGAGGACTTTTGAGGTTAAGAGCAAGATACATATCTACACATATAAATATTCATGAGTATTCAGAAAATAAAAGGCAATTCTTCACTTTTGCAGATTTCCCACACATTGTGGGTGGAATTGACTGCACACATGTTACTATTTTGTGCCCATCCATGAATATGGTGAACTTTTACGAAATCGGAAGGGGTATTTCTCCAACATGCAAGTGATCTGCGATGCAAAATGAAAGATTAGAAACCTTGTTTCTAGACTTTAAGCTGCTTTTCAGTACGTTTCCTGTTGCTCGAAGCATTATACTTGTCCGTCACCACTTTCCAGCATTTTTCTTCCAGCATCTTTATAACACGTTTTTTACACTCATATTGTTTAAATGGATTTTCTTTATCTCTGCCAACAAACATTTATCTCTCTCGCTGATGTTACCCCCACTTTTTCCTATAGCACATAACCTTATCCATGATCTCGTCAAGAAATTGCACAAGCAAAACAATACCTCCAGGAGTAATGAGCTCTTACTTCTGTAGTTGTAACTAAAAGAGTAAATTGTAATTGAGCTCTCCAATGTTACTTCTGGAGTAAATTGCTCCAGTAACCTACTTACTTAGTACGGACTTCTTTAGTAAACATTACTTCCGAAGCAATATACTCCAACATGGTTCACGCTGCCCTAAATGTTTATCATTACAACATCAACTGGGTTCTCAAGGCTTATTTGTGTTGCAAAACACAAGAATTATTTCTCTGTACAACTGGATTTAATTACTGGATTTTGCAATGCTGCTTTGTACCGCAGAAAGTAAATTAAGTGACATGGAAACCCCTAGATGTCTTTTAATATCCCTGCACATAAACTACTTTATTCAGTGTAGCTGGAATGCAAATAAAGAATGTGTAATGATTTTGCTTTACATTTCAGCAATAACGCTGCTTCTTCAGCAGGTTCCTAAACAAATGGTTCGTTGGTTGCACGAGATTTTACCACCAGTATGGCAGATATTAATACAGAGTGCTGAAACTTATCTGAAAACCATTGTAAATGATGCAGAACAGTCTGAACAACTAGTGGACTCGGATGGTAGGGTATAGATTTGTAAAGTTCATAAGTATTTAGCATCACTTTGTCCATTGTCCACCTGTGTGCATGAAACAATGCCAAACACTGCAAGTATGGAATGAAGATTTTATATATAGAGTTTGAAAAAAAATTTGTAGACATGTTTCAAATTTGATTGAAATTGGTACAGAATTATGTACAGTCTAGATAAGAAACGTCCGAATCAAGCTTGGAGCTGAAGGTTTCCAAACTGAGGCCAAAGTCTTTTAAACTTTGTTAGCTAAAAGGAGCACTACAATGAAATGTATACATAGTTGACTGCAAATGGGCAGAGGAAAATACATTGTTTTTATATTTTTTATAGGTGTAAGCAAATGAGACATAAAAAATCTAGGGCAGCAGCCAAAACCTTATGTTTATAGACTCCCATTGAAACATTACTTAATGATGTAAGGGTTTGTGCATACATTTGTCATGTGACAGACATGTTTCAGTTCCCCATATTAAAAGTTTAATATACCTTGTTAAGCCTTAAATGGAGTAAACATATTTGTAATTGTGCACAACTTGTCTGAAGTACATAACTACACTTTTTATTTTAAATTTATTGTGTTAAATTAAAACTTCTTAGGTTCCACAACATGCATCGGAAAATGCCACATTTGTCTGAGCAGCCCATAAGATATCTTTACAAGTTGAAACAATACAATAGCTACCATTAAAAGTAAAAATCTTGGTCTCAAAACCCTTATTACACAACATAATAGTAAAACCTAACACATGTAGGTTGGCTTGCAAAACTCAAACTGCACACTGATGTATGTGATATGAATTTATTTATTATCCACTTAACAGTACAACAGTTACTTTACAATCTCTTGACCAAACAAAGTAAAACCCACAGTACTAAATACTAGTGACTCTTTCTTGAGAGTTGGTGAGTAAAGAAGTGGCCCATCTAGTTTCAACTTTGCGGTTGTCACTGATGTATGTGATGAAAATGCATACAGCCAGGTTGATACTTTTTTAAATGAAAAAACAAGGTGTTAAAGGATGTTAACAAATGCTAAGTAAGTATTTATGGATGTAATTTATTTGAAATTGATATTTTCTAAAGTAGGTTTTGTGAAGAGGCTGCTAAACATATAAGATTTTCAGGATTATTTCTTAAATGCCTACTGAATACCAGAAAGTAAGAGAAAATAATGTGAATACACCTGAAGTGTAATGCTATATGTATATTTACAATCTTGTTTGAATTCTGATCATTCGTTCTGGAAGAGAAGAAACCATTATAGAAGTGTTGCTACAATACTTTCTCAATTTAAGTAGAAAGATACCCAAAAAGTATGTAAAAAGGTTGTCAATGTTTTCATTACACATTCAAAAGGATTTGTCAAATTTCAAATCAATTTCAAAACTTTCCTCATAATAGAATTTCAAAGAACGTAAAATGCTGAACATTTGAAATGCAAGAAAACAGGGACTGAAATAAATCTTAATTTTTACAGGCCTGTATATTGTGAAACTTCTAAGAACAGTACTTGGACCTTATACATTAGGAGGGTAAAAGCTGGAAGATCTCTTTTAAAGCCAAGGTCTCAGATTATTTTTAGCAGCATACATGAGATTTTTTTGTAGGTTTTTTTTCACTTTCTCCCAATACTCTGCCTTAAAACTAAGCATTTGATGGTGGTTTTATAATAAGGTTACCAGATTTTTTACCTGAAATCCCGGGAGATCTCTGCTCCAAACGACTAATTAGACATTCTGCTCGACAGGATCTGCAGCTAGAGCTTACAAAGAAAAAATGCACACATGCAATGTCACACTTAAAAAATGTTGCAACTCGCGATTGCATCATTATTACACAATGTTATGCCAATGGTGTTAACATTTGCTATTATTATTGTCATTGTTATAATATAGTTGTGGAAATTAAAACCTTTAATTAATTTTAATTAAAAGATGAGCAAAATAGCTTAAATATTCAGACACTAAATCACAAAACTGAAACACAAAATCATAAATAATTTTCTGACAATTGAATCACCTTCCCCCCCCCCCCCCCCTTCCTTCCTGGATGCCAGTTTTGCAGAAAATTTCTGACATGTCATGGGGAAGTTTGTGATGAGTCAACATGGACTGAACTGTTTTATCACACAGCCTAACGATGGAATGTTCACACCATGTTCATGGCTGAAAGAACCCTCTCAGATGAATTACTTGCTGGCAAACTGAAAGATATCGCGGACTACTGTTTATATAAAACTTTTTTGTTGTTGTTAAATTGGGAAAATGTCACTCCATCTTTTACACATATTTGCACTATTTATGTCCCATACCCTTGGTTTATCTTGTCATATATGCTTTCAATGAAGATATTTCATCAAACAGGACATGTTCAAAATTACTCACATCTACCTTCCCAATGAAGACTGACTGCATCATCAAACTCGTTTCTTTGTGGTGTAGCTTTTAAGAGCGTATATTCAGCATGATGAATGTCAAGGTGAACACTATGTTGCTCTACTGTAAAAATTATCATATATCTTTAAAAAATTTTAAAAATGTCATTTCTTTCTCCAAGGAAGTTTTTTTCATCATCATTATTGTTGTTATTTATTAATAATTTGGCATAAAGTATTCCTCCTTTCTTGCTTTTAGTTTAGTTTCCAAATTTGGAATAATTATACATGATTCTACAGCAGTTATCTATGTCCTTCTACTGCCTTAATTGACTCTTGGAAATAGATAATGTTGAGTTGGAAAAGTTTAACCAAAGCTCAGTACCTGGATCAGAAAACCATTTTTCCAGCACTACTGGACATTTATCCACAGATAGGAAATAAGACTGAAGAGCTGAGTATATTTCAGACATTCTTTTTATGGCTGGTAAAATTGAAGGCACCTCACATTACTGTAGGAACATCTTTTTTATACTCTTGGCCAACAAAATCACAACACTTTCAGACCTTAAATTCGCGCTGTGTATATATGAAAATATCCTAACATCTTCACAACAAAACCTTGTGTCAAGTGGAATTGTGTGTACTGCAGAATGAGCACAACTGTGTATCATGTGAGCCACATATCCCAATCCAATAACTTTCTTGTTTAAACTTTGTTACAAAAACATTGCATCTCTTGATTTCAAACCTCTAACGTTAACATTTTTGTTGTCCCCAGATATGGCTATCACTTTATTTGCAATTCCTAGTTTCCTCACCACATGCAGAATACTGTGTAAAAGAATTTCAGCTGTTTCACCCTGAATTTCAAGTAAATCAAATATTTTATATTTTCAACAACTGTTTCATTTAAATTGGAATTGTCAATTATATATCTAATCACAATTAGTAATAATTTCACATCACCACGATTAGATGCATTAGTCAGCACAGTCACAAATGAAGATTTCATCAGTTCATTTAATTTGTCAACAAACCATGGAAATATAACACTTAACAATTGCTTCCACTTTTGTACTGAAAGAAGTAAACCTTTGCTCATAGTCCAGGTGTATGTACAATCCATAGACTTGAAACTTTGATGGACTAGCATCTGGAATGCGCAAAAAAAAAAAAAAAAAAAAAAAACAAAAAAAAAAAAACCTCTTGCAGTGCAATATCCATAAAATTCTTGTCTGGGACAGTTCTTTTGAAATAAGCAGTCAACTTAGTTTTAGAAGAACCACTATTAGTGATCAGAGCAGTTTTGTCTCTTTGTGTCCACATGTTAAGTAACAGAAGTTCTCCTAGCACTACTGATGAAGGAAGTTTTGCACAATGAGCAGAAGATAGCACGATTATTAATTCCATGCTTCAGAAAATGAAATTCATTCAACAGTGCATCACTTGCTATGCATTTTTATTGTTTACATTTCTGCTCGGACATTTTTCACAATTGCACAAAGCACATCATCCTTAGTGTGGACATAAGCTACATACTATTACCATTACAAGAAGTTTATTTACGTGAAGAAGGCAGTGATGAATAGAATGGATCATGTAGAAATACTATGCATATGATTATCTCGCCATCTTGTGGAGAAACATGTCAATTATGTCTGCTGGCACGATGTCTTACTTGATGTATACAATTTTCAGTTTAACATCTTTCAGGCTTGATAATAATTAATGAAATCACATTTGAAAACAGGGAAATTTTTGAAGTTAATTAAAAATCGGGAATATTCCAGGGACAAGTTATAGCTGGAGACAAAAGTATGAATTTGGGGCTGTCCCAGTAAACTGGGGATGTCTGGTAACCTTATTTTATAATTTCTTTGATTTTAAATAAAAATTGTATCAGGAATACATAAAGATTCCAAAAAATGATAATAGATACTTTTACCTCCGCAGAACAGTTGTGTGTTTGCTCTCATTGACTATATAAATAAAAATTGCATGAATAAAAACTGATCAAGTGCTAAAGTTTTGAGATTTGGGAACCAAATGCATGTGTAATAATTTGTAGTTAAAGCTCTATGCAGTATCAGATGTAAAATTTGATCTCTACTATAAACATTTATCCAGCTTGAAATTACAGATTAGTGCTAAATTAAAATGTATTTCTATAAAATTTTAATTCTTGCTCTTTCCCTCCTCGGTTTTCCTTGTGCTCTTTTATAATTGCATTACTTCATTGTTAACAAAATAATGAATTACATATAAAGCCTTTTTATATAAGGTAATTTTATGCTTATTTTTCTTTATTGCAGGAGAAATTCTTGGTTTTGAAAATTTAATCTTCAGCATTTTTGAGTTTGTCCATGTCCTTGTAGAATATCCAAAATTTTCAAAGACAGTGGATTCAGCCCTCTCAGACCTATTGTATTACCTAATTGTTTTTATGCAGATCACCGAGGAACAAGTGAGTGTGATTATTAATATTAATATTAAGTTTAATAAATTACATTGTAGAAATTAATGCCTCAAATTGTGAAGCATCTAATCCATATGAGAATGCTGTGAACATAATGTTTTATTTATCAATAAACTTTGAAAGAAGAAAGGTTGTGTTAAATATGCTTTCATAAGCAGCTCATCCATGTATAATGCACTATTTTAGTTGTTAACTTGCCAGCAGAAATATGTTAAACAGTGGTGGATAGAAGTAAATAATTCTATGAAAGTTGAGAGGTTGAAGTATTTATTGTAAATAAATGCTGCTGCTTTTCACATTTATGTAATCGTGGTGCAATTTTTTTCTCTGATGCATTTAGGGAGAAGAGTAGAATGTATACTTGATGTATACTTTCACCTGAAAATACAGCTCTTATAATGGTACAGAGCTTTCTCACAAGCATATAACACTCCCTAATGTGGCAATCCATCTTGAAAAAGTTTTCTGAATGGTCCTGCATTTTAAGACTGATTCACAGGGATAATTAATCTTGTGTGTGTGTTTCTTAAATGAGACCTTCAATAGGTTATATGTTGTCCATTCTGCCAGTAGGTTATAAGCATGTGTCTTCTGGATTTGTGCCAGGAATTAGCATTTGCATCTTCACTGGGATGTCATGTTATAAAAATGTTAACCTTACTCCCGATTTTCTCGGGCTTCCAGCCGGGTTTACAGTTAGTTAGAAACAGACATTTTGGGAACATACATTGTTTTAGACAAGTTGGAGGTAATAGGTCGGCTTATTTCACCAGGTAAGGGAGAGGAAGGGAGATATAATTATTTATTGTTGTACATTATTGAGCTGTATAGGTGGAATATCTACGCAGTCATGCACAAGTACCTGCATCATTTTTGTTATATGCTATGCTGCCTTCCAATGGAAGGGAGTGGCTTGAGTGTTATACTGGGCAGCAGTCATGACAGAGGCCCTGACTGGTGCCCAGAGATATGACGTGAAATTAGGAGATGTTCTTGTGTGATCATTCTCTGTCCAAGTGGGTTGTGGATCATGCTAGTTGTCTGCGAACTTATGCTGCATGTGTCGACATGAATTGCTGATGAGTAGGTTTTGGGATCTATTTCTAGCTGCTTGGTGATCTGATGAATAGTTTCATATAGTGACCGGAGTGTTAAGTCTATTGTTTCCAGTTGTGAAAAGCAGTTATTGGAGAATGTCTGGTGTGAGGTGGAGGTGGAGGTGGCGGTGATGGTGTGCAAGTTTTGCAGTCCAGCTTCAGTGTTGAGGTGGCAGAGGTGGTTCTCAGAGTGAAGCCTGGTGCAGCGGCAATGATGCTGGAGAGTGCTTCTTCATTGGTGACTAGCCTGGAGCTGTAGTTGATGACCTCGGTGCGAACAGTGGCGACAACAGCAGCGATACTGGTTATAGCCTCTCATGATGTCCAGGCAGGAGCTCAAGTTCAGAACCACAGCATGAAGATCCTGAATGGTGTACTGCAGGGGTGGACAGTAGTGGTGACAGGAGTAGGTGGCAATGTGGGAACTCTGGTGATTGTTTTGTCCCCAGCAGGCTCTTGATGCTTGGCAGTGGAGGTCTCCAGAGGTTGGTGGTAGCTGCTTGGATACTTAAGGCACTGCAGTTGACCAGTGTAATGGCCGAAGTCATTACAGCTCGTGCAGTACTGGTGGCGGCGGTGGTATCTCTGGAGGTTGTGACAGTATACTTGGCCATCAGGCTGGAGGCACTGCAGTAATGTCTTGTCTTATACGATACAGATTTCCATCATTACTCCAGATGCACTTCAGCCTTGTGCTACCTGTATTGTTTTAAAGCCATTTCGTTATGCCTGCACCCATTACCAAGGAATACAGTTTCATAACAGATATGGTTTCAAATTCTTCTGGTTTTAAAAACATTTCCCCAAAAGCTGTATATCTCCTGTGAGCCAAAGCCTCACAGGAACATAAAATGTGCTGGGCTGCTTCAGTTACTTTCTTGCACAATCTGCAATCTTAGTTACCCTGAAACACTCCCATCATGTTAAGATGCTTTTTCACAGGAGCATGTCCTGTGAGAAATGCAATAATTGTTCTCAGCTGAAGTCTCTTGCATTTAAGTAAGCTTTCAGCTCTTTTCTTATATGGTTTCCTAATAGATATGTACCATGTTTGTTTCCTGGAGTTTTAAGCCAGGTTTTATGATTTACTTTGTACCAGATCTTAATAGCCTCTCTTAATAAACATTGAGATGTTCCTAGAGTGGCTCTGGCCCACTAAATTGTGAAGCTACTCCTTGTTTGGCAAGTTTATCAGCTTTTTTATTTCCCCTCTGCCATTTAGACCTCAGCACCCAGATGAGTTGAACTTCATTCTGTACTGCCAAGCTTGTGAGCATGTTTAGGCAGTTTAAAACCAGTCCTGACGTTACCTTATGACTACTTAGAGCCTTGAGTGCAGCCTGGCTATCTGAGAAGATAAGGATCTGTTTACCAGTGTAAGCTCTCCTATGTTTTCATGTATGCATTGAATAGTAGCATAGATATGTTTCAAAAACAGCAGGGAAAAAGCTGTTTGCACCTTGGTCTTATGCCATATACTCTGGATGCTGTTCCTGAGCCATCTGTAAACCACATCAAAGTTTTCTCAGAGGTTTCCCGAGTTTTATTAGTCCAACATTCAGGATCAATGATCTCCCTGAAGTTTTATAAAATGTTTAATTGCAATTATATGGCCTGACAGCATTTGTAAAGATGTATCTCCTATTTATTTCCTAATTCTTAGCAAACCTGAGTCCATTTCAGGAATTCTCGGTTGCTTAGCGTGTTGCAGTCTATAGTGCCATTCTTGCCTCCTTGATTACAGCTAAATGTTGTTCAGTATTCAAGAGTGTCTTCATTGCTGCATTAGAAGTTGTTTTCATAATGCCTGTAACAGCCATACATGCTGTTTTTTGAACTTTGTTTAGTTGATTTTTAGAGCCTGTTTGAAGAACCTTAGGACACCAAATCGTGATTCATAGGTTATTGATATGATTATCCTGGTATATATCTAATGGATCATAGCAGGCATTAACCCCCATGTGTGCATCTTACTACTTCAAAAGTTGTTTTTGTACATTTTGTTGTTTTCTTGAAATGCTGATTCCAGTCCATCTTGGAGTCAAAAGTGATTCCCAAGTACTTCCTCAGACATTTTAAGTTCTTTAGCTTGAAGATATAAAGATCCTAATCCCTTTGTCTCTTCTTCTGGTAAGTGGTACTATGCCTATTTTGAGGCCAAACTTGCTGTTAAGATTTGTATAAAATTTGTTGATAATTCACAAAACCTCGCTGAAACATAATGGGCATTATTCCATCGCTTCCTGTTGGCTTATAGGGTTGAATTGAGAACACTGCCCATTTTAATGTTTCATATTTGATGAATTCCTTGGCAATTTCCCAGTCTGTCCTGGAGGCTCTCTTCCCAGAAAGCTTCAGTTCCAGACTGTCCCATCCTCCCTAAGGTTCATAAAGTATAATCGATCCAGGGAAGTGAATTCTAAGTTCCTCCATTGTCTCCTTGTTTGTTTTAATATATTCTCCATTTTCCAATTGGAGACTGCTAATAAAGTTTTGTGGATCTTTTCTAAGACCCTTCTGAAATCTAGCACATTCTTGGACCATTTCTATCTCCTCACATGCTTCCTACTCTTTCTGTCTTCCTCAAGGCTTCATTGCATTCTGTCAATGATCTGCTATAAGCACTCCATTGTTCGGTTCATTTTGCAAAGTTAAACAATCTGCAAATTTTCTTCCTTTTACTTGCAAGGTCTTGATTCCACCAGGGTACGTTCCTGTTGGCTTGCCTTGTTTTCAGAGGACAGTTATCATTAAATGCTGAGGTTATTGCATCCATCGCAGTAATGGCACCTGGGAGGCGTGGTGCAGGTAGTTGAGGCATGGCCATACCCCAGCAGCAGTGGCATGGCTAATGGCATTCCATTTGGCTGGCCTCGGTGCGTACAACCTGCCCTAATAGTCTTCATGGCTGAAGGCCACTGAAGTTGAGTGGTGGTGAGAATGTACTGTCTTGGTAAGTCCCTAGGAACCCCATAGATCACTGCTTTGAATCTGCCTGAGGCAGCATTCCATGCAGGTGGAGCTCAGGTGAACTCTGCTGGTTGCAGAGTTTCAGGGTGTGGTGCGGTGTGGTGGTGACTCATTGAGAGTCCTACAGTGGCGAGGCTGGAACAGCAGCAATGATAGTCAATGCCTTGATGACTGTGGCTTCAGTTGCTGTGCAGTAGTGGTAAAGAGCTTGTAACCTTAGAAGAGGCCAGCGGAGGAATGGCTTCCTTGGCAGGTGCTGGGGAACAACAGAGTTTGATGGATTTGTGGCAGCTTGGTGATGCTTCTTGCTGACCATCTTCAGTGGCCTATATCTGCAAATTAGGAGTCCTCTATACTAATGTCTGTGGAACTTAGTCAGGACTCTTAGAAAACAGGTTGGATATGCTAAGGTGGGCAAAGGCATGGCCTTTATAGAAAATCATTTGTCAAGTAACTTGATGTAATGATTTTGGTTTGTGTGTTGGCTTTGATGCATTTTTAAGGTCTTACACCTAGCTGGAAGCCCAAGAAAATCTAGAGTATTCACAATGCCAGGAAAATTTTGGCTCTTATTTCAATATTATCCTTATGCATTGTGTAAGTAGAAAACATAAAATTAGATCTAACAAATTTATACATTTATAAGAGACTAAAACTGCAGAATTGATTGTTTCTCATTGTGCTGTGTCTCAAAATTCTGACATGTCCTCTACTTTTTGATACCATTGTTCCACATTCTTTACCAAGGGGGGTGTTTATTTTGGCTCTCCATCCTATCTAAGTTCATGCAACATTTTCCCTTGTAGGAATATTCTTAAGCCTCATCCACCCGGTTTATTAACAGTATTTATTTTGTTACTAAGGTATTTCAGTAAGAGTTCTTATTGCCATGAACAATCATCCAATATTAAGCCTATTTTTTTTTAGTTCATTTTAACAAAAAATGAAATTCAGCAGTGTATTTCAGAAGTAATGGAAGTACTTCAGTATTAACATTAGAGATAAAAACACTTAATTGACCTGTCAGCTTGCAGATCTGTATCATGGTATTATTTGTACACACTTCACATTTGATTCTTTATCTGAAGAAAATGGTCAGAAAAGAAAGAAAAATGTTCTTAAGTGAATTCACAGCTTGTTCATTCAGTCTTTTAAAAATTTTCAGTGAGGATATTTGCGGGCATTTCTGTTCTCATTACATTCTGATTTTACTGAATTTTGTCAAAAGTTCTTTCCATAATTTGTATAAAAGTTCCTTTTGGGATGGGGGGGGGGGCTTTCTAGCATTTCTACTGAAGTTTTTCTGAATGTTACATGTGTCATTTGTGTTGAAAGTGTTATCTTTCTACAGACCTTTAGTTGAATATATGAACTAGACCCCTCAAGAAGGGCAGTGTGTTAAAATAAAAACATTTTATATTTCAACAAGCAGCTGCTACCCTGCTAAGGGAGCTGAAGTTGAGTCTGCCCATCCTTATTTAATACTTGCATCCAGTATTCTGGCTCATAGCAGAATTTAATGCCTCCCAGCTCATTACATTCAGCACAAAAATTTTATATCAAATCTTATCCACAAAAGTATGTTTTGAGGCCTGCCGAATAAGTGAAGCACATTCGGTTTAACAATTAACTATAATTTAAAGTGAACGTTGTAGCTATAATTATTATAAACAGTAACACAGTAACCACATCCCAAGAAGAAAAAGCAACATATTGCTATAGTTAGTGCATTGACTAGGTGGAATAAGTGAGATTTGAATGAAGAAGTTAGCAATAGGCCTAATCATGTGATTGATACATAAGCCATTGCATTATCATGAACTTTGTAATGGTATATTGAAACTTTAAACACAGTTTACTATAATTTAACTTCTAACAGTCTTTCACTGGGAAATCGGTTTTCTCTTAAACTACTGCATGGATTTTAATGATTTTTGAACACATGTTCATTATGTACCTGAGGTACATGGAAAACCAGGAGTTGTGTGTAAATTAGCATACGCAAGCAACCAAGAAGTGAATTTATAGCATAAATAGCCTAATATTTTCATATGTTACTATAGTCTAAAATGTGTGTAATCTAATTATGTAATTCTGAGAAATAAGTATGTACCTAAGGTAATGGAGCATTAATTGTATATATATGGTACTTAAATCTATGTAAAAAAAATTTATATACTTAAACTAGTTTTTAAGCTTTTCAAGAAAACAAAATTTTTGGGCTTTACCATTGCTGAATATACTAAATCTCAATACTCGTAATTTACAAACTGTTCTTCAGCTAAATATTGACTAAAAGTTTCTTAACCATTTATTTTCAGATAAAAAAGAAACATTTCCAAAAATAAATATAAAATGTATATATTGGAGTTTTTGTTATTCTTCGACTTATGCCATTAAAATTTATAACAATAGTTCTTACATTAGGAGTAAATATGTGAAAAAAATGTCATTAAACTATCTTTTAAAATGTAGAGGTTGGGGAAATACAATAGCATATCCTGTTAAACTAATACAGAGTCATCTATATATCTTGCAACCAGAGGTGGGTGATACGCCTCACCTGGTAATGGCAGCATGCTTGTGTGATGGGAGGGGAGCAGTTTGCAAGGATAATTGGTGCATTTGAGACCTCACAGTGCAGTTTGTTACATTTTTCAGTGAAAGCAACAATTGAAGGGAGAGTAATGACAAATAAAAGGCCTAATTATTCTGCTCGACATCAGGTGTTTATTTAAGATTCATATCGTACAGAATCCTCTCATTCTGTCAGATTATTTGAAGAGAATTTCCCAAGAGTCCCAAGTTGTGGGATGATTCATAGATTAGTTAATAAATTTTGTGAAACGGGAAGTGTTCTTGATAAGTGATGGTGACACACAGTGCTCATGGAAGCAACTCTTGATGACATTGGTCAATGCTTGGAAAGCTCCCCTAAGAAATCTCTTAGCTGTCTTTCTCAGCAAATGGCAATTTCTTATGGTTCCATACAAAGGGCTTTGAATTACTTAGGTTGAAACCCTATAAAGGCACTGTGGTACAAGAACTTAAATTGGGTGCTTCAGTGTGTAGGATAAGATTTTGTGAATGGATTTTGAATGTGAATGGTGAAGAAACTGGATCCTAATCTCATTCTGTTTACAGAAAGTGTTTTTTTAATGTGGGTATGTAAATTCTTAAAACTGCTGACATTGGGTGCCAAAAAACGTAATCTGCTTCATAAGGAACATCTTAATGATGAGAAAGTGTGGCATGATGCGCAGTTTCTGGTGAGAGAATAATAGGCCCTGTCACAATTAGTGATAGATACGTGAACATTCCCCTCCCCCTCGAGTAAACTGAGAGGGAACGTATATTGAATTTTTTCAGCAGGACTCGGCGACAGCTCATACAACCAATGTTTCATTGCAGGCAATTTGACAAATGTTTGACTTTGGAGTTATCAGCAATAACATATGGCCCTTAAAATCCTGATTTTTAACTCTCTGGTACTGTTACCTCTGGGGATATATGGATGACCCAGTACTATGAGATCTGAATGGAATCCCATGTGTATTACTATACAAAACTATTTTTAGAAATAGTATATAACAACTTGAGTGAAGATACCGGTAGTAATCTGTATAAAAAGAATCCTAAAACTGGAGATAGAACAGGGCTTAAGACTAAAGTAAGTAATTCTTGACTTACAAGGGTAATCCCAAAAGTAAGGTCTCCAAAGCGCTGGGATCGCAGGGAAACTGTTTGTGTGGATGTTGGCCATGCTACTTTTTTCCTTTCTCCCTCCACTCTTCAGAAACCACCGCACATCCCTTAGTGCCCTCAGTCTTGGCTTGGCAGCCAGTTATAATGGAGCTCCCGTTAGCCACTACCGCCAGGTGCAAAGTTCGCGCAGTTATTCATTTTTTGAGTGCAAAAGGGGTTAAACCTGTCAAAATTCGACAGTTGATGGAAGTGTATGGAGAGTCTTGTATGGATGTCAAAAATGTCCGCAAGTGGTGTAGAGAATTTGCAAATGGTCGCACGGAAATTCATGATGAGGAAAGAAGCGGGAGACCATCCATTCTGACGAAACAATCGCAAAGGTTGAACAAATCATGCTTCAAGATCGGCGGATCACTCTCGATGAGCTCTGCATTGTTGTTCCTAAGATTTCTCGAAGCACTATTCATCGGACTTTGATTGAAGAGTTGAAATTTCGGAAGGTATGCGCAAGATGGGTCTCAAGAATGCTGACAGAAGATCACAAAAAGCAACACGCTGAAACTTCCCGCCAATTTCTTCAACGCTATGCAGATGAAATGGACAACCTTTTGGATTCAATAGTCACGGGTGATGAAACCTAGGCTTTCCACTTCACACCTGAGATCAAACAACAATCACGTGAGTGGCACCATTCCAGTTCACCCAAGCTGTGAAAATTCAAGAGAACACAGTCTGCCGGTAAAGTCATGGCAACTGTGTTTTGGGATCGAAAGGGGATATTGTTGGTCAACATTATGGATCTGGGACAACATAAGTGCCGACAGGTAATGTCAGACATTAAAAAACTCAGACGGGCAATTCAGAACCGTAGAAGAGGAATGTTGAGCAAGGGGATAAGCCTTCTCCATGACAATGCTCGCCCCCACACCGCCCATCAAACCATGAATCTTCTGCAACAGTTTGGATGGGAAACAATCACCCATCCACCCTATAGTCCGGACTTAGCACCCAGTGACTACCACTTGTTTCCCAAGTTGAAAGAACACTTGGCTGGAAGGTGCTTTGGTGATGAAGTAAAAAATGAGGTCCATCACTTTTTCAAGAGCATGACGGCAAGCTGGTATGACATGGGCATACAAAAACTGCCACAGCATCTACAAAAATGCATCGACCGAAATGGCGATTATGTGGAAAAATAAACAAATGTTAAAGCTTCAAAACTATGTACCATTTGTTGTCAAAAGTTTCTTTGTATTTTAAAAAAAAAATTGGAGACCTTACTTTTGGGATTACCCTCGTACATTGATATTTGAAAAGAAGCTAGAAACAGTGATGTGTTATTGAATTTATTTAAAGGTGAGTCGGAATTGTTACACTAACATCACTTAAGTTTACTCACTTAACATGTTTTCGGGAAACCTTTGGCATATACAGGAAGCCAACACACACTACTAATTACATAAAAAATAAGAGTTTCAATCCAACCACACACAAATATACAGTACTAAACAGCCTAACACCTAGACGGTATATACTCCCTTAAATAAACAATACCAGCACATAGTAGACACAGCAATAAATAATGGGTACAATAAAACAACAATTGACAAAAAAAATTGCAAAATTCAAACGACAAACACATCAAAGACACAACAAATCTCAGCCAGCAAGATAAACAGCTGAAGTTCAAGAAATTCACATACCACCCAGGAACACATCACAAATTTAAGATTTTCATGAAACGCATCAGCCTAGCCCCACAGAACAAATTTAACATAGAGAAATTACTTTGTAACAAGTTAAAAGACCCCATTCCACAAGACAAAAAAAGCTGGAATCTACAAAATCAATTGTACGGATTGCAATAAAGTATATATAGGTAAGACAAAAAGAAATACCAACACAGGCCAGTTGGATTAGCTTCTGAGGATGGGAACAACCGTTTCCCGAAACATGTTAAGTGAGTAAACTTAAGTGATGTTAGTGTAACAATTCCGACATGCCTTTAAATAAGTTCTTGACTTGTTTGAAATAAGCATAAACCTGTTGTTAAAAGGAATTGAGGAGCTAAAGCCAGGGCTAAACTGAATTTAAAATAACTTGTGGTGGTACCAGACTAACAAATATTGTAAATATGCCCTTGTGATAAAAAAACCAGTATTATATTTTAAAATCCATATGTGTAGTATTATATTGATTTTAATAGAATACCTGCATACTTATCTGCTTTGGAGTATATATTTAAAAATAAAAGGGATGTCATTCTTAAAAATAATTTGCACTGATTATAGCATAAAGGCAAAAGCTTCATTCATATCTTTGCCTTAAGAAGTGTTAGTAGAATTTGATGTGTGTTGCACTTCAGCGCTGTGAACATTAAAATGGACTGGTTGACACACCAACTTCTTGCCATGGATAACGAGGATAGATTCAGCATTCGTTCAAAATCTTGCCAAAGCCAACACAACTGTAATGACAACTTAGCTCTTTATATTGACTATAAATTGTGGTTGCGTTAAACTGGTTTACAGATACAGATACTTAATGCTAAAATTGTGTAGTTCTGATAGTAAATGTGACAAACATGTGCATGTCATACCCTTATTTTTGAATCTTCGTTTCTACACATGCACAGTAGTAAGATGGAGCATTGAGGTGCGAGATAAATTCGTGACTTATCCCCTTATGCATTTGTAAGGGTGCTTGGACTTTGTAACTTAGAAAGTGTATTTGGTGTGGTTCTGGTGGTACTGTAGGCATAATAGATATATTTCTGTGTTACTCTTTAGGGTGGAAATGTCAAACTTTTGATATACTGGGAAACACTGCTTATGTGGCAGTATAAACTGCATTTATTTTTGTTTGTAAACCTCCTCATATTCACTATATTGGAAACCATATTGTAAACTTTATGCTAATGTATATTCAATATTATTCAAATAAAAATGGAGGTTGCATTAAACAATGAGTCTAATAGAAATACATGATGTAATGATAAATGCATCACTGCTCCAGTCTTGCGTTATACATATAGAACTTACAGTTTCAGTATTTGCAGATTTAAATAGGAAACCTCAGATTTTAAACATTAAAAAAATCCACTATAAGGTTGGTTATGTTTCTACAGTTCAACCCTGAACCTCCAATTCCTTTTCCCCATGAATGCAATGGAGAGGGGTTGTGGTGCATAAGGATGATGATAGGATATTGTGGCACTGTAGTTCTTGTAATATAGTTTCAGAACCTCTTGTTGCACATACAGGCTGTGTCAACCAGTGTTTAATTAGTCTCAATTCAATGACTAGCACTAGGGTGAAACATCTTCATGCTAGACTTAATGTTGTTTCAGGAACAGTCTTGGAGAAGAAATCCAAACCAATTTGTGGAAGATGAAGATGACACATTTTCATATTCAGTTAGATTGTCTGCTTTGGATTTATTAGTGGTAAGTAGATCTTTTTCCTTAAACAATAGTGTAACAGTGGCATGGAACATGAAGTTACATATATATGCTTGCAAGGGGGATGGGACGCAATAGTTGGGGTGGCTCAAGTATTTTGTCCTTCAATGTGTACAATCATCATTGCCCTTGCAATACCCACTGTGCCTGAAAATCAATTTTTCAAAGGAGCAAAGAAAATCTTATCAAATGGTGGTCCCCCCCCCCCCTCGCATTTGTAAAACTGCTGAGCATTGTTTTAAATCACTTTTTTAAACTTTATAATTTCTGTTTCCTGGAAGATGCCGCTCTAATAATTTTAAGAAATTTGTCGATCCATCCAGCTAATTATTTTGCCTTACTGTTATGTAGTGGTTTTGTGTCTGTAAGGTGCATTTTTATTTCATTTCTAAATGTAAAATGTGTGCACTTCATGTATAAAAAGTATTTCACAAGAAATATGTTAGTGACCATTTTTAGGGTGCTGTAAGAGTACTATAAATTGTTTATTGGCCAATGTTATGGCTGGCAGCATCCAGGTGAAGTTTTCCAAATATATTCACTAATGTCTACCACTTTTTAATGTGCATCTATGCATTTCATATAGGATTTATCAGAATGGATATGCTTGAGCTTCATGACATGCAGAATCAGTTTCCCGGTTTATACTGTGAAGTGCCTTTCACCCCAAGGATAGAGTACCTTTTATCTGATAAAGTTGGATTGAAATTTTTGGTAAGGTTTAAGAGATGACAAGGTGCTATAGCATTAAGGGGGGTAGCTACTGCAGGACTATAGTGATCGGAAAGGAAGGGGAATTGGCAGGTAAGGGAGGCCCCCCTACCCCTGGAGGGATAATTAGATCAGGGGTACAACAAGAACAATAACTCTACTAATGCTATTCTAGTTATGTTTTCTGATCTGCTCAGTGCTACATACTAAAATAAATAGATTAACTTTGGTATCAGCATCAGTTGGACTGAGAGGTCTTGATGGCCATGTCTTGGTGTACTAAGTCCACACTGAGATCTAAAGCTAGGCAGAGGATGCTGGAAGTATCAAACATCACAAGAAGAAACTGAACATGCCGAAATTCATCTCTATATACTCTTGTGGGGGTAACTCAGCAACTTTGGAGACAATACCCCAGACATTAAACTTGGGTTCAAGAGACCCTCATTGCTGACAGTCTGGGCAATGACACCCTATTTTATATTCCTGATGCTAATTTCTTTCTCTACAATTTTTTAATGTTAATAACTATATCCATCACAATACATGATTTTGTAAATCTAAACCGTGTACACAAAATTTGTACCCTTGTGTTCCACACATCCATGCATTTCTATATCTGTTGCTCGAAGCCTATGGTGACTTGAGTAATGCATAGTCATACAGAAAGATTGTTGAAACCAATTTCTTCTCCTTGGTTGCTCAAGACCTGATGGGTGAAGAGAAAGTTTAACATTTTTCATTCTGGTGGTGGATATGCTGAGTACTACGGCAGAGGTAATGACTTATTTTCTTTATCTTCCCTATTATACCACTATTGTAGTGTTAAGGGACTGTCTAGGATCCACCTTTTGATTTCTGCTCTATCTCCTGCCAGTCTGCTTAGTTGGTTCAATGTCTTTCCTCTGCTTGCTGCAATCTGCCTAATCCCCTCTTCCTATGTGATCCTAGATCTCGCTTCCGTAAACTGACGTACCTTCAGGTTTGCATCCATCCTTTTAATATGTGTAAACCAAAGCAGTTGCTTATCTTCTATTCTCTTGCTTAAGGATGGAAGTTGCAGTTCTTCTCATATTCTCTCATTTCTCACTCTATCTCAGAGTCTTCCTTGCTATTCTTCTTAGGCACTTCATTTGCATTGCATTAACTATGCTTATATCAATTTTCGTTGTTCAACTTTTCGCTTCCTTATATAAGTATTGGTTCTATGACTGCCTTAACACTTGTTTTGGTCTTCCTATCCACTTCCTCCTTTCTGAAGATAGTGCTACTTATAGCATAATGTACTTTGGTTGCTTTTAGTACATTATTTCAAATTTTGTGTATCTTGCCTGTTTGATGTATCGCAGTACCTAAATATTCATGGCTTTCTACTTGCGTTAAAGTTGTCCATTGCTTTCAATCCTAATCTGTTCTATCTTTTGTTCTAGATATTACTGCTTTTGTGATTTATGCCTGTCCCTCCTCCTTTTAATGTTTCTCCCCATTCTATTATTCTGGGATATTCTATTATGTATCTGCGATTTTTTATTATATCATCTGCATAAGCTATCGCTTGACAACATATTGGTCTTAGCTTCCATATCCCCACTACTGATTTATCCATCCTTGCGTTACAAGTCTTATCACTTCATCCATGAATATTATAAATAATAAAGGACTAAGACTGTCTCCTTGTTTTACTCCTTTTTCCATTGAGAAAGGTTCAGAACTCTTACTCTTGATCCGTACTGTTCCTTCCTGTTGATTACCCTTATTCACTTGCTGGAACTCTCTTCTTGAATAATGCCTTCCATACTTCTTCTCTTGGCACCAAGTTGAAGGCTGCCTTGAGATATAGAAAGGCCAGATATGCTGATTTGCCTCTCTTAATCCATTTATATGTAATAATTCTCTGAGAATATGTGATCTTGAGTTTCTTTCAGGTCTAAATCCTGCTTACTAGTCTCCAACTCCGTTTCCAATTATATCCTCAACTTTCTTTCTAATACCTTTTGTATATATCTCCATTTCATACTAATTAAACAAATCACCTGGTAATACTTGGTTAGATGAATGTTCCTTTTTATGTATAGGTACTATCATATTCCAATTCAGTCTGCTGGAATATGTTCCCTTCTCCAGATTAACTTAGTCCCTTCAGTTGTTTAATCACTGCATTACCCGCTACTTTGATCATCTCTGGGGCTATCTCATTCTCCCCAGCTGTTTTTCACTGCTCATCCCTTCTACTGCTATCTTCACATCCCAAAAATCAATATCACTGTCCTCTTTGCCTTCTTCCTGGCCTTCTGCATTATTTGTAAGCTATCTTACTCATGCTTTTATCCTGTCTGAATTTCTCTTCATAATATTTCATCCATATTGACTAATTTTGAAGATTTAGAAGCTAGTAACAGTGATCTGTCATAATTTAAAATAAAGAGTTGAGGGTTGTTACACTACATCACTATAATATTATTTCAAAAATTGTTCTTGTTGGCATTTTAAGCTAAAGAGTAGTAGTGTACTTTGTGCTGATGTTTTGGTGGTGATGTTACCGAGTCAGATTAGTATTATACAAACAACATAGTATTGTGAAAAATAAAATGCCTCAATGTTGTGCATATGGTTGTAAAGTGAGAAGGGAAACACACAAGGAACTCATTTTCACACGTTTCCAAATGGAGGCAAATCTCCCAAAAGATAAAGGATATGGGTAGAATTTTGCAAAAGAAAAGATTTCTTTTTTTGCCTGGTCCCAGAGCTCATTTATGTTCCTTCTATTTTAAGGACACAGATTATGGACAGACAGTTATTAAAAAAGCAGCTTATGCCAGATGAAAATTTTGGAGGTTCTTTTTTAAAACCTAGAACTATTTTTACTATAAGAAAAAATGAAGAAAATTTCCAGATATCAAGTTCTAGTAAGACAATTGTTCCTTCACCATCTTCATCCAAGAGCAAATGACAAAGAACAGAGTGATAGGCTAGAAATTGTAAAAGCATAGTTTCTGAGCTATGCAATTGTGTTACTTGCAATAAGACTGATAACAAAGGTGGTGATGATAAAAGTAGTGAAGGAGAATCTAGAATAGGTGATGAAACAATCAAGAATTCAAAAGTACAATGTGAACTAGGTACTGAAATCATAAGGAAATATATATTGTGTTGAATTCATTAAAAGGTTGTGGTATACCTATATGGTTGGCAGGGGATAGGCAGTATGACTCCCCCAGGATTTTCAGCCAAATATTTAGTCTATTCTGTCATGGATTTAAATTCCTGCAAAATTATTGATTTTGAACTTGTCCAAAGAGGTATGATGAAAAGTGATTTGGAAAAGGCTGCTTGTGACAACATAATGACTAGGCTTGCGAAACATGAAATGTGTAGAGTTGAGAAGTTTTTGTCTGACAGACATAAAGGTGTAAAATACCCATTAAAAACTCAGTATCTGGAAGTTGAACATGAATTTGATATATGGCAAATGAAAAAAATTAAAATGGTGGAAAAAGAATACTCAGAGCTAATGGCATGGAAAGCCAGTATAAATGACCATTTATGGTGGGTTATGCAAAACTGTAATGAGAATCCTAACATATTAATTGAAAAATTCACTTAAATTCATCATATAAAAAATGAACATAAATGGCTAGAAAATGGTGAATGGAAATCTTGTGAACATGATGAATTGTTGGAAGAAGACAAAAGAAATAAATTATGAATTAAAGGTGAATCAAATGTCTATCATTCTATGAAGAAAATTATTTTGGACAGCACCTTCTTAAAAGATTTGGCTCATATTTGACATTATATACATACTGGCAGTTTAGAAAGTTATCACCAGGGTTATGATTTTTAGGTGAAAATTTCAGATGAAAAAAGGAAGGGAAAAGGTGCTCAAATAAGTTGAAAAAAGGGACAATAAGGTGCTGGTTTATTTAATGGGATTCACAACTGAAATTGCTAAACTGTTCATTCAATTGGACTGAAATTTAAACCACATGCCAGTCTTCTTTAGATATAATTGTATTGTGAATTTCAATCCAAAATCTTAATTAGTTTTCAAGTTATTAATTTTCAAAATATAAAATTATGGTATATGCAAAATGCAACACATGCATTTTTCAAAAAAAAAAAAATCTTATGTTGCTTCTATGTCAAGGAACTACAAATCTGTTTAATTTTTTTCTATCATTCTTAGTTTAAGAGAGAAAAAAAAGTTTTGCAGTTTTGTATTTGCTTTTTTTCATTGTTATCTTCAAAAATTAGTAGCGCAAAAACTATTCATTACACAGAAAAATTATATGACAGTTTTATTTATTTGAATTTTTAAATAAGCATAAAAAATGTCAATATGAATGGATGAAAACTACATTGTGTGGAACATTTTGAATATGCAGAAATGCTGAAAATAAGAAACATCGTAAAATCAAGTTTTAAAAATATAAACGGTTAGCAACCAAATGCGCAAGGGTATTTAAAAAGTCTTGTAACGATCCTGAAGCGTTCGCTAGGTCAAAAATAAAAGTGGATTCTAAAACTACAAACAATGGAGAATTTTTTGGGAACATAATTTTTTTTTTTTAGATTTTGGGTTAATTTCAGTTGTGCATACCCTTAACTAATTCAACGATTTCTCTTTCCTCTATTCTAATTTATTGAACTACAAACAAGTACATCAAATTATCACTGATCAAAAGAAGGAAAAAACATGAAATTGTTATACTTCAAGACATTTTAAAAGTAAGTCTGTTTCTATCAGGAGATAGAACGTCTTTGTAGGTGCTAAAGCTTCTTTCAACATCCACAGAAACCAGTGGGGCAAACCTTGTATTCACTCGGAATGACAACTCTACAGATGTGGCGAATTCCTCTGTCTGGATTCTTCTGAAGACTAGATTCAAGTTTCTTTGGCAAAGCCATCTAACTGCTCCCTCACGGAAGTAAAAATATCCCTTGTTTTTCCTTTTCCAGACCTTGTTCTTCCAGTCGTTTAATAGCTGCAGGCAGGTACTTGTAACTATGGACACAATATAATTCTGTCTGCAAATTATGTATTTTCTCCGGTTACAGAAGTTGCTGTGCCTTGGAAATTGCTCCTGCATCGGATGGATCCAAAGAAAGCACAAACTCTTTAATTTTGTCAAAGTTCTCACACAAGATAGCAGCACACTCAATCCAAGATCCCCAGCGAGTAATGACCAGGAAATTTGGAAGGGGCAGGCCAGTAGTAAACAACACGGCTCATAGCTTTCAGTAGAATCTTCTTCAGGGCAGAGATGAATTGATTTGCGATGTCGTATTCATTCCTTAAGGATTCACAAACCCTGTGAAGGGCATGAGCCAAGCATGTCACATGCTTCAAGTTAGGAAATAAAGATTTCAATTGGTTAACAGCTGAAACCATGTATGGAGCCTGGTCCATAACCACAAGAAGTAGTTATTCAAACTCGATACCAGTAGGCCAGAGTTTTTGGCAGAAGTCCATAATGGATTGCATTACTGTACTGACATTGGCTTTCTGCAGCTCGTACATTTTTAACAACATGGGCTTAACTTTCTCCCCTGCTAAGGGAAAAACTAAAATGTTCAAAACATATCGTTCCATTGAGTCTCTGGTTTCATCCACAATGATTCCCACATCGCAATCAGACACTTTCTCCTTGATTCTTTCTATGGTTTCGTGGTAAACAGGCTCCATGTAGTTTTTTCTTAAAGTACTCTCATCAGACATTGGCATCTTTGTGTATTTTTCAAGAAATCCCTTGAAGGCTGGATGGTTCACCTTATTGAGCGGAATTCCTGCTTGTGTAAAAGCTGCACACAAATCAATGTTTAATTCCTTCAAATTTTGGCTTTTTGAAGAACTCTGTTGAAACGCATGTCGTAATATAGGTTGCCGTGATTTGTTTGCTTGAAGAGTCTTGTTCATTTGATGCTTAGAGCTGGAAATGTGTTGTTTGATGCGATCTCACTGGTGTTTTTCATCTAACAAAATTTCTGAATCACAAATAATACATCTCATAACAATTCCATCAGTGTCTATGAAATCTTGTTATGCGACTGTCGCACAACTCGCTCTTGTGCCCATTCGCTATCCACATTCGCTTATAACACCGTGACAATTACCAGAATGTTCTCATTCATGCTGGAACTTCAGTCTCAGCGATTTCTAGTGGTTTCTAGCAGAACCCAGTCTTAATAATTCTCGGAACTGCACGGGTGAGGTTACTGCGGTCTCTGCGTGCCCAGCCTTCGCCTCAATGCAAACAGATGGCATCTCTCATAGTATCAAACTCACATTCACTAACAGCAAGCTACTGATTCTGGTGGGATAGAATCACTCATTGTCAATTGCATTATTGCGGGCTACTTTATAGCGGTAAAGCGAGAGGAGGTTTTCATCGAACACAATTATTTTCCATTGTTGCGGGTGTGCTTTCCATTCCCGCACAGCGTTTACTGAAAGAGGTAGGCTTACTATTTGCACATACACAGCAAGCTGAGAGGAGACGTTAATTGAAAATTAAAGAATAAATTGGAATGTAACTTAAAAGAAAAAAGGGAATTATGGGCATGGTTGGTTGGAACATGGGATAAAGTTGCCAAAAAGGGGTAAAGGTCCCAAAAAAGGGAAAAAAGTGAGAAAAAATGCCTCTTTTTGCAACTAGAAACAAAATTTCACACTGTGATATCTTTCCACACAGCTTTAACTTGCCCTAAGAAAAAAGGTGTGCACCTAAAAATCCTAACCCTGGTTATCAGTCTTCGTCTCAAATATGCTCCAAAAAGATACATTTTTCATATGAATGCCTTCAACTTAAATCCATGATAGCAGCACTAAATCATAATTTCAATGTAAATAAATTAAAAAAAGACTGGTGTCAAAACAGTACTCCAAGCATCTGGGTCTTAGATCATAAAAAATAAACATCAGGAGTCTAACGAAGAATGGAAAATGCTGATAATGCTTGAAATAAAAAAATCTCTGTCCATACATTGTGTGGATCCATTACCTAATGCAGCAATTGATCTGTCACTACTGAAGAATATAGCTCCCACGCTTTGACCTTCATTAGAATTATTACTATTGAAGCACTTCTTACGTTTTCAGTCAACATAAGGAGGTTGGTCACAGACATGTTATACAATTTAAGTAATAATAGTTTAATTTAAAACTTACTATTTTTAATTTGTGTTTTTAAAAAAGCCATTGAAGCCTACATATACTATCTGGGTTCTGGAAAAGCATTTCTAATACTAAGTGCTACACATCCCAGGTCTTATCAGGATGATTGGCGGTGAGTCTTGCATAACTGGTAAACGTTAAGCAACAGACGAAAACAAACATGTCAAAAATTGTAGATCTCTTTAAAACACACAATTCATTTCAAATAAGGCAAAGTGTAAATACGTTTCATTTGTTAATATCAGTAATCACATGGATTCTGATTGTGATCCTTCATGGTCAGAATGTTTGCTTGCTGAAAGAGATGCAAGAATAAAAACATAAATATAGGTGCGCTAATTTTCTAAGGGATAGAAGAATTGTGAATAGCATTTTGTCTGAACTGAAAGTTGAGGGTATATTTGGCTTGAAGAATTTTCTAAGAATATTGAAAGAAGATTTCAATTTGTTACCGACTATAATTTCACCAGCAATTGCAAAACAGGAGACAAAATTCTGAGTAGCCATATCAGCTGAGCTGAGATTAGGCTTAACCTGTTTCTTTTTCTGTTTGTAAAAAATATGGACAGCTCGCATGTACACTCCCTTTCTTGATTTTATTTCCATATTCTTTTAGGGATGTATCCCACATGACGGGTCTTGCATGAATCTAATTAACTGTTTTGTCTTTACTTTTGTCCACTCCATTTTTCTCACTAATAAGCATTGAATAATATGTATGGGCCAGTTGTCTATATTTTGTCTGGCCGAAGTTAGTGGGCCTGCACGAAGTGACCCGAATACATATTGCATTCAAAATGTTACTGCCAATGGAAAACAGTTTTGTTTAGCCGAGACATTGAATCAGCATGTTATGCAAGACTTGTTCAGTGGAGACAATCGTTTACTGCTGACATTTTGAGCTCAGCGCATTGAATCAACATGTTTTGTTGATAGTTGATGCAGTGGAGACCTGCCTTAAGCCATTTCCAAGATATCCGTTACTAATGGTTTGAGTTGTTCATTCTTATAAAGTCCTAGTTTAAGTTGTTTCTCTTGATTGCATGGTAACAGGGTGGAATTTTAAGGTCAGCATATAATGTCCACTTCATAAACATTTGACACTGCTGTTCCCTTTGTATCTGACAATGTGTAATGTAGCTATTTCTGCAAAGGTTTATCTCAGTTAAAATTAACTAGATAGAAAAATAAACTTTAGTAAGAATAATTTGTATACACACTAATAAATGATAGAGTAAAAGTCATGTAAATGTAGCACATCAGTTTTTCTTAAGCAGATTCAATTTCATATTGCTAAACAAGATGATCTTCCCTCTATAAATCTCAATGCCAGTCACCACTGTTGTTATGCTGTTTTTCAACTTCTTCCTACAGCCCTCAAGAAACACCTCTCCTCTGCTGCTAGCTGAGTACTCCGAATATAACAAACTTCATGCTGTAAATGACCAAAATTATGTTGCATTTTTGTATTTTGAGCTTCCTTTGCCCACTTATGAGCAATTGAAGTTCATGTTATAACTTGTCTGAATTTTATTTAACGGAAAGTGTGAAGACTTTCCTTCGCACATTATCTGCTATGACTTGTCACCAAACTGTTCATATGGTTTTATATAAATTAACAACTCTTAAGGTAGCAACAGTAACATGAATGGCAGGCTACATTTATTGGATGTTCAGCAAACCAATGTGGAATGCAATTCAATTTCTGGATGTTTCCCTCCCTTGTTGCAGTTGGTAGAGAAGGCCACTACCTTCCCCATGTACATATTTTGCCATGCTTCCATTGTGAAAAAAATTTGCAATTTTTGTGAAACTTTGATTTAAATGATCTTGTGCACAACAGTGATGTGCAAGTAGTTATATTTGTGATGCAGAGGGATGTAAAGTTGGGGATTGTAAATACACACATCCAAGAAAGTCTCTCTCAAACATTAGGTAGCAAGTATGAATCCAAATTTGATATTTCAAGGTAGAATATACAGGGTGTTTCAGAATTTGGCTGATTAACTTAAAGGGATTATAGAGGTGTGTTGGGGGAAGAATTGGAGATAAGACACTTATGGTCCCAGTGTGCATGATTTTGTGCAATAAGCCAAAATAAGTTTGAGCCAGTATGCCACTGATACCACCTCAATGGTATGTGCAAGCATTTGTTGCACTGCCAAGAAGTGTACGCATGTGGCTCAGTGGTAAAGTAGATAGTTTCAAGCCAGTGACACCAGATTCCATGTTCAAGCCCTGCTGAATGATTCTCTCTTTCTCCCCCCACTTTCTTTAAGTTGTTGATTGTGAAGGATATTGAATACTGCACTGCTCTATTTGTTATTACTGCTGCTGTTAATTGTAATTAAGCAAATCAAATGAATGAATTTTGAACAGGAATATACTGTACAGGAACATAAGATACTGTAATGTTGTAAACATACACATAATATATAATCAGAATCCTTTATGTAGGCGACTTTAAAATTGGCATTACCATGACCTGGGACTAATACACTTTTGTACTTACGAATTGAAAGAATGCGCTATTAGCTCTGGGAAACAAGTAACTAGTGTGCAAGGCAAATCAGTCACATTCTTGCATAAGCTTTATTTACTCACTTCCAGGAACTGTAGAAAAGCATATTTCTTATTCAGATATTAGAAACAGCTAATAGTGAGCATTCCTATTTGTGAACTCTGATTTTCTGAAATATTTTCCTTTTGGGAAGCGCCAGTGAATTACAAAATAGCATTCCTATACATTTGCAGAAAGTCAAATAGACACCTATGAAAGTGCCTGTTGCCACTTGCATGGATAGCTCACTGGTAACGTCGTTGGCTATAGTGAAATAGCTCTGTGTTGGATTCCTTCTGTAGAATAACTTATTTTTCTGCTTGTGTTTAACCCTTTGCAATGCATAGCGTAGTAAAGCGTAGTGAAATGATAAACGCCCTGCTGCGCATAGCGTAGTAGAACGTAGTAAATGTGTTTATCGTTTCATATAGGTTCTGCTTATGCTGACCTCAGCTTTTAGGAGCTGTGTTGATGTAAACGTACTCCTACTGCATTGTTCCAGCGATTTCGCAAGCCAGAATGTAATAGCAAACCATAAATAGCACTGTTTACAGCCCGGTGCAGTTGTGTAAGTAAGCAGTTTTCTCTCGCATTTATAGCCATATTAGTACCATGGAGGCTGTTCCAAGTACATCACGGTCTAGAAAACGCTGTAGTGAAAAGGTATTGGTAACAGACGAGGAAATACTTGTAGCAGTTTACGAGGAATTAGATCGCGAAAGTAGCTCCGACGAATCTTGGTTTGGTGAGTTAGTGGAAGGAACAAAGTGACAAGAGTTCTGAGATACAAGTAGCAGAACAGGGGGCACTAAAGCTAGTGAAAGACAAATTAAAACTAAAGCAGTACCGGCACAGTGGACCTCAAATTTGACTTTCAATAAGTTAGAAACATTTTCATCCCCTACAGGTGCAAATCATTTCTATTCCTACAGGAAGTCCAGAAATAGATTGTCTTAAACTTTTTGTAGATTCCAATTTTTGCGGAAAAGTCGCGGAGGAAACCAACAGATATGCAGCTCAGATTCAAGCTAAAAAGGCGGATCCAAAATGGGAAGTTACAAATTCAAGGGAGATACAGGCCTATTTAGGTATTTTGATATATATGGGGATGGTGGATTTACCTGAAACCAGAGATTACTTTTTGGGGGATTTTTGCATTTGTCCAATTGTAAGACAAGCAATGACATTGCTCCGCTTTCAAAAGATATCGCAGTACCTTCACCTGAATGACGAATCTGCAAGGCCACAATTAGGGGTAGATTCTTACGATTATCTGTATAAAGCACGACCTGCTTTAGACATAATCAAAAAGTTTGCGAGTGTCTACAAACCCAATCGTGAACTTTCTGTTGACGAAGCGATGGTAGGCTTCAAAGGACGCTTCTTTTTAAAACAATATATGCCTGCTAAACCAACAAAATGGGGGATAAAGGCATGGGGTATTGCAGATAGTAAAAGTGGGTATTTATTGGAATGTAAAATCTATCTGGGGAAAAAGAGGCGAGAAACAGCGATCTTCTACTTGGGGAACAGGTTGTTTTAGACATGTGTGAAAAATATACGGGGTTTTGGCATCACGTATATTTTGATAACTTTTTTACTTCCACGCGGCTGATGAAATTACTTTTGGACAGGAAAATGTATGCATGTGGTACAACTCGTGCTGGAAGGAAAGACTGGCAAAACAATTTTCAAAGCCAAAACAACTGAAATTGAAAAGGGGCGAATCTTGCAAACTGCAACATGAAGGTGTAACTGCAGTTGTTTGGCACGATAACAGGGACGTTCTTTTATTATCTACCAACTCCGATCCTAGAACTGATGGGGAAGTAGAAAGGAAGAGTGGCAAGGGAAAAGAACAAATAAAGATACCTTGTCCTAATGCAGTGATAAACTATACTCGTAATATGGCAGGGATTGATCTGGCAGACCAAAGGAGGGAGTATTACGGTGTCGGCTGACCCTCAAAAAAATGGTGGAAATACCTGTTCCATTTCGTAGTGAATGTTGCTATCGTTAATAGTTTTATTATATACGATATTTCGAACAGACCTACTCTACAGTTCATGGCAATAGGCTTCTTTACTACAGGCAAAATTTAGTGCAACAGTTAATCGCAGACTTCATGTCACGCAAGCGAGCAGGATTTCAGCATAGCCTACCTCCCGCACCAAGTTCTCTTCACACCCTCGTAAAAATTAAAGGCCGGGTGAAATCGTGTGCTCAGTGCATAGTGAAGAAAAGGAAAACACCATCAGGTCGTGGCATACAGTCACAATACAAGTGCAAACAGTGTGACATTGCGTTGTGTAGAATTAGGTGCTTCTTCAATTATCACGAGGCAAAGGGGGTGGAAATTCAAAACTAATACAAGGGTGTACATATGAAACCATTAATAATCTTAAGTGTGTATATAACATTTGTATGGTGCAAGAGAATACTCTAGCTAACATGTTATGGACATGCTGTAAAATCTTCACTGCA
Organism: Deroplatys truncata; assembly: GCA_030765065.1. Classification (NCBI taxonomy): domain Eukaryota; kingdom Metazoa; phylum Arthropoda; class Insecta; order Mantodea; family Mantidae; genus Deroplatys; species Deroplatys truncata. Next base: position 135,064,472 of record CM060990.1, on the reverse strand, counting down.
ATAATGGCAGGGATGTAAACATTTTAAGGGTGAGTACCATAATAATTTTGCATAAATTATTGTAGTTATTTTACTTAAGTATAGCAGACTTTATTCCGGTTTTTAATATCCTAAAGTAACGAATTCCATTGCTATTAATATTGCGGAGTTATAAAGATGCATTGCAAAGGGGTGCATGTATATAAGTGTTTGTCTACAAAGGGGTTGAAGTTTGCAGTTATAAATTATTGAAATAATTTATTTAAAGGTGAGTCGAAATTGTTACACTAACATCACTTAAGTTTACTCACTTAACATGTTTCGGGAAACGGTTGTTCCCATCCTCAGAAGTTAATTCGACTGGCCCCTGTTGTTGGTGTTTCCGTTTTTTGGACTGGATCCTGTGGTGGCATCTTGTCGTGGAGAAATGTACTTCCAGAGAGGATTTGGTGGCGGCAAATCAAAATTCATTAGATGTGTGTTGTGTTTTAGAATGGTGATCTTCTCCCATGCATCTAATTCGGCTGCAAATTTGGCTGGTTTACTAATGTAATATTGGGTTTGATGTTGTGATTAGTGATCCAAAAATGGTGTGAAACTGCAGATTTGTCCATTTGTTTGTATTTAATACATCTCATGTATTAAAGAAGAACCTAACCTTTGGCATATACAGGAAGCCAACACACTCTACTAATTACATAAAAAATAAGAGTTTCAATCCAACCACACACAAACATGCAGTACTAAACAGCCTAACACATAGACTGGTATATACCCCCTTAAATAAAAAAGAATACCAGTTAGAATACCAGCATATAGTAGACACAGCAATACATAATGGGTACAACAAAGCAACTATTGACAAAAAAATTGAAAAATTCAAACGACAGATGCACATCAGAAACGCAACAAATCTCAGCCAGCAAGATAAAGAGCTAAAGTTCAAGAAATTCACATACCACCCAGGAACATTTCACAAATTTAAGAAGATTTTCATGAAACATAGCATCAGCCTAGCTCCACAGAACAAATTTAACATAGAGAAATTACTTTGTAACAAGTTAAAAGACCCCATTCCACAAGACAAAAAAGCTGGAATCTATAAAATCAATTGTTCAGATTGCAATAAAGTATACATAGGTAAGACAAAAAGAAACTTAGAAACTAGGCTAAAGGAGCACATGAGATGTATTAAATACAAACAAATGGACAAATCTGCAGTTTCACACCATTTTTGGATCACTAATCACAACATCAAACCCAATATTACATTAGTCAAACCAGCCAAATTTGCAGCCGAATTAGATGCATGGGAGAAGATCACCATTCTAAAACACAACACACATCTAATGAATTTTGATTTGCCTCCACCAAATCCTCTCTGGAAGTACATTTCCCCACCACAAGATGCCACCACAGGATCCAGTCCAAAAAACAGAAACACCAACAACACGGGCCAGTCGAATTAACTTCTGAGGATGGGAACAACCGTTTCCCGAAACATGTTAAGTGAGTAAACTTAAGTGATGTTAGTGTAACAATTCCGACTCGCCTTTAAATAAATTCAATACACATCACTGTTTCTAGCTTCTTTTCATTACAATATCAACGTATTGAAATAATATTTATCTTATTTACTTCAACCAATTTTAAATGAGTTATGAATTAATCAATTTAATTTAGCTACTAAAAGATATAATTATGCGTGTATATAGGTCACTTTTAGTTTAACAACTGTAGTAGCAGCTCGGAATTTAAATGGACACAATTCTGCTTGGAGAACAACTAACTAATACTCTATGCGCAGCAAAGGGTTAAGATGCGAGTTGCATGCATACGCAAATAGCAATGGTAATTTTAATTTCTGGCCTCTTGTGAAATTAAAAGCTACATTTCCTTCTTCATACATTATCTCTAACATTTAGACTTTGTTTTTGTAAATTTACACCACACCTATATTAGACCATCATGTTATTGATGTATTGTTTAAAATGCATGTGCTATATCATTCCCTGTTTATTTCTTATATGCATGTAACAGAATATTTATTGCTGCTTCTTTTGTACGTTATATCATTAACTTTTACACTTTACAAATTAGCACTGAATATCGCCATAGTGACCTTCAGAAAGGAGTCAGTGTCTAAGCACTGCAACTGCACTGTGAACAGGAATAGGAATAGTGTTCCTTTGCAATAGATTTAAACAGTATAATAAACCCTCTTTAGAAATGGCTTTATTACATTAAAGCTAAATGGTTTTTTCTTCTGGATTATTCAGAAATTAAAATTACCATTGCTATTTGCGTATGCATGCACCTCTAACCTTAAACGCAAGAAGAAATAAAGTTGTTTTACAGAGGAAATCAAACAGAGCTAATTCACTATAGCCAACGATGTTGCCAAGTGAGCTATCCATGAGAGTGGCAACAGGTGCTTTCATAGGGGTCTATTTGGCTTCCTGCAAAGCATAGGAGTGCTATCCTGTGATTCCCTGGACTTCCCAAAAAGACAATGTGTATTTCAGAAAATCATAGTTCACAAATGGAAATGCTCACTGTTAGCTCTTTCCATATATTTGAAGAAATACACTTTTCTATGGTACCTAGAAGTGAATAAATAAAGCTTAAGTAGGAATGTGACTGATTTGCCTTGCACACTATTTCTTTTCCAGCACTACAGCACATTCTTTTAATTCATAAGCACAATAGTGTATTAGCCCCAGGTCATGGCAATGCCATTTTTAAAGTTGCCTCCATAAAGGATTCTGATTACATATCATATGTATGTTTAGAACATTACTGTATCTTATGTTGTACATTCCTGTTCAAAATTCACTTGTTTGATGTGCTTGATTACATTTAACAGCAGCGGTAATAACAAATGGAGCAGTGCAGTATTCCTATCCTTCACAATCAACAATTTGAAGGGGGGGAGAGAGAGAGGGGGGGCTGGCTTGAGAACTCCCTATTTTACCACTGAGCTGCACGTTTACACTTCCTGGCAGTGCAGCAAATGCTTGCATATACCTTGAGGTGGTATCAGTGGCATACTGGCTCAAATTTATTTTGGCCTATTGCACAAAATCATGTGCTTTGGGACCATAAGTGTCCTATCTCCAATTGTTCCTCAATACCTTTCTATAATCCCTTAAAGTTAATCAGTCAAATTCTGAAACACCCTGTATATTTAGGTTTGAGTTGATTTAGGCCTTTTACATCAATTCCTGTATCTTCAAGAACCCCTTCACTTGTTGCATTCACATGCTAATGTGAAGCATCTATCTTGTATGGAAGGACACTTGTTTGGAAGTATTTACACAGAAAGGTAATGAAAAAATTCTTTAAATTTTCAGACATTGTGCACTGAATATGAAGGGGGCTGCACTGCACTTTGTCAAGCTGTCACTAAACATGTTTCACAATCGGAAGCAGGATCGTTTTTCAGTACAAGGACTTCTCCATTCTGGTGGAAAACCCATGAGGCATGTATGCTAACATTAGGCTCAGTTCATAATCTTTTATCGGAGAAGCTGAAAAGTGGAAATACGCATTTTGATTTAACTGGATTCCTGCAGAATATAGTAACAGCGGATATGAATATGACAGGTAAGAACTTTATCTTTGGTACACTTAAAGGCTATTGATACTAAATTATTTCACAGAAGACAGTCCCTCACCGCAGTTAACAATTACCTTGTCCACATGTGCAAATAAATACAGAGCAGTACAAATGATGTCTTGTCTCCATTGCATGATATTTCATAGCAAGTTTCTTATATAGCACGGAGATAGAAAAAATAATGTAATTATCTTGGAATGGTTATTAGACTGCAACCGCCCCAAAAGATAACCATATGTCCAGTTCCAAAATAGTTAAACTTTTCTCTAACCTGATCTTTAACCAGTTCCTAGAAGTGTTGGACAATATTTTTATTATTTGTAAGGATTTGTTGATTTTAAATTCAAAGTGTTTCTCGTATCTTTATTTTGTTGTATAAATATCATGTAGGATCACAACACATGAATATAAATAGGTAAGTGCATGGATTATATTTGTCAGATAACCTTTTATTACCTTATCACTGCTGACGATGATGATGATGATAATAATAGTAGTAATAGTAATAATGGTGGTGGTGGTGGTAAGCCTGATGATTGTTGAAAATAAATCGTGGCAAGAGTCTTTGCATTTGCTGCTGTCAGCCGTCGCCTCCTATCACTCAGCACACTAATAGCTGTAGATGTTATGCATCCAAAAACCCTATACTGCCACCACCACTGTTGCTGCCATGTGAAAAAGGGCCAAAAAAGGATTAAGTAAAGAGAGAGTACTGTACAAATAAAACACATTCTGTATAAAAGTGTGGGAGGGAGAAGTTACAGAAGAGGTGCGGCAAGAAGAGGACTCCAGCAGAGATGTAGATTGAGCCCTATATTGTTTAATCTGATATGCTAGAAGATTGGAGGTAGTTGTTGGTGTTTTTTTGCCAGCTATACTGCTCTTTTTGCCTGGCACCCTGGCCTTCTGGCTCATCTAATCATCCCTTGCTATCTTTAATCACTATTGCCCATCTTCTTCCTCCATTTGCCTTTCTACATTTCTTATCTCTCTTACTTTTCTAATCCATTTCTCTTTTACTTTCTTTAGGAACTCCCCCATATTCTTATGGAGGTAGTTAGTAATCGTATACTGATTAATAATAAAGAAATCCAAGACTGTTGTACGCAGATACTTGCTGATAAGTTGTACATGGTGGTAGGTGTTAGAAACTCAGTAGATGAAATTGAAAGGTACTGTAAAGAATGGGCTCTTAAAGTTAATGTTGATAAAGGAAGCACAAAGAAATGGTCATGACAAAAGAAAAATCGGGTATAGTGGAGTCAAGAAGATCTCTGTATGGAATAGAGATCTGCTGTACAAAAAGTTTGGGAAAAGGTGGTCATGTTACTGAAAATTTTCTGTAAATTAATTTCAAGTGTTCCTTATAACTGCAGGCGAAGGAGCCATATTAGAATTCGATGGTGAGCATGCAAGGGAGGATTATGGAAAGTGGTAAATATTGGTTTAGAATTTATTGCTTACCACTTACCACAGAGACATATTCTGAAACAATGCTTAAATATACCAGGTGGCCATAATTAAAGAGGAGTGTTTGAGGGGTCATAAGTAAAAAACAGTGATGTCAAATAAATGGAAATTTGGTGTACATTTGTTTCAGACAAGAGAGAGAGAGAAAAAAAAAGTCAAATTGCCACTAGAGGATGAAATGGCACTGTATGGTGAGTGAAAGAAAGCAAAATGTTACTGGTGACTTTAATCCAACACAAAAATGACAATTACGAATGGGGCACAACCAAAAATCACATGGGGTGAGATCTGGCGAATGGGCAGGCCATTTCATAGGGAATAAATGATTGTGATCATTGATGAAATGTTGGACTTGCTACACCTCCAATCTGATGTGAGGGGGTGCTCTGAACTGCATAAACATGGTAGTATGGAGACATCCATGTTGAAGTTCTGGAATAATAAAATTGGGCAGCATTCATTGGTATCTCTGTGCATTGGCAGTGCAAGTCTTTATTCCAGTTGGTGTGCATTCTTCCAAAAAAGTACAGCCCAACTATGAACGATGCAGTAAAGCCACACCATGCTGTCACTTTTGGCGAGTGTAAGGGAATCTGCTCAAATGCCCAAGAATCCTCAGAAGTCCAAACATGATAATTGTGTGCACTGACAGTAGCATTCAGGTTAAAATGGCCTTCATCACTCCAAAGGTCTTCCATGGCCATGCCTCCACCTTCATCCGGGCTTGGAAGAGCAGTGAAAACTGTAATGTGCATCTGTATCCGGAGCATATGGTTGTTGGATATGCTAATCTTGTAAGGGGAAAATTTCAGCACTTTGCACAAACATTTCCAAACAGTTGAATAGGACATATCCAGTTTCCAGGATATTGCCCGTGCACTGCTGGATCTCTGCTCTGCATTGGCTTCCACTACAACAGTTGCCAAGTCTTCATTGCAAGAAGATTTGCGTTCTTGTCCTGGTTGCACTTATAAAGATCCAGTATGCTCAAAGCTTGAGAGCATCTTTTGCAGTAGTAATGATCTGGGACCTCTCATAGGTTCTTTGCTGTTTGGAATAACCAAAGTGTAACAGCAGCATTGCTGTTATTTTGGTAATAAAGCTTGATGAGCAAAGTACGATCACGTATGTAAGCAGAGCATTGCATACACAAGTCTATCCTAATGACTACAAAGACATGATACCTATTGAAATTGCCGATGAGACCTGCACCACCCCCATACAGTGCTACTTTGTTCACTGGTGGAAATTTTTGGAACTATGTTTTTCTTCTCAAAATGGAATTCCCATTGACTGAAACGTATGTACACCAAATTTCAATTTATTTAGCCTCACCATTGTTTATTTATGATCCCCTCAAATACCTCCTCTTTAATTATGACCACCTTGTACAAGAAAAGTGTGCTCACTCAAAGAATTGGCTAGATGAAATTAGGTACCAACTTGCAATAAACATTATGGGTGATGTATAGTTAGGAAGAGAGGGTATGTTGAGATTCTGGGAGTTGGTCGGATGCCAGTTGGAAGATGTGGACATTCAGAATTTATGGGCAATGTTGGAAAGAAAAAGTTCTCTAAATTTTATAAGGATTTGGAAGTAATGATGGGAATGATATGTACATAGAGAGGTGTAATAGGGATCAAAGACAAGGTGTTGCATGGTTTAAATTGGAGTTTGGAGATTAAATGATTATAGGGGATGGATAGAAGAAGGAATTTGCCCTATATGCAGGGATAAAGATGATGCAATCCACATTTTATTACAAAAGCAAAGGCATGGATTCCTGGAGGAAAGGGCTTATTCAAAATAAATGGTTGAAGATTGAAAAAGAATAGTAATAATTCAAAATGTTTTTTGTAATCAATCTCAGATTATTAATTTAGGACAGTTCTTATTTAAAGTTGAGAAGAAATGTATCTGGTCAGTAAATTAATTTGAAGTATGGAGCACAAACCAGTTTAATTATAAAGTATAATTGTAGTTTGGAAACAATGATGTATGAGCTATTAAAACAGTTGTAGAAAGTAGTGTTATTTATTACTTTGTATGGCCTGGAGTAGAACCTGGTTTAGCTCCAGGCCATATAAACAGTGTAAAGAGCTTGGTACAAACAAATGAAAAAGATTTCTCAATCTATATTGGTGCATGGAAACTACATAAACTGTAATGCAGCTGTTGTATAGTTCTGCTGAGCAACACATTCCAGTGAGGATTTCTGGTGCATTCATTCTTGTATAGTCTTGGTGAAGTCTGTCTTTGACCGGTGAGATAAATGATTCAAGCTTCCAGGAACTGTTGGGGACTCCAATTGTAATATTTTGAAAAATTCAGAAGATCCTCCAAATGTGTTGCCATGTAGATGGTAGTCTTGAACCGCAAGTTCCATCATATACAAATAGGCTGGGATCCAGCAATTGTTTGTTCATTCTCTGCATTTTCATACTTCATCAAAAATTTAGAATAATTTTTTTTAATTTCCAAGAGTATTCAAAGATGTTCTTGACTTTTACAACAGATATTTCACCTACATCTCAGTAGCAAGCATAATCAGTCATGTTGTCAAGTAGCTCTGCATGTTTTCTCTGTAGCAACTGAATCAATGCTGGCAGTGGCTGGCTACATCCCTCACATGGCCAGATTGGTCCAGGGATGATCCAATATAATTTTGGTATGAGTGCCTTTTGTGATTGGTACACATGGTTTAGATTAGATTAAAGCGGACTAGTATAAGCCTTTCAACATCTCAACACTGCGACCTTTAACAGATCTATTGTGATTACCATACTCTTAAAAGTCCCAATTTTAATTTAATGCTTTTAATATAGCCTATAATTTTCTTGGGTGATATCCTGGAATTAGAAAAAGCGAACTCCAGGTGCCTTATTCTCTATTGGACAACTACTTCATATTTGCAAAGTATATGCTTTGCCATTTCTTTTTCTTCTAAACAGAATCTGCATATATTCACCTCAGCTTGCTCATCTTGTAAAGATGCTCCTTACGAGGGCAGTGTCCAGTAGGAGGCCATTTATCATCCTTGACTCCTGTTTTCTGAGTGAGAATCTTTTGGTAGAACGTTCAATGAACTGTTTTGCATGATTTAGCTTTAGAACTTGTTCCCAATAGCTAGTTATTTTCCTGTTTTTCCAGGCTTTTATCTTACCTTTGATATAGCCATCTAGTACTCCACAGAATGGTTCTGGGCAAATGAATCTAGTATTAGCTCCTTCCTTGGCTAGGTGATCCACAACTTCATTGCCCTCAATTCCTTTGTGTCCTAGCACCCACATTAAGGTAACCTTATTGTATTTCACCAGTTGATTTAATATCTGCAGACAGTCCTCAACAAGCTTTGACTGAATATTGTAAGCACTAAGGGCCTTGAGCGCTGTTTGACTGTCCAATAAAATATAGATCCTGGCACCATAAATACCTTTGACATTTACATGGGCACATGTTTCTATAGCATGTACTTCAGCTTGGGATATGGTGGATTCATTACCAAGAGCTTTTGCTAGGGCAAAGTTAGGCCAACTTCCATACTGGTTCTACTGACAGTAAAATACTTCTATGCAGAATATGTGAGCAGTCGGCGAACTACGAAAAGAAATATTTCATTTCTCGACATATCAGTGCAACCAAACACACAAGTGCACTTTCCAAGGCAACTGGGAAGATTTCTTTGCTTCCAAACGGCAATTGCAACATCGAGTTGAAAATTGAAATCTGCATTTGACTTAACGTAAAGCTTTTATTGATACTGGAATCCCTTTGTGGAAACTACAGAATCCTACAGTGACAGTTTTTGTCAAAGTATATGGACGAATCTGTGCCTAGTGAGTAAAGTTTGCGAAAAGTTACTTAAGTGAACATTATGATGTAATGAAAATCATTAAAGATTAACTGAAAAATAAAAAGAGATGGATTTCAATCGACGAGTCAACCGATTCTACAGGTCTTTTATTTCCAATGTCATTGTTGGACCATTAGATCCTTCAGAGGTGAATCAATAAAAGCATTTCTGCTTACAACAGTGTGTCTGGAAATAGTTAACAAACTATTGCACAATTATTTACCAATTGATTACAGTTACTGTGCCTGAAGAAATTAAATACCACAATGTATTACTTTTCATCTCAGATGCAGCACTATACAGAAAAAAGCTGGGACAACTCTAAAAGTGCTATTTCCAAACACGCTTCACATGACTGCATAGAACATGGTTTTCACTGGGTGTCAGAGGAGATATGAGCTTTTTTCCGAATATCGACAAATTGATTTCCAGTATTAAGAAGATCTTTGTGAAAGCCCCATCAAGGATTTGGACATTTAAAAACATTGCATCAGATATACCTCTGCCCCCTGAACCTATCATAAGATATGGGGACATGGATTTCACAGCAGTTGACTATGCTTCAAATTTCAGAGTATAAACTAAGGTGGTTGCCACTCTGGAGGATGAAGCATCTTCAATTGTAGTAGCAAAAGCTTCTTGAATCCTCAGAAGTGAGAAATGACTGACTTTCATTACTGCAGAGTTCAGTTTTCTGCCACAAGTGATCTGCCAGCTTCAAGAAAGGGGTCAGCCTTTGACTAAGTCAGTGAAAATTGTGGATGTTGCAGTGCAAAGATTGGAGAGTGTGCCGGGGAAATGTGGTTCATTAGTTAGGGAAAAGTGTAAAATGGTGTTTTTGAAAAATTATGATCTTGACAAACTTGGAAACATTTAAAAATTTCTACAAGGTGACAATTCTATTGCAGTAGAGATGTATCCTACAATAGTTCTATGTTTTAGATTTGCTCCAATTACCCCTGTAGATGTTGAGCTTATTTTCTCAAATGAAAAATGTAATCTGACAGGAGGCACAACATGACTCCAGAAAGTTTAAAAAAAAAAGCATTTGGTTGTCGTGTGCAGCCAATAAGGCATTGTAATGCATAGGCCTTCAAGACACATTTTCATTTTTCTGTCGAATACAATTGACATTTTGTTTAAAACTGTAAAGTTACATTAAAAATATAATACAACACGATTTAACATAAATATGCTGATAGTGCGATTGTCTGAATAGTGCAATCTAGTAAATAGGCATAATGTAAGGTTTTTTCTGTATTGCCTTTTATTGAATATTTTAGCTATTTATAATGCCTTTTTGCCTGCTTATTTTAATGATTTCTAATTCCTAAACTTCCAGTCTGTGGTGCGAGATTCTCCTCTTTAATTCACAGATAATTTTCATGCGACCAGTTAGGTCACCTGGTTTAAATGTCATAATTTTTCCTCCCTCTTATGATGACAAGATCATCTGCATATCCTTGAGCCTCAAAGCCAGCACTTGCCAATTTCTCAAGTGTATCAACCACCAAGGTCCATAGTAGGGGCAAAAGTACCCACCCTCGGAGGCAGCCCTTATTGGACTGTGTATTTTATTTGTTTATTTTATTTATTTTTTATTTATTTATTTTTCACTTCAGAGATTGGCCGTGATATTGCAGCATTGTAACATGGATATTATCCATTTAACTATGGTGGAATTTATTCCCTTCATCTCTGCAGCCTTTTTAATGGATTCATGCTATCAAAAGTTGCTTGAATATCCAGAGAGGTGCAGAGCAATCTTGGCAACAAGACTGTGGAGGTTGGATATTGTTGATTTGCCTGCTTGATAGGCAAATTGTGTTTTTTGAAGTCACTTTAGGTTATATCTCGCTTCTAATGTAATTGTTAGGATCTTCTCCATAATTCTAAATTGGAAGGGGCTTGGACTAATGGGGCAGTATGCATTAGGCTTTGTAGAATCATTCATACCTGCCTGGTAGGAATACCACCCCAAAATTCCTCCATGCTAGAGTAATATAACCTAGTCTGAGGCTTGCATTAGATGACCTTAGTATAGGTGTAAGAACCTCTTGACCTTTTTGTAAAAGAACCGGGAAGATTCCATTTCCTCCTGCAGCTTTATACATTGAAATGAGTTAATGGCCCATTTTATATAGTTTTGGGGTGAAGATGCATCCAGCTAGACTTCTGGCTCTATTGCTGTGCACTCCAGGAGCAGGTTCATTCCATAAACCTGTTCTTCCTCCTCAACTATGTTAGAATTGGAAAAGTAAGTCTGTAATAGGAATCTCAATGTTTCCTCCTGATTCTTAGTATACTCCTCATCTGAACTTCTTAAATAGCTAATATTATTAACATGGCTTTTTGATAGGATCTTGTGCATTTGAGCTGCAGTAGACATTTCATATATATCTTCACAGAAGCTCTTCCAAGTCCTCCTTTTGGATTTCCATAGTTCTTTATTGTAGTTGGTTAGAGCCTTCCTGTATTTGCACCAATTACCTGATATTTTTGCTTCATTTGAAGAGCTTCCTAACAGTAGCTCTCTGTTTAGCAAGTTGCCTATTCCACTAGGGAATATTCCGCTTGCCCCCTTTAGCGGTAATTGGGCAACATTGTTCATACGCTGTTATAACCAGCTTATGAGTTGGGTTGCAGTGTACTCCAGTTGACGGTCTAAATGTTTGTCAAAATCTTACAATTTTGACTTTATGTATTCTGGGTATGTTGCACAGTCAGCCGAGGAATTCTGACCTCTACATAACCAGTATAGCTCGCCTCTATTTTAAATCTCAGATGTCTATGATATGATGCTGAGGCTTCATTGGAAACATACCAGTTTTTAATCATATTGCTAACATAAGGACTGGCCAAGGTTAGATCTAAAACCTCATGCCATCTAGTGCTCAACAAAGATAGGTTTGTCTCCTCTGTCTGATCATGTGAATATTATTATTTAACAAATATTACAAGAGGGACACAACTCTAGTGTTGTAGTCTGCTTTCCCATATTGCGGGGTGCGCGTTTCCATCACATCAGATGATGAAGTGCTTGGATCTTTTGCAGTGCTTGATAAGCTCCTAACTACTGTGGCTTTCAAAAGAGATGTTTGTCCTTGAGTGCTACCAGGCCGGCAACCAATCTGATGCATACCAAGTGAATCCCCCTCTAATAAATACTATTTGCGCTAAGAAAAAATATTCAAATTTTGCAAAAAAAAATAATCCACGAGGAAGGTAGGGAGTAATGTTTGTTACACAACCGTACAAACCACATTTTTAGCTTAAATAGTTTTCATAATACAAATAAATTAGCATACCCATATACAATAGAATCTCGTTAGTACGTTTTTGCAGGGACCCAAGGTTTTGGACGTCATAGGCAGGAAAACGTGTTAATGAAAATACAAAATCTGCCATTTAAGAACATAGTTGTGCAATAAAATCTATAATTACATCTCCATGGGCAATTGAAATAGATTTTGAGTAAAATTTCTTACTGAATATGACCTGTGTTTCCATGTTAAATTCAATGTGTGTTCAAATGGATTTGGATACACAAAGCCCGAGAATAAATAATTTAAGCTTTTATGTTGGTGAACTTGGATTTTTGAGGTTAGTGAATGTTTTGGGGAAAATAAATTGCAAATTTTGGAAGCGAAAATAGTGGCTTTGCTGTGTGTTTTATTACACATGTGATAACAATTTCCGCTAACAAAAGAAAACAAAATTATGTGCATGCATCATGTTATGAGTGCAGTAGACGATAGTATCTTTGGCATATTAAATACGATTTGAATATGGTAGGTGTTTCCATGCAGCAAATTTCATTCCGATCCTCTTCTGATCCTACTTTCCAAGAAGAAAGTTTTGTTTTAGCATTTTTCCCTTCTTTAAAAGTAGTTTCAATCAATTAGGTTTGCTAACAATTGTGTTTAACGCTGACAGGAGAATGTTTAACTTCTGCACAATATCCACGTTTCATATTTGGATTGTGATCTACTTCAAGGATTTTCAGTTTTTCACTGTTGGTTATTTACCACACTTTCTTTTTTTTTTTCATTGCAAACGAAAAGTTAAAATACAATCTACATATGTTTGGTCAACACTCAACATTAGAAACTATTGGCGTTTACCATGTCAAGGTAAAGCATTCTCTAACCGGCCCACACAAATACATACATACAGACAGACAGTCAGTTTGGTTTCCCCTACATTGATCATTCCAGCACCAGGCAGATTTGCATGCCCTAGGGTAGTGTAAAAGTGAGAAGAAAATATGAAAAGAGTGGGTGTAATAGGTGGCAAAGCTGAGCATGCAAACGAATCTTATTCGCTGCAGAGCAGAACTCTTCTCATTTGAAAAACTTATTAAGGGAGGAGGTATATATTCAGATTCACACGGGAAGTAGGCCGAGGCAGTGACTACCTCTTCACTACCCCCATGCGACAGTACCTCTATCACTGCTGTTGCTATATCTCTGGTGATATGTTCTGGAACAAAGAGAAATTTAACACCTTTACTAAATGAAAGTGCAGCCCTAGGAATTTCATGATTGGTACTATATAGTAACTTATAAGTGGTGGTTGGAAACTCCTTCACTTGGCCTTGTAGATCCATGGCTCCTGTATGAAGACTATATCCAGGTGTTCCCGAGGTAGGCTCCAGCTGATCACCTGTAAGGCTGCTTTGGAATGCTGGAATTTTGTCAGGACACACCTAATATTCCTAAAATTGCTTGTTGGCATATTAAGGCAATGGGCTGTTTATAGCCCTGTAGGCTTCTGGCCACTTCTTTTACATCTCTTTTTCTCCACTTTAAGCCATAAGATCTTAAGAGTTTGAGTCAGGTTTGCTTGTAGAGGGCTTTTCAGCTATAGCCTTTGTTTTTGCTTTATCCACCGGTTTTGGGCTACCTGACTTAGGCATTTCATATACTGATGGCAGAGCCTTTACTACAGAGGTATCAGAAGGACCTTCTGAAGGTTCTAGTTTCTCTTTCTAGGGGCACCCTTAGTCAAGATCCCTTTGGATTCTTTTAATAGCTTTCCTTTTGGCTAAGCTGAACTTGGCCAAATTTAAAGCTTATCCTGAAAGCTTTCTTTTTCATTCTCTCAGCAGAAAAATGGTCTGTGGAAATGGTGAGCTGAATGGCATTCCCTTCAGCAGCCTTTCTAAGCACACTCCATTCCTTCACCTTGAGTTCTTCATTCTGTGATGCATTGAAGTCCAGAATTTCCTCGTGTCGTTCAGGCATTATGGAAGTAACCAACTAAGTTCATAGTATGAGAAATTAAATTTCCCTCCACGGCCTTTAAGTTAGCCACCCTCCCATGGCCTGAGTTCCTCTGTGATGCGCTAAAGCCATTTAGCAGTGTCATCTCCATCGTAGGTAAGCACTATCCAGCCTGATTTGAAACTGAAGTTAAGGAACTTGGGTTTAAGACCGTCTTCCTTTTGTCCTAGAATTTTATTCAAGATTGAATCTTGAATAACTTTAAGATGTTCCTTAGTTAACATGGTGTGGGGAAAGTCAGCAGCCAATATACCCACACAAACACAGCTAGCCATGTGCTTGCATGTTTATGCAGGGGGAGCTGCAGCACTCGAAGGCAGCTCCTGCTGTCAGCCTATCTCCCCATCACCACTGCTTTGTTTGGGTTTTTTTTGGGGGGGGGCTTTACCTCTGGTGTAGAACCCTTAGATCATGCCCTTTTGGTATTGCCCTCTTTTTCTTTTATTGGCTCTTAAGGCCAAAATTTGGGCTTCCTCTGGTTTGTGACCATGTTTCATCAGTTACTTGAAGCTCTTTCTTGCCGCTCCTCCCAGTTAAAGTTTCTGGTGTTTCAACTGGAGCTTTTCAAAAGACTTCTCAATACCTGGAGACAATTCTGTTTCCTGCATTTCTTTGCTTTTGCCTTCCGTTGACTCTTTCAGCAGCTCCTCTTCCATGAGCTCTTCCTTCTCAGCATGTTGAGGCAATGGTTGTACCTCTGTTTCATGCAAATAAGGGCACATCCCCTTTTTCAATATTTTGAGAATCAATAGTGTCCTGTAAAAAATTGGGAGTTAGTTTGTCACCTATAGTTTCCCAAACTGCACGAAGGCTAATTGAAACTGGAGGGTGCCTGGTATTGGGAGTTTGCATATTAATGACCAAGCTCCCCCTTGGCCATGCAGCCATTGGCATATGCTGTTCCACCTTGGGTTTTGCATACTAGAGACCAAACCCCCCTTTGGCCATACAGCCTTCGGCGTATGCAGCCCACCTTGGCCTGGGTAAGTTGCTTCTTAGTTTGGCAACTTGCTGCAACCTCTCTGGTATAGGTGACCCTGACGATGCCAAGCACCGCCAATACAGCCTGCAAGGTCTTAATTTCACGAGAGCCCCTTCACCAATGACAAGGTCTTGCGGCTTCTAGGAGGGAGTACACCTGGTTTAGCTGTGGATATTTCTGTGATGCTGGGAACCAAGATTTTTAGTTTTAAGTGTTCCTTATTTTTTTATTAAAATTGCTTTTATGCTTATAAGTTTAAATTGTTTCTCAGGGCAAGCATTTGTACTAGTGGGAAGTTGAGGAAAGGATATACGAGATGATGTGTTCTCCCTCTGCTTTTAATGCATGCTGTGCAACTGCAAATTTCTCCTATTGACCGAAGTGGCAGTGTCTGCGATGCATTTTCAATCTGGTATTACTGTAGCAGTGCGTAGTTCCAACGTATACTGCCCCGCATGAACAAGGGATCCAGTACACCCATGCTGATGAGACTGGGTTCCTAAGATCTTAGTAAAACAAAGAAAATTTCAAATTTGTTTGGTTGGGATAAATGTTTATTCACATATTGGCCTTCAAATAGCATAGAATAGCGGTCTGTGTGGTATTTCAGAAAAGAGAAAGAAAAAGAAAGGCCTGGGAGTGGTGAAAAGAAGCCCAGTAGAACACTGCCTTCCATCCTGAAATTTTAAATTTTGTTTATTCTTCATGACTCTGGCCATTAAAGCGATTATTGTTATACTTATTATTATTATTATTATTATTATTATTATTATTATTATTATTAATAATAATCAACTGAATTACTGTTTGCTGTTTTTGGATCAACAATGACTTATAAATGGGGGTGCACAAAAATTCTTAAGAATATTCAAAATCTTAAGACTTCTATTAAAATAACATTAGTTTATTAATAAATGTTCTACTACACAGTGTTTGTTTATGAAGCATAGTCTTGAGTGGGTCAAATTGTCATTGCTGATTTTCTGTGATACATCATGTAAAATGGCAACTTACTTCCATGGACAAGCATTACAGTACATTTGACATCACTGCTTCTTGGATCCTGACATAATTCCTGGAACACTTGGCCCATACTTTTTCATGGATTGGTGTGTTATCTTATTCATTTACTACATAAAATGTAGCTTCATATAGGCCTTCTAGATGTTGATATAAAAGCCTTCAGAATAGGAATGAAAATGAAGTACAAATCAATTTTGTGTTGAAATAACAGAAATTCACTAGTTTTGGCATGGTTTCTCAAACTTAAGGTGTCAAAAAGTGTTTACAAAATATTCAGTTGCTATTATGACTAATCAATGTGAGTTAAAAACATTGTTGGGCAACCTGTTAGTTATAATTGTTAAATAATTGGTGGCAAACAAAAAAAGAATGTACAGTTCAAAATAACATGGAATAATAAAATGGTGATCATCCAGTAGAATATTTCTCTATAATTACTATAAAAGCTGGTGAAAACCATAAAATACAGTGAATTGTTTTATAATTCATGGATTTGGGGTTTGTGGTTGTTTATTAAATTTGCATTATTTCATTATTTAAATTTACCATTAAACATTGCATAACATGTAAATGTGCAAAGAATATAATTTCAATTGAAATACATTTTGTTTTATTGTAATTTAACAAAAACTAATACCCTATCAGTTCGAAAGGTAATGCTCTGATAATAAAAGAGTACACTGTTATGTTTGCATGTATGTATATGATGCATCCCTGCTTCCAAATATAGCAATGTGCTTAATAATATTGCAGCCATTCAGATTTTATTGTGCTATTCAGCTCTTGAAATACATGTGCAAAATACCAGAGGTGCTTTTTGGAACATAATTTTAGGATGATGTTGCATGTGAATTTTTTATGCGAGCTAAATGAACAGTAATTGTAATAAGCATGTAGTTGCATTATTATTAAAGCAGTACATTACGAATTTGCATGTTGAAAGGGAGGGGAGCATAGTCCATTTGATACTGAAACATAGAAACATGACCCGATGCAAAATAATTTAAAGTTAGGCAAGTAATGTAACAGTACCAAGAGTATGTTGCTGTTATGATTGTATAAATTCTGGAGGAGATATTTGATTGCTGTGTGTGGAACTGGAATGATAGAACTGTTACTGAAATGTAACTCTTTGCCACCCATACTACTGTGAATTTGACACTAGCCAACCTAATATTCTCCAATTTACAAACTACTTCAGTACATTAAGTACCTAGGATGTAGGATGTGTTTGTCAGAGGGGGACATCTTGTCACTGCGACCAGCTTGAACTAGTGTGGCTACACCCCCAGGAGATAGGGAGGAGGTGAAGGAGCCATAGGTACTCTCAGGTCCGCAGGCAGACAGATGTGAAGAAGTCCCTAATATTTCCAGTTTGAACACCTGCGCACCAGTAGAGGCAAAGAATCCCGAGAGGGGGGGGTGACAAAGCAACTAACAGGTGGGACAATGCACCTTGGTGTTCATGGTGAGAAATTTTTTCCAATGAGCAAGCATCTGCGCCATCTGTCCAACACTGCCAGCATTGCAGGGCCTGAAAACACATCGGAAACCTGAAATAAGAGGAAATGGGGGGGGGGGGGAGAAATCGTGGTAGAATACACCACCCCCAGCATTCACCTAGGCGACCAGGGAAAAAACACCACAAGAAACAAGAACACCATGGTCAGAGTGGGCTGTCACCGGGGATCGAACTTGGGACCTAGGCTGCAGACATTGCTGCCTGAACCATCCTGCTCGGTTTTTAAGTACCTAACATTCTTGCAAAAGTATAATACAGCATTACCCTCTAGAATCTTCAGAAATAGATTGTCTAAAATAATTCCTAACACAATTTCAGAGCTGCCAACATAGAGATAGGCACAGTGACCTCTAGCAGCCATAAAACAAACTCCTTGCACCTACAATGGATGGTGTTGCTCTCTGCTATGCTGAACAGCATCTATGGAGATCGACAGTAACTGTTGACAAAATGTCGCCTCTATTTGAATTTCTGACAAACTGCAATGTAAAGCTGTTCTTTCAGAGTAAAAGAAATGCAAATTTGTGTAATTTTATGAAAACTTGAAAATTATCTTTGCAAAAATTTGCCTTATCCCAAATGCAAAATTCCAAAGATTCCTACATATAACTTATGAGCTTGCATTATTAAACAGATATTAGTCTGAAAATAAAGTTATAAATAAAGTTCCCTTTAATTTATATAACCTTTTACTTGTTTTAAAATTCACAATTGCTGTTATAAAAGGAATGTTAAGTAGTAATTGTATCTATTCATTGAGATAGTGTTTGCATTATTTTAACATTTGCAAGAGAACTTCCTATTGATAATGCAGCCTTTATCTTTCTCTTATCATTTTCTTAAAACATCTCCTGGTTTTCAAATTTTCTTTATGAGAACACAATAATAAATCATGATGAACATTCTATGAACCTCCATTCACTGTACCTGATGTGCACAATGCATGGACACAGTGCACACTACATTTATAATGGCATCTGAAAATAGTAACTTCTGTAAGATATAAGGAAATACTTGGATGTATTTCTGGTAAATTGAATTGGAATAGTCTAACCCTTGATGCAATTTCATAAATACAAGCAAAACAACAAACATTTTTATAGTTACAGCTAAAGTGCTAAATCTACAATCTAACAAGTCTAACATCCATGTGTATGTTACTTCATGATGCATAACCCAGGGTGATCTGTGTAATGAAGCCCCCACTATTTAAATATTTTATCAGTTTATATCGTAATTCTCTCATCTTATCTGCTCTAATCCTTTCTCCCTTACTTTTTCCAAATATTCTCAGATTTTATTTCTGTTTTCCCCATATCAGTTAACATATTAAGAGCTATAATTTCTTTCCGTAATTTGCCACATTTTATTTCCATATACCCTCCCTCCATCTCTTCACATCACATTCTGATAAACAATGAAATATTCCTTATAGCTCCCCCCCCCCCACATAATGCATCCTTCTCCATTATACCCTTTAAAAACAGTGCTCCTGATCACATCCATGCAAACCCTTCCCTCCCAAATTTATCACAACAATCCACATATTTCTCCCTTTTCCGATCCTTTTTAATTATTCAATATCATTTTAAAGAACTCTCATCTCTAAACTAGTGCAAATCTCTTGCCTATCTAAATCTTCAGTTCTTTGCCTAACTCCCAAAACCGTACTCTACTTTGATCTCAATTTCCATGGCTCCCCCATCCCAATTTCTTGTAAAATTTCCCATACTTTACCCATCCAGCTGTTACTTCTCATTACTTCCATTTGGAACTTCATACTCTTTTAAAACATTGTGATCCTTGAATTTCAAAAACCTATGCCAATATTTTAAAATTCTCTCCATCAAACCTAAGCTTCCTAACTCGGCCAATGGCACTCCCTTCGGTGAAGCTTTAGGCAATCCCAATATCTCTACAAAACATTCTGTGAATTAACTCTATTTTCAACCATCCCTTTGAAGGTCCCCACACTTCCACTCCATTTTTTATTCCACTACTGCTTATTACAGTTTCTCCAACCATTTTGCTGGCATATTTGAAATCTTATTCAAATATATTCTAATTATTCTCATGGCTACCTTACCTTCAGTGATGACATTCTTTCCTTGTGGTTCCAACCCTCCTCTCCTTGATAGCTTCACCTGCAAATCAAATTTAACCTCTTCAAATGCTCCCCACTCAAAAACCATCTCTCGCATCTTTAATTTATCTCTTTTTTAAACACCACTATATTTTACTTTTCAACATTTACTCTTACACCGCATTCTGCATGAAATTTACTTATTTTGTTTGGTGCAGTCCAGTTACTATAGTAGAACATACTATTAAATAATCAGCAAATAACAAACCTGATACTTCTTTCTTTCCTACAACCCAACAGTGTCGATTACACTTTAAGAGTCCTTTCCGCAATATCATCAATAAATAAATTAAACAAAACTGGACTCTATTTGTAACCTTGTCTCAAACCCACCTTCTGATCCACCATCTCTGTAATCCCATATCCTGCATGCTTAAAGTAGAATTTAACTCCATCGTATGCAACTTTTGGGCCTCTGAAATAAACCCTTCACTAAAAGTCCCAGCACCAAATGCAATAAATAATATTCATTTAGTGTGTTTTCTCGCTCCTGCTTACTACATTCGAAGCATTTGCTATTTTGGCCAATGCTTGGTCGGTCCAGTGGGAGTAGATTTACTACATTCGAAGTTTGATGTTCTCATTCACTACTTTGGTCAACCCAGGCGGGGTGGAACTGGCAGCCAATGGCATGTATGTATGTACATACTTGTGTGACGCGATTTTGTGGGGGATAGAGAATGCTTTAGTTTAGCGGTGGCTTGGCGTGGTTAGTTTCTGCTGTTGAGTGTTGGCGAAACGTAATTGTATTTTAACTTTTTGTTTGCAATGGAGAAAGAGAAAGTTCAGCAAATAACCAGCAGTGAAAAACTAAAAATCCTTGAAGTAGTAAATTGCAATCCAAATATGAAACATGCGGATATAGCGCAGAAGTTAAATATTCCTCTGTCAACCTTAAACACAATTGTTAGCAAACGTAAACTAATTGAAACTGCTTTTGAAGAAGGGAAAAATGCTAAAAGAAAACGTAATTGCCCTGGCCAGTTTCCAGAATTAGATGTTCTGCTAAAGTGGTTTGCACAAGCTAGAGCTTCAAATGTGCCAATAGATGGTGCTGTGGTAAGAGCTCAGGCAACACATTTAGCACAGAAGATGGGACTGGATTTCAAAGCGACCAATATCTGGATTGAAAGATTCAAGAATCGACATGGCTTAGTCTACAGATGTGTGCGAGGTGAGGCTGCTGCCCTAGATAATGACGCTGCACTTTTTGAAAATGTAGAAATGTGGAAAAATACAACACTCCCGTCAATTTTGAAAGACTATAACCCGGATGATGTTTATTATGCAGGTGAAACAGGACTATATTTCCATCTTTTGCCAGACAAAACCCTGGATTTTAAGGGCACTAAGTGCCACGGCGGGAAGCTTAACAAGGAGAGGATTACAGTTTTGTTGTGCAGTAACGAAAGCAGAATGGAGAAATTGGTACTGCTGATTATTGGAAAAGCACGCAGTCTGCGATGCTTTAAGAATGTGCAATCTTTTCCATGTAAGTACACTTCCAACATAAAAGCCTGGATAACTTCTGCTGTCTTTGAAAATTTCTTACAAGCATGGGATGCAAGACTGGGCATAAGAAGTAGGAAAATTGCAACCTTTATTGATCCACCTCATCCACCAACTGTTTCAAATTTAAGAAACATAAAGATCATTTTCTTCCCATCAAACTGCACGAGTAAGCTACAACCTTTAGATGAAGCATACGTATCAGAGGATGGTACAGAGAAGGTTGGCTGCACAGAAATCGACCAGAAAAGTCACCGTCTTAGATGCCATGCATTTTATTAGAACTGCTTGGGATTGTGTGATGCAAGATACCATTAGGAACTGTTTTAATAAAGCTGATTTTTGGTGATGCAATCGTGCAAGATGATGAGTTTTCCAAGAGTGAAGAATGGCGCCAAATAGCAGACAACGCTGGTGTGTTTCGAAACATATGTAAACATTGACAATGAAATTGCAGTGTGTGTAACAGCGACAATAGATGAAATACTTGAACAAGTGAAAGAAGCGTCAGTGGGAGATGAAAGTGATGAGTCAGTACCTACAGTATCGGAAGCGATGCAGGCAATGGACATAGTGAAGCAATATGTGTGCAGTTTCAAAGTTAATGACGATGTAATGACTTTACTAAACAAGATGGACAGAAAAATGTTGGCATTAAAACCAACAAAGCCATCAACTATAGATATGTATTTCAAACCAGTGTAAATAGTGTATATTTCACATCCGTTTTTGAGGTAAGATGTATTATTGGATTTTATTACATAAATATGTTCTTAAATTGCAGATTTTGTATTTTGTTAACACATTTTCCCATCTATGATGCCCAAATCCTTGGGTCCTGCAAAAACGTACTAACGAGGTTCTACTGTATACACCAGTACAGCTCTTCTAATTGTGTAATGCATTTTCAAAGTCAGCAAAAAGCATAAATGCTCTTCCTCTTTTGTTCCTCAAATGCTTGCTCATTATAGTTTGGATTATCATTATATTACCAACTTCTGCCTTTGCTGAATCCTGCCTGATATTTTCTCAACTTCCCTTCAAGTTCTAACCATTTCTGAGTTTCCTTTCTAGTTCTAGCCATTCCTGTAATCTGAGAGCCAATGACAGTATAAATTTTACCTAAAGTAGTCAAACTGATTCCTCTATAGTTCCTCGACTATTCAAATCCCCTTTTCCCTTAAATAATGGTACAGCCATACTTATTTTCCAGTTTTCAGGCATTACCTTGCTTATTTTCACCTTTTTAAATAAATTTCAGTATCCTCCCATCTTCGCACGACTTGTAAAACACTTTCCAAAATTCTAATTTGGTATTCATTCTGACTACTTCAATTTCCTTATCTGAACTTTCAATCCTTGCTGCTTTTTTTTTTTTTTATTCAAAATTAACTCTCTTTTTTTTGACAAATCCACACCAGTCAAACTTTCAAAATATTTTTTGCATTCATTTGGTGTAATTTCATTTCCTGTTTTATTTTTCTTGTAGATACTCTTCATAATTGCCCATTTTTCTTTGTCATCTCTTATTGCCTTCTTTACCTTATCCATTTTTGTTACCATTCCTCTTTTTTCTTTTCTAGTAAACATTTATATCTCCATTTCTTTAGCAAAAAATATTGCTTATCCCTATTACTCTGTTCTCCCTCTTGGTAAATCTGTAAATACTTCTCTCCTAGCCTCTGTACATTCATCAAACCAATTAGTACATCTTTTATTGCTTTTCTGTTTCACCGCCATCACACATGTTCTTTTCACTATCAATTCCAGTCTATTCACTACCCACTCTACATCTCCCATCTTCAGCACTTCTTCTATTCCATATTTTATCAACTGAGTATCTGCTGATCTTAATAAGAGTCTGAATACCTCATTTAAGTCCTCCTTCCACTTAAGTGTATTTATGAATTTCAATTCCTTTAATGCTTCATCACATCTATTATTTTCCCTAAACTAATACTCATTAGTAAAGGAAAATGGCAACTATTTACCACTTTATCAATCACTCTAAAACCAGAAGTTTTTCATCCACACCTTCACCACACAGAGTAGTCAACCACACTTTAACCATTTGCATCCATAAATGTAAATTCATTATCACCATCTGCTCCCCTAACACCATTATACATCAACATTTAAATATTGACAATTGTTATCTTCATAAAAATTAATTTAACCCCTTCCTTAGTGCATACTTTTATCACAGCTCTTCCTTACCCTTCCTTCTTTCTCCTCATCGGTTTCCATAGTTGCAGACCTTATCTGACTTTCTCCTACCATAGCATTAAAATCTCCCATTGTAATAAACTTGTATTAGGATAATTTTCCCTTAAATCATCCATATCTTCACTAAGCTCAGAAGATTCCATCATAAAATTCCAATGCTGCAGGTGGGTTATATACTACACCCAACACCAAACTTAATCCACGCCTGTATTTTCAACCATATCACTTGTTTACCTTCCCTTAACTCCTCACAGACCTTAACTCAGCTTACAAATACACCTACACTACCCAGAAACACTACCTCTGTTATTTCTTTTTGAACCACACTTTCCTATAAACACAATCACTTAACTCCACACTATCCCTTGCTCAAGCCATGTTTCAACAATGCTATTACATCTCTCAATCTTAAAATTTTAAACACCTCTCCACTGTTCTCTTTTAATCCCAAAAACTACATTCAACCCCAAGCCCAATGCTCTTTCTCCCTTGTTGCACTCTTCCCTACCTTAAAGTTTTTTTAACTTAGCTTTATATCTGGTTATTACTCTGTCTCCTGTCAAGCACCTCTAATATACTGCTCTCCAGTGTTGAGACAACAGTCAGCCTGCCTACATTTGCATTTTTTTTCTCCCTCAGCTGTCTTCAAGGCCGTCGCATCCAGTCTCTCCTGCTCATCTGGTGAGACGCCTTCTAGGTGATGTTGCAACACACACCTCTCCTGATCCATGCGCATTTTTTTCAGCTGATCTCTCCGGTGTCTGTCTTCTCCTTTTGTCATCTCTCTATGCAACTCTTCCCTCCATGTGCATTATTAAGTTGGCAGTCTCCTCATTCCATCGGAATACCACATACAGACTCATATCCTGTTTCCTTCCATTAATCCACAACTCATTTCCTCTAACAACTGCTCTTTTTCCTTCTCCATTTCATTTTTTTTTTTTCCTCAAATAAAAATTACCAGCAGTCTTTCTTCTTTGGCAAAGTCTTGACCAACAAAATTCTTTGTTCCCTTTAATTTCTTCACATTTCTCATGCGTTATTTCTCTTTTCTTCCTATCCTAAAATAGTGCACTATTTCCCATTCGTCCAGTTTCAATTCCAATTTCCTCTCAAATATACCTTTCACTAGATGAATTAATTTATTTTTTTCAATTCCAAATATAATCAAATTCCTTTTTCTTTGATCCACCATGATCTTACCTTTCAATTTATCATTCTTGTCTTAGAAACTGTCAGTTCATTATTAACCTCTCTTGTTAAATTTTGCAAAGTTCTTTTGACCTCCTCCATCCTTTTATCAACCTTTGCAATCTTCCCCATCTTCTTGAGCTTGATCGCATCTTCCGAAATTATTTTTAGCATCGCCAACACTTGATTAAGATACACGGGTCTGGGATTCAGCTCCATTCCTCCAATTATTAGCAATGCAGCTATTACCACTGCTATCCATAACTGTTCTTTCGTGATCAATTTGCTCTCTCCTTCATTCACAAATTTCCTTCCCCTTAATATTCCAATTCCCTACTTGTAAACTTCCAAATTGTCTCCCATCTTTGCAACACAACAGAGCACTACTGCTCGTTAGACCATTGGTGTTAGACCGTTTCTGGTGAAAATAAATTAAACATTATCCTATTTGAACTTCTGGAGCCACCTCTTGCTTTGACAGCAGCTACTCTGTAGGACATATTGTAAACTAATTTGCACAAGATGACTCTTGAAAAATGTAAAGCCATTCCTGTTACAATATCTTGCACAGTATGACAATTAAGAAAAGGACTTTCACATTCATATTCAGAATTTATAACTCTTTAATTAATGAAAGATTTGCAAAAAATGGGAGATTTTGCTGTATTCTAGTGGAAAAGGGTAATAGGAGTGCAAATGGGGAAAGTCTGACTAGAGTGACAGCATCCTATCTACTGTGGAATTAAGTCTGACACCTGCCATGTTAACTATACAGCACTGCATGGTGTGGGAGATGGGTTTACTTGATAGGGTATTGCTCTTCTCGAATATACTTTGAAGTTGTATGGCTCCTTTAGTGGGAGTCCCTTAGTACAATGGGAGTTTTCAGGCATGGATCAGCAATGTCTGCAGCATAGATGTTTATGAAAATGGCTGCAGAAGTGCTGCATTTCACAGTACATATAAAGGTAGTATGTTTTTGTTCTTCAATCCAGGATGCATTATGTTCCTTAACCCCTTATTGCCTGCATTAAGTTCCACTTGGAGGAACAAACTGAAATTCATATTATGAGCTTAATACTAAGAAGTTTGGTCGTGCCCAACCACAAGGTTGAAACTAAGCTAGTATTTAATGATTTTCTTTGTATGGTCAAGAGATTGTAAAGTAATTTTATATATATTGTATATATTACTAAGTGGATAATAAATTTACACACGCGCGCGGCACAAGAAGTTTAGTCTTGCAAAAATTCAAAAGTAACACATTTTTTGCTTGATTGGTAGAATTGGATGAATGTAAACCTGAATTGTTTTAACTTTTGCTACCTTGGAAGTTTCATCTTATTAAGACCCCTTCAGCATTTTTGGGTGCACGGGGGGGGGGGGGGCTATATATACAACCACTTTATTCCTAGTTCTATGTTGGTACCTCCAGACAGTCTGTTTCTCTTTTCTGGTATATCCCTTTGTTGCCTTTAAGAGACATTTGATAGAGGACATTCTCCCCCAGTTTGCAAAATGTACATCAGCATCGCCAGGATTCCAAGGCGTATACTCTTTCAAAATTACATTAAATTGAAATGATGCAAATTCAACATGCTGGGCATTAAGGGGTTCAATCATCTTTTTGCCAAATGTTTAGCCTTCATCTGTAAATATGTAAATGAACTGTTAGTGGGTGATTTAGTGTCATTAAGCACATCTACCATTTATCAGGTTTAACAAGCTAAATAAAATTTGGGGTGACTGATTTGCCCAATGTGTAAATATGCATTTGAAAACCTACTTCTGAATAAGTATAACTTAATGGAAAATGTCTACAAAAACAAAGTTAATTCAAAGTACACAGCTTTGATGTTCTACAGTAATAATACATGAGGTATATCTCTTGTTTGAAAATATGATTTCTGCAACATTCAAAACATCTGCAGTGACGTTCCATGCGATGATCCATAGATAAGTCCAATGTTACAAGTACCCAAAGTGACAGTTATACCTATATTTACTGTTGAATTTTAGCTTATTTTACTTTGTGAGAAATGTCCAGCTTGTGTATATTTGATCTTGCCAGTTTTATTGGCATTTTATTGGTTTTGAAGCTTCCATTTTAAGACTTGGTCTTCATGATTTGTGAGGCTGCTGGTTTTCCTAGTTGTATGGCCTAAAAACCTGCTACTGTTGCTTTGATTTTAAAGCAAATAATGTGGGTTTAAGCATTACCTAAAAGCTCTTATCAGTAATTTTATTTGTAGCTGGAGTCGAGTGCAACACTACAAAAAAAAAGAAAGAAAGAGAAAAAAAAATTGATCACATAATGAGAATGAACCTTTCAGAAAACAGGAAATTATGGGGAACAACCTATCCTCTCCCGTTTTTGTATAACTTTGCAGTAAGCTGAAATACTCATATTACAATGTTACAGGTCATGTCTTCTTACTAGGACGTTGTCTTTGGTTTGGAAGCCGTTATGCTAATTTCTTACCAGCCCCTATGCTCGAACAATTTCTTCAAGCCACTACTACTGCTCTCCAGCCAGGCCAAATGCCCACTATAAGAATTTCTGCAGTGCGGTGAGTGAACTTGCATTTTAAGAGAAGAAATACTTGTGAATTGATTTTAATGTCTATGATTTTAATATTTTGGGCATATAAACAATTTATAATAAACCTTAATTTAGTTCTAAAATTCTAAGGGACACCAATTCTAGAAGAGCATATACTACATCTATTTATGAAACAAATGTTACAAAATGTATTAGTCACTCAAATTAGAATCTAAAAGAAAAAAAAAAAGTCCACCTAACAAGAATTTTTATATCCCAGTAACATAACGGCTCTCTATTGGTAGTGGGTTCTTGAGTGAAGATTTCGTAAGATTCTTAATGTTGTATTTTTTGCATGCTATTAAGCTGCCAATGAACATCCTGAATATTTTACTGAAGACATTGAAAGCCCGAGGATGGTATGTGAATTTCCAGTATGTTTTTGTGTATTTGTCTGGTGGTTTGCTGGTGTTTTTGACTGCTTGGATTCTTGGGAATTGTGTATTTTTGAAACAAATAGGCATTGATTATAAGAGACTTGTACATCCACTTATTGTATACCACACCTGTGTACTGTATTAAATACCTTTAGTGAGAAATATCACTTAAGGAAGAATTAAAAAAATGTTAACGCATGTGCTCTAACAATATGTGATATACAGGTACTTTATCAGTACAGTAATTATTTAAAACTTTTTAACGTTATTTTGTAGAAATAACCTTATCTCCATGACCTCATTTTTAATGGTAATTGCATGTTATTTTCCTAAATCTACAGATTTCGAAATCACTTCCTATGCAGATGGTACCTCCATTTATTTGCAAAGAGGGACATACAGTGGAATCTCGTTAGCATGTTCCTTATTAACATGTTTTCCCGTGTATTACGTTGAATTATAAAAGTCCCAGTACCAAATCGCCAAATGTAATACATAACGTTTGCTTAGTGAGTTTTCCCGATCCTGCTTACTACGTTTGAAGTTTGACGTACTCGTTCACTGTTTTGGCCAATCCTTGGTCAGTCCAGTGGGAGTAGGTGCTTAAACGTTCAAAGTTTGACATCCTCATTTGCTACTTTGGTCAATCCTTGGTTATGGGGTGGATACCAGCAGCCTATCACATGCATGTATGTAAATATTTGTGACACGATTTGTGTGGGCGGGATAGAGAATGCTTTACCTTGGCGTGGTAAATGCCAACGATAGTTTCTATTGTTGAGTGTTGACCAAACATACGTAGATTGTATTTTAACTTTTCATTTGGAATGAAAAAAAGGAAGTGTAGTAAATCAACACTGAAAAACTGAATATCCTTGAAATGGATCACAATCCAAATATGAAACATGTGGATATAGTGCGGAAGTTACACTCCTCCGTCAACCTTAAACATGATTGTTAGCAAACCTAAATTGATTGAAACTACTTTTAAAGAAGGGAAAAATGCTAAAACAAAACTTTCCTCTTGGAAAATAGGATCAGAAGAGGATCGGAACAAAATTTGTTGCATGGAAACATCTACTATATTCAAATCGTATTGAATACGCTAAAGATACTACAGTCTATTGTACTTGTAACACGATGCATGCTCATAATTTTGTTATCTTTTTTAGCGAAAATAGTTATCACATGTGTAATAAAACACACAGCAAAGCCACTATTGTCGCTTCCATAATTCGCAATTTATTTTCTCAAAAACATTCCTAACCTCAAAAATCCAAGTTGACCAACATAAAAGCTTGAATTATTTATTCTCAGGTTTTGCATATCCAAATCCATTTGAACATACATTGAATTTAATATGGAAACACGGATAGTATTCAGTATGAAATTGTACTTGAAATAGATTTCAATCGCCCGTGGAGACGTAGTTATTAGATTTTATTACATAACTATGTTCTTAAATCGCAGATTTTGCATTTTCGTTAACACGTTTTCCTGCCTATGACGTCCAAAACCATAGGTCCCTGCAAAAACGTACTAACGAGATTCTACTGTATAGAATCTAGAGAGCTTAATA
Organism: Deroplatys truncata; assembly: GCA_030765065.1. Taxonomy (NCBI): domain Eukaryota; kingdom Metazoa; phylum Arthropoda; class Insecta; order Mantodea; family Mantidae; genus Deroplatys; species Deroplatys truncata. The sequence goes on along the minus strand of CM060990.1, from coordinate 135,035,111 downwards.
ACTAAAATTAAGGATGTGTCACTATTTAAAACAAAATTTAGACTTGTCAATCTATGTATATTGAGAAATCTTGAAAAATACCTAATTTCAAAACATCTAAAGTTAATTTATTATGGATTAATTCATCCGTACCTACAGTATGGAATTGAGGTCTCTGGCAGCACATGTAGGACCAATAGAACAGTGTTAGTGCTTCAGAACAAAACATGTAAGATATATACACTGTAAATAGCACAGAACCGTGTAGAAATAATTTTGAAATATTAATGTTGTATCATTATTCGGAACAGTACACAACATTCCACATGCAACTTGATAGTTAACATCACCCCATTGTCAGCTCGTGATTCACAATGAAGAGGGTCTGCTACATTTCCATGCTACTGTTAGTCTCTCTCTTTCTCTACCTTCAAGGACACATCACATGGTCACACTGTAACTGACAGTTTGCCTATGAGCTCTGTTTACATGTGTATTGGTGAACATATTAGTTGAAGATTGAGGCTTAATATGGCACCACAGAGGTTTACATTATAACAAATGATTTATCAGGTGTTATTTCAGAAAGAGGAATTATGAAAAAGTGTGATGTTTTGCAACATCATTTCCTGGTGTTTCCATCTTGCATAAGACCATTATATTAAACCTCGTAAAAAAAGGTTTACAGAAATAGGGTCAGTTCTGAATAAATGTAGAAGAGAAGCCACATGTACTTACTGAGGAAACACTCGATCAGAAAGTTTGGAACATTTTTCCCAGAAACCTCTTTGCAGCCTATCGCAAGAAATGGGTGTTTTGATAATCCAGCTCTTGGGGCCAGAAACATTCTTAAATTTAAGCCCTACAGAGTAGTGTATGAATTACTGTCTAGAGATGCGAGTCATGTGAGTTTTTGTAACTAGATTTTAGTAAGTGTTGCCGATGGTGTTGTGATGCCTAAATTTATTATTTTCACTCGTGAAGCAAGGTTTCACTTACATGGCCATATTTTAACACAGAACAATAGATACTGGAGTAGAAAAAATCCTTGTGAAACTCCTTTACATGATGGAGAAGGTTGATGTATAAGTGCATAATAACTGCACATAGGATTATAGGCCCTGTATTTTTTTGTCAATAGAATCAATGGTGAAGGCTACAGAACACACATACTCAATCCATTTTTTGAACAGTTAACTGGTATCAAGTGCCGATGCTTGTGCAGGATTCAGGAACTGCTCATATAGCAGACAAAACATTGAATTTGATAAAAGAAATGTTTGAGAGCGGGGTGGTCAGTAGAGGATTATGGCCCTCTTGATCCCTCCTGATTTGTCAGACTGACTTTTATTTGAGGAAATTTAAAAAGTATACAAACACAATCTACACACTATCTGTGACTTAGAAGACAGTATTGTACAAGAAAGCAGAATTACAGTAAATAAACTTACACGTGCAAATGCCATTTTCCTTGGGGATGCCAGGACTGTTTTATTTATTTCAGTGCTAAGTACAAAACATGTGATGGCTTGGTTCTTAGCCCTAGCTATTTGGCCAAGACCACCACAATCACAAAATTAACAAATCTAACTAATTGACATCATTGTTTGTTATATATCTTAAAGTACCATCAACTGTGTTCCTCTCCTCTGACCATCTCCATTTCCTCTTGACCTTCCATAAAAACTCCCCAAGCGTGGGTATCTGTGTTGAATCATCAAAAACCTTTCCAATAATAACTTTCTTTATACTTTTCTAGCCACTTTTTTACATTTCAGACACACTACTACATTGTTCCTCTACACTGAAAAATAATATGAATTGTTCCCCCAAAGATTGGGCAGATACTTGGAATAACAACCCCTCTCAATCCCTTAATTTCCATATACGTAGTTAAAACTAGGCTATCTGAGCAAACTTTCTTTCTGTCATAAACAAAACTCTCATTGCACTTATATTTACACCATGTACAGTCAACTTTTCTTGGAGTTTTGGCACTCTATTCTATCTGTTTGGTCTTGTAGGCTTTTCTAGTATTGGCAAAGTTTCTCACAGATGTTGCATTTCCATGTGGATGGATTTCCTTTTTGCCAATGGTGTTTCTTCCTTGCAGTACATTGAGGAGGTTCTAAAAATAAGCAAAACATAGTTAATGACATTGGGAATTAAAATTAACGGAAAGTGATTAAACACTACCTTAACTGGATTATTACAATGTGGTCTTGAGTGCTAAATTGCACTGCCACTTTCATAAATAGTCGTAAACAGCATAATACAAATACAAAATGAAATAAAGCTCTCGATAGTTATTAAAGGTTGTATGCAGTCTAGTAATATTAAGTGACAAATAAGCAATTGCTACCTGCAGCATACATATTTTTTTTCAGCATCCATTGCTGAGAGAGTATTGGCCCTCCACTTTTTCCCTTCATCTTTCACCTCACTATCATCTCTGCCACTATTGTTATCAGATGGTAACCACTCTGGATCCTTGTCTAAGTTGTGATCTACTTCAAAGGACGTTTTTCTGTTCCTTATCCTTTAACATAATAAACCAAATATTACAATTACATTTTATGTTCCTCTTTTCATTATAAAATAAGTAATTTTTACTTAAAACTAAATCATTCGTTTATAACTTAAGCTGAAGTTAACAGCTCCCATTTCTTGTTGATGTGGATACATTATTGTAAGAAAAAGTGACTGAAGGTAATTTTTTCTTCAGCATGATTGTTGTTAGCCTGAAATGGCAAAATTTGTGTTAAAATCTATCAAGCGTAAGCTAGTAAAACGCCCAATATTTTAACCTGTTCAACATGCACTACAATATCTCTGAATTTACCATATTAATATCCACACAAGCCAGGTTATACAATTTTATACAATTGTTATAGGTGTCCTGCGACAAAAAATTCCAGATTATGCAACATCTACAAACAGCTACTCATAGACATGCTATCAATAAAAAAGTCTCAAGTTCCAAACAACCTTACCAGCAGCATTTTCTGCAAGCAGAAGTGGAAATGATGACAGTAATAATTTTTCGAAAGATATCTGCAAAGCATTAGTTTCAGCCAACATTCCTTTGAATAAGTTAAACAATATGGAATTTCGAAATTTCCTGGAAAAATATTCCAGACGAAAAGTTCCTAACGAATCAACAATAAGGAAAAACTACCTTGGCAAAGAATCAGATGACTGAAAAATTCAATGCCATAGCCGGGATTTGAACCATGGATCTCCTGGTCTCCGTCCGGTTGCTCTAACCACTGAGCTACCATGGCAACATGCAGACATGCCATTAAATTCTCCAGCTGACTCGCATTTTTCCCGGTAAACCACAAGGAGATCCCAAATTGTATTGAGATATCATACCCCAATGGCGACTTACATTCTTTGTAAGTACTTAAGTCCCGGGCTTTTAGTTTCAACCACTATTAGAGCAATCGGACGGAGACCCTGGAGATCCGTGGTTCAAATCCCGGCTATAGCATTGAATTTTTCAGTCATCTGATTCTACCTTTCCAACCCTGTCCAATACACGGCTTGTGTGAAAGAACAACTAATTCCAATACCTTGGCAAAGTTTATGAAGAGGTAAGTTTAAAAATTTATTAAACAAAGTTAGTTTGTGTATCAACTTACCCCAACACCCTCCCTAATATTTTCAGCTTTATAAAAATTTGTCGTTTATTTAAAAATTTTAAATGCATTATAGACAAATATTTTCAAATGGAAACAAAATTACGTATGGCCCGTAGTGTCACGGAGTTTTGATTTCTTTAGTTGTTTATCAAGAAACACTTTTTTATATATTTTTAAACTTGTTTCCCCTAAAACTGAGCCTCCAAATTACATCCTTTATCTTTACTAATTTTCAACATAATTATTTTTTCAGGTAATACAAGAAATAAGAGACGATATCGGCGACTCAAACTTGTGGTTATCTGTAGACGAAACAACCGACTCTTGTGGGAGATTTATTGCCAATGTCATCATGGGAAAAATGACTGAATTGGAACCAGGAACGCCACATCTCATTGTCTCCTGGGTACTGGAAGTAACGAACTATTTGACGATTGCTAGAGTTCTTCATGATGCATTATGTGTTTTGTGGCCTTCTAAAGAAAATGAGGAAAAACTCTTGGTGATAGTTACAGATGCAGCAGCATACATGCTTAAGGCAGTTAAAGCTTTGCAGGTATATTATCCTAAGGCAGTTCATATGACTTGTTTAGCACATGCTCTCCACCGGTTAGCGGAGGAAATTCGAGCGAATTTTCCAGAAGTAAATGCCTTAATTTCCTCTGTGAAAAAAGTGTTTGTGAAGGCGCCATCAAGAGAAATTATTTACTGATATGATACAAGATACTGGTTTACCCCCAGAGCCTATCCTCACGAGATGGGGAACATGGATTGAAGCAGCTCTATATTACAGTGATCATCTGGAAGACGTGAAAAAGGTGCTCGACGTGATGGACAAAAATGAAGCTGCAAGTATCCCTGCTGCAATGAGTGCTTGCAATGAGCAGGATCTCCAGAGTAATTAGTGTTTATTAAGACCTACTTTAGTAAAATACCAACCGCAATCAAACATTTGGAAAAAAAAAAAAAAAGGAATGTCTTTATCTTCTGCCCTGCAAGTATACGATACAGCTGTCGCCGAAGATATACCTGGAGAAATAGGAAAGTGTCTTAGTCACAAAATTGAGAAAATTGAAGCAAGAAATGCAGGTTTAATGTTTCTTCGGGATGTGAATAAGGTGCTACAAGGAGAATCCGAAAAAGAACTGAATGCTTATTCTGTAAGTGACATAGCCTCTTTCCAATACTGTCCTGTGGCTTCGTGTGAAGTAGAGAGATCTTTCTCTTCATATAAAAACATTTTAAGCGACAGAAGAAAGTTGTTTCTTCCTGAAAACTGTGAAAAATATATAATTGTTTATTGCAATAAAAACGACTAATGGTAAACTAGACTGAAAGAAAGACTAACAATTATTAATTTTGTTAATGTCTCTGTTTAAGACTGAATTTACAATCTGATTACTTCATCAAGATTAATAAATCTGAGAAAGTTAAAATAATATGCTTTATTTTAAGTGCATATTTTAAAGTTTTTAGAGCATATTTTACAGATTTTAGTGCATAGATGCATGCATATATTCATACTTTATATTACATATAAATCCGAGCTCTACTAATGACATATGAGGTGTTATTATTTTGCTTGCTCAGCGATAATGGTGTGGCAGAGTAAGAGAACAATGTTTCCACTGCATTTTACAGGTCATATCCTTCATTTAGGAAGAAACATGATTTTTGTGTTTTGTTCCCCTTTAAGTGACTATTAACCAGGAAACAAATAAGTCAATTGCTATGATTTGAAAGAGTGTGTCATTAATTTTGTGTCTTTTACAGAGTAGGTGCATGCTTATTCTAAACATTTTTAATGGAAAGGCAACTTTTTTCACAAATTGTAATCATTACATTAACAGTGCTATGTGGGGATTTTGTGAACATCTTAAGCAGTCGAGCAATGTCCAGGTGCTAACAACATTTCTTCCCTCGGTGATAGAAAATTTGTTGGGCATGGCCACGGAATATTCTTGTGAAATCCTTGGTCTTGTATTGGAAGCCTTGGCATTAATTTTGTCGGTAAGTATTTTTCATTTGTTTATTTATATATTAAAATATATTTTCAAGGAAAGTTTTATATTTTCATTTTTTTGTTTTACCTTTACAGATAGACAATAGTTGCACTGCAGCACATTCCTCCAAAGTTATTTCATTAGCTATTGCAGTGTTCCTAAAGTATAATTCAGGTATGTCTTCTTTGATAAATGTATGGTTCTAAGTTATTAGATTTACAATAAGGCTATTACGTTAAATTGGAGAAGGTTCTCTATTACTTTGGAGGTGGAGGAAAGTTGTTCGACAAAGAATTCAGTGACGCAGATGATTAAACCAATAAGTGACACTAGAATAGTGTACATAGGGATAAAATGTCTTGGAATAAAATATCATGGAAAAGTTAGAATTGGTTAAAAGAAGATGGTAAATGTTTTAAGTTATGATAACTTCCTGTTGTAAATTTGCTGCAAAAGCATGAAAGTTGCCTGAGAAGTAAATCTCATTGACAAGGGATACCTTTCTTGGACCAGACCGATTACCATGACACTGGTAGAATTATCATTAATGGCATCCTAAAGGAGTGGTTAAAACCATTTTGCCGTAAAATAATATTTACACACTAAAAATTCTTTCATTTTTCCTGTAGTTGTACAAGGGAGATCCAGAAAGTAAAGAACAATTGCACATTATTTTTTAATAAGAAGTGGTTGAAGGGGGATAGAAATACACTTATGATTGAAATGATATGCAAGGACGCTAGAAACATTGGACAGTTTTTGTGTAAAGTAAAAAATAAATGGCTTTGGACAGTGGAAAGAGAAAAGTAAGAGGTAGCGCATCTTACTTTGAATGGAAAACTATAGTGAATATGTGATGGTTAAGTAACCAAAAAGTGAGAAACGAGTGGAAATGGCACATGAAAAAAACTGAAAAAAAAAACCAAGATAATTCATTGACAAGAAATTGTAAAATGTAAATAAACTGTAGTGATTGTCTACTGAATGAGTGATCAGGGTCAAAGTGCAGTAGACAATCAAATTTGTAAAACTCTTAGCACAATAAACTGAGCATGACAGGAATTCGGGTCCATAGATTTAGGTAGTGTCATCTGGTGTGTCCATGATGAAGCTGCTTAGAATGTTGAGTGGTGGGATTTCAAAGTTCATTACCGTTTTAATGCGTTTGATTACGTGTGTGTTTTCCCAAACTTCCAAGTTCTGTTGGATTGGTGGCGCATTTCAGGAGTCTGACTTTGGGATTGATGTCGTGATTTGTGGCCCAAAAATGGTTTGCTATAGCAGATTTGTCCATCTGTTTGTTGGATATACATCTGAAGTGTTCTTTCCTTCTGGTTTCAATATTTCTTTTTGTCGTTTTGCCAACGTATACCAAGCTACAATTTTCACATTTTATTAGGTAGATGCCACATTCTTGTTCTTGTGGAATTTTATCTTTGACAAGGGAAGCTAGTAGGTTCTGAATTGTGTGTTTATTCTGTGATGCCAATGATATGTTGCATTTTTTAAAGATTATATTAAACTTGTGATGGACAAATTGTCTCATACGGACAGTACACCTCGCCACTAGTAAAGCTCTAATTGCAGTATCATGTGCATGCATGGAATGAGTGGCTAGGATAAAAGGCGATGGTTTTTCTGAACAAGTATAAAATGGAATCATATTTTTGCACCCAATGGTTTGCCATTAATTTTTAGTTATCTTTCGTGATGTTCAAGTGGAGACTGTTGTTTACAGTTAATGCTTGTAGTAGTAATAAACCCATTGCTGTATTATTTTATATATTATGCCATAGACATGATTATCACTTAATGTGCAATTCTCCATGTCCTAAATAAATTTAGAAATAGTTATCCCATAAGGTTTTCTAATACAGTTACAAACTCCTCATGGAAATACTTTCAAAGTCTTCTGATGCAGCTCTACAAAACCATACATGAAGTTGTTTTTAATACGTAAACAGTGTTATGTATGGTTTTGTTTCACAGAATAATACCATTGGAAAACCAATGTGCATAATGCCGAGTCCTAGAACAAAGCACGTATCCGTTACACGTGAAGAGCATGTTGTGCTTTTTACAACATTCAAGACCTCATTACTTGGAATGCACTACAACAAGCCATTTAAAGAATAAACCAACTGAGAACTTTAAGCAAAGAATCACAAACTGACATCACATTCTCGAGGAAGCATCAACAACAGAATTTATTGCACCATTGATGCAATAGCTCAAGGTTAGAACATTGTTAAAATATTGACAAAGCAAAAATGCTGCTGGTGTACTTTTTACAGCAAGCGTAATGGAATGTTAAGCAACTCAGTTGTGAATTCAACTTGGCTCTTACAGTGATAGGCTTTGTCCTAGCATTTATAAAGTTAACTTTTCAGGAAAATGTTCCTTAGTTAACCCAGTAGTATCAGTGTTTATAGCAGTAAGGTTAGGGCTGTTGTCTTCAGTGTGTATAATTTCTTTAAAAAGAATGCCAATGAAGAAAACCGCAAAAACTTTAACTTCACGAAATATCAAGAACTTACGACTGAGGCGTGCTCATTAAGCACACAAACTGTTTCACATGTATGTAGGGAAGCGAAGGAGGATATGCCGTTAGCTGTGCCACTTGAATAACAAAAGACACATAGAAAGGTGGTTTTCATTTCTCTAATTTGTGTATTACATTTCCATTGTTGTCTGTCTTCTTGTTTGTAGTTTTTAAGTGAGCATTGTGATGGAATTTATAACAAACGCTTAACGTTCTGACAAAGTGGAAGTTTGGCAACCGCGTGGTCACTCCGTATTGGTTGTTACGTAACGTAAAGAGATTTGGACTGCACAGTAATACCATACTATTTGCAGATTGCACAAGCATACCAAAGTGGTAATAGGTTAAATAATTGTCTCTCTGCTCTTAGTTAAAAGTAAAGAGTCTTTGAATTCAGATAAAACAAAAGTAATAAAATTTACATACAGATCTCCAAATCCCAAATAGTACAATATAGGGAATGCTTTTAGATACGTCAAACTAATGACACTGAGTTACTTGGTCTACAAATACATAATTACTTGATTGGGAAAATTCAGATTGACCTATATCATACCTATACTAAGCTTTGCAATTCATATATTACTAACTTTGAAATCACTGAGTACCTTAAATCTTTAAGAGCCTAGAAATACTGACATTTCTATGTGGATATATGCTATCCATATTGAGATTTTGTATAAAAAAGATAAAAATTTGTATAAAAGCATTATATACATTACTAAAATTACTAATAAAAACTAAACCTACTTACTGGTTTGAGCACTATCATGATATATAAAAATGGGTGTATTATGAATGCATTTTAATATATACACACTTACCCTTAACCTAAAAGCTTTAAATAACAATGCCAAGTTTTTCAGAACTGTCAATCTTGGAAAAATACTTTTGTAGAAAGGCTTATTATTCTGTAGATAAGTATATGAACGACAATATCACATGTTGATTTATAACTTTTGCATATAATCGGTATTGATTTGTAGATGCACAGCTGTTTGTTTCTTATATATAATTCTGTAGACGAGTATATGAACGGCAGTACACCATGTTGATGTACGAGGCGCATCCAGAAAGTAAGTTTCCCTTTTTCTTTTTTTAAACAAAGAAAACATAGTTACATGAAAAACTTTATTGGCAACAGGTACAGCAAAGTTTGAGTTATTTTTCAACATAGTCACCACAAGAATTGACACTCTTGTCATATTATGGGATCAACTTTTATATTCCTGTGTCGTAGAAGTCTGCTACCTGTGAATGGAGCTAACGTGTGTCATCTTCAGCTCTTGGTAGTCATAACACTGACCAGAGGACAGGAATTTCTTGAGGTGCAAGAAAAGATGGAAATTGCTGGGAGCAAGATCAGGACACTGGTGGATGATCAAACAGCTCCCAGCCGAACTCCTGCAGAACAGTTGCTTTGCGTCGACCCGTATATGAATGAGCATTGTCATAGAGCAAAACAAAACCTGCAGTAAGCATTCCATGCCTCTTGTTTTGAATGGCACATCGCAATTTCTGCAGTGTTTCACAGTAACGGTCAGCGTTCACTGTTTCACCTCTGAGCAGGAAGTCAATGAGCAGAATGCTCTTCCTGTCCCAGAACACTGTGCACATCACTTTCTGCACTGACACAGACTGTTTGAACTTAGTCTTAATCGGAGATCCACTGTGACGCCAATGCATTGACTGATGTTTGGTTTCTGGGATAAAGTGCAAAATCATCTCATCGCCTGTGACAATCCTGTCGAACTCGTCATGATACTGCTGCAGAAACGTCAGTCTGCTCCTAAGCATTTTGTTTTGTGCTCGTGTGTCAGGGTTTTTGGCACCCACCTGGGGCACAATTTCCTGAGCATCAGGTGCTTAGCGACAATTTCATGCAACAAGGATCGCGATATCTGCAGAAAGTGGCTGCTGAGCTCTGTAAACATGAAGTGATGGTTCTCCACGATGCACTGCCACACCAGTTCAACAAGATCATTGATGAGGGACTGTCGCCCATTGCGCTCTTCACCATGGACTTGAAAACTGCATACACCAACGATGCACCATCTGTTTGTTCATGAAGTTCGGCCCGTAGACCTGTCAGAGCTGATGATGAATTTTGATCGGCACTATGTTTTGTGTAGTAAGGAATTTTATCACTGATCGAACTTCACAGGCGGCAGGAGAACGAATAAGAGCTGCCACTTCAGACCACTACCACCACGCTACTGGCACCAGGTGGGACCTGTCTGCCCCAGCATATGATTGATACGTCATAGATCTGTTACGTATGCGCAGTTTTCTCAGCTAAATACATTTACTTTAAAGGAAACAAAATTGGGAAACTTACTTCATGGATGTGCCTCTTATAACTTTTGTATATAATTGATATTCATTTATATGTAAGCATGTTTGAGGGTCATTTTTTGAACAAGAACAATTTTGTTATAGCACGTGAAATATTTTATTTATGAACATAATTTTTATAGGAAATGAAAATGTGAACATTATTTTACTTTTCTATATAGTCATCATTAATGTGTAAACACTTGTTTAGTCATGGCACCAGCTTTCGGATACAGTCATCACAGAACTCTGTTGCCAGTCCATCTTGCACACATCTTTTTGTGTTGAAGTTTGTCAGCAACTTTACATCTTAGTGGGCAGATCTCAGTTTGCCGATTTTTCACCATGTACATGAAAAGCATTGAATTCTGTTGCTTTTTAATTTGTTGATGATAATGTAAGACTTCCCACTAACTTAAGATTACAGACTTGATGTAGCTTGCTAAATGGTATATGTGCTATGATTGGCTAGATCTTATCTGTTCATCTATCCTTCATCACCATCATGTTCCCCTTTCACTGGGCTGTAACAAAAGCACAGCATGTGGACTTAGTTTTATGGGATTTAAAGTTTAATAGTACCACTAATAGTAAATGGGTGCAAGCTATTAAACTTCTGTAATGGACAACATTAATTGTAAAGTCAACTCTCTCTCATTTATCTTATTCACGTTATATGGCTGTGAGATTTAAGTTTCCCATTTTTGTGAGTGTGTGTTTATAGTTCAATGAAGTGTAAAGTATGGGCTAGAAATCTGTATATAGCCTAAAAAGTTGTCCTTTGCTGCCATTTGTTTTATATATGGTACCAGGAAGAATTTCACATTTGTTGCAGAAAGTAGCAGTACTACCAGGTCTTCTAGTATTGTTATAAAACAGGATTTCCTTTTATTTCAAAATTAGATAAGAGGGTAATATTTGCATTCTGGTCACTTCATTGAAAGTTGGGGAAGATGTTAAGTGGAAACTTCCATGTGGAAGGATGGACAAGAGTGTGAAAGGCAGCACAGCAGGGTTTTTCTATCGTTTTCAGATAGAGCATTCCCAATGCCCCCCAGATCCAGAAGATAGGTTTGGGCAGAAGGTTCAGTGCTGGGGATAAAGCAGTTCACACCTTAAAGCACATCCACACAGGAAAATACATCGTAGTATAGATTCAACCCCAGCATTAGCCTACTAAACTGGAAAAGCTACAAAAGCCGTAATTTGAAATGTTCTTGAAGGAAAGAACATTTCAGTTGCATTACCAGTAAACAAATAGAAAAGTCAGCTTAGTGAACCATTTTGGACTGCCATCCATGATATCAATCCAAAACTGACATCATTGAGAAATGTGAGTGTCTGCTGAGCTAAAAGTTTGGGAAAACATCCACATCATAAAAAGAAAACATGTAATGAATTTTGAAACCCTGTCCTTAAATAACCTCAGCATTTTCATTACATATAGGTGCCACCTCTATAACAAACACCAGTGATTGTCTCCAGTGTTGCCATTCAGACCAAGGCTGAAGATGGATGCAACTGCTGCTGAAATATGTTCCAAAGTCGAATTTAAATGAAGTTGGCATTACAAATAAACTCCACAATCTTTCAAGCTATTGTCTCACTTCACTATTTCCCTCTAATTTCAAAATTAATTATATAAAAAAAAAACCTGTCAGGGTGATCGGTCCAATGGAAATCTAGCCCAGGACCTCCCAAATTTGAACCTCGGATGATGCTGTCTTAGACATCCTGCTTGGTAGGGAAGATTATAAATGGACAAGCTTAGTTGGTATTCATGTGTCAGATGGAATGTTAAAATGTGATGAAATAGCATCAGTCATGTTAGCAATTTTAAATGTTCTTCACAGTAATGATGAATGCCAGTGTGTTTATAGTCTTTTGAGAAAGAATAGAACCAATTTCAGGCCACTAATGCCAATGACTAATAAGGCATTAATTTCTCAATTGAAATGCAGCAGCGCTACTGTTATGAACAGATTTCAATAGACTTTCTGATGAGCTAACAAAGCTACAGCAGAAAGCCTAAGTTTCTGTATCTGCTGCTGCAGCCTGAAATGTAACTTCTGTGTACCATGATGTGGGTTATCTACAAACATCTCCAGATTAATAGTTTACTTAGTTTTGTGAATAGTTCTGCTTTAATGAACTTAATGTCTACAATCTGCAGCTGAATATGTAATAGTTGTCTTCTGCTTTAAAAGGTTTAGTGAGAATGTTTTGTTATTTCAGTGTTGTGACTTATATTAGAGGTAATTTTTTTCTACTTTTATTGTACTGAACATTTTACAAATGCTAAATTTCATGTTGATGCAAAATTATTAAGATTTGCTGGACAAGTAAAAGTTTTTACTGGTTTAAATTTCAGGAAGTTGGGAAGTATGGATGTTTATATGTGTATGAAATGTAAAAAGCCATTGTAATAGACAAATTATATGCAAGTCCTTGTGGCTACTTCAGGAGCTTGCAGACTGCTAACAAAATAAATGGTGCTTCCATTCAATACCTATGTAAATGAATGCTTAGTTTGTAATGAAGAGGTTCCAGTTTTCCTGTTATGTCATATTTACTGAATATAAAGCATTGAATTAAATGTGTTAATTGTAAGTTTTAGTGTTTGTGAACTAAAGCCGTGTGCTTTTGTTTTCAGATCCGCTAATTCTCACCCTTGCTCAGGATGTGTTCAAAGAACTGTCTCAAAACTCGGAATGCCTAATTCCTTTGCAACAGAGATTAGTGCCAACTCTCATCAGCATTCTAAATGCAGCTCCAGATAAAATAGCCTCAGGTAAGGTAAAAATGAATAAAATGTAATTAAGAAACAATGTCCATATTTATGCTTTCTTTAATTAAAAAAAAGAAAAAGATATTATTTATTCTCTATTGCTACTGCAGTTAAAATATATAAATTTCCCTTTTTCATATGCAATACTTTTTTCACATAGGAGTGCATTCTGTAACAAAAGGTTAATCCAAAGGAATCCTTAAAAGATAAGATACTTTTCTAAAAATGCTGTAGTTTAATATGTCATTACAAACCTGTGTTGGAACTTTAAAGTAAAATAATTTTCTTAAGGTATTAAGCTTATTGCACTTCTAGTAACTATTGAAAAATTATGAAGGAATACAAACCTCATTAAAAAAGGATTTCTTGTAGGTTTACACTCAGTGGCTCTAGATGTCCTTCAGACACTGGTCCGTTACTCAAAACCTCCTCTCAGCGAGATGCTAATGAATAGTGCCTTTCCTGCAGCAGCTCTCTGCATACTTCGGAGCGATGACAGTTCCACATTGCAGGTATGACTTTAAATTTTCATATTTTGTGATACAGGTGTGACTTGTGCATTCATTGTTTTTTGTTTTTTTAAACAAATTGCACATTTAATGTTGTATATGCATTTAAAGTTTTATTTTGGGGGTTGCACTGTTGAGGGTTAAATTGGAGAATGGAATTATTTAGCAGTTTTGTAAAGTTGACTGGTAAGAAAGATTCATTCCATAGAAGCTTCTAGTGGTTTGGAGAAGTCATTTTATCAGCTTGTTTCTCCTGAATGGCTGTCAATCATGTACACAAGCTACTCCATTGGCTCTATGTTGGGGAGTTAAGAAGGTGAAATGTTCAGCTAGGGCTAGCAGACCAAGGGATGACTATTTCTATTATGATTGTCACAACATATCAGTAACAAGGTAATAAGCATTCATTTGATCATAAACATTTAACTAGTCCTTGTCTTTTCAGCTTTCCTTTATCCTTTTGTTCCTTTTTGTTTTCTGCACGAATAGCCATGTAACTTCCTGTCATTTAGGCAATTTACAGCTCATCTCTCATGATGCCTTTAAAGATATTTGTGATATCTTTACATTTTAGTATGGTTTGTATAATTAAAAATTTGTTTCAATTGCAAAATAGTTCAATTTTATGAGGAACCTAAAATGTCAAATTTTATAAATTTCAGATGGTTTGAATTTATTTTTATATTAGATTAATTTTTATTGTAGGAAATTTAAAACTCATGGTTGATCTGTTGTTTTTCTAGTCTTATTTGTATGCGAAGCTACATCACAGGATTATCACATCTGAAAAATACATAGCCTTCATATGGACACTTGGCCGGCTTGCCAAGAATTTACTTGGCACCAGGAAGCACGCTGTTTGCTGGTGGAGTCAGATATCAATAGCCCGTGTAAATTACACTAGATTGCAAATTAAAACCTTTTTTTTTTTTTTCTGCAGTACGATTAAAAATAGGTGTGCTACTTTTTCTTTTCCCATGGAACTTAAGTGTACATGATTTTCTCAAGTGTTCTCTGGTAGGTTCGTCACATGCAAGACACCAGCAGTAATTGGTCATCATATATGCTTCCCAATATCCCTGATGACGTCCAACATCTTTAAAGTTCCTGGCGAAACCTTGCTCTTCACTGACAGCTCCTAAAGTCGACTGAAATTAGCCAAGATGTAAGTTGAGGAAATGAAGCTTCAGATTCATTACAGCCGAGCAATCTGAAATTTTCCAGCATATTTTTGACAATTTCTTTGTTTTAAAGGTCTATCACATTGCCCAGAAATTTCTTAACCTCTCTGAATGCATTCCACGCATATTTTTCAGTTTCATTCATAGAACTGATAAAATTAACATCCTTCATTAATTTCCTTATGTGATCCATCAAATACTCCATCTGTGATTTTAGCCTGTGACAATGATGGAAACTTTTGTGCATAAGTACTGGAAGCAAGGCCAGCTTATGTCAAGTACTTTCACGAATTGTTTCATCATAAGAAGTTTTGTGTGTAATGGAGGGAGTAGAATTTTTTGGCAATCACCAAGAGGCACTTTGGTACCTTTTTTTTATCCAGGTTCCAGTTGCTGCCACTCACTGGTCTGTTTCCCAATGCTTCCTGCTATCCCATTTGCAAAGAAAGCAAGGGAATTTTGTGTATATTCCCTGTTGTCCTAGTAACAGATCAATGACCTTCTAGTTGCCATACATTTGCCACTCGTGGTCGCAGTACCTAATTTTCTCAAGAACACGCTTCAGAGTTTCATAAGGCACTCTTAGGTTCGTAGAATGTGCAAGCGCTATTGAAGCTAACTTGTCATTATGAAGTAACATTGCCTTAAGACTTCGTTTGGAAGAATCAATAAAAAGATGCCAGTTACTTGGCTCATATGCTTCCCTGCCCAGCTGTTGAATAAGATTACACAAAACACAGGTTGATCTTCTGCATAGTACTAGTGGAACTGTGGAACTATACCATGAAAATGTAATGCCAGGTGATAACAAATTCTTCTCCTGTAGTCTTGAGCCCAGTAATTCACATTGTTTTGTGAGGCCTAAATCCCTCACTAAATCATTTAACTCAAATTGATTAAACTGTTGTGGTGAATTGTCAAATTCTTCTGGATCAGAAACCAACTCATTGGAAGTCGTGGAGCTGCTTTCAGATTCACTAAAATTGAGGTCTGCTGGTGGTGTAGGCATGTTTAGTTTGGGTGTCCATGAGGAATAGGCCGTCTAGTTGAGTTCAGATTTGGATGTTTAATTTCTACCTCCTCCTTGTTTAGTTTGTTTGTTTGTTGTAGCCAGCAACTTTGCACATGCAAAAGTAATAATCATCATGGTGATTTTGCTGCTCTCCATATCATTGGTTTGACAAATGGCATTGCCTTCCATTTTCCTTCATACCAATGACGTACCATTCCATCAAACATGTAACGCTCACAAATGTAAAAAAACTTCTAAGGTCTTTGTAGGTACTGTCTCGTGCATAATCCTGATGAAGTCATTCTTGAACTTTTCTTTTAGCACTACACATGTAGAAGATGCACGTGTGTATTAACACAAATTTTCAGCTCGACTAAAGTTGAGATCTATGATAGCTGTAAATATAAACATAGCATCATGGTGACGTGTGATGGTGTGTACAAAGCTAAGCTCCGTAATCATGTAGGTAATAATAGTATAAATAGGTCTAATAAGAATGTGAGTACCCTTGAAATGAACAAGAACATCCCATCTATGCACACAAGTGAAGATAGCAGTGAAAACTTGGTAAAAGGGGATCAAAACTTTACTGAAATATGCTGATGCCAGAAGATGCTAAAAATGTCAGACACAGAAGCAAAACATGGAAGTGGAGAGAAAGAAAGAATCGCCTCGTTTTATTTAATTATAGAAATGCTAACCAATGATTTGAAAGACGTAAAATCAGAAATAAAGCACTTACGAGACGAGAACAAAGTTAAAAGAAGCAGAGCAAAAGGAAGTCGCAAAAGAAGAAAATCCTTGGAATTGGCCTCGCCGACCGACGCGACCTAACAGACAACAAAAAATACCAGCAACATCGAGTGGTACAATAATGATACAAAATAGATTTGTATACCTTAACAACGTAAAGAATCGAGAGAGACAAAACCATCAATCACAGGGTAAGAAATCAATGTATAAAGTACAAGGAGCAAGACCAAAGAAGACGAATAACGTAAAGATCTTCGCAGATAGCCATGGTAGGGGACTGAGTAGTCTGTTATCAGGAAAACTCCAAGATTCTGCAGTAGAAAGTGTAGTGAAGCCGGATGCACCTTTAGAAGAAGTGATTAGAAATCAAGAAAACTCTTGTGGCAACCTAACCTCTAAAGATCATGTGATCATACTCGGTTGAACAAATGATATAGCAAAAATCAACGGGAGCAAGGTATGTAAAACTCTTGCGGGATGCCTAACAAAACTGCATCATACAAACGTAGTGGTAGTGAATATTCCCAAAAGGCACGATCTGGAAGTGACCTCTTGTGTAAATATCGCTAGTGAAAAATGTAACGAGAAAATAATGAATATCTGTAGTAAATTTAAGAATGTAAGTTTAATTAGGGTAAATAATTTTGATAGGGAGTGTTATACAGCCCATGGGCTGCACCTAAATTGGAAAGGGAAGGAATTACTGGTAAGTAAATAAGCAAACTTAATTAAGAACACCAGCACAAGTATCCTGCCTGTCATTCCTCTACTGTATAAACCTAATTATATGGAAACAGTCCAGGGAAACTCGGCACAGGGACTGAGTCAATAGAGGCTCAGTCAGCTATACACTCCCCTAATAATAATATAAGCAAAAACAGTAAATTTAACATTATACACCAAAATGTACAATATCTTGGCAATAAGATCGAAGAAATTACTGTATTTTTACATGAAAATAAACCGGATGCCCTAGCCATCTCTGAACATGGACTAAAACTGTGTCATTTAGAAGGCTACAAAAAATGTAGCCTATTACTGTAGGCACAACTATAAAAGTGGTGGCACGGCACTGTTTGTATCAAATAAAATAATTAACATAAAACCCAAAAAATGGATACAAAACAGTAGTATAGATAAAGATTGTGAAATATCAGGTATAGAAATAAGTCTAAATAAAGATAAAGTGATAATTGTCTCTTATCGATCCCCAAATGCTAATATTAATGAATATTTCAATATAATAATAAATACATTAGATAAACTGGATGGACAGAATATATCACTTGGTGAGATTAATATAAATAAGGACGAAAATAGCAGCAATTACAAAAAGTTATTAGACATAACAAATATGTTTAAATTAAAGCTCGCGATTAATGAACCAACTAGGGTAACAGATACATCAGCTACTATAATAGATCAAATTATTACAAACCTCCCCGTCAATATGTAAAGGACAAATATAATAAAAAGTCTTCTGTCTGATCATTATGTGCAAAGTATAGAAATTGATTGCTGTACACCAAAACAGCAGAAATGCTATGTAAAACTTGGAAATACAAATGAAGCAAGTGTAAATGGTCTATGCTCACTACTATCCAATGAAACATGGGAAGAGGTATTTAATAAAGATGACATTCATGCTAAATGGGAGACATTTTATACTATTTTCAAACACTACCTAGATATCGCCTGCCCCATAATCACCAAGGAAGTGAAATGTCCCACAAATAAACCCTGGATAAACCAAGATATTAAACGAACTAAAGAAGTACTAAATAGATATTATATCTTATATAAAACCACTAATGACGAGAAAAGTAAGGCAGCATTTCGTAGTTATAAGAAGGAATATAAAAATATATTAAAGAAAACAAAATCAAACCAGATAAAAAGCATGCTAAGCGTTTGTAATAATGTAGTCAAAAAATCTTGCAGCATTAACAATGAATGTGGGAAAAGTAATTGTGAATATAACATGCAAATAAACAAATGCCAACTAAGAATTGAGGATCCAGTAGAAATAAGTAATGCATTTAATTTGTATTTTTTAGGAAGTGTAAATCAGTTAATTTTAAATAACGACAGGAATAAAATATATCCCTACAAAACGAATTTAGTAACTCCATGTATCTTAGGGAAATAACAAAGGAAGAATTAGTTGTAGCCATAAAAAAACTGAACAACGAAGTTTCTTCTGGATTAGATAGTATTTCTAATACTATACTGAAGCATTGTGCTCCTTTCATGTTAGAACCGTTATTAAATATAATCAATTCTATTATGATGTCAGGTACATTCCCGGATTGTCTGAAGAAATCTATAGTCATACCTATACATAAAAAAGGAGACGAGAGAAACAAGTAACTACCAACCGATAACACTTATCTCGTCACTCTCCAAATTGATGGAAAGAATAATAGCTGATCAAATCATATCATTTATAGACAAACACAAAATTCTGGCCAACCTTCAATACGGATTTAGAAAAAATAAATCAACAAAAAATGCCATATCAGAAATAATCGACCACATAATCGATAAGCTAGGTAATAATGAAATCAACTGTGGTATATTTCTGGATCTCTCGAAAGCATTCGATTGCATTGAACATGAACTTTTACTAGATAAAGTGAATCATTATGGGATACGTGGAATACCGAACAAATTAATTAGTACATATCTGAGCAAACGATCCCAACAAGTAAAAATTACACATACTAGGAATCAACATATCGCTGAATACTTCTCAAATAGTGAATTAGTGACATTTGGAGTTCCACAAGGTTCCGTTCTCGGTCCCCTTCTTTTTATAATATATGTCAATGATATCCCAAATATCTCTGATGGAAAGATATTTGTGTATGCTGATGATATAAGTTCTCAGGCTCTGGAAAACGTGACAATAGGTAACACAACACAAATTATATAATATTTTAGATCTAATAATCTACACATAAATTTAAATAAGACAAATTGCATTCAGTTTCAAACTCCTCAGAATAGGTTAATAACAAATACAAAGATAGTCATCGAAAATAGAGAAGTAAATGCAGTCGATAAGGCAAATTTCCTAGGGGTAATCGTGGATAAAAACCTTACCTGGAGTGAACACATTAATTATATTTGTAACAAAATAAGTTCAGGGTTATTTGTAATGAAAAAAATGACCAATATAGTGGACGTTAATACACAAATGATGTTATATTATGGATTAATCTACCCACACCTATCATACGGGATAACAGTGTGGGGATGATGTGCTAAAAATTACACTAACCGAGTATTCCTTCTCCAAAAAAGAGCTATAAGGATAATTCTGAGAATGAAACAAACAGATTCGTGTAGGGAAGCCTTCAAAGATCTAAAAATCTTAACTCCATACTCTCTATTTATGTATGAAGTAATAGTACAATTGTTCAATAGGCAAGATGCAGGTCAAACAAACAAATACATGAGCATTATACCAGAGGAAACACAATCTTTCACGTTCAGTCACATAGGCTAGAAATGCATAAAAATAAACCTACTACTGCAGCCCATGAACGGTATAATAAACTCCCTGCCTATCTGAAAAATATTAATAACTTTAACATATTCAAGAAAGAGTTAAAGAAATGTTGCATAGAAGGTTGATACTACTCAAGTAATGAATATCTTAGATAATATGGGCCAAATAAATTAGTATTGATATAATATTAAATTGTAACAGTGTATAATATGTACTTTTATTGTAAATATGTTGCTATAAATCTTATCTACGTATATATAAAACTGTATGATTTTTGTACATAATTCCTTGACGATGCTTTGAATATGTATGTATTCCTTTAAGCAAATAATAAATGAAATGAAAATACCTCAAAAGACAGACCGACCTGAGCCATAGAACAAAACTGATAAGTGCTGGGAATATAAACATAAACATCTGGGTAATAAGGGAGGTTGGAAGTGAGCCAATTAGGAAGAAAATCAACAGATTTAGAATAACATGATGGAAACGTAGCAGTAAGCTGTAGAAGCTGAATGAATTTAGCACCATAGACATATATACACATCATAAAAACTAGGTATGATAGCCAAAAACAGACTTCATTTTTTAAATCAGGGCACTGATTTCCATTAGTCATGTATTTTCCTTTATACCGCAGAATCAGTGTTGACCACTGTTATAATTACAATAACTACATACCTTTGTCATAGATGATGATCAAAATGATGCTCTTGTGCTGCTACACATCTCACCTTTTAAGATAATTTGCATTAACACTTACTATACCCCCGCCGCTGTATCTTTGCACTTGACAGTTCGTGTGGCTTCGCGTAACGTTGGCTACATTGTGCTTGCGATGTTGCCAGAGTGGCTAGTAAACAACAGCTGATTGTTCTCCTTTCTATCGTGTCTGAGCCGCATACAAAAAGTGTACGTAAGTAGCGAATGTCAATGAATAATAACTATTTCGTATTATTTTTGTTAATTGAAAATAACTCTGCATAAACATTGCAGCGTATGTAGAATAAATTACAAACTTTTGACAATATAGAAACAAAATAATACAAACTTCCTGCTACAATGAGGAGAAATAAAACAAATTATAAGCATGCCATAACAAAGTTATTTTCACTCACGCATTTAAAACTGCAATGGCTCAATTCCATCCAAATCCCCGTTGTCGTCGTCATCCTCGGAAGCATCATTGTCATCTTCACAAATGCATATCATCAGTGGTTCACAGTCACCAATGATTCTGTCTATTTCTTGTGCTTTTCGTATTAGCTTATTCACATGATCTACTTTCTTCCACGAAGCCTCGTCCACCGTAGCCTTGTTCTCGTGCTTAGTCCAAGAGCTGCTGCAGTTCATTGTACGGCTTTATCAGCAGGAATAGAGGGATTGCCATGAAGCTTCACGTACTGCTTTTCCTGTTCAAAGAATTCCCGTGTTCTCCTTAATAGTTCCAATGCCTGACTATTAAGTGGCACACCTCGGCGCAAAGGATTTTCACTTCGTGAATCATCACTCGGCGATCGCCGTTGTTTTTCAGACATTGTCGCACTTAAGTTTTGTTTAAATAATATGAATGAAATATACATAAAAGAGATAAATAAATATATATATATGTAAACGAACAATAACAAAACTATCAAACAATAACCACAAATATAAATAACAATTAACAATATGTAGCTTGCAAAGAACAACTCGATGCTCGTGCTAGAGATTTACAAACTGAAGCATGTGGTTGGGAATGGTTACATTCGGCAACAGAGCCGATTCTAGTTCTGGTTCCGCTTTGTCATCGACCATCTGGAATGCTGCCTTGTGATTGGCTTAGAAAGTCAAACGGTTGAAGTTTTTAATCTGTTTTTTGCGAGTGTACCAACTTAAACGCTAGCTGTCAAGTGCAACGTTACAGCGGCGGGGGTATAATGCTTATGGCCATGTAAATAAAACCATAAAAAATGTATATATAAAATAAATGCGAGTCGGTAACCAATCAATAATATTATCCAACACTCAATTACAGAAATCAGCTCTACTTGCATTATTGCATGGTTGCAATTTCTAAACTGCAGTTATCTTTAGGGTTTTAATTTTAAAAGTAAGTGGCATTCCAGGCTGAGATTTGCAAAATTCCCGATTCCTGTGCAAGCTTTTTCAGATTTTTTTTGGACTTCATTCTAACTTTTCTCTGATATCAGAGTTTTTCTTCTATAAGAACATGGCAATTTACTTTTGGTTTCCTATCAAAAATGGATCCCATTTTCCTAAATGTATTCATAAGATTATGAAACATTTCTCTGTGAGATGCGCAAACAGCAGGAAATCTGTCTATAAATCACACTCTCACTTCTCTACAAGTGTCACATAGGAATTATACATGAAGATTTTGTGTGCTAAAGTATGCAAACTTTTTGGCATTATTACAGCACTAACACACTATAAGACTGAAATGTTGTGAGACCATATGTATCAGCATCTGTACAAAGCCTTCGTGTCAACCGATTAGCCTGGTACACGGAGAGGAGGGAATAGAACCAGTGCAGCATAGGGCAAGTAATTCCCTGTAATACAGCCATGCATGGAAGCAAAGCCTCTATATACTGTAGCTGAATCATGTGATGCACTGCTTCTGCTACAGCTACCAGCTGAATCTGTTCTACAGGTTGTAGAATGATGGTATTTAAGCAACAATTTGTCATCCTAGTTGTGAATAATAGTTCCCTAAAAATCGCAAAGGATGTAGGAGTTCTCTAGTAATACCTGTCATGATGCCCATTGTGAAATCTTAAATTTATACAAAATTTATTTCAGCCCCCCCCCCCCCCCCCCCAATAGTTTCATTGCCATGTGGACATAAGATTACTACCATAAGGAGAGGTTTAAAAAAGAGATGAAGCATGCAAAAAATGGAAGTTATTTAACAGAATAACCCTGTTGAATTGAAATCTGAAGGCTGTATTCTGTAATGTAATGAGATAATATGCAAGTATTGTGAAGTTTGAGATGATTGATGCATTGCTGAAAATAAATTAGTGGCCCTCCAATCAGTGTGTCAGCAGTGCTAAGTGCATACACATCCTTGTCTTCACTCAACCAAATATCATTTTCTGCTAAAGTTGCTTATGTACCCATCCATCTGCCTTGACAGACAAGTGTGCTAGGCCTCTAGCTGTGCTGCTCTGTGTTACATATAGAACTGAATTCACAGTCATTGCTTATGTGAAAAGGAGATGCTTAAGCAATAAGTAGGCATTTTCTTTTGATAAGGAAATGCTTATTACCATTTGGTATGCACAGATGGTACTCAAATACTCAACGCTAAGTGCTTTCTTATTCCGAAGCACATGCAGCAACATGGTTCAATTGTTTCACAGCCACTTGAATGCACAAAGGAATGTGTAAAAGAATATACAAGTAATTGCAAAGCCAGCTGCCTTTTCCATATTCGTTGTTTTGTGCACAACAGCTGCTGAGCACGTGATAGACTTGCAAGTTTTAAATAATACATTTATTAATTAGTTTAAGTTTAAAATGAAGTAGATTGCAAAGCTAAAGTTTGTAGTATACAGTTATAGGTCGAAAGGAATTTATAATATGCCAAAAGGATTTCATCAAGCGAGAAAGAAACCAAAGAGTTGGTGCTGAAATACAAAGACATGCAATGCAGGCAATCAGATGCTGTGTCTTCACAGAAAAAAAGGGAGATATGGCAGAAGATTGCTGGGGAACTTAATGCTTCCTCCGAGAATATTTCCATACGTATTGAATTGAGCATTTTTTCAAAAGTCTAAAAGTGCAAAAAAGTAAATTTTTCAGGAAATGCATTTTTTAAATACCATACGGAAATACTAATTACAGTAGGAAAATAGCCCAACATTTACATTGTGTTTTTAAGCATGTATGTGATTGTGTTTGACACACTCAAATTTTTATTCTAAATATCAAAAGTTTTTGAAATTTGAAAGTTTTTTTTCGATAAATGCATGGGTTGAAGCTAAAGGTTTTGTTAATATACATCTTCAAAAAAAACTTTTTTTTCTTTCTTTTCCTCTACCCTTTTTATAGATATTATGAAGAAGGCATCTTTTTTGTTTATTGCACTACAATAAATTTAGCATTACATTGTTCTATAACAGTTGAATAATTATAAGTGCAAAATAGTTACCTTACATCAAAATACAAAAGAAAATAGGCTCCAACAATATAAAGCTAGAAACCTAATGGTGATTTACAACAATGTCCTTTGGTCATTCTGTTTCTAGCCTAGTAAGGAAAACAATGTTTTCCTTTGTTCTTGAGAATGAACCATAATGTACAAATTGTAGAGCCAAACCTCTCGTGAATAGAACACTTCACCCAGAGTGTGCTTTGGTATTGGCTGATTCTGTAGTATATTGAAGCATACTTTAATCACATATGGCTTTTCTCCCTTCATTATTCCATAGAATCTTTTTGCACGATTCTTTGGTTTGTTCCAAGAATCCCCCCCCCCAAATCTTTTTCCTCTTTGTTTTTCAAGAGACCAATCTTGCATGTTCAGCATGTATCAGTATGGGGAGTTTTAAATGACAAGTTAAAGCAGTGATAGATAATATGTTTGTACTTTGACAAAGAGGAAGTAGAAAGGCCTAGAATTTTCCCTTTTTATGGAAATTCTGCCACATTTTATTTATGCTGAGCTTGTGTAAGTAACCTATTCTGGACTTAAATCTTAAACAGTGGCTCTCTACATCTATACAGTTTGATATTCTTAATAGCTTCTGTAACTTCTTTATCCTCAGCAGTGCTCTGGTTTGCTCCTTGGTTTTCAACTGGTAACTTTACTGTTGCACGATATCTAATGGCCAAATGTGAGATTCTATCTTTGGACATCCCTGCTGGATCCCTGCGTCACATACATGCAATGCCTCGCCATCTTTATTCTTTGTTCTGTACTGAAATAGCATTTTTTTTTTTTTTTTTTTTTTTTTTTTTTTTTTGCATTTTGGTGGTTTATTTCCATATCCTTTAATAACAATGCTAGGTTACGAATGAAAACTTTTTTCTGCGGTACAATTAAAAATAGGTGACTTACTAATTTCAGTGAGCAGAATTCAAAAATGCATTTTTCGTAGCACATCTCATTTTGGCAATATGACAGTGTTCAATTAAAATATAATTGTAAAGTTTGCAAAAACACTGCACACTCATATACAACTTTTAAAGAAAATAAAGAATAACATGAAAGTGTACCTGAATTTGAGAATGTTATCTTGTGTACCCCTTTTTCTTTTCCCAGTGAACGTCGGTATGTGATTTTTTCTTGAGTGTTCTCTGGTAAGTTCTTAGCATACAAAGACACCAGCAGTAATTGGCCATCATATGTACATCCCTGATAACATCCAACATCTTTCAAGTCCTGGTGAAACCTTTCACCTTGCTCTATTCTGACAGCTCCTAAATTTGATGGGAGGTAGTCAAGATAATGACTTGAGGAAATGAAGCTTCAAAATCGTATTACAACCGAGCAGTTTGAAATTTTCCAGCGTATTTCTCACAATTTCTTTGTAATGAGGCTCTTTTACATTGCCCCAAATTTCTTAACAACCTCTCTGAATGCATTCCATGCATATTTTTCAGTTTGTCATAGAGCTGGTAAAATTAACATCTTTCATCAATTTCCTTATCTGTGGCCCATCAAATACTCCCTCTCTGATTTTAGCCTGTGACAATGATGGAAACTGTGCATAAGTACCGGAAGCCAGGGCAACTTTTGTAAAGTGCTTTCACGACTTGTATCATCTTGCCAAGTATTGTGTAATGGAGGGAGTAGAATTTTTTGACGATCAAGAGGAGGCACATTTTGAACCAGTATCTCAGGCCATTGGTCAGTTTCCCAATGTTTGTCCCTTGCCCTGCTATCCCATTCGCAAAGAAAACGGGAATTTTGTGCATGCTTCCTGTTGTCCTAGTAACAGACCAATGACCTTCGTCACTACATATTTGCCATTCATGGCCACAGTACTTAATTTTCTCAAGAACACGTTTCAGACTTTCATAAGACACTCTAGGTTCATAGAATGTGCAAGCGGTATTGAAGCTAACTTGTTGCCATTATGAAGTAACATTGCCTTCAGACTTCATTTGGAAGAATCAATAAAGTGACGCCAGTTGCTTGGCTGATATGCTTCTCTGCCCAACTGTTGAATAAGATTATACACACATCCACACAAAACACAAGTACTTGTTGGACTGTGTTTCACGATTTCTATACCACGAAAATGTAATGCCTGGTGGGTGATAACAAATTCTTCTCCTGTAGTCTTGAGCCCAGTAATTCACTATTTTGTTTGTAAGGCCTAAATCCCTCACTAAATAATTTAACTCAAATTGATTAAACTGTTGTGAATTGTCAAATTATTTTGGATTAGAAACCAACTCATTGTCAGAAGTTGTGGAGCAGCTTTCAGATTCATTAAAATTGAGGTCTGCTGGTGGTGTAGGTATGGGTAGTTTGGGTCGATGAGGAATATGCCTTGTAGCTGAATTCAGATTTGGATATTTAATTCCTGCCTTATTTTTTTTGTTGTAGCCAGCAACTTTGCACATGCAAAAGTAAGAATTACATGGTGATTCAGCCGCTCTCTCCATATCATTGGTTGGCAAAAGGCATTGCCTTCTGTTTTCCTTCATACCAATAATGTAGTCAAACAACTGTTACATGCAATATGTGGCATGAATGATTTATCCTGATCAACTTTCTCTTTGAAATATGAGTAACATAGTTTCTTTGTTTGTGAGTCTATTTTACATACCTTCCCATCAAATGCGTAACACCCACAAATGTAACAAAAATTCCGAGGACTTTGTAGACACTGTCTCCTGCGTATTCCTGATGTAGAAGTCGTACTCGAACTTTTTAGAGAACTCGAACATAAAGAAGACGAATGTATGTATTAACACAAGTTTTCAGCTCAACTGAAGTTTAGATCTGTGATAGCTGTAAATGTAAACATAAATACCTTGCAAGAAGACAGACCTGACCCATAGAACAAAACTGATAAGTGCTGGGAATATAAACATAAAAATATCTGGGAGATAAGGGAGGATGGAAGTGAGCCAATTAGGAAGAAAATCGACAGATTTAGAATAGCATAATGAAACATAGCAGTAAGCAGTATAAGCTGAATGAATTTAGCACCATAGATATATATCACGTATAAAAACTAGATATGATAGCCAAAAACAGACTTGGTTTTTTAAATCAGGGCACTGATTTCCATTAAAGTCACATATTTTCCTTTATACCGCAGAATCAATGTTGACCAGTGCAGTTTATCCTGGTCAGTTTTGTTTAAACTATTTACATGCTGATGAAAAGCTATGATATCTTCATAAATATCGGCTGCTCTGCATTCTCTTCCTAAGGCTTTTGGAATCATTGGCAAGCCTGGTAGCCCATGTGAACATGCCTTAGTTGGCATTTTCTTGTTCTTGCTGGGCTTCTTAGGTGCTTTTACACTTGATCTGTATTTCTACTACCTGAGCACTCGGTTACATGTAATCATGAGTTATTATTTGAACCATTAATTTGTATTGTTGCCTCTGGTGGGAAGTGCATGCCAATAATTGATTTCCCTACAGTGCTATTCTCTCTCAGAAGCAAAACAAACTTTGCATTTATCAACTTTTGCTCTGACTGAGAAATATTGAGCTTTGCAAAACCTCACTGTTTTAAACCCCCTATAACCATGGCAAATGTCGGATTTTGACTAATCCAATTCAACAGATCATGCATGGCAACAAGAATGATATGTAACTACAAAAATCTAAGTTTTTAAAATTTGACCATTTATAGACTTTTGAGAAAATGCTCAATTACTTTTATCATTTATGATGCAGAATGTTAAAATTTGGATGTTATCTTCTTTGAGTGCTTCTGTATGCGTATCACAAACTTATGTGAGTAATAACCATTAAATTTTGTTATCTTACAAGCTAATTCTTGCTTTTATGTGTTTTGTACAAATTATGGCTTATTTGGTTTTCACAGCAGAAGGTAGTTGCTTGCTCATGATAATAGTACTCAACAGTAGGAGTTTTTTCTTTCGGTTAGGAACTATGTAGAAGACATTGCTTCCACAGTAATTTATAGATTTTGTGTTCAAAACTACGGCAATGCAACTTGTTGCTTGCACTTCTCAAAGAGGAGTTATGTGAATTCTTCAACTTTCATATAAAAGATATGCCACATTCTCACTTTATGGCAAGGCTGCTGAGAAAGCAATGAAATTGAGAGCATGCATGAAAGGTAACTGTAATAATAAAGTACACAGTTGACAGCAAAATGAAATTAAGACTTTATTATATTTTGTATTAATGCAGTCTGCATAACATTTCTGCTTGTAGGTTAGTTCACACCCAAACCAATAGTATTCTCATTATAAAGCTGCACAGTTCTAAGGTGAAATTAGGCTTCACTATTTTAGACTGAAATATTATGCAATGAAATGTGGAGCAGCAAAATTACATGCAGAGCCAAATGTGAGCTTTTACAAGCTTCCATGCATTTAAACCTAACCTCTTGCAGCCATAAGCAACTGCAAATGCATATTCAGTACCATGCATTTAGTGAAGCAAAATTGCCATTGAAACTGATAATTGCTCATTTCCAGGAGATTAGAAACATCCTTGATGTACCTTTTGGTCAACAAAACTTTTAAAATGAAAATCCATAAAAGAAAATGTGTAAGAGTAAGCTTAAAATAAGCAGTGGCTATGAATTCAGCCCATAGGGTCCTATGTATAAAAAGCAAATACTTTCTCAAATCTCTTGCTCTAGAGTATTAACACTTTCTGTGATTATATACCTGATTCAATGAGAACATACATGTTTGTATAAAAATAAAAAAAAAAAAAAAAAACCTACCTCATGTGAGTGTATACTAGTCTCCACAGCCATCTTGTTCACATAAATGCAAGCATATACTCATGTTACCTACTTTCTTTGACCATATACTAGCTTTGCTGATTGTGTGGTTGTGTTGTGTTTGACTGTTTGGCATTCTGAATTAGAGGAGTAGATTTTGTTGCATTTGGTTCTGTCCCATCAAAACTGTCCAGGAATTATCCTGTGTTGCACAACAAGCATCAACAGTAATGTTAGGCAAATATGAAGTCCTTCAAGAAATTAAAAATAATTGAAGCAGCACATGAAGGCATAGCTGTAAATTAAATTAGCAAAATAATAAATAAAATGAGAGACAAAAGTCTATCAATAAATCAGGCAAAAACGGAAAATTCAGACTCTAAAATTGTAATTCATAAGGTGTTGGATGCAGATTCAAACCAGGACTTTGTTTCTAGAATCCTGGGATGTTTACACTATTTTTCTATGAAAATGTTTGCTTATAAGCAACTTCTTACACAATAGAATTTTGAGGTTAGGGTTTTACACAGTAAGCTTAATTAATAAATGTGACTTTGAATGATCTTATCTTCCTTAATGGAGCGGACTTTGCACTGATCCAGAGGGGATATTGTGTCTGTACCATGAGGGGCAATCCCCAGAGGAAGGATGAGGTGAGAGGTGACACTGGGCAGCCGGGTCCAGGAGTGATAGTACAGCAATGACAGGGTCCCTAAATTTCCAGAAGTAGACATGCTGTCAGATGGACAGGCAGACCGGGGACCCCGCAACCTTCAAGGGCATTTGGATACCCCGGTAGCCAGCTGAGGGATGGAGAGTTCACAGAGAGCATTCTTTTCCCCTGCCTTGCTGCACCGAAACACCATCGCTGGTGCTTCCGACCCTGAAAGAGACCAATGGGATGAAGGATGAATGGATGGAACGAAATGGAGGGACAGGAAATCGCTACAGCATTCACTTGACGACCCAGGAAAACCCCCGAAAAAGAACCCATGGGTCAGAGTGGGAAGTCGCCAGGGATCAAACCGGGGGACCTCCCAAATGCGGGCCACAGATGCTGCCTGAGCCGTCCTGCTCAGTGATTTTTCAATGATACTTCTAGGAAGCAATAGCAGATTTTGAAACACACTGAATGTTACTGGCAAGTTAGAAAACCAATAAGACGGTTATAGGGCCCTCCCCAAAGGGGGGGAGGAATAATTATTGTGGATTGGAAAGTCATAACTCATGAGGTGCTGGATGAAGTCATAACAAACTGTTTTCAGATTCCCAGGATATTTACACTGTTTAGGTATATTATGAAACAATTTTTCTTATAAAGTTATGAGCATCTGGATTTTTAAGTTAACATTTTACATGGTAAGGTTGATTAATAAAGCTGACTCAGTTACTTCTAGGTTATGTTTTTCTGAAGCAATACAGAATTTTGCAACTTTTTAAATTCCCATGGCTGTTTTTGTAATTTTTCACTGAGTACTAAATAAATTCTGCCATTCTCTTCAGATTTAGTTTTAAGTAAAAAGAAATTGATATATACTCGAAAGTGAGTATGCATCTAACCATGCTCAACATGAGAAGAGAATGAACTTGTAAAACTGAGAATGTACTAGCTTTTATGCATATCAAATATGAGTATATAATTTTGTAAGATGGATGCCTGAGTATGCTCTCAAAATGAAATAGATACTCGAAAGGTTTATTCACACCAAATGGAGTATTTACTTGGAAAAATTAAGGATATGCTAATTACTTATTCTTATTCATATAACCTAGTGTTCAGTACTAGCAGCAACCAGTAGTTTAAGGAAAGACTAATAGGTCTCCTTTTGAATGCATATCCTTTGGTTTCACTGGCACTCCTTACTTAAAATGGGACACAATCAAATTTTTCTCACCAGATGTAAACTTTGCAAAGATCTTGAACATTATATTGGCAAAAATTAGATATAGACCACTATTGTTATCTGCAAGGGTAGTTTTTATTTGGTACAGACTACACTCAATTAAGGACAATCTCCCAAGTGAGCTGTAGTGTCATAATCAGTAGAAAAGTTACCTTTCATACTAAGATGTTTTGCTCTCGTGGTTCAGATCTTGTAGCAATTAAACTTCTTTTAAGTTGTGCAATATTTTAATTTATTATTTTATAAAACAATTTCAAGGACAATCCATAATGTTTATCGCTGAAATAGAAACTAAAGAACAATTATTGCTGTTTATACACCTAATGATAAAAAGAAAAGTAAAGAAAAGAAATCTCTAATTTTGTATATACAGAAAATCCATTCGTACAGATAATTGCATAAAATGTAAGTTACAATCCAAAACCATGTCCTTGGGCACTATTCTATAGTCTGGTACATGGATTAACTTTGCTCTGCAAAGAAGAATACAACAGAGAAGAGAACATTTGTAATATCAGAAAACAGAGGTTTTAACCAAAGCATAATAGAGAAGAAAAGTCTGAAGGTAAAAGGTAGAAAGCTGTAAAAGAAAGAAGCACAACTAGTCATTTTAGAGCCCACAACAAATCAAAATCTGTTATTACCCCAGATGTGCATCATACCACAAGCAGGGAAAAATCAGGAATGTAATAAATCATCTGTGAAGATTGCAGAAAAAATTATACTGGTGGGGAGCGAGACAGAAGCTGAAAACGAGAGTTAAAGAATGTTTTAAAACAAAATTAAATTAGAAGTTGGCAGGAGCAGCAACTTTTGGCATGAGAATCCTGAAATAGAACCAGAACCATTACTCTTAAAGATCTCTCGGATAAAATTAATAGTTAGAGAAATACTCATCTTAAACAACAAGGACTGTGTGCTTAACTTTTATATTACTGCCAAGTGGTTTCAGAGGATATTTTGGTTGTTTCTTTGGGATGACACAAAAATATGGACATAGCAGTTTCAGGTTCAAAATATTGATGGAAAAGCCTTTGTAAACCTCCTTTCAAAACATTTCCATTGGGCCTCTGTGGATATGTGATGAGCAAGATGGTATGGTACAGTCATGAGACCTAGAAGGCTGTCTGCCACACACCGATCCAAGAGATATCTCCTAACAGATCTGTCGCAATAGAACTACATATTTAAAGCAATGTAAAATAAATAAAGGAGAAGAAGAAGAAGAAATAAAAAAAAAAGTCCTACCTCATTTTAAGTGATGTGTTAATAATACTCACATTTTGAATCTAATTAATTTTGTTTTGTTTTAATAAACCAACAATCGTGCTTAAAAAGCATACTAACATTTGTGTAGGACAGCATTACACATTTATAGACCTTTGCAAAAAGACTTGATTCATTGGCGGAGACAGTTTTACAAATACATTTGAAATATCAATGTATAAGAAGAAGAATAATACAAAGAAGTAATGTAAAATTCAGTAGTCGACCTGAATGTTTGTATATGCGATATTAAAAGTTTGAAAAATATATGTGCATAATTTCAAAATGTAAAGTTGATAATTTTGTTTATTGTTGCAGTAAACCATTGCTAATTCCCATAATTTGCAGAATTACTGTTTTGTTTCTGCATGTTCTCAACAGGGCTTAATCTCTCAAAATGCTAGTCTTGTGCTTGAAAACAGACTGTAAAGTTAAATTTGTTTCTGCAGAGTGGTGGTGAATGCTTAAGAACATATGTCTCCGTTGCACCGGAACAAGTGTGTAATTATCAAGATAATGAAGGTCACACTGGGTTATGGTATATCCTGCAAGTAGCAGCTCTGTTGTTGAATCCCTCTACTGCAGAACATTCAGCAACATTTGTTGGAAGACTTGTAACCACACTCATTACCAAAGCTGGAAATGTACTTGGTGAAAATTTGGATTTCCTCCTGAAAGCAGTCCTCAGCAAAATGCAGAGAGCGGAAACCTTAAGTGTATTTCAGGTAAGCTAGACATCTTACTATTTAAGAGGTTTTCTCAATCATTATACAACCAGGAACAACTTTTGGGTATTATAAAAAAAAGTTTTTAATGCATTAAGGTATAGTTCACCAGCAATGATAGTGGAGTTTTAGTTCAGTTTGTTTTTAAATCAATTCTGTGCAGAGCACATTGATATAGGACAAGTCATTAACCCATTGGCATCTTATTTAAATATCCTCATGGCTACCTCAGAAATCCAGTTTAAATCC
Source organism: Deroplatys truncata (assembly GCA_030765065.1). NCBI lineage: Eukaryota > Metazoa > Arthropoda > Insecta > Mantodea > Mantidae > Deroplatys > Deroplatys truncata. The sequence goes on along the minus strand of CM060990.1, from coordinate 135,001,806 downwards.
TTACACAGCTGCACAGTTTCATTAAGTTAGAAATTTCATATAAAATCTACAGTAAAATTTTTCTTGAAATTTTCCATGCATGTACTGGAAGCATTGAGTTGATTTCGATGCCCTAATATTTTAAATATTGTCTGTGGGTGGAATGTGCATTGGAAAAGGGATAAATGTTTTAGCCTGCAGTTTCAATGGGATGAAGGTCTACCTGTATATTTCAACTCTGGGAGTGTTGCACTTTGAAGCAGCTGACGAGTGACATTGGTTTTAAAGTCTGTAACTAATCTCTTTCTCAGCAGTCTTGTGAAACTATTGAATATGCACATGTCTAGCAGATAGAGAAAATATTTCCCTGTAACCTTCAGCTGTGATTTGTATTATAGGAAACAATGTCACCTGGTCTTACCTTTCCTACTCAGCATACCTGTTGCTGTAATGCCAGCAGTTTCATGTTCCATCAATAGGAAATAAACATCTTTTTTATCCTTCCATTTGAGGCTGCTCCAGTACTGTATAGTGGAAGGGGTGAAAGGATATGTAGGATGTCATTGTTGGAGCATTGTAGGAGACTCTGCTTTGGTTTCTACAGGGCATGGGTACTTCCTAATTTTGGGTTGCTTGTGATGAACATTACGTCTATGGTTTAATACACTTTATTAAAATTCTTCTTTCAGACTTCACCCCCACTCGCCATCATAAGAATAACTAACCTCATAGTATATTCCTAACTGCAAGGAACGTGATGTCGTAGCAATCAACGGATACGATGTTCACCTTATGCGTTCATTACATAAATGCGATTAAGAGTTGCATGTTAAAAGTCCGGCACATTGCAGATCACTCGTCAGAGAGTTGTGTTAGTTTTTATTGTCTGTAGAAGAGTGAGCTGTCACTTTTATCCCCGCTAGTCTCTTATGTGCATCTCCTCTTTTCTTTTCTTACAAAGTCCCCTTTAGTTTCTCAATACTTTAAGAATAACATGCACATCTGCGTAAACAGCATGGGTTTGACAGGTATTTTCCATGTTTGAACAATACGTTATCCTAGTGGCCTCCTGTGGTGTGGTGCCGATGCGGTAACCCCATTATTCTATACAGTTAATTATTTAGGCCTCTCTAAACTTACTGACAAAATGACCATTTCTTGCACATGTGTATCGCAGCTGTGTCACAAACCCCATTTAACTTCATAATACTCTGCTGGGCTTGGTTTTAACCTTAAGTCGCTTTGCGCCTCTTGCTTACTACTCATTCATCAAATTATTGCACCGTTACCTTGCCTCTATTAATTTATTATCCTATAAAATTTTAATTTACATATAACTGAAAGTTTATCAGTTATATGGACCGTCACACATTTCATACACAGCACATTCATTACATACCATGATTTATACTTGCCAAGTTTCACTATACTATGAGGTATACCAGGTGACATATCTGTATTTGCCCTCGTACCAAGAGCATTAGTTTCTCTATTCATTAGTTTTTTAAAGAAAAGCTTTTGAATGCTACCTGTTAGTTAAAAATACAAATATATGTAGTTTTATTGGCCAGGACACACTTGCAAGCTGTGCTCATACTATTTAAATGCCATTACTCACTTAATGCTAGTACAGGTTGACTCCACAACTCCAATGGATTGTCACAAAATGCCTTACTTGCTAAATTTACATCCCTGCATATTGTACTTTAATTTAACTTAGGGCAGAAAATTTAAGTTTTTATATAACTTAATATGAGCATCAATATGCTCCAGAGAGGGGAGCAAATCCAAAAGCCTGAACTCCCCACAGTGTGTGACTGGATTCTTTCTTCATGGAGATTTATTTCATTAAATGTAATGGAAAGATTTAAGAAGACATGAATCTCAAATGTCCTCAATGGATCGGAGGATGATGCCTGTTTTGCTGACCGACTCGCAAGCTCAGAGAACCCTGCAAATGACACTTCTGACCTTGACCAATCCAGCAACAATAATGCATAAAAGGAATTAAATCTTGTTTACTGAAACTTTGAATCACAGTTTTCATTCCTCGCATAATTTACACATTCCTATTTTAAAATAAGGAATCTGGTTCCAGCAGTAGAAGGGAGAAGGTTGTGCAATGAGATCAAACGAAGATGGAAGCAGTGGATGTGGAATTACAAACTTAAGCTAGAATAAATAGCTTCAGAAGAAGGAAAATAAAGAATGGAAAGATAAAGCTAGTGTTGAGCACATGGATGGTTATTATAATAGCAATTCTGTTAATCATCAGAGGAGTGGAGCAAAACCTGGGACCAGCAGACTTGAACAAGCAGATGGAAACAATAAAGAAATTAGGAAAAGACTTAGGCGAAAAAATGGACAACACTAAGCAGCTGAAAGACACACTAAAACTACAGAGAGGAGCTGGACCAGCAAATAGCAGAATGCAGAAGTAGTGAAGGGTAGAACAAAGGTATGAAACAGGACAGCGGAAGAAAAATTGTGAAATATTTGGAGTGAGAGAGGACAACAGTAGTTTGGAGGAAATAGTGTACAAAATCATAGAAGAAGGGCTAGGAATAAGAACGCATAGCTGGGAAATAGAGGACATGTTTAGAATAGGAAAAAGAGGAAGAAGACCAAGGCCAATAATTGAGGCCGTCAAGTGCAAAACTCGCCTTATCCAGGTAAAACGAATTTTCAGAAAATGTGAAAAACTAATATTAGGCAAACAGCAGAACATTTGAAAATTCTCTTAATTTTATAATGTCCAGACTAGGCCCTTAAATATGCATGTATTCTCTTGAAAATCAGTCTCGAATAATATGGCGGTAAATCAAAATTTAATTTTGAATAAGGCGAGTTTTGTACACAACGGTAGTGGATTTGGCGAGTTTTGGTGGAAACACAATACTAAATTACAATTAAGTGCAAACATTTTTGCATTTACTTCTCAGTATTTGTGTTGAACAACGTTAATAAGTGACTTCTTGCAATATTTGTATAATTATAACCATTTCTGCTTTCATTTTAGTTAAAAAAGACTAAATTTTTACAATTTTTTTTCACCAATTTCTCAAAAGGATATCAATGAAGCACTTCTTTCCTAGTTTGCTCACTAAAATTGACCAGTTTTCATATCACATATTTTATGACTTGTAAAATTTACTTATGTTTAAACTAATACTAATAACTAATGTTCAAAAACAATCATATCAAATTGTAAGTTGTCCTTCCTCACTATCCAAGAACTCTCACAAACAGCATCTACTTCTTTATCGTCATTAGCAATACTGTTTTTAGATATTAAATTCTTGTAAAATACAGGCTTTCATCCCCCCCCCCCCAGTTGTCACCAAATGTTCTTTTAATAAATTGTTCACATCCTTAACTTTTTCCTCCTTTAATTTCATACCTACATCTAAATTCCTTGCAATATGCATTTCTAAGGTTTTGCCTCACTTCAGAATGGTCTTGCCTACACACAAATCGGACTGATAATTTGCCTTGTGTCTTGCTAGAATTTTGCCCGAGCTAAAACGTTGTAAAATAATATGTTTAATGCCTTAAATTTAAAATGCCAGGATCCTGGTGACTTCAATATTTCCTTTACCAAAAAAACCAATAAGCCATCTAGTAAAAGCCTTTCAAAGAGCTTGGCTGTCTCTGATGTTAAAGTAATGTGTTGGTAATTATTTATATCATTTTCCTTTTCTTTTTTGTATAGTGGGCGTACTAGGCTTTGTTTCACTCAGGAAATTTACCATTTAGTATGGAGTAGTTTTTTAAATGTTCAAGTGGATTGGCCAGGATAAAGGAAGACGAAGCAGTAGGAGTAGATGGAATACCAGGGAAATTTTGGAAAAGATAGAGGGAAACGCAAAGTGGATTAAGAATGACAGAGCTCTAATTAAAATCAGAAAAGACTGGTATACCAGAATGTTGGAAAATAAGTATAGTGGTGCCAATTTATAAAGGGAAGCAAGGAATAAATAAACCAGATAGCTATAGGGGAATAAGCCTATTATTCATATCAGGGAAAGTTTACACAGGAATACTGGCAGATAGAGTAAGGGAGTGGGTAGAATCAGAACAAACTATTGGAATTTCAGACTGAATTTAGAAAAAGAAAGACAGATGCAATAGACAATGTATTTATAATAAAAACCATAATAGAAAAGTACCTGAGCAAGAAACGAAGAAGGGTTTACATGTTCTTTGCAGACTTTGAGAAAGTGTTTGATACAATAAACAGGGAAGCTTTAGATTATCAACTAAGAGAAAAGGGAATAAGTGACCATTTTATAAAAGAAATTAGGAAAATGTTCAAAGATATACAATTCTGTATAAGATGCGAGAAAAATGCATTACAGAAGTGATAGGACTAAGACATGGATGCAAGCTAAGCTCCATACTATTTAATATAGTTATAGTGGTATACTGGAAAGAATAAAAGAAAGAAATTGCCACTGTCTGGTAATAGAGGATAAAGAGAGATCATGTTTATTATATGCAGATGACCTTATGGCAGGGACTATGTCGGTAATAGGACCACAGAGAGCAATTAATGAAATTCAAAAATTTTGTAAAGAATGGGGAATCAAAGCAAATACAAATACAGTGGAATCTTGTTAGCATGTTCATCATTAGCACATTTTCCCGTGTTATGTTGAATTATAAAATTTCCAGCACCAAATGTAATAAATAATGTTTGTTTAGTATGTTTTCTTGCTCCTGCTTACTATGTTCAAAGATTGACATCCTCATTCACTATTTTGGCCAATTCTTGGTCCCATTTGGAATAGGTGCTTACTATGTTCGAAGTTTGACATCCTCATTTGCTACTTTGGTAAATCCTTGATCACAGATGCAGACTGGCAGCCAATGTCATGCATGTATGTTCATATTTGTGCGACGCGATTTGTGTGTGCAGGATAAGAAATGCTTTAGCTTAGCGTTGACTTGGCATGGTAAACGCTGATAGTTGCTACTGATTGTGTTGACCAAACATGCGTAGATTGTATTTTAACTTTTTGTTTGCAATGGAGAAAAAGAAAGTGTGGCAAATAACCAACAGTGAAAAACTGAAAATCCTTGAAGTAGATCACAATCCAAATATTAAACTTGTGGAATTAGCGCAGAAGTTACATTCCCCCATAAACCTTCAACACAATTGTTAGCAAGCATAAACTCATTGAAACTGCTAAAAGAAAGCATAATGGCCCTGGCCAGTTTCCAGAATTAGATGTTCAAATAAAGTGGTTTACACAAGCAAGAGCTTCAAATGTGGCAATAGATGGTATTGTGGTTCGAGCTCAGGCAACACATTTAACACAGAAGAAGGGACTGAATGATTTTAAAGCATCCATTGGCTGGATTGAAAGATTCAAGACTTAGTTCACAGATTTGTGTGAGGTGAGGCTGCTGCCCTAGATAATGATGCTACACTGTGTGAAAATATAGAAATGTTGAAAAATACAACTATCAATTTTGAAAGACTATAGCCCTGACAATGTTTATAATGCAAATGAAGCGGGACTATTTTTTCATAGATTTTGCCAGACTAAACCCTGGATTTTAAGGGCACCAAGTGTCATGCAGGAAACTTAACAAGGAGAGGATTACAGTTTTGTTGTGCTGCAACAAAAGCAGAACGGAGAAATTGGTACTGCTGGTTATTGGAAAAGCACATGGTCTGCGATGCTTCAAGAATGTGCAATCTTTTCCATGCAAGTACACTTCCAACACAAAAGCTTGGATAACTTCTGCAGTATTTGAAAATTTCTTACAAGCATGGGTTGCAAGACTGGGCATAAGAAGCAGGAAAATTGCACTCTTCATTGACCAGTGTGCTGCTCATCGACCAACTGTTCCAAATTTAAGAAACATAAACATCATTTTCCTCCCAGCAAACTGCATGAGTAAGCTACAACCTTTAGATCAAGGCGTAATTCGGTGCATGAAGCCAACGTATTGGAAGCAGCTGGTACAGAGGTGGTGGCTGCACGAAATTGACAAGAAAAATCAGTCTTAGATGCCATGCATTTCATTAGGACTGCCTGGGGTTCTGATTCAAGATGCTATTAGGAGCTGCTTTAATAAAGCTGGCTTTCCCTGGGTTCTTGGTGATAACTAGGGACCCCAGATTGTCGGTAAATAAAATAATGTAATATCGGTGTAAAAATATTATAGTGAGTGGTGTTTTGGGCGGTAAATAAAACTGCTTAATGGGTTATCTTTTGCAAAAAAAAGGGAAAAAACAAAAACACAGTTTAAACTACTTTATTGTGGAACAAAGGGCACCTTACATGTAACTTAAAAAAAGAGGAGCATGAAAATATTTACATACTATACATTTCGACTGATTTACTTTATTAGAGACAAAGCCACCATAAGTTCGGTGTTCTCTGGCTTAAGATTTGTTCTTAAGTTTGTCATGATGTTCCCATATGCAGAGAAAAGTCTTTCACTGTAACATTGGACATGGGTACCCACAATAGTTTCATACACTTCTCACTGAAACACAAGTGATCACATTGAAGTCCAGAAAGTAAGTCCATATGTTCACTTCAGCAGCATCATCTAATTTCTCACACACTATGTTCTTCAGAGCAGCATATCCCTCCTCGAATGTCTTCTCTGGCCAGTCTCGCAGAAAAGGTAACATTCTTCTTGCTTTTTCTATAGTTATATCAGTAGATGCCTCATTTGATACTATTTTTCGTACATCAAACAATTTACCTGCAGAATGAATATCATCAGCTGGATCAGCTGACATTAAGGAATTCAGCTTGGTAACTGACTTTATGCCCAATTGCTTGAACTGACTGATAACATAAGACTTCTTGAGGGTTGGCAGTCTCTGAAGAAGACTTGAAGTTTTCTCTCCAAACGAGCCCTCAGCTACTATTGTGAAGCCATTTGATATATCTTTAAGTTTGCTATATAGTTTATGAACAAATGGATATTTAGATACCTCAAGCACTTCAATAAGGCAAATGGTGTCTTTGCAATGTTCAAGAAGGAAAGATGCCTGGCAGTTTATTATATTTTGAGACCGCATTGAAATACTACTGTGGAATCGGTTTGAATTCCTGCGTGCCGCAAAACTAAACTGACCTGGCAACATCTTGCACATGCTTTCTGTACGGCGCGTGAACAGCACGTTGTCAACTCCACCGTCAGCTGAATTGTGCATGCGCTAGCTTAATTTGAAACGTGGCTCCATCGGCATAATTCCTTTTCTTTTTCAGAGCAGAAGGTAAACAGACTCCTTGCACTAAATTGTAACGTAATTTAAAGAATATAACTTGACTCCAAACAAATCTTTCATTATAGCGGACACAAAATATACCTACGTAGACATGCGCTCACATTATGGCGAGACAGCAACAATTTTCGTGCGAGGGGTACAGGAAACGGAGACAGTGATTGGTAGAAGAGGCTGTCTACTGTCAGAATTGACTTGAACCAGACTTAGAAATTCATGCATTATTTAACGATACCTTTGCGGCAGTCTTTTCCAGCTGGCATGAAATGGGGCGATGCAAGCACGAATCGTTAAAATACGACAGAGAAGAATTGCAGGTAGTATTGTCATTTAAATCCAAAGAATAATTTGAGTGAAATGAGAAATCCGTCAGTGATGCGGTGTTGCCGAGTTCCGATAAACATGGCATTCCTTTTGTTGTGCATGCGATGGGTGAAGAGTGAAGAGGACGGGATAGTCGAAGCAGTACCGATGTTTGCCGAAGCTCTGGTTAAATCACAGTGCAGTTTGATGTTCTGTGCCGTGCAGCATGGCCATAGTGAATGACAATACACGTATCCGTAAATGATTGATAAGCCAAATATCTGATTGTTTATGAGAAAAGGAGAGACAAGCGCCAAAAAAAAAAAAAATAAAGGAGAGAGAGAAAAATTTCGGTTATTTTGCACATTTTTTTTTTCTTGTCAAAACGGTGTTATTTCACGTTTTCGCGATATAGAACTAATGTCGCGTTATTTCGCGACTCAGAATGGATATGTATGTGGAATTTAAAAATAATTGATTAAAGGTTTTCCTTATTGTTAATTTTCGGCCAATTTCGCGAATTAACTACTCGCGAAAAGTCGGGTCCCTAGTGATAACATCACACTGGAAGCAGAGCTTTCCAAGAGTGAAGAATGGTGCCAAATAGCAGACAATGCCAGCATGTCTTTTGAAACGCATGTAAACATTGACAATGAAATTCCAGTTTGAATCAGCGACAATAGATGAAATACTTGAACAAAGGAAAGAAGTGTCGGAAGCAATGGAGGCAATGGACATAGTGAAGCGATCGATATGTGTGCAGTTTCAAAGTTGACGATATAATAACTTTACTAAACAAGATAGACATTAAATTTTTGGCATTAAAACCAACAAAGCAATCGACCATAGATATGTATTTCAAACCAGTGTAAATAGTGTCCATATTTCACATCCATTGGGGAGGTAAGATGGGTTTTATTACATAATTACGTTCTTAAATTGCAGATTTTGTATTTTTGTCCGCATGTTTTCCCGTCTTATGACATCCAAATCCTTGGGTCCCTGCAGAAACATAACAATGGGATTCTACTGTAAATCCAGTGTTATGGTATTTTAAAGAGGAAAGGTGGTTTTTGGGTGGCCACAAACTAGAAGTTGTCAAAGAATTTGATTATTTAAGAGTAAGGATGAGTAGTAACTGAGTGGGGGGGCCATGGCAGAAAGTTGGTAGCTAAAGGGAAGACTGTAATAAGGATATGTAAATATAAACTGGAAATGTTGTCCTAATGGTTGGAAAGAATATATGAGGTATTGGTTAGAATCAAGAATGCTGTACACAGTAGAAATCTGGCAGTTCAGAAACAAGCAAAACAATTGGTCACATGTATAGCGTGTTTTATAAAGAATTACTAGGTCTACCAAGAGCAGCACCAGGGGAGGTAGTGTTAGTGGAATTGGGAACAAGGAGAAAAGGATTAATAGTAGAAAGAATTTTAAAATTTTGGTTTAGATGTTTAACAAAGGAGGAGAGAGAAATTTTAAAGATATGCACGAACCAGCAAAGGTGTATGTCGAACAAAGATAGTTGGACAGGACTGGGAAAAAAATAGTTTTGGGAGACACATGGAGGTTAGGGGAGAGAAATATAAATGGATTTTGGATAGCAGTAAAAACTAGAATGGAAACCTAGAAAGACAGGAAATATGGGGGAAGTTTAGAAGATAAAAAAATCATTTAGTTTCCATAAAATAATAAAAAGAGAATGAGGAAGAGAAGGGTACATTGACCAGTGTATTAGACAGGGTAAGGAAGGATTAGCATGGATGAGAATGGGATCAATGTACTTAAAGGATTAAGAGGAAGTGGAAAAGGAATATGTGAATTGTGTGGTGGAAGTTAACTATACAGTACTACATGACAGTGTAAAAAAGAAAAGAAAGAAAAAAAAAACATATATATATATATATATAATGGAGTGGGAAAAATAGACAGAAAAATAGTAACTATAAAAATGCTTACAGAAAAAGAAAAGAAATTTAGCGATAATGTGAAGTTTTTGGGGAAAGTAAAAGAAAAATAGATTAGAAAAGCAAGAGATGCAATGAAAGGAGGACTGTAAAGGGTTACTCAAGTGAGCTACAAGCCAGAGAGCCAAGTAAACTGAGTAGCACAAAATAGGCTCAGAGATCAGACAATTTGTGCATAGGTATAGTTAGTTCTAGAAATAAGGTATATTGTATAAATTCTGTAAATTAAGTTGTACAAATAAATGCAATACAATTCAAAATAATTTTTTTTTCCCAAAAAGTGCTCAAGTTACATTTATAAATACACCAAATTGTATGCAATCAAGGTAATATGATTAAGATTCACAAAACAGATACATCAGTAAATTGTAAATAGGTACTATAAACAAGATGGTAATTAATACTTACAGTGGACATCAATATTAATGTCAGTGAGCAAATACCATGGTTAAATTAACAATAATTCAACTACAACATATTACAATATGAACATACATTATAATGCCTATACAAACATATTAAATTTTAAGTATTCATAAATTGTGTAAAACAGTGCTCCTGCAAAAATAGCTTTACTTTGGACTTGCATACACATTTTCTGTATTTTTAATTGAATTAGGAGGAGAATTATAGATTTCCAGACAGGAATGCGGAACACTTCTTTGCAGAGAGTACTTCTAGAGGGTGCTAAGTGTATATTGAATATTTGTAGTAAAATGCCTGTGAAGATTTTTATTGCTTTGTCAATGACCTCTATTTTCCTACACAAATAAAACCCTCGAATATACAGTAGTTTTTTTCCCACCTTACTGCGGCTTGTGTGCCTGCCACCACAGCTCAGACTCCTGCCGAAACAGTTATATCCCCACAACCACCTGATCTCATATTTACAGTTACAATGTTAATAAACACATGCCTTATCATTAGAGATGGCGGAAATGTTGCTGTCTATCCACATAATTCAATACCTTGTTAGGAAATTTTCATTCACACTGGCGAGTTCAGTATCCGAAATAGAGTTAATTTCTCATCTGATCTTTTTCTTTTAGTTCCAGTGTGTGGGGTTTGTTGCATGCCTTATTTTTCAAGTTCCCCATAGACAAAAATACATTAAGTTGAGCGATCATGAGGACCATAATTCTTTACTAATTACACTTAACTTCAAACTGTATGCATGGTAGCAAAGTCTTATTGGAAAAATCCAGACTGATTTGAATGTCTGTCAGCTGTTCAAAAAATGGTGTAAGTCATTCTTGTACCTTTCTGCAGTTATTGTTTGTTAAAAAAAAAAAAAATAATAATAGAGGTCATATTATTCTGTATGCGTTTACTGCACAGCAATTTTCATGTCGTGCAAGTGAATCCTCCTGTATAAAATCTAGTTTCTCTCTACTCCAATGTCATTTTGCAATGAAACACAATCATATAAATGAAACCATGCTTCGTTAGATAAGAATATTAAGCATTGGTCAATTACTCCATCATTTTGCAATTCCAGTTGCAGAAATTTACCCGACTGATCATATGAACAACAAAGTGTATTCAACAAATCCCCATACAATGTGGGCAGCATGCACCATGTTGAGTAAATTACTTTGGAAGTAACGTTTACCAAAAAAGTCTGTACTATGGAAGTAGGTTAATATGGGAGCAATTTACTCTTTTAGTTAAGGCTATGGAAGAAAGCTCGTTACTCTTGAAGTATTGTTTTGTATGTGTGATTTGCTTGAAACAATAATGGATAAGGTTATGTGCAATAGGAAAAGGGGGGGGGAACATCAAAAGAGAGAAATGTTTGTTGGTAAATGTAATGGAAAATTCCATTTAAACAATATAGAGTGCAAAAAACATGTAAAGATGTTAGAAGAGAAATGCCTGTGAAGTCATGATGGACGAGTTGCTTTGAGCAACGGAAAACGTACTGAAGTGTAACTTAAAATTCTGTGGAAACAATGTCCCCAATCTTCATATTTGCATTGCAGATCACTTGAGTGTGAGGAAATAACCCTTTATGATTTTGGAAAAGTTCACCATTTTCACCTGATGGCACAAAATAGGATCATGCATGCAATTGATTGTACCCACAATGTGTGGGAAACCTGCAAAAGTGAAGAATTGCCTTTTAGTTTCTGAACATTTATGTACCTTGCTCAAAAGCGCTGTAACAACGCAATGAAAGTTGCGATCAGCAGGAATACAGTGAAGGCTTTTTAGATCACCTGTAACTATTTGAAATGTTCTGGTAAAGAAAATTTGCAGGATGCATAACAATACAGTTTAGGTAATAAAGTTGAATTCATGTTGCAAGTTCTTTTTGTTTTGTAAATGCTCTCCAAGCAGGTTCAAAAGGAATGTAAAAGATTCTTTCATAATACTGAAATGTTGCTTGTGAACTCGTATAAGTATCATATGCATCTCGCCTTACCCATACTATAGGATCTATCATATTCCTATTTTCGTTGAGATCATTGTGTAATCAATTAATCTATCAACATCAAAATATCTTCCTCCAAATATGGTAAGATATTGTGTTTCAATTGACAGGTTAGTTACTCCAACCACGTCACTAGAGTAAATTCTAACCTATATTTGTACTGTTTATTTCAGTAGTAACATACTACATGATGGTGCTCAGACATTTACTTGCATAGTAACGTACTCTGGGAGTATCTGAAAGCAGTAAAATACTTCAGAAGTAGTCTACTCTCGTATTGAAATCACAAAGTGTTTTACTCTAGGTTGGTGCACGCTGCTCTGTAAGAACTAAAAGAAAGCATTGGGTGAGAAATTCACTCAATTTCAGATATTGAACGCCCGAGTGCAAATGAAAATTTCTTAAGATGCGAGAAATGTGTGGATGGAGGGCAACATTTATAACATCTCTTATGATAGGGTATGTGCTTTTTACCTTTTAATTGTAACATTGGGAATGTGAGGTGGTTGCGGTGATATAACTGTTTCAACCACCAAAAATTACAAATATTATTATAACAAAAGTAATTTAAGAAAGATTTGCCTGAAATAAATACTGTAAGTTTGCAAGGATATTAATACTAAAAAAAGCAGGGAATTTGCAGAGCATCTTTATTTTAAATATTCTTCTGGAAAATGTCAAATGAAGAAAGACTGCTGAGTTTGGAGTGATACTCAACCCCCCCCCCCCCCAAAAAAAAAAACTCTTCTGTGGACCATGTCTGTCGTTTGAAGATTCTGATTCAATATTGTCTTGTAAGTCTAGATTAGTCAAACAAGGGGGTTTTGATTATATGCACTTGATCACCATGGAAAGATTTATGAGAGCCTACCTCAGCACGAGAACGGTCATAGCCATAAAACTAATTATGTGTCTTGGAGAAAACTGGGACAGTTTATCGAGTTCTAGAATAAATAGCAGCTTCCAAAGACAGATATCTAAAGAGCAAAAATTTATGAAAGAATTGCTGAAATGGCTACCGGATGTTACTCTCTTCCTTGCATCTAGAAATCTTTCATTTATAGGCTAGTAACAGACTAGGGCATCATGACAATGGTAATTTCTTAGGTGTGATTGAACTCTTGAGAAAAATATGATCCATTTCTAAGAGAATATACTCTCTTCATGTGAGGAAGTGTCAAGAGAAAAATAAAAAAAAATTGTCCATTATTGAATTTTTGGCATGTGCAAAGAAAGTATTACAATCCATACTACAAGAAAAGAAAATGTGTAATTTCCAATCATGTGCAATGCAGCATCGGATCTATCAAAAGACGGAGCAGAACATTTTAATAGTAAGATATGTTTTCTATCGCGAGTAAAATAAATGGAAAATGTATGAAAGATTGTAAAAGTGTTTTGATTTCCATAAGAAAACGGGCAAAGAGATGCAAATGCTATTATAGAAAATTTCAAACATCACAACATTATAGAGGACTGCCAAGGTCAGTGTTATGACAGTGGTGCCCACATGTCTGGCCATATCGAGGGAGTTAAAACTATTATCCATCTGTAACTTGCCTATCTTGTGCTCCTCACTCTCTTAACCCATAGGTGTCCGTGCTGCCAAAAGTTTTACAGAGTGTATAACATTTTTCAATTGAGTAAATCAACTGTATAATATTTTTAGTGCCAGTCGTGGAAGATTGTGTATTCTTATTTAGAATGCAAGGAGGTCACTTCAGAAACTTGATGGGAATTCGAGTAGATGCTGTGAAACCGTTATCTGAATGATTACCACTGATGATAAAGCTGAATTACATGCTGTTTCAGAATTTGAGGAATGTGAGAGTAAAGGGAAAAGAAGTGTTTTTCGATGAAGATTAATCATAGCATAGCATAGTATAGTGGAGAGTAGTGGTGATGCACTTCAAGAACAAAATTTTCAATCATCTCACTGAAAATGTATCCCAATTAAGAGTTCGTCTTAAAGAAGTTAAAGATGGTGCCAAACCTTTGACCTGTTTCTTGACATAAGAGAAATAACAGAAGAGGATTTGGATAATTTCACCAGGAATCTTGCTTCAAAATGCCCTAAAGATCTGAACAGACTGAAAGATGAACTAAAATACTTCCAGTATATTTTTAAGGTGATGTTTCCAAATCTTGTCAATAAGTTTAGAAACAGAGGTCCTCCAATTGCTCTTTTGAATTCCATTTATAAACTCAAGCTTCAGTTAGTATTTCCAGAACTGTGTATTCCTCTAGGATTATTTTGCGCTTTGCCAGTTAATGTTGCTTCTGATGAGAGAAGTTTTAATAAACTGCTTCTCATAAAGAACCATTTAAGATCCACTTTTGGGGAATAGAAACTGAGTCATTTATCTATCTTGTCAATACAACACCAATTAGCATCAGACTTAAACTTCTCAGATGTTTTAGATGGTTTTATGACTGCCAAAGTTGAAAAATTCAAGATGCTGCTATGCTAACAACATGGAAGATACCACATCCAAGTCAGTCTTTAATAAAATGTGCCATGTAACAAATCTACAGGATACTCACTTAAGACATTAGTATTTGACATATTAATGGTTATTATTCAATAATTAACTTGCTATCAACTATTTATGCATTTTTAAAAATATGCATGTATTACCACACACAGTACATCAATACCTATCATTATACTTTACTATAAGTAATATATACAGATACTCCCTGGTGCAGGAGTATACTGTAAACATTTTGCACAGTATCTAACATTAGATGAAACGTTGAAGCACTATGATGGAGAATTTAACAGTTATAAAAGCAGCATTACAGAACATTTTATATAGACCATACATAAAACAAAAGTCATCTTATCAGACTCAAAATCAGCCATAGGTGGAATAGTAAATTAAAATAATAAAACAAGAAATATTAAAGAAATAAGAAGCCTAATTAAAGCAGTTGAAACTAGAAATCATGTCACTCTACAATGGATCCCAGCTCATGTCAGACTTTTGGGCAATGAACATGCAGATCAATTAGCAAAGAAAGGTGCAATACAACAAATAAAACATGTAGGACAAATAGAAATAAACTATTAAATAACATTAAACAAAATTTCAAAAGACAGCAGGAACTTGATGAAGATAAATTAAAAGATACAGATTATGAGAATATTAAAGATAGAGTTGATATACAAAAAATGCCAAGGAAGACTGCAGTGGCCTTATTTAGGATGGCAACTGGCTACGATTGCCTTGCAGAACATCTCTACAAGATACGATGCCTCCTACACCCAAGTGCACACTCTGTGAAGATGTCATCCTGAACAAACATCATCTTGCCAAATGCAAAGGCCTTAAAAGTGATAACTTACAGACTTTAAATTGGGAAGCCAGAGGGAAAATGATGCAGAACAATTAATCCCCAGTGCCAATGGTGAACAACAATAACTACTACTTTACTATTTTGTACAACAATTATGTGGGTCTTAATGAAGTTGGGGGGGGGGGTGCCCATAATTTATCTGGGCAGCCCTGCCTGAGGTCATTGATCCACCTCTTCTGGGATTAAATCTAACCCTGGGTGTAGGTTTTGATTGCACAAAATTTATATGACGGCTATTCACATTTCCTTTCTGAAAACCGTTCTTGCCCCTAAATCTGTTTCCAAATTGTGGAAAATTATTCCTATATCTATCTCTAGAACTGTTACTGCAGATTCCCAGATTAGGATTACCTCTCGTTTTTCTGCCAATTAGGGCTTTTTGGGTTTCCACGAGGTATACTACTGCCTGGATTTTGCATGTTCCTATTCCAGTTTCAATTCTCACTCCAGACATTAATTCAATTAGTCCCACGATTGATTTGGGTTTTGTGATCAAAAAGTAGTGATTTATCCTCTCTGGATAATGCTGAATGATCATGTCAATGAAATCTGTTAATTTATTGGTGTTTTGATGTTCAATGCTCCAAGCTTGTGTTAGCAGGTAATCTGCCATGCTTAAATTTTTGCAGTCATCAACAATGGCCATTAACTAATACTGATCTCACTTGGTTTTGTGTATGGATATTCCAGTATTTATTGAAGAATACTTGCTTGAAATATTAAAAATTGTCTCCTAACATCAACCTTGCCCATTGATATAATCTTTGGTGCAGGCCTTTCTTTACTCGATTATGATTTTTTAATCATTAGGGATCTGCTGTAACTGAAAATATTCCTTTAAATTGCTAATGTACTGTCGATGGTTATCACCTGAATTCTCATCAAAAGTTGGAACTTCTATCTCATTCAACAAATGATAGTTACTGCTATTTAGATTAGTGGCCATTTGAAACTGATAATTATCATCACACATGTTCCAAATTTTAGCAGGTACAATGCTCCGTCCATTTGCATTGCTCGTTTCTGTGAATTCATGGTTCGTCAAACCTACACTATTTCCCATGCTATTACCATTTACATCTTTGCTACTTGACTCTAATCTCTTTATCAAGCCGCGTAACTCTTCACATAATTCTCAGTTACCTCTACTCTTTTTACAACTTTGTAGCGATTGGTGAGCCTCTTTTCAATTTTCTGAGAAATAATATCAGTTTTCTTTTGATTGGCATCCATTGTTGCTTGAACACCTTTTTAAATTCTTTTTGAATGGTAATTTAAAGCTCATTCTGTTCCTTAGATAAGACTGCATTCACAGTGCACCAATCACCACCTAGCTGTTCCTCTAAATTATAACAAGTGACACTTAATCCTCCATAGACTTCATTCCTTAATCTCTCAATATCATTTCTTAATTCAAACTATCCTGTCTGAATTTTGTTAATTACCTCAGCCTGTAGATCTAAATGTGTGTACTCAACTTTCTTGCTTATTATACTATTCCTCAAAATACTCTCTCATCTCATTAGCAAATTCTCCCCTCATTCTCCCTCTTTCTTCTCTGACAATTTGAGTAATGCTATTAATTTGCCCCTCTAACTGATCTATTTTATTGATCTTCTTACACATCTCTCTACTCGGGTCATCTATTTTATCTACTTTGCTGTTTATTTGGTTCATTTCTTTACACATCTCCCTACTTATTTCTTCCTTCATTTTCCTCACTCGTACTCCTACTCTGTTCATCTATTTTGTTACTCAACTGCTGCAAAATAGCAGTCAGCTGTCCATGTTCAATTCCTACCAGGACCTGTTGTTCTGTCTGACTCTGTATTATCTGGTTCCTTACTCTTTACACTAGCCTTTATCTGATGTGCTCTTCTCTTTCTCCCCATCCATTTGTTTTGTGATCTCTAAATGGTTACCCAGACAGTTATGTTGACCTATTTCTATCGTAACAAGCTTTCACTTTGCATTAGGGATGGGCAGAAAATAATGTAATGCTTAACAAAGTAACTAGGTAACCAATAATGGTTACCAAAATAACGACGACAACTAGTTATGTTAATGGTTACTAGAGTAATTTGATGGTTACTGAGCCAGGTTGAAATCATTCACTGCAAGGTGCAGCATTGGTATTGCTTATCGGGAACTAGTTACCTGAACTCATTTACAACTTATCCTTGCATGGAGTTGCAAGTACACATTTGTTTATTACAGCGCGTTGCTTATTGCTTCGCCAGTCAGCACTGCATCGCACTAAGATGGTTATTCACATAAATTTTTATACTTCATGGGTAGATGGGCATGAATAAACAATTTATGCTGTTAGTAGCAAAATATGTGCGATCGCTAACCTGAAACAGTGGTACATAAATTTTAAGTGGTAAATCAAAATTCAGAGTTGCAGAATTTTAGCAAGTGTACTCTCTCAAGATTGCTTAAAGAAACGTGACCTTTCTGCAACTTTCAAATTCAAAAAGCACGTGTGAAGGTGTGTTTTTCCATCTTTTGGATTTGTTATCGTGGACATTTATGTCTTTAACCTTGCATGGCAAAGAACAATTAAAGACCGATAGATATACGACTGGATTAGATCAGTATTACCAGAATCAAACCTCGAAGTTTAAAGGGCTGCCCCATTACCAAACACACCATAACTGTAAGTTGGATACTCTCTATTAATATTGTACAACTGCATGCTTCTGACCTCGATTTGCACGAGTGTAATAATTTTTTTTGTTCACTCGTGGCTGATTCTATCTGCACATGCTAAGAGAAGTGCATTTACAGCAGGAGTAGTTTAACCAGTAGGGAGAAGGCAGCAGATAAATACGTCTTGGGGGTTGTGTGTGAAACCTTTTTAGATTGCAAAAAATAACAAAGGAAGTCTGTATCAACATCGTTTATGTTGAAGTGTAGTTGCAGCTAATTATTGCTGGTAACCATTAATGTAATTAACTGCAAATATGTTAACCACGAAAAGAAAAGAAAAGAAAAAAGCTTTGTTACTGGTAACTGTTATGTGTAATATTAATGCATTGCAGCTGCGAGTTATAACTGTTACTCGAAAATAACCATTTGTCACGCCCCTACTTTGCATGCTTCTAGTAACTACAACAATGGAATTTCTACTTGAGAGGATACAAAATGTTGCTGAATTTCAAAGATACTGGGTTTAAAACCTGGTAGAAGTTCTTGAAGTGGTGCTGCTTTTGTTTTCCTCGGGATGTCTTCACTGCATCTGTGTTTTATACTGTACTCTGCCCCTTCCTCAGAGATGTTCATCTCCTGGCTGAATGCAGCTGTAGGTTTCCTCCTCTGGTCTGGTCTGAAAAGTTTTCGACCTCAACATGAAGATGGCAGCACTCGTAAATAAAAACTAGTGAATTTCGTTCATCTGTTGAGAGTTACTCACCAAAGTTTCAGCCATTTTGGACACTCGGTTATGTAACAGTCGTTTGAGTGAGGTGATGTGAGTGTTTTTATGAAAATGGACAAAATCGAGTATCGAGCTGTCATAAAATATTTGTTTTTGAAAGGCAATATGCCTACGTAAATCAGAGATGAGTTGGATTTTGTGTATGGGGACTCTGCACCATCGTTTACCACAGTGAAATTTTGGGCAGCTGAATTTAAACATGGCCGTAAGAGCTTGGGAGACGAACGTTCGGGACGTCCAAAATTTGCAACTACCGACGAAACATCGCCAAAGTTCACCAAATGGTGCTAGACGACCGCCGAATTAAAGTGAGAGAGATAGCAGAGGCTATGAACGTCACAAGAAGGTGTTTCACATATTAAATCAACATTTAGACATGAGAAAGCTGTCCGCGCATTGGGTGCCGCATTTGCTCACATTTGACCAAAAACGTGTTCGAATGAACATTTCCAATGCTCTGTTGGCGCAGTTTTGGTGCCGATTAATTACTGTAGATGAAACTTGGATATACCATTATACGCGCGAAACAAAAATACAGTCCAAACAGTGGACTGCAAAGGGGGAACTGGCTCCAAAAAAAGCATAAACTGTTTTTTGGCTGGGAAAGTGATGGCGACTGTTTTTTGGGATAGTCGTGGAGTTATTTTAATTGATTATCTTCAAAAAGGAAAAACCATTACAGGAGCATAGTATGCATCATTACTTCACAAGTTGAAGGCAGAACTTGCGGGAAAAATGGCCACATTTGCAGAAAAAGAAAATCCTGTTTCACCAAGACAATGCACAGTCTCACACCTCAGCGGTTGCAATGGCGAAAATCCACAAATTACGGTTTGAACTGCTTGACCATCCGCCTTAGCCCCAAGCAACTTCTTTTTGTTCCCTCATCTGAAAATTGCTCTCGGAGGACAGATTTTCGTCAAATGAAGAGGCAATCACCTTCGTGAACAATTATTTTGCAGAGAAAAATACCAAGTACTATTTGGATGGGTTACAGAGATGGGAGCATCGCTGGGAGAAGTGTTTAGAGTTACAAGCAGACTATGTTGAAAAATAACAAATAAATTTCTGAAAAAATGTCTTGTATCTTGATTAGGTCGGAAACTTTTCAGACCACCCTTGTATATCTCCATTATTGGTTTCTTGCTCCTCTTGTGTGTGTGCCTGCCAGCCATGACTAGCTATATTCAATTAGCTCTATATTTTCACTTCAATTCTCAGGGTTTTGGTGTTTAGAACAATGGACTCGGGGATTCTTGGTAAAGGAGATAATGTAGATCTCAGGTCATGTTGCAGACCGAGAAATGATACAGATTAACACTTAATTCACTTTTATTAGGATCACTTAACCATGGCACTGTACATCCCAGTGTAGAAGACAGTCGTAGTTTTATGCGACACCCTTCACGTACTTTCAGTGCGCATCTGTTTACACTCTATTTTGCATTCTATAAGAGGCAGCAGAATATTTAATCTTACACTAATGGTTTCATTAGTAAATGCACTCTTTACAGTGACTATAATACTTCACTTTCTTCTGAATGAATTTTAGCTCGCAGGTTACTGTTCACTTGTCATAGGGAAAGTGAGAATTACAGTAAAACCTCAGTTGTCCATCACTCAGTTAATTGTTTCGCTTATTAAACTTTTCTTCTTTTCTTTCTTTTTCTTTTTGTGTGCGTTCTGGAATGAAAATATCAACAGAAAGCGTCATTATTCAGAAAATTCTCAAGTGAAGTGCACTCTAAAAACAATGGAACAAAGGTCTGTTGCATCACTTCCTGTGCCATTGTCGCTTAGTGAAGTACGTACAAAATTGACTAAAATCACATGTGAATAAGCAAGCGCACGCACTTGTATTGGTATTATGGAACAAAAGTGTTGCCGCTTACCGGGCAGCCTTGCTTCACAAACAATTAAGTTTATTGCCATTTTTCTAAATATGCAAGAAATATAAGGTAGGACTCGAATGTTTTTGTGTAATTTCTTACTAAACCTGTTTATATTAAGTAAGATGGATAATCAGTCAGTTTTGGTTAAGTTAACCCTGCCCGTTACAACAGTTAATTGGTGTTCTACTGTACCTGTGATGTGCTATAGTACATGGGTTACATATTCACATGGTGATGTACAAATGAGAATTGTCTTGTACTTGCTATTTATACAATTTTTTCCCAAATACCCTTTGTTCTCTTATTGGAGAAAATTTTCGTGTCTCCAATCCTGTCCTTATTCTATGTCAATTTATCTAACACACGGTTGGCTTAATGCATCGCACGACACTATTCCAATATGGCAACAGGAGTTACTTGAAAGATATGTTCTTGTGAGTCCTCTCCTCTGAATTTCTTCACACTTGTTATTAAACAATGACAAGACTTTTCCCCTTGAAGAAATGCAGGCAACTTGTCATAAAACTGAATTTCTTCTGTGTTTGTGTTGATTTTAAGACCCAAAACTTTGCTTTGATTGACAACCCTCTTGCATTACAACAAAATATTTTATACATATATTCAAGATTAACACCCTCAATTACATTTTTAACCTAACAAAATATCATAAAATGATTACACTGATTAACATAAACATATCGTGTAAATATATACAGATATACAATCCAGGCCACCATTACGGCCTCATAATGCTCATAGAATATGTTGTAATGAACAAGGATGATCTCCAGAACAAAAACGACGATCTAATCTGATGAAACCTAGAGATAAAGGTCAGTTTCAGTTACTCAGCAAGGGAATTTTTACACTTTATTTTAAATTACAAAAAACCATTAATCCATTAGCACCCATTTTGTTTTTAAATAACAATTTTAAATAGTAATAATAATAATAATTCTTTGAGTGTTGAGGTTTTAAAATTCATTTGGGCATGATCGGTATCAAGCCCTGGCTCCTTTTGCTCATCATACCCAAGCTTACAGTATTTAACAATAATTTGCATTAATTTTGCTTTTCACTAACAGATTCTATCAATGTCCACCTTACCATCTTGCTACTTACCGTATTGTTGAATGTATTCATTAAATGTGATGATTCTGTCTCTAAACTTTCCAGTTCTTTTATATTAACATTCTCACTAGGTTATGTCCGCTTTGCTATATTCCAATACTTCAGCCCTTATGTCCAATTTGCTTATAAATTTCTTTTTTTCTCGACCTCACCCCTTTAAGAACTATAATCACTCTCTCCTTGCTATTCCTATTGCCATCACAACACTTTCATCATTTACTTCCCTAATGTGAGCTACTTCTTGCCCTGTTCAACTCTTTACATTATTTTCCCCTACTTATCAGTTAGCCTCACTATATCCTTATCTAAAAGATTATATAAATCTGGATTGTGGAACTGTGAGGTAACTGGTGGGTTATAAACTATACCTACACATATGTTTCAGTTATCTAGCTGTTTATCTTGGACTATACTCCATAGGACTTCTTTTGCTCTGAACCCCTGTACTGCCCCTGAAAGCTCTAAACTTTTCTAAATTTTGCTTACTTCTCAGTCTGTAACCTTCCATTGATTTTTTACTTTCTTTTTATAACATCAGAATGCTTCCGTGTGGTGATGACGTAATAGTTCCCTCTCCTTCCGAGCCTAGACTCTGCCGCTGCTCCCCTCTTTCTTTTCCCACCTCCTCTTCCTCACTAGAATCTTCACTGCACTGATGCCATGCCTCCTTCCCCTTTTCTGCTAAAGCACATGTTGCAACACTCTCCTCCCTCCTTGGTGACACTACCTTCTTTGGAAATAACGTAACTCGTGATGTTTCCATTGTCATATCTTTCTCATTCCTTACAGCTGTTGGCTGCCTCAGTTGCTGTGACGTTTCTTCACCTGTTGGGATTACATAATTTTTCTTTCTCACTGGTCTTGATACCTCTTTATCCATTGCCTCCATGCTGGACTTTGCACTTCCTCTGCCTGCCACGGGTGTTGATTCGCTTAGTTTGCTTTTTTGCTGACTTATTTCCTTCCAATCCGTTCCTTTCATCCATACGCCACTCTTACTCGCATACGTTACATCTACTCCGTCTATCCAGATATGTAGATTTCGTATAAATGCTTGTTTGCCTTGCGACCTTGCTTCCTTCATCTTCTTAAATAAGCCTCTTTTCAGATCTCTCTGTGCTATGGTTAGGACCTTGTTGATGAATATGCTGCTCCCTTTTAACCCTTTGATCATCTTAAAATTTCATAAATTAGGTTGGTGGTTGCAATTTCTACTATAATTGGCCTTTTCCTACTTTGTCTTCCTACTCAATATGCCTCCACAATCTCCCATCCAGCCAGTTCCATTTCTAGCTTGACCATAAGGGTTTTCCTTACTGCTTCTGCTGGCCAGATACCTCTTCTTTCCTCTACACCTGTGAAAACCAAATTCAATCTTCTCCTCTCATCCATTCTCTCCATTTCTTCCTCGATTCTATCTACTTCTCTCCTTATTTCATGCACCTCTTTTCCAATATCCTTTTTTTATTTCATTTGCTACTTGCTTCAGGTTGTTTCTTAGGCGTTCCATTCCATCCATTTTACTTAATTTTTCTTCTAATTTCTCTAACATTCTTTCAATTCTTCAGGTCCTGGGATTAATTCAATCCCTCCAATCAATAGTAATATAAATATTATGCTTCCTAATACTAACCAGTTCATTATATTTTGTTCCATTTTGCCTTTCCTTAGTTTCATTATCCTAAATAGTCCTATTCTCATTCTGTAGACAGCAAGATCAGCTTATTTCACTTTTCTTCTCATTGACAGAGCTTCCTGCAGATACAACCTTCCGCTGCTCATCTCACACTCCCCAATTTTAAGTATTGTTTTGCATATATATGCTCCATAACACACAGGAAAATGGGAAATAAGATTTTTTTCAAAATCATTTATTCCACTTTTGAATAATTGACTGATACCATATGGGCACTAACACTATTACACTTTCATAAAAGAAAACACTATAAAAAGGACACTGATATACAAATGTTGAAAGTGTTTTAATATTTCTGGAAAAGTTAATTATCTTCTATAATAATTTGCATGGCACTGTACACACAATCCTACGTTGCATTTATGGTACATTGTTCTTCCAAATGATTTGCATCAACCATCTTCTGTTATGTGGAACAACCAGATGATCTCATCTGTCAAATCTCAAGTCTGGCAGATGTTGCGACTGAGATTTATTCTACCAGCATGCTTCGGTGCAATGCCTTAGCATGTCATACAGTTGAAAAACTTCCCTACAGAATTCTAGCTGTGTGATTTCCTTGTAATGTAATATTTATTGAGTGCCAAAATAATTACAATCATATTGGGAGTGACTGCTTCTGGCCCTGGCCATTTTATAGTCATCTCCCCTCCTTTGATTATAATAATAATATATTAATCTATTGAGCATTAAGTTATTACATATTAGATGCCTTCTCGGATTACTATTATATGTTAATACAATTAGTAATTCTTATATTTATTTATATTTACATTATTTTCTTCTTTTAACCATCCATATCCATTTATTCTTATTCATTCCATACCATGAACTTTCTTCTCTCCTAAACTCTTTTTCTTTAGATACATCGATTTTTATACCCTTCCATATTTTACTCACATTATTTTCTCTAATAATTTTAATTACTTTCTCTACTTATCTCTTTCCCCTGTTCCTATGTTAAAGTCCCCATTATTATGATTTCTATGTTCGTATATTTAGCCTTTAACATTTATGTGTCATTTCCTTGCAATTTTGCCTGTATAAAAACCAAGCATTTATTACTGCGATGTCAGACAGCCATGTAGTGATAGGCCAGTACCATTTCTTGAGATGGATACTGATGCGGTATTGAGCTCCAACCTGATCCATCAGAGCTGTACCACGAAGGTTTTGTACAATACAGTTCAGACAAGGACTCATTATATTCTTTTTTTCCTTTGTGAAAATCTCTTCACATTTCCAACAGGAGCTACTCCAGCACTTGTTGAGGACATTGTAACAGCAGAATTATCTTTCCAGTGGACCAAAAGCACACCATCCTTCTTTCAAGAGCATACTGAATTTCCCCTCTCTCTGCTTTAGAAAAATTATCTTCTTGTTAGTGAGTGTACATGATTTTGGTATGCTATTTTCTGTAACTGTACCTATAGCATAAAAGCCCAAGCGAATAAATTGCCCATGTGTATATTATAAGGCAAATCTTTCAGTGGCATTTCATCAGCATTACAACTAATAGTGCAGCAGCTTTTCCAAACCAAGTGTCATATTCACTAACACTAATAGGGTTTTTGCCTTGGTAAGGTTCAAAATTTATCAAATGGCCATCACTAGTATTTTGATACATCATCTTGTAGCCAAATCTGATTGGTTTGCCACAAATTGCTTGCATCCGTGTTGACCATAATATCATATCATTGGCTAATCAAAAGCCATGGATTGTGATGGTACAAAATTACGAAGACAATTTGATTTGGTCCACAAGAGGGCATATTTTATAACCTTTATCTGAATCATGTGGCTTAGTATTATCGGTGGCATGCAGAAATCGCTGGATTTGAAGAAATCTATTCATTTCACTCTCACAAGAGCATTTTTAGCATCATGCATAACCCAATACATCCATTTTGATGCTATAGGTTTGTACCTACTTAAAATCAAAATTCCTATATCCTGATGCCGTTATTTGAGGATCCTTTACATTCATAAAATGTGCATAACGTTGGCTTCCTGTGACTTGATATTCTATTGTGTTATCAAGAAATAATTCCAATATTTCAACAGATGACATATTTGCATATTGAGAATAATCTAAATTTCCTCCTTCATCCTCGTTGCCAGAATCTTCAACCTGGTCAGTATGTCACCATCTTCTAAAAAATCCAGGGCTTTTGATGATGAAATTCCACCACTGGAATAATCAAGAAAAATAAAAATGAGTGTAAATAGCTTGTTATGCTTGAAGATGTTTAAAATAAAATGCTTAGAAATGTGTAGTAAAAAATCCAAAAACTAAGGCTACACACTGTATAGAAGTTTTAAATTTGCTAACACCAAAGCCCAGTGGCTCCAACCATGTATCAAGTTTTGGACCTTACTGAAGTCATTTTATTATTGTTTTCATTTTACTTGCATTCATATAAGTTGGTCTATTTCTAATGAAATGATGAGTAGTAAAATTCTAAAAATTATTCAGATAAGTATATAAATTACTTATGAACATCTGATGGTATAGTTCTGCCACACACATACAGCTTTAAATGTCTGTAAAACCCACTCCATAAACAGACTGCTACTGTATGTGTTCCAGCCTACAATGAACAAAATAACAGTTGTAACATCTGCTTATAAGATGCAGCACAACAATGCAGGCTTCTAAATATACAACAGACACTGAAACCAAATGGTACTCATGGGAGCTAATGGATAGAGAGGTGCCAACATACTGCTATGTGAAACATTTTTTCAATTCATTAGTATCTTTTTTATGTAAAAAAAAGTTAGCCATCCTGCCTTAAAGCAGAAATGGATTTGCAGCTCAACTTAGAACATTTATTTTTAATTTTATGATTTTTTTTTATCTTTTGTTTCTAGAGTCTGGTAATGATCTATGCTCATCTCATTCACAATCGCTTGGAAGATGTTCTAAACTTCCTTTCCTCTGTGCCTGGACCAAGTGGTCAGTCTGCTCTGGAATTTGTGCTTGCAAAATGGTGTTCATGCCAGCATCTTTTCTATGGAGCATATGAAGGAAAAGTCAGGTACCATCTAATGCATTATTTCTTATCCTCCCATTTTTAGTGATGCAGTCTCTCTTGCACTTAATTAGAACTGTATGAATCAAAACTGGAAATGCCTAAGCATGTATTAGCAAATTAAAACTAAATACGCACTGCTTTTCTGGATATCATGCTGGATCTAAAATAGATAGCTACTCTTTACCCACAAATGCAGGGCTTTATTTAAAACTATATAACAAGTCTAGAATCGGCTTACAAACCTGAACAGCAGATGTAAATAGATCCACTGTTAACAGCACGCATTTTGTAAATGAAGGCAATTCATGTACCATTCCTGCAGCGTTATGCATGTTCTTAATTGATTAGAGTAATGTGGTCTTTTTAAAAGATGATTATTACTAGTTTTTATTTAATTTATGTATGTTGTGGTAAATGTCCTTACATGTAGCACACGTTTTCTTTAAAAAAAAAAGTTAGCCTGTCTACAAAATTGTGTAAAGCACTGTACTTTTTGTTTAAATGTTATGAATAGGTTTTCTAACTTTATTATTTACTACCTAGTACTGTCAGTTATGCAAAAAACCAAGCTGTATGCACAGGGAAATAACTGACAGAATAAAACTTTCTTCCAGATCTTGTGTAAGCATAACATTAACAGAAAGGTTCTGATCATTCTTCTTTGAAGTCTGGCCATTTTCTGCAGTAACACATGACTGTCTCGCATTTTGCACACACCATTTTATTATCACATGAGAACCATTCACTGAAGACAGTGATGAGCATAGAAGTAAGCTTATATTGTATCTTGCTTGCTAAACACCAGCACTGGCAATGTTAATAAACATAGCAGAAAAATAAGCTAAATGCTGCTAAGAATAAGGAAAGGGCTAAAGTCAAGCAAATAAAGAGGAGAATAAGACCTGAAAATAGGATGTGCCAACAAGCCCACTGAAAGAGAGGGTTTAAATATTAGTAAAGGAAGAAAAAGGGCTTCAAGAAACCAACTATCAAAAATGGTAAAGCTGCAGTCTTTAAAATTCTCCAAAGATGATAAATTGTATCAGGCTCCTGGAAGATGTGCCTAATTAAAGAAATAAAAGGGTCAGATTAAGTGTTTGGCCAGTGAAGTTAAAAGTAGTGCATCTATTTATGTACAACTTAGAAAGAATGTATTTTAGTTTTCCAGGATTGCAGAATTACACCCAGTTGAAGTACATCTACAGTGAGACGTTTCACATTTGTGTTGTAAAGAAAAATATGAAGATTCTTCTTGCAGCATTGCACAAGTAACACATGCTTGTTTTGAGACTGAATTTTGGGGGTAAATATTTCAGGTCATTTATGACCAAAATTAAAAGCTCATGCATTCAGATTATGAAAAGTTGTTGCTGGTAAGCAAAATAGGCATTTCACATGACAGGTTGTCACATTGTCAATGCAGTCAATTGATAAATGCAGAATGAAGAGCTCACTTTGAAGTACAAAGTGGTCTGTTGGTAACTGCATTGAAGACCTGGATAACCAGTTGAATTTCTTAAACCATGTTTGCTAGAAGATAAAAATCACAGGTGTTTTAAGTATGCCTGAAAAAAATTCGGACTTGGAGAATCATTTTCAGAAAATGATTCCTACAAGGAATCAAATGAAATTCAGGTTGCCCACACAAGCATTAAACAGGTCTCAGGTTTTACTATTGACATTTGCTAAAGTTGCATAGTTTTCTTGAACCTTATCATAGAAAAGGGTCAGTGGATGCATTTTAAGGATAGGCCAAAAAAAATGGTGCAGATGGATGTGAAATTTGGAACTATGGTAAAAAAATGTTGGAGAATTTGTACATGTTGTGAGTGATAAAGGCACACATATTACTGTTGAGGAGGTATCTCAAACTGATGTTGCCCAATAAATAATGCTCCACTTTTTTTTTCTTTCTTCTGAAAAAGCATTTATTCTGCAACAATGCAATTTATACATAAAATGTTTTATTGACATACCCTTATTTTCCCATATCATCTCCCTGTAATTCTATGGCCTTTCTCCAGCAAAAGCATGTTTGCCCTGTTGGTAACAATCCTTGCTCTGGTTAGCCAGGTTTTTACTGCATGATTCACATTGTTGTCGAAATCTCTTCCATGAATGGCATCCTTTAATGTCTCAAGCAAGTGGAAGTCCAAAGGAGCCAGCTCAGGGCTGCAGTTTAGATGGGGTAGTACTGTACAACCCAATTTTGTATGTTCAGAAGCTCTCAAACTTATGTGGTAACAAATGTTGTGTTAAATCAAAATGTGTCCTGTGTATTCATAGTGCTGAAGTAAATGGAAATGGTTCTCGAGTGCATTTAAGGTGTTGAGGAATGATTTTGAATAACGGTACTGCCTTTTGGCATCACATTAGTGAAAATCGCATGCTCGTAATCCCAAAAAATTATCTTGGCCCTACCAGCTGAAGGAGTTGCTTCAAGGTTTTTTTTTTTTTTTCTGTGGACAGTAAGGATGATGTCATTCCATTGATTGTCTTTCTGTTTTGGAATCAAAATAATTAACCCAGATTTCATCACCTATCACAATCCTGCTGCATAACTTGTCAATGAATGAGAAGAAATGTATTTACTTTGAAATTTATGCTCCACATAAATCACAGAACCCACCTTACACAAACTTTTGAATATCCAAGAGCATGGATAATTGCATCCACACTTCATTTGCTTACTGACAACAGTGCTGAATGCAGAGTCGTAATGCACTGATCCTTTCAAATGAAAATCTGTGCACTCTGCAACAAATCAGGCGTTACAGCCATAGAGGCTTTCTGGGCCTACAGCAAATCTTGGGAGCTCTGCAGAACTGCCTTTAGATGCACTTGTTTCTGTTCCCAGAGACCAACTGTATTCCTATCAACTGCACATGTCCTATAGATGTTACACATATGTTTATGAATAATCCCCACTGTTTCTTTCTGCACAATGAGAAGTTGAATGATTGCATGTTGTTTATAATGGATATTGCATACAGATGCAATTTTAAAAGCTTCCTGCAGCTATGTGTATCACATTCTCAACATTTTGTCCCCCCCCCAAAAAACAAAAACAAAAAAGTGTGGCATTAACTTATGGTCAACCCTCATAGATGAAGGCAAGAGACTTCTGTCAAGAACACTCAACCATCATTCGGTAATTCTGTGCACTCGTAGAATTGTTTAAAATTGTAAATGAGCTTGTTATATATGCACACCTTTCATGTTAACAGTGAGATTGATCACTAAATTTAATAACTGAAAACAAAAAGTTGGATAATTTTTGTGAATACTGAATAATACTTCATTTACTGTTGCTACAGTATAGCGTAATCCTACTGCATCATCTATAGGAGTGATGTCAAGTTTTAAATGTGCACATCAACTCTGGACTTATGTCATATATAGCATAGAAGGTCACCATCTGCTCATGCAGTGTAAACTGTAAAGTTTCTTACATTCATTCCATGAATTTAATGACATAATTTAACAAAAGATTATAATTTTAAAATATCTATAGAAAAAACAAAAGCCATGGCATTTAAGGACAAGTTCTCGGTAAGAACAATTATAGTAATAGAAGATAAAGTAGTAGAACAAGTGAAGTGCTTTAAATATTTGAGAATTATGTCTCATATGGAAAAATATAGAAATCTGGACAATAAAATAAGTTCAGAAATATATGTAGGAATATTCACAAAAAAACCTGAAAAATAAGGCAGACTTGGCTACAAATTTTTTAATACTGTCGCAGTGCCAGTCTTGATGTACGGAAGTGATTCCATAATAACAAACGAAATAAAACAAAAATTCACACAGCTGAAATAAATTTCCTAAGAAGCACCGCAGATTAAACTTTATTAGAAAAAAAATTAAATGATTAAATTAGACAAGAATTACAGGTACAACCACTGATAGATAAAATAACATCAAATAAAAGAAGTGTCAACATTTAGAAGCAATGTCAGGAAAAAGGCTAGCTGCAGCAGGTATGAGATGTGCTTCAAAAGGAGAGAAAGATTTGGTGAGACGGAGGAAGAAATGGGCACCAGAACAGGCTGCAGAGCCTAGTACTTAAAAGCAGAAGAAGAAAAATTTAATGAGTCCTAAAGAAACTTGTACATTAATTACAAGGAAAATTAGTGTTTTGAAACACTATTGGTGTTTTTTGATATTTGAGCCCCACATTTATTTCTGTTTGATGCCATAGACGTATATATTCTAGCCCCACATAATAAAAATAAATTTCAGAAATGTTAGGATATCGCAAAGTAACAACCCAGCGCAGGGTGATGGAATTTTTCAGTCGTAAAAATCGTAAGCGTGGCTTCCTTCAGAAGGGAAGTAAAGCCAGTGGTCCCATGTCATAGAGTTATGGCATGCAAAGGAACCTCAAACCTGATAGACCTCTGAGCAAAATTTCCAGTTTTTCATCCCAATATAGAGTGGGATACTAAGAACCATAGTAGTAAAAGAGCATCCGTAAATAAAATTCCATTTAACTATTTTACCTATTAAATGACACATTTTGCTATAATAAGTGTTACTGCCTCAGTTGGTTCACACAGCGGCAGTCTCTCCCAGTTGTCCAAGAGACTAGTAACATATTCCATCCATTTCCAATAATTAAATACAGTGATTGGAGAAACTCTGCACGTGGATGCTTTTGTATTCAAATAAAAATAGTTATAACAAGTTTAATGCAAGATGTGTGGATTTTTCTCGTTCCATATTGAAGTATGACCAGATAATTTGCCACTTCTGCTGCTAGGGAATGTTTTGAGAACATGGGGAGGAAATTCTTTGAAAGTACTGAAAATGTGAAAGTGTTTAAACTCCAGGGACATGTTAAGGGCAACAATAAAAATATGTATAACATATAAATATTGTTTCACCTAAGCTTAAATATAAACAATTCTGTAGACTACTGCTTAGAATTGTCATTTATGGCTTAGTTTTGTGATCTAAGAGTAATAAAATAGGAAAGTTTTTTGGGTTGCTAATACATAAAAGTACAAAAATAGATGGCAAGTTGGTATACCATAGGACCTTTAACTCCACTAGAATTGAATCCAGTTATCTTTGACATAATAACCAAAAGCTACATTAAAGGGATACTAGAAGGTTTGGATACAGACAGTATATTAATAATAATTTGAAACAATCCATTACCTCAGAGTATTCTCAGCATCATCCTCTGTAACTAAAACTGGTGACACTGGAATCTTTCATTGTTTTTAGCAGTGATGAGGTGACACCTGTATTTCTCGATACTGATATTGATTTTTATATTGTAAAACCAACTGACCGTGATGGTTAGCTTATTACATTCAACCACCGAAATGAATGCACAGATAATTGCATACCTATCAGGCTCAACTTCTGTGCTCCCTTGTCTTGTTTCTCCATCCGATACACTTCTCTTGACTGAGAGCTTACATCAACTTGGTCCTGCGGTTGTCTGTGATTTCTTGGTTAACTGGCAGACAGTGGCTAGTTGGAACAATAACTGTGCTTTGACTGTATAGGTGAATGAAGCAATCATGATGACAGAAGAATGATTAGCTCCTTACTCAATAGCAAATGCACAGCCTTATTTAGCTATTATCCATACCTTTGACAGTATTTTTTGGGGTTGTCCAATTTATATATTTTTGTACTACTTTCTTCACAGCTTACCTATGTTAGGTAGAGAAACTGTTGTATCCCAGCCAAAACTTTAATATCTAAATTTCACCAGAAGTACATATTTTGATGTCCCCTGAACATCAATTTTAAGAGAGAGGTTGGTGTATGGGAGGGGGGCATAACTCAAATGAAAAGTTGGATAAATACCAACTTGGTGTTTAAAGTTCAGTGCCTTTCAAAGATGCACTACTACCTACTACCCTACTACCAACACTCTAACTACCCTTTTACATGGAACATTTTCTGAATTTTTTTCAAAATGGTTCTAACGGTTTTGATTAAAATACCATATATTAGTGTTATTTACATGACATAAAATTGGATTTTCTGGCAATAGCCTGTGAAGTCCTCTTCATTCGGAAGGAATTTTGTATAATCTTGTATAACTGGTAAACATTAAGCAATAGAGAAAAACATGTTACATAAAAATGTAGATCTCTTTAAAACACACAATTTATTTAAAATAACTTTTTGTGGCATCAACCATTTCCAAAATATCCATTAAGTCCTGTTGACATTAAATTGTTTTTCGTGGTTACATGGAAGGAGTATGGAGTTTTAAGGCCAGTATATAGCGTGCAATTCTTAAACATTTGACTGTTACTGTTCTCTTTGCATTTATAATGAAATGTGTAATGTAGCTACTTCTGCAAAGGTTTACTCAATTAAAATGAAGTAGAAAAGTAAGCTTTCATAAGAATAGTTTTCATACCCATTAATAAATTATGTGAATGTAACACATCAGAGTTTTAGCTTAGCCCATTATCTTGTCATATGCACATTTCAAACTCAAAGCAAAGGAATAAAAATAGTCATCACAGCGATGAAGGAAATAAATGCAGAATAAAGTGCAAATTACATACCTTTGCTCTGTTTGAACATTCAACCACCTTAAATATTTTCTGCCATAACTGCATCTACGTGCTGTTGGCTAGCAATGTACTCTTTTATGCTATCAGAAGTTTCCCAAGAAATTCTTTCATTTAAAAAGTTACAGATCATTACTTTTCCTGGCCTCTTTATTCTATCTTGAGTAAGCTGTTTTATTTGCTCATTTAAGGTTCACTTTCAGTGTCAGAGTGAACAGTATCTCTCTAAACTTCCATGCATATCTTTTTTGTTGCTGCTTAAATGGAACTGTATGCAGAGTTGGTAAGGAAGAGAAAACAAGCAGCTACAGAGAGTATCAGGGGTATGAAAAACATGGACAGGGCTGCTAACATATGCTAATAGACTCTTGCTAGTTATCCTTTGAAAACCTGCAACTTTCCAAACAAAATCTCCAGATGTGAACTTGGAAAGCAAGACCCTTCCAGCTACCCACTGCAGAGGATTATAGTAGTGTTCATCCAAAACATACATATTATGCAGATAATCATCATTGCCTGTGAATTTGTAAAGCAGAACTCTGATCATTTACATAAGATTATAACAGGTTATTTTTTATACCAACTGAATTCCTGCCATGGGACAAAACACTTTTCACTATAAGACTGATCACTAAAATCAATAGATTTGGTGGGAAAAAACTGCTAAGCAACCCTTGGTTGCGGTAGCAGCATGTATCTACCCAAACAACTCAGGTTCTGAACTTTATGAATCACGCAACAAATTAGCGAAACCAAATGAGAATTAAAACTGTTCATTCAGATATTTCTGTGTATCTTTATATCATTGCTGCTCGCCAAAGTTAGATGGCTTCAGCTCCAGTGAGATAAGATAAGATGCTTTGTCACATAAGCTTACATACAGTGAGTAAGAACTCCGTGAACAGGTGACTCGTCAAGTGTACAAGAATTAAGTTAGCAATAATTATACTAAATATCAATAACAATAATAATATAATTACAAATTTATATATGTGATATAGTATTACAAGTATTGATATACTTATGGTAGTGCCTTTGTAATGTCAGTTTTGGTTTATAGTTTAACTAATTACAGAATGACAAAATGTTGTTATAATTCAATTTCATCATTCATATATTCAGTAACTGAGTAATAGGCTTTGTCCATTAATAGGTTTTTTTATTGCTTTATTAAAGTATTTGAGGGTTTTCTTTTCACGGAGTTTTATAGGGAGTTTGTTATAGATTTTTATTATAGATTTTTATTCCTGCATATAATGGACTTTTTTCATACAGTGCTAACCTGTGCATGGGTGGTTTCAGATTATTTTTATTTCTCGTTCCATGATTATGTTGCATTTGTGAATTATAGATTGTATCAAAGTTTGAGAGGATGTATTTATTTATTTCATACAGGAATTGGGATGGTAAAGTTAATATTTTCAGGTTTTTGAACAAATTTCTCCATGAATTTTTTGGTCTGGAGCGAGTCATTATACGTAATACTTTTTTTTACTTTTAAAAATTGTTTCCCATCCAGTATAGTTCCCCCATAGTATTATTCCGTAAGTCATCAAAGAATGAAAGTAACTGAAGTAAACTATTTTCCTTGTTTCAAGGTTCGTTATTTTAGCTATGCAGCTCATATTGAAACATTCACTATTTAATCTTTTAGCCAAGTAGTGGATGTGATCGTCCCATTTTAATAGTTGATTTAAGTAAATACCCAAAATTTTTGAGTTTTCTGTATGATTTATAGCATCAGTTGTGATAAAACTCTCACATTCTTATCTTGAGTGCTGAGCTGCATAACTTTTGGAAGTGTTAAGTTTGAGGCCATTACTAGTAAACCACTTTTGTAATTGAGTTATAGTTTCGCTTAAGTTATATTTTAACTCCTCAATGTTTTGCCCATTTAATAAGATGGAAGTGTCATCAGCATACATAACGGTTTTCCCTTTTATGGAGTTAGGTAGGTCATTTGTGTAGATTATATACAGTAGAGGTCCCAAGACACTTCCTTGTGGGACTCCTGTTCTTATTTGTTCCCAATTTGATTCCACTGTTTCCTTTTGATTCTTGATGATTGTTTTTTGTTTACTACAATTAAGATAATTTTCGAACCACCTTAAAGCAGTGCCCCTTAATGCTATAGAAATCTAATTTGTTTAGTAATATATCATGGCTGACACAATCAAATGCTTTAGAATTATCACATATCAGAACTGCTGTCTGTTGTTTCCTATCTATCATTTTAGAAGCATCATTTACCAAGGTTTTTAGGGCTGATATTGTTGAGCACTTTTCACGGAATCCATGTTGAGAGTTGTTTAACTTGGTGAAATGTTCAAAATAAGACATGAAAAGATTGTGCATGCACAACCTTTTCAAGTATGGTGGAGAATGTAGGAAGGATAGAAATAGGTCGAAAATTTTTAAATTCTGTTTTCCCTCCTTTGTGTATAGGTTTAACTAGGGCGTATTTCATTCTCTCTGGAACAGTACCCGCAGCTAGGGAATGATTAATTATCTGACTGAGTGATCCACTTATTTCATGTTTTATTTTCTTAATTAGATATGGGGGCAGTTCATCCCAGCCATAGGAGGTTTTTGATTTAAGTTTACTGATAATTTCAATAACTTTTTATGGTGTAACACTTGAGAGACATCTTATCTAAAAAGGTTTGTTACTGGTGAAATATGTGCAAGAAAGACTTAAACTGTTAAAATGCAGTGTTGCTATATAATTGTTTGAGTCTTTCTTGCATGTACTTCAGCAGTAACATAAACCTTTTTGGCAAGATAAGAGGTTCCCTTCCGCTGGCGCCAAGAGCATCCAACTCTGGTGAGCTGTATAATTGCTGTGTTTGTTAATGGGAGGCAGGGAACCAAAATCAGATAGTGTGAGTGTGTAAGATCTTTTCACTAGATGTGATACATTTCTCGAGTAAATCTATAAATGCGTACATAGACAGAATTTAAAAAATTGTGAGTAGGTAGTGTTCCAAAATACATTTAAATGCGTTGCATATCTTGCATGTTGATTTCTCCCGTTATTAAAACATTTTAACAATTTTAACAATTTGCTAGTCATCCTGTATGAGTCATTCCACATCAAACTGATCACACACAAAACATTACTTTCTCTGAATTTTATGGATTTTAGTTTACATGTTCCTCACATAAAGTAAATGGACACGTATTTTATATTTTGCAAAAATCAAATTATTTTACAGTTTACAGCATAATTAACATTTTTTTGTATGTGCATAATGTTACATAAAAGCAGTTTATTATTGGAATACAGAATTGTTAGGGATAAGAACAATACATCATTTTGTAGATAAAAACATGCTGGTTTTCCTTATTCAGAATACTATTTATTCAGAATAAATAAAAAAAAAAGTATGAATCCTTGAGACCGCAATATCATATTTAACCCCATAATATTAAAATCTGGAAAAAATACAGAAGGAATCTGTGATATATTTTGTTTTAAACCTGTTAATATCAGGATGGGTTCTTCTTTAGAAGTACGCTTTTAACAGTTTGTTAGCGTGTAGAGTTTTAGAGCATAGACTGCTGACAGAGATTCACAGTGCAGCAGCATGCTGGCTGATGCGTTATGCAGTACGAATGTGATAGGCTATCACTTCAGTGTTCGGTGTAACTTAGCAACTGGAATCTGGTATTCTATGAAGCCTCTCTTCACTGTTTCACTTTAAATGCTACTTCGTGTTCAGCTTTTTGCGTTATTCCATTAACCAATAGTGCAATAATAACCAGATGCTATTCATTTGAGCCTGAAAGGAAAAAATAATGCATTTAAACTGTCCCATAGGATAAGATTGAAAGTTTGAATGTTTCTAAACTGTGTGCCAAATATAACAGTTGCATGTAAACCAGCTAGTGCAACTAAAGTGCTGCAAACAATTGACAAGGCATCCAATGACAGACTGGTGCTACTGTTGCTACTCTCCAGTTGGAATCCTGCTACACACCACTTTTTAAGTTATTTTATTTAAAATTAACTATACAGGATCCCATCTTTGTTGTATGCAAATATTTATATGTACAAAAATCTAAAAGGAATTTATTTATAATTTTTGTAGAAATTTAAACCTGCGGGTTAATAGGGATATATAGTTCTTAAATGTTTGGAGTTTAAAAATCGATGTAGATAATTAATTATGTCAATTATAATAAATATTAAGTAAACGATTACTTATTAAACTTTGCATTGCACTTTATAACATGATTTTATCATTTATCACCTTTGAGATATTCTAATTAAAAGTAGAGAGGTGTGCCACTTTTCACAAGTTAGATTGCACAATATTTTTTAGGATATTGCGATTTAAAAAAAAAAAAAATAATTTAAAACATAATTCACTTTGTAATCCATGTACAAAATTTGAAGTGAATCAGAGACATGATGCTCAAATTTTGTGAAAATTTGCGAGACTTGACGTGGAATGACTTGTATATCACAGACTATTTAAGTCTCATAACTTTGATTGTCCTTTGTAGCTAGCCATTGCTTTGTGGCTAATGTATTTTTATTTTGACAGTGTAATTTTCTTAGGCCATTCTAATAAGTATATCTTTAAATATATTTCTAGAACCTAGGGACAGTCTTGATAATAGGATACAATGCTATTAATATTCTTTGGGGGGGCAGGGTTCCTTAGCCCAAGATAAGAAAAAACCTCATTTTGCTGTACAGTTGTGTTTAGTGGTAGTTCATTATACAGGATACTGATAACTTCTTTTTTTACCCCATCGGCATTCCCAATGTCCTTTCTGCATTCACTTATATATGTAATTTTCTGAGCAAAGAAACAGCTGTGTAAAAGTGATATGTGGATGTTAGTTTCAATGTATGGCCATTACGTGGTATGCTGTCGTGTGGCTTTTTATATGCCTTTCAGCAGTGACCAAAACCTTAACAGCAATGACTTCAGACACAGCCTAGTCTACATGCTAGATTATAACTACACAATGTAATGTCACACATTTTGAAAATTACTGACTTAAATATACAGCAGATGCATTCCTGCTATATTGTAATGGCCTAAATCATTTATTGCCCAAGGCACCATGTCTAAGTGTACCGAAATGCTCCACTAGAAATACCTTATGCTGTGAAATGGCTGAAGATTCCAATTTGCCTATCCCTACTCAGTAGTGCCAACACTACTGCAAAGGGACAATCATGCTGCACTAGGCATGCCATGGGGATAATAGGTGATTGATGCAAATTTTACTCCATAGAAAGCATTGTCTTATTGAGGGAAACTTCAGTGATTATTTTTAATGGCAACTAATGAGGATTTTCGTTTTTCATTTCAGCATTGTAGCATTGTGCAAGTTGCTGCAGTATGGAATATCATCTAATGATAAGCGCCTTAATGAAATAAATGTAAAAGGAGATGAGATGTTTTTGTCAGATGCTATTCGCACAAGATCCCAGACTCAGTGCCAGGCACCTGTATTCACTACCATACCACTTTTAGTAAAAATTTATAAACTTCTGGTAAATGAGATCAATAATCAGATGGAAGCTAATGCAGCAAGTGATGGTTCAGAAGATGTAAGTAAGATAGAGACAAAGTGCATGTAAAACTATATTTTGTATTAATAATAAGCATCTTAATTTATACGAATATTATAAAGTGTGTGTGCATGTGGGGTAACCCCAAAAGGCACACTCAACCTATTTTGATAATTTCTTCACCATTGAAAAGCCGTGTATCTATGGTCTTGGGATATATGCTTCCAAAATTTTGAAAACTGAGGGGGGGGGGGGTTTGGGGTTTCTTTTTCATGTGTCAGCAAATTTCAATCCGGTTTTGTTGAATACAGATATCAGAGACTACTTTTGGCATTTTATTGCAAATATGGCACATTGTTAATGACTTAAGAGTTCAAAGAAGTAAATGGGAAGCTTAAAATATTTTAAAATATAGTTATTCTAGGGGGGGTTGTATGTTCATATTACCACATTTCCCTGAAGTTTTATCAACTAATATTTTTGGTATGATTTCAATAAAATTAGGTATATTTGCATTCTAGAAACTAACAAAAATAAGCTACTCATACATTGAATACCTATTTTCAACCCCTAACATACAAATCATCATTCTGTGCCCTATCTAGCTGAAACTTATATTATGGAACCCAGCTAAAATTATAAGCTATCTTAAAACTCTGAAATACTATCCCTACCATATTTTCAACCCCTCGGGCAGCATGCACCAACCTAGAGTAAGCTCTACTTGCGTAGTAAACTACTATTCAAGACAACACTTGGTGACATCCATACGAGAGTAAACTACTTACAAAGTTTATTTAAAGGCAAGTCGGAATTGTTGCACTAACATCACTTATGTTTACTCACTTAACATGTTTCAGGAAACGGTTGTTCCCATCCTCAGAAGCTAATCCGACTGGCCGGTGTTGTTGGTGTTTCCGTTTTGTCGACTGGGTACTGTGGTGGTGAAATGTACTTCCAGAGGGGACTTGGTGGGACATTATATGTGTGTTGTGTTTTACAATGGTGATCTCCCATGCATCTAATTCAGCTGTAAATTTGACTGGTTTGACTAATGTAATATTGGGTTTGATGCTGTGATTGGTGATCCAAAAATGGTGTGAAACTGCAGATTTGTCCGTTTGTGTTTGATACATCTCATGTGCTCCTTTAGCCTAGTTTCTAGGTTTCTTTTTGTCTTACCTATATATACTTTATTGCAATCTGAACAATTGATTTTGTAAATTCCAGTTTTTTTTGTCTTGTGGTATGGGGTCTTTTAACTTGTTACAAAGTAATTTCTCTATGTTAAATTTGTTCTGTGGGGCTAGGCTGATGTTGTGTTTCATGAAAATCTTCTTAAATTTGCGATATGTTCTTGGGTGGTATGTGAATTTTTTGAACTTTAGCTGATTATCATGCTATATCCATGCTGACAAGATGAAATAAAATATGAGATTCCAAAAACAGTACAATCTGTTTACCATTTTTTCCATAAATTTTGCTATTATACTGGTTGATGATTATGGATTATAGGTCTATAGTTGTTGTTATACGCAGGTTTGTCTTTTATGTATAGGAATAACTACTTTTTTCCACTCAGAGTGAACTGTGGTTTCCCAGGATAAATTATATAGTTTTATAAGTTGTTCTTTAGCAATTTTTCCAAGGTTTTTAAGGGATTCTGGATGTATTTTATCTGGTCCGTGACTTAGTTTTGGTGGAGTTTATTGCTATATTCAGTTCTTTCATTATGATCTTCTGTTAATTTATGAATATTGGTATACTGTTTATTAAATTTTTCTCGATATCCGTATCTTGCCTTAAAATTTTTGTTGTTATGAATGAAAAATTATTTTACATTATGATGACCCTTAATATTGTTCATATATCTATGAAATTTTTTGCGGTCTTTTCTATAATCCATGTTTTGTAAGAATGTGGT
This sequence comes from Deroplatys truncata, assembly GCA_030765065.1. Classification (NCBI taxonomy): domain Eukaryota; kingdom Metazoa; phylum Arthropoda; class Insecta; order Mantodea; family Mantidae; genus Deroplatys; species Deroplatys truncata. The sequence goes on along the minus strand of CM060990.1, from coordinate 134,961,304 downwards.
AAAACAACTACTCCTTGCAGTAATAACTTCTTAAATAAAGCACCTTTTTTACACCAATTTTGCATATCAGAAGTATATTTTGTTTTTTCTGCAGTAGATGTAGATCTAGCTACCTCTTTTTTTAAGCTTTTTAAATTGCTATTCCAGAATGGTTTATAGTTAATTTTACCGCATGGAATATGTTTTTGTGCTGTTCAGAGGATTAGATCCTAGAATTTATTTAAATGATATACTTGTACTGGTTCATAGGATTTTCTTTGAATTTATTTTCCATCTGGTGTCTATATCCTTTCCAGTTTGCCTTTTTGAAATTCCAGTCTAATGTGGGGTTAGAGTAATTGATCTTTGAACTGTCAAACTGCATAAAGGCAAATACTTCTCTTTCTGGATCTTCTATGATTTTTTGATTGATCTTATCAGCAATATCTGTAGTAGCTAGTAGAATTCTGGGTTACTTTTTGTTCTCAAATAGTAAAGAAAAGTTGGTGGATCTTCTTTATTGTATAAAAGTTCAAAAGATTGTGTTTATAAAATCTTCAATGACTTTCCTAGTAGAATTTACATTTTCATATCCCCATCTTTTGGAATGACCATTAAAATGTGTAATTATAATTGATTTCTGCGTTAATATCAATAAGAGATCTGGCACATTTCTAGGTGGATTATAAATACTATACATTCTGAAATGTTTTATGCTTCCACACTTCTAATTTAACAATTTCAATTTTGTCTTGTAATTCCATCTTTTGAACAATTTGGAAAGAGGATTTTATATCATTTTTAACTTCTACCAATATTCCACTGCTTATTTGTGTGTTTTGGTAGTAAGTATAAAGTAAATCCTATACATTAGAGTTGATTAGCTGAAAGATTTCCTCCTGAATAAAAAATATGCCAGTTTTGTTATCGGCAATAATTTTGGAGAGTTCTGATCCTTTGGGTTGAGTAAGACCACCAGCATTCTGTAGAAGTTATTTCATTCTCTTGAAGTCACAGTGAGTAGTCCCTGCCCAGAGATCTGATTGGACTATTTTACCCCCAGAAAGTTTTACTCCTGACATTTAACTATAAGACTGGATCTAGAGAACAGATGAAACATTGAGTGTAACCGTTTAGATTTAGGCATCAAATTTTTATATTTTGGTGGTTGCTTCACCTACTCGCAACCCCCAAAATGTTTGGAGGACCACACCTGTCATTTGAGAGTGAGTCCACTGGACCTAGCCAGGAGGATTGATTGACATGCCCACCGACCATATCCCCTCTTCACACTTGGACACTTATGCTAACCTGTCACAGCATGTATGTGACAATGTCATTTCTTCCATTTTAGATCTAACAGTTATAGCGCTGTGACTCGGTCCCCAGAGCCTCATCTGTTAAAAGCAGGGTGCAGCACAGGCAAGAAGAGGATGAGATTTTTGTAATGTAATTATCGGTGTGTGTCGATTTTCTGTAGATTCAAAATTTAAATTTCATCTGGTCTCATTATTTTAAGATCCAAAAAGGGTAAGGTATTGTTTTCTTCTCTTTCCATTGTTAATTTTATGCATGTGTCCTGTAGATGTGGGGAAAGGCTTTTACTACGTATATTTCTAAGTGACTGGTGTTTAAATCTGCTAGGGTGGTTGACAGAGGGCTTCCCATAGCTAACCCTTTGTACTTGTTTACAGAACTTGTTATTGAATGTGAAGTAGTTTTGTTGGGTGCACAACTCTGTCTGGCTTATAATATCTTAATTTTGCAGCACAATGATTTCAATCATTTTCTAAGTAGTGTGGAAATTCTCTCAATTGATAAACTTAAATATCACCTTCTTAACAAATGAGATCATTATGTGATTTTCCAGCATTCTAAAGTCTTGGATCTTGTTGACCAGTTCCAGGGAATTTTTAATTCATAAACTTTCATACTTGTTGTAGGATTTTAATTTGTTTACCAACCCTTTAGCAACATAGTAAGTTGGTGAGCTTATTCCAGTAATGATGGGTCTCGTGCTGTTTTCCCTTTAGTGTATTTAAGATTAGCTTGTATTAATGTCAGATGGAATGTTAAAATATGATAAAATAGCATTAATTGTGTTGGCCAATTTTAATTGTTCCTGACAATGCTGAATGTAAACATGTTTACAGTCCTGTGAGAAAGAATGGAACCAACTTCAGGTCACTGATTGGAATCAGTTTCTCAATTGAAATGCAGCAGCACTCTGTATCTTATGAACAGAGTTTCAGTAAAGACTTTGATACCTAACAAAGCTACAGAAGAAAGCTTAAAAGATTCTGCAATTCCTGTTGTAGACTTAAACGTAACTTTGTGCCATGCATAGGATGATGTCTGCAAACACACTCTCAGATTAGTAGTATGGTTCGTTTTGTGAATACTGATGTTCACAATCTGGAGCATGTATATGTACTAGTTGTCTTCTGCTTGAAAAGGGTTTTATTCTTATTTCAGTGTTAAGTCTTATATTGCATAAAATAATTGTACATTTACGGTTCTGAATATTTTTACACATTTTAAATTTGTCATCACAAAATTTTATACCTTGCTGGATGAGAAATCTTTTACAGGTTTCAATTTCAGTAAGTTGCCAAGTATGAAATAGCGGACAATCTGGCGAAGCAGGGGCTTAGTCCCCTTTTGTGGGACAAGAACCCTTTGGGATTTCCCTCCAGAGAATTTGCTTGACTATAGCTGAATGGATGCATCACAATCATTTGGTGACGTGGTCAAAGCAAACAGAGGCTAAAAGATAAGCCTAAGGAGCTTGACAAACCTAGCCCTAGATATAAAGAGGCTGCCTCTTCTTGTGTTTGCAAGTGTATGACAAGTTGTTGGGTTTTTAACAGGTCACAACACCCTCCACAAGTACCTACACATTATGGGACTCCTGAGAGACCCAAGATGTAGATGGTGTGGAGAGGAAAAGAGACCACCTTGCACATTATGCACTTGCACAAGCAAGGTGCATATCTTTAGGCTCTGTTTTTGGGCACTGAATATATTAAGCAAGCCAACATCAGGAACTTGCACTCCTTTATAGGATAAGTGGACCTGCATTAGGCCAGTGCACAAGGCCCAATGGGCCTTTGTGGCCTAAGTGCAAGGCTCAGCACATTGGGGTCATCCCCATTTTTCCTTCCATCTATAATGACTATACTAATAGTTCCTCTTATTCAATTCTTAACAGACTGATTATGAGTTGGAAGAGGATTCAAATTGGGAAGAGAAAGAAGTTGAACAAAGAATAGGAGATCTTAGCCGTAAAGGTGAGTAATAAGTAATAGAAACAGAGGTAAGGAAAAAAAAAACACTTCAGAGTTCAGTTCTAATTCACTGTTGTGAATCTAGCAGTCAATGAAGTATCAAAGGATTCTTTTTCTTTACTTCTTCCCATCTCCACCTTGTATATTTTATTTGAATACTGCTGTGTGAGTTATAAAGGCAATTCAGATGGAAAGTTTATGGAAATGTTTGCTGTTTGGTAACATATTATCGTCTATTATGAGAATAACATTGTTAAATCATTGATTTACAGTGTTTGCTACATTTTCTAAGCCCAGCATTTTGAAGGTTTTCTTCTAGATAATACTAAAACACCTATAACAATATATTGGCAACTCTTAATCCGAATGTGTGAGAACCTACATGGAAAGGCATTCATTGTCAGCCCTAGCAATTGATATGTTGGCTCACAGTAGGTATGTTTCATCTGCATCAAACTCTGGTTTGGGAGTAAAGGTTGCCTACCTGCATTAAAATAATTTCAATCCATCCTCAAATAATGAACATACTATTTTTTTATGTGCATAAATATCGTGAAGTAGCGGCTATGGTCCAAAGTTATCAGGAGGTCAGTGCCAGGCAGTCAAGAGGTAAAGAAAAGCAAGTTACTCTCGCCTGGCATAAACACTAGAAGCGCTATTGATAGATAACCAGGATCTTCTGGAATTTTCTCCCCCGCCTCCAGAACATATGTCCAGATCTAGAATGTTCTGTGCAAGATTCCATTGCCTATATAAGCAAGCGTTCTTGCAAGAGGAGTCGGTATGAATGATTGAGTAAGCAAGCGAGTTGGTGAGCATTTTTCTGCTGCGACATAAAGTGCTGTTCTCCGAGTGAGTTGGTGCTGACTGCTGTGATGTGCAGCGAGTGCTACTGTGAGACGAGATATTGTAGAAGTCTTGTGTTTGACTCCCCAGTGAGTGAACCATCCAGAAGAGGCTATGTCATGCATGTTTCATTACGCCACTACATCACAAAGAAAGTGAAGTGTTGGAGAAATTGAACTAGTTCACATTAGTAAAGTGACAGTGAGAACCTAAGAGAAGCAAGAGTTGAAAATCTGGGCAAAGTAACAATATGAAAATATTTTTACATAACTTTTTAAAACCAATTAGTATTTTACTTCATGTGTGGAAAGGAGTCTCGAATGATTCAAGTTGTTAAGATGAGTAAAATATTTTCTCATTTATACAATTGTTATAAATATCAGAACCTAAAACATCCTAGCAGTTGCCACTGTCTTTAAAGACTGTAAATGGAAATAAATGGTTTCGGCTGCTTTCATATTTAGTTACAGCTATTCTGTAACAGTTACATAATATTTTACTACATGAATAGTTATGTGGGGTACTTGTGAGGCATTCCACATCAAACGGTCCTAAAAATTGTTGATTATTTTATTTTTTTTATTTGCCCTTATATATTTCAAAATTAAGCAGAACAAGCATTTTAACAATTATTGATGTACTTAAAAGTAAATATCTGCTCATATTAGAGCTGAAATTAATGTCTTACAAATCTAAGTGTTTTTTTCCACAGAATGAATGTTCAAATATTAGTTTTTTGTAGATCATAAACTGAGCTGAGTTCACATTTATCTTTTTAACTACTCTTACAAGCAAACTCATTGTTGAGAAAAGCTGTAGTAAAATCGTAAAACAAGGTGGTACAAATTTAAAAAAGAAACAAATGCATCAGGAATTGTTTATAAAATGTCATCCTTATTGTACTTCACATAAATCCTCCACCCTTAGCGTGTTATGCAAGGATGTTTTTAATGCATTTTCCTTACATTAGTTTTTAAACAACTTGTTTAACTAACTGTCTAAAGACACTGAAAACAGTGGTAATACTATGGAAAGGAGAGTACTTTTAAAGATAGATGATTAATTTAGAAGTTAGGAAGAACAAAAAGCAGTATTAACAATCAGAATAGGCACTTGTTAAATTGTGTATATCTCGCCAAATTAAAGATTAAAAAAAATCTTTGTATAATAATTCCAAAGCTGCAGTCCTGCAGTTTTAATACTTTCTATATGAAATTCACTAATGTTCTTTCCAAATCCCAGGACTTCTTTTTGCAGATGACCTAGTGGTAGGATCTATTACAGTAAGTGGTTTAAAACAATCATTACAAGCAATTGATGTATATTGTAAAGAATGGAGGTTAAAAGTGAATCAAGAGAAAACACAGATTGTGGTTTTCAAAAAGGGGGGAAAATTAAGCAAATATGAAAGTGGAAGCGAGAGAATAAAGATTACAGGGTAGTGCGTGACTGTATCTATTTAGGAGTAAAAAGAGATGGAGGTGATAAATGGGAGAAACAAAAGAAGTTTGCATTGGCAAAAGGCGATGGCAGCAATTAGAAGCTGCAAATATAAAGTACCTAATATAAATGTTAAATGGCTGGAAAAAGTTTGAGATGGTTGTGGAGGCAAAAATGATGTATGGTATAGAAATATGGGGATTAGATAGAGGATGGGAAAGTATAGATGTGGTGCACAGGATGTTTTGTAGAGAAATACTAGGGCTATTGAAGTCAATTGTAAGACAGGTAGCACAATTACAGATGGGCAGGGTGGCAACTAAGGGGAAGATAATGGAAAGAGCTTTGAAATTTTGGTTCAGAACTTTAAATCTAGGAAAAAGTAATGTGTTAAGACAATGTATTGAATACCAAGAGAATAGCTTAATGAATGAGGATGGGTAAGTAAATTACGGAACATTTTGGAGAAAAATGGGTTAGGAGATATATGGAGAAGGAGAGAAAATAACGTGAAAAATTTTTGGAAAAAGGCGAGGAAAAGACTGGAATATACAGAAATACAAATCATGTTCAGTGAGATTGCCGAAAAGAGCTCATTAGTTTATTATAGGCCAATGAAAAATACATGGGGTAGGGAAAAATATATAAACATAGTAAATAAAGAAGAGAGAATCTATTGCATGGTTAAGAACCGGAGCATGGAGGCTAAAAGGGCTAAGACGGGTATTCCTCAGAACCAATGTCCGATATGTGGTGGTAATGAAGACATTGAACACATAGTATTTAAGTGCCAAGGAACAGAAAATTGGAGAAAAGAATTTTTTAATAAGAAGTGGTTGAAGGGGGATAGAAATACACTTATGATTGAAATGATGTGCAAGGATGCTAGAAGCATTGGACAGTTTTTGTGTAAAGTAAAAAATAAATGGCTTTGGACAGTGGAAAGAGAAAAGTAAGAGGTAGTGCATCTTACTTTGAATGGAAAACTATAGTGAATGTGTGATGGTTAAGTAATCAATAAATGAAAAGTGAAAAACAAGTGGAAATGGGACATGACCCAAAAAAAACTGAAAAAAAGAGCAAGACAATTTATTGACAAGAAATTGTAAAATGTAAATAAACTGTAGTGATTGTCTACTGAATGAGTGACCAGGGTCAAAGTGCAGTAGACAATCAAATTTGTAAAACTCTTAGCACAATAAAAATACACTAATGTTCTTGCCAACAGCCACGTGGACAAAGCCTCTATTCCTTGTGCAACTGCAGTTTTTGGCATTGTTAATGCTGCAGCAACACATTCTGTCCACTCTTTGTTTATTCAAACATCATTTTAGTTAAAGTTTCTTTACAGATGGTGCACCAAATTCTTAAATATATTTGTATTTACACAGCTTCCATCAATTTCAAAATGAAAGTTGCATTGAAGTTTTGCAATGAGGTCATGAAATGCTGATACAAGCTTAGGGGTTACTATCGCTGATTATTCCTATTTTCTGTATCATCCCAGAATGCTAATATTGATATAGTCTGTTTTCACCACTTTTGTTTATTGAGTTACCATATAGCCACAGAATTGCATATGCTTTTTGTTATGGTACAAACATTATGCGTACAAACCACCTTTGTGTTGTAATACAGCCTCACTCATTTTAGTTGACAATGAAACAGATACGAAGTTTGCAAATGGATTCAGGAGATGGGTTCATAAAATGAAATGACCAAAATGATGTGCAATCTGTAATGTATAATAAGGACCAGGTTGCTTCAAATCGTGTACAGTGGAATCTCGTTAGCACGTTCCTCATTAACACGTTTTCCCGTGTATTACGTTGAATTATAAAAGTCCCGGTACCAAATCACCAAATATAATAAATCATGTTTGCTTAGTGCGTTTTCCCGGTCCCGCTTACTACGTTTGAATTTTGACGTCCTCATTTGCTGTTTTGGCCAATTCTTGATCGGTACAGTGGGAGTAGGCGTTTAACACGTTCATAGTTTGACATCCTCATTTGCTACTTTGGTCAATCCTTGGTCACGGGGTGGATATCGGCAGCCAATCACATACATGCATTTAAATATTTGTGTGACACGATTTCTGTGGGCAGGATAGAGAATGCTTTACCTTGGCGTGGTAAATGCGGTAAACGCTAACGATAGTTTCTAATGTTGAGTGATGACCAAACAACCGTAGATTGTATTTTAACTTTTCATTTACAATGAAAAAAAGAAAGTGTAGTAGGTAAATAACCAACAGTGAAAAACTGAAAATCCTTGATGTAATCACAATCCAAATATAAAACATGTTGATATAGTGCGGAAGTTAAACATTCCTCCGTCAACCTTAAACACGACTGTTAGCAAACCTAAATTGATTGAAACTGCTTTTAAAGAAGGGAAAAATACTAAAACAAAACTTTTCTCTGGGAAAATAGGATCAGAAGAGGACCGGAACGAAATTTGTTGCATGGAAACACCTCCGTATTCAAATCGTCTTGTATACACCAAAGATAAATATCGTCTATTGTACTTGTAACACGATGCACACTCATAATTTTTTTCTTTTTTAGCAGAAATTATCATGTGTGTAATAAAACACACAGCAAAACCAGTATTGCCGCTTCCACAATTTGCAATTTATTTTCTCAAAAACATTCATAACCTAAAAAATCCAAATTGACCAAAATAAAACCTTGAATTATTTATTCTCAGGCTTTGTGTATCCAAATCCATTTAAACATATTGAATTTAACATGGAAACGCGGATCATATTCAGTATGAAATTGTACTCAAAATCGATTTAAATTGCCCATGGAGACGTAGTAATTATTAGATTTTTATTACCTATGTTCTTAAATTGCAGATTTTGCATTTTCGTTAACACGTTTTCCTGCCTATGACGTCCAAATCCTTAGGTCCCTGCAAAAACGTACTAACGAGATTCTACTGTATGTGGTGTTGTATGTGGCATAAATACTTGAGGGATCTGTGTAAGACTTTTGTTTATGCATCACATTTTGGTACTAATGATAATATTGAACTATGTAAACCATAAACTTTAATATATTTTACTTGTTTACTAAAAAAAGTTAAATTAAATCGCGTGTTTCAAAATGTTAGTTTAAAAAAAAAAAAGGAAAGGAAAGGAAATGTGTTAGAAGTCAAAGCAATTGCACCACTGCATAGCAAATGTCCTTATTATTGTAGCTGAACAGAAAGGCTTAATCCACTCCTTAAATGAATACCTCACACTTGCTAGTGGACTATCACAAAACAATATTTATTAATTTATTATTTACTTTATTTGTATTAAGCTCTCTATAGTGTTCTTATAGCCTGGAGCTAACCAGGTTCTATCTCCAAATGCGCCTTGTTAGTTCCAGAAGAGAATCTTACCTTTACAATCCGCCCATGTGAATTATTATGGAAAATTTGAAATTTTGTCCTTGAACTAAGAGATTTTCCGACTAAAATCCTGATACAGACATATATTCAAATGAGTCAACAACCTTTTTAAACACTTGCTTCTCCACTTTGTCTGTTTATTAAATCTAGTTTGTGGCAACATCATCTCCGTAGTAAGTTTTGCTGTCGACTGGCATTCCCGTGAATGTTTGGTCCTCCATCAAATTCAAGTATATGGACAAGTCTACTGTAGCACATCACTTTGGTCATAAAGTCGTATCTAAAATAGGAGATAAAATTAATGAAATATATGAAGAAGCCATTAGAACTAAGCACTTGAGAGAAGATCTTTGTCATCAAGAAAAGGTATTTTGAAATCCCTGCCATTGATGTCAGATTAACCAGAAGAACAGAGCAGCACAATGCTAAGTAGGACCAAACCATTTATGGGAATGCCAGTTAACCATAAAACTGACTATGGGGAAGATGTTCCCAGAAACCAGTCTTCATAAATAGATGCAAGCAGAGAGAGAGAAAAAAGTGTTTTAAAAAGTTGTCGACTCATGCCAACATAAGTTATGACTTTCCACTGTATACAGTACTTCTTGTTTATATAAACAGATAATTGTTTAATTGACATGGTTTTCTGAATAATAGCAAACTACTTTTTTTTTTCTTCTTCTTCTTTTTTTATTGTACATTTGCAGATGAAGTTGTAGACGATGATGATGAAGATGAACCAGATATACTCTCAGATCCAGTATACCACCTAAATATTCAGCAATACCTCACAGACTTCTTCCAGACGTTCAGTCAACAGCCATATTTTCCTGAATTTTTGCAACACTTGAATAAAGAGGAAAAGAAGGTGTTGTCATCAATAGCAATAATTGTGTAATGCAATATTTTAAATTTTTAAATGAAGGTTTATATCGATTGTAAAGAGTTATTCGAATGTTATGTAAAGCCTTTTATATGAATTGCCGAAGTTTGTTAATTAAATTTAAATCATAGTGTATAAATTCAGTAACATACCAAATTATGCACGTTTGGTAAGTTCATGATGCTAAAGTAAGAATGCTCCAATCATTTATAGCAAACTTATATTAACTCTCTTTCAAATTTTTCTTGCAAATACATTTAATTTTCTGATTATGCTGAATTCATTTATTTCCAATACTTATTACGAGGCATAGGAATTGAGTAGAAGTTGGTTTTAACTTATCTACACTTGAACCATATGTCAATACAAAGAATGTAAACAATAACCACTAAGGGTCAGTGATAGAGATAAGCACTGTCTGACAAGTGCTGTCTGCAAATGCCAACAGACTGTACGAGGGATGGAGATAGTTTGTTACCTGTGCCATCCCTGCCTGAAGTCCAGTAACATTTCTTTACTTCCTATGTTCTAGCTTTAATGCTTAGAAATTCCTATTCCTGCTTATTACATTTTTAATTGAACACAAATGAAACCATTTATATTACCACTCATTTGAAATATTACATTGAGTAATGCCTCTAGGTCTTGTGCTCACTTCACATTTTCTATTAATTGTCCATATCCACTTTTAATTTTGTTTAGGAATTGCAATAGTTGAAGTTTTTTAAACCCTTTAGCTGCATCTCTTTTGTCCATGTGTTTCCATTTCATCCCAATAAATTTATCCCTCCATAGCTTCATTTCATTATAAGCTTTGATTCTTCTTTGCCCCCACATAATGGACACCCACCTTGTTCAGAACAGTTGTTAATCCTTTAATTTCCATACATCTTTATCCATACTAATCATTCTGTTTCTTAATTGTAAATTGTATCTCTGCATGCTTCCTTTACACATTTTTATCCCATTGCAATATAGAAAATTATTGAAAGCTTTCCTGTTAAATTGCCCATCAGCATTGAGATTTTTGCATCCACATCTCTGCTAAACCACTTATTTCGAAGTTATTTTGCAAAGTATAGCATGTACCACACATATAGCCACTTATGAGCAAAGCTTACTGAATGTTGTGGTTGATGAATACTTACCTCAGATGACAGGAACTTTGAGAATTGTACTTGGATCACCACCTAAGGAATGGGATTTTGTATGCAAGGAATTAAGATGCTTTTGGTTGGGGAGGTATATCAGGAGTCAAACAAGGAACAACAAATGAGTTATTGTGTCAAAGAGATGGTGACGGAGTGTGTAAGGTAGGTCATTCATTTTTTCTCAGCCCCGTGATTAACTCATTCTAGGTTAATAGCAAAAGTAGCCAACTACCAGCAACTTGCAGAATGGGGATTTTATTCACCATTGTTTATCACATCAGTATAAAAATATGCATAAATATTTTACTCGCAAACCACACTGCTTTTTGTGGCTTTGAAAACTTGTTTCGCTAATCACACTCCTAATTAATTCCTAAAAATAGTTTTATATATTTTAAGATTCAAAGTTTGCAGCCACATTAATGCACTCCTATATCATCACTATGATGAACTGCTTGCCACAGTGTCTCGTCCTCTGGTGTAGTGGTTACCATGCTAGCCTCTAGTTCCCGAGGTTGCGGGTTCAAACCTGGTGGAGGGCGATGGATTTTTTTTTGGGGGGGGGGGCATAAAAGTCCATAGCATGGCTTCCTTCGGAAGGCAAGTAAAGCCGGTGGTCCTATGTCAGATTTATGGCACGTAAAAGAACCTCAAGCCTGATAGAGGCCTCTGAGCAAAATTACTGGTCTTTCACGCCCAATATAGAATGGTATACTAAGGACCATAGCAGTTAAAGAGCATCCATAAATAAAACTTGATTTTATTTTTTGCATTTGCAATAAGCCAATAACAAAATTTTGCACAAGTTATATGATTTTTACGTGAATAACATATTTTCACAATTTTTGTTAACAGTTAAAATTTATATTTGTTTTAGTCTGAAAGAACAACTTTGCATTATATTTCATCAGAATTTCAAATAGATATAGCAATAGACATCAGTATTACATTTGATGGTCTGTCTCTGATCATGCACAGGAATTATCGTCTGTATTCATGTTGTGAAATCAGGCATTTCAGAAATTTCTGATCCAGGGTCTATTAGAATTAGTGCGTAGCAAATGGCATCATACAGACATTCATTTTTTGCAATGGACTTAGTAGGACTATGCGATTCGCTAGCAAGTTACAGCAGCTGCAAGCTGTGGGAGTTAATCACGCTCCCGAATTTTAACACATGCTATAAGTGTTTTACAAAGACAACTGTTTAAAGCACTCAAAACTGTGTATAATGAGAATGAAATGCCACATAAGAGGTACAAGCGTAAAGTGTGGTCTTTCACATTTGCAGTTCCCAGTTACCATGATGTAAACTCCCTAGCCAACAAGTTGTCCAGCTAAATGCTTGTTGGAACACTTATTAGGTTCATTCCAGCTAACCAATTGGATTGTCTGGCAAGTTCATGTAATGGGCATACGTTGATTTGGCATTGGTTGCCGGTCAGAATCAGTACTTGCTATTTGCAGTATACCAATTCTGGTAGGATCAGGAGTTTGCTGGAATGCACTGCCAATCAAGACTATCCGGGACTATTTTTGGAACAAACCTGCAGGCAGAGTAGCAAAATATTTTTTGGAAATTGGAAATATACAATCCGAATGAAAATAAATGATAATGTATGTTTGACCAAGATGTACAACTCGCTCAACCAGTTGAAAATGGACAAAATTCACCTTTGAGAATATGCTGTTTTGATAAAACTTGCAGCATATTAAGGAAGCACCATATTGTTCATATTGTTTTCCACTTCAGCTCTACATGTTATGCGACATAAAAATGCTTTTCGTTTTTTTATCTGTGATGTTATTCATATGATAGTGCATGTAACCTTGATAGTACAGTAGAGCCCTGGTATTCGAGCTAATTGGGGCTGAGGCTACCTGGAATTACAAAAAACTCTGATTATGGAAATATCACTAAATCAATGGGTAAATCATGAATAAATGTTCAATGAGCACAATAATGATTTAAATAAATAAATTTAAAAAAAAAAAAACAATTTAATACATGCCTGTGTTATATGTACATATATGGGCACACATTTCAATGTTACAAAAATATAAGTTACGTTTTAAAGAAATTGTCCAAAGTCCTTTGTTTTAAAATAGAACCTCATTCTTTAGCAGCAATGTCGTGCCATCTTCTAAAAAGCATGTTGTCAGTTGGAGTAGCTTCCACTTGCTGCTCAATATAACGCAATACCACATCTAGCACTGCCAACCCCTCGGTGTGAGTGATACTGGTACAATTTCTTAGGCAATTCCTCATCGCCACTGTCTTCAGTGGGCTCACTAACCATTTCAATAATTGCAAGATCGGTTACTTCAAACTGTTCATCCATTCTGAAACCTCACTCGCATTTGCATTTCCGCATCCAGCAAGCTTTTTCATCAGTTCTGCCATTGGTAGATCATGTTCGTCTGTACTGTTGCTATCAATTTCATTCCGTAAAATTTGGTTCCAAGGCTTTTTTTTTTTTTTTTATTTTTCATCTCCACCTTTATTCCACACCACGAATCAAAGCCTCCAGTTTCACATTCAAAGCCACAAGTTTTCTCTTACTCCTACCATTCATTATAATGTATGAATTAAAACATTAAGAAACACATAGTTACATATGTACATACGTACAACACTAAAATTAATGTGACACAGATGGGCTCACTACAGTACAGAGGTTACTACACAACCATCTGCTACAACAACGATCGGCCTATGTTGTAAAATGTGTATTTTTACTTAAGCGTATTTTAATGACCACTGTTGCTGAGTAGCAACAAACAATAGGGGTAACAATAAGGATGGTATGCACTGTACAACTGATAGTCAAGTGGTCCCAATAAGTGAAGGGTCAACAAAGAAAGAGCAAGCACACTCCTCGAAACCTAATGGTACCTGTCCATCTGTAGAAATGCATTAGCAGTCCGAGGCCAAGGTTATTTCTGTGCATTATGAACGAAGACCCTAAGTGGGACAGTTTTACCTGTATTATACATGGAAAATTGAAAGAAAGCTCCAAATGTAACACATTTGGAAGTGTGTAAAACGTACATGCAGACAACATATAAAAGTGGGATTTTACTCTAGTTTTATGCAAAATTTTAATTTTCCTAAGACCAGCTCAAATTACACAAAACCTCGAAATACCAGGACTTGAATTACCGGGGCTTTACTGCACATGTATTCATAAGTTTCTGACTGGAGGTAAAGCATAAAAGCTGTTGGGCATGCAGAAAGAAAGATATTTGTGTGCTCCCTGCCTTCCATTCCATCTTGTAGCAGGAAAGCGTTGTGCATCATTTGTAGCTGGAAAACATTGTTCCTCTGGTTGTTGATCTCTGCTGCAGTGTTCTTGTCTCCGGCTATTGCTGCTCGTCGGTAGTTGTATTCTCCATTCCTAATCATTACCTATCTAGCTAATTTCACGGGTCTCAGGGTTTTCATAGGCGAGGCAAATTTCTGCATTTCCCTTTAAAAAAAAGTGGTTTATTATTAAACAAATAATTCTGAGCGGCTAGCTTTTCCCAGTATAACAATTCCCACCATTATAATAAATTAGGGGTCTAAACTAACTGCACACGTCTTCCCACCCCAATTCGCACACGTGCATTTGTCATCCAGAGAGTAGCACTGTGTGTCAGAGATATTGCATGCGCATCCCCGTGATGCGTCAGGAAGCAGATCCAATATCTCTCTCTCTTTCTATTTCTCCTTACTGCTACCAGTTCCCTGCTCATTAGCTTGGGGAAAGGTTGGCTCTACCTAGAATTATCTTTTACCTTAAATTAGCTAGCTCACCTGTTCCTTACTTCTCTAAGTTACAATCTGCCTTTGTACATGGTTGTTAAATATTCTAACATATTTCTTGGTGTAAAATTCTTGTATGTGTGTGGGGGGGTGGAGGGGGGTCTATCCCCCTTTCAATCTTGCCTGCATCGTCCTCTATAGTGTAGTGGTTACCATGCTAGCCTCTAGCTCCCAAAGTTGCGGGTTCAAACCTGGCAGAGGGTAATGTATTTTTTCGGGCGTAAAATTCCTTAGCATGGCTTCCTTTGGAAGGGAAGTAAAGCAAAGCCAGTGGTGCCGTGTTGTGAATTTATAGCACCTAAAAGAACCTCAAGCTGACAGAAAGGTCTCTAAGCAAAATTACCAGTCTTTCACGCCCAATATAAAATGGGACACTAAGGACCACAGCAGTTAAAAAGCATCCATAAATAAAACTCAATTTTTCCCCCTCCATCTTACCTGCACTAGTTATTTATGTAATGTTTATGACAATACAATCATTACATCTAAATATGTTATGAATACTACCCATTTAGCTACACATTTTTCCCCCCTTTGTTGGTTTCTGTTTGCAGTACAAAATATAGCAAACTTTAAGAATTTTTGACAGTGGTATTGAATTCTAAAAGTTACTATGGACTTAGATTATATTGTCCAGGCTCTTTATTATAGAAGTATTTTCAGGCAGGGGTACACAAATTTCTTGAAGGCTACATGAATGTGGGGAAAAAGGAAGCCTTTGGAAATGGTATAAATTGAGCTGTATCACCATCTATACAGAGTGAACCAGAACTCCCAAACTTTCAGGGGTTGTTCAGGGATACCTTCAGAGTATTTTGGTTTAAGGGACCCATGGTCCCTGGGGCTCATTAAAGAGTAATTGTATTTTGTTTGGTTTCTTGCCCCAATTAGCTTTGTATCTCTATTGCACTGAAAAACTGCACAACAGTGTAAATGTCGATGGTATGCTCTCTCTTGTTTGTAAACAAACTGTTACCATTCACTGACAGTACCTGCTGTTGATAGCGTAATGCCCTCAAGTTTGCATTCAGTATTGTTCAGTTCTGTTTAGGGTTTTGTTTTTCCTGCAATGTTAGTTGTGCGATAACAGTGATACACATAGGTTTACTGATGAGTTAGTCAATATGCACCTTGTGTATGGGTTCACTGAATGCAATGTAAGAGCAGAACGATGCTATGCTGAGCTGTTCCAGCAACAATGGCAACATCACAGTACTTTTGCATCTGTACATAAGTGCTTACGAGAAACTGAATCCTTCTGTGTTAGAATGGAGGATGCTGGCCATGTGAGGTATGCCAGAACACCTGATCTGGAAGAGAATGTGTTACCCATGCTAGGTGACAATCCGGCCACTAGTAGTCGGCATGTTGCATAAGCCAATCAACTGTTTTGAGAGTTGCACATGAACAATTGCAATCAACAGAAGGTGCAGTCAGCAGACTTCCCATTTCGAATGGAGTGTGCAAATTGGTTCCTACAGCAATGTGCAGAAAACCACAATTTTCCTGCTTTGGTTTTGTTTACAAGAGAGGGCCTTTTCGGCAGTAGGAATAGCCATGTATGGGATTACATATTCCACATGCACACGTGACAGTCCTATCATCAGCGGTTTGCTGTGAATGCGTGGGCTGGTATTGTCAATGATTTTGTGATTGGACCTTGCATACTTCCTGATACACTGAACGGAGTAGTGTACTAAACGTTCCTTCAACATGTCCTCCCACAGTTCCCAGAGGATGTGCCATTGAGAATTCGTCAGCTTATGTGGTTTTAACAGGATGGGGTGTCAGCACGCTTTGCATTCAATGTTGGGAACCACATCAATGTACAGTTTGGATGACAATGGATTAGTCATGGTGGTCCTGTTCCAGCCAGCTCGGTCACCAGACATTATACAAATGAACTTCTTCGGGGGGCATGTGAAGAGCCTAGTTTAATCGACTCCAGTCGTTACTTAGATGGACCTGGTTGCTAGGATTATTGCGGCTGCTGAAGTTGTACATCAAACTCCTGGAAGCTTAAGGATGTATGGTAGTCGATGCATCACTGTACACTCTGCTGTGACCATGATGGTCGACCTTCTGAACAATGCCTGTAAGGGAAGAGTTCTGCATTTGTCACATACTCTAACAAATGACAGATCACTGTCAGATCAGATTGAACACACTGTGATAAATGTGTACGTGTTTCGTCTGTGGGATGTTGCATTACTCTGTGTTGGTTGCTGCATATTATACACACTGATACTGTAATTATTGATCGGCAGATATAAATGGATAAATAAAAAATGACAGTAAGATATAGAAATAATTTCTATATATTAAATCAATGTATAATGTAACATGCTTGAGTTCAAAGATTTGTCTGAGAAACAGTTAGCTAGCCATGCTAACCAAAGTCATTAGCGACAGCCAAAGGATAGTACACTTTAGCTTAAAAGTTCAGTACGTTTGCAGTCACGTAGACCAGAATTCGGAAAGAGAAGTGAAAGGCATATCAGAGATTTTAGCTAAGTGCCATGGTAAATTAACAAGAGGCATGCATAGAATTTAAGTATTGGTTGCACATGGAAAAATAACGAAGGGGAATAATATATAGGCGGAGTTAAAAGAAATTTAAATCGGTTACTTTTGGTACTGGCACAGACACTTACATTTGTTCGTGCACACAATTGTGCATACATTATTGACTCTGTCAGTGTCACCAGTATGTACTGCCCATGTGATGTTTTAAGGGCTTAGCAACACTTTTGTACGAGTAAGATTTCACAGCTATTGCAAGGGGTCTCGCCTATAAGCATTTTAGCAACTCACAGTAAGTTACACTACTAGTTTCTGTTATTGTGGAAGCAATTATTACAATTTTGAACCAGTCTATTTCATCTCAAACAGTCAGCAACTCGCTTCAATAACTTAAATATTAGTTCACAATATTCTGTCAATTGGAACTGGTGTTGTCCTTTCTCAATACACCCATAGCATACCATAAGAAGTATTTCATAGCTTACCAGTAGAGCAGCTGGCACACAAGACAACAGAATGAGCAATGAGCTAACGCCATCAGAAGTGGCTTCAAAAGTGCAGGCCATCATTCCTATATCAAACTGGTGCATCATCGCAGGACTTTGAAGTAAGAACCACCAGAAGCTGAGAAAGCTACACTGGAAATCAAACCCAGTGACCAATAGCACGAGAAGGAAGGAAGACAATCCAGAGCGGCAGTAGCTCAGGCTACACATTACATGGTGAGGAAGAACCATTGTAGACAACAGTGAGTGCATCAGCAAACAAGGTATTAAGTGTAAATTTATTTTATTCTTGTCTTGTGTGCCAGCTGCTCTACTGGTAAGCTATGAAATACTTCTTATGGTATGCCATGGGTGTATTGATAAAGGACAACACCAGTTCCAATTGACAGAATATTGTGAACTAATATTTAAGTTATTGAAGCGAGTTGCTGACTGTTTGAGATGAAATAGACTGGTTCAAAATTGTAATACCAGTTTCCACAATAACAGAAACTAGTAGTGTAACTTACTGTGAGTTGCTAAAATGCTTATAGGCGAGACCCCTTACAATAGCTGTGAAATCTTACTCGCACAAATGTGTTGCTAAGCGCTTAAAATATCACATGGGCAGTACATACTGGTGACACTGACAGAGTCAATGTATGCTCAATTGTGTGCACGAACAAATGTAAATGTCCGTGCCAGTACCAAAAGTAACCGATTTAAATTTCTTTTAACTCCGCCTATATATTATTTCCCTTCGTTATTTTTCCATGTGCAACCAATACTTAAAATTCTATGCATGCCTCTTGTTAATTTACCATGGCACTTGGCTAAAATCTCTGATATGCCTTTCACTTCTCTTTCCGAATTCTGGTCTACGTGACTGCAAACGTACTAAGCTTTTAAGCTAATGTGTACTATCCTTTGGCTGTCGCTAATGACTTTGGTTAGCATGGCTAGCTAACTGCTTCTCAGACAAACCTTTGAACTCGAGCATGTTACATTATACATTGGTTTAATATATAGAAATTATTTCTATATCTTACTGTCATTTTTTTATTTATCCATTTATATCTGCCGATCAATAATTACAGTATCAGTGTGTATAATATGCAGCAACCAACACAGAGTAATGCAACATCCCACAGACGAAACACATACACTTTTATCACTGTGTTCAATCGGATCTGACAGTGATCTGTCATTTGTTAGAGTATGTGACAAATGCAGAACTCTTCCCTTACAGGCATTGTTCAGAAGGTCGACCATCATGGTCACAGCAGAGTGTACAGTGATGCATCGACTACCATACATGCTCAAGCATTCCAGGAGTTTGATGTACAACTTCAGCAGCCGCAATAATCCTAGCAACCAGGTCCATCTAAGTATCGACTGGAGTTGATTAAACTAGGCTCTTCACATGCCCCCCGAAGAAGTTCATTTGTGTCATGTCTGGTGACCGAGCTGGCTGGAACAGGACCACCATGACTAATCCATTGTCATCCAAACTGTACATCGATGTGGTTCCCAACATTGAATGCAAAGCGTGCTGGCACCCCGTCCTGTTGAAACCACATAAGCTGACGAATTCTCAATGGCACATCCTCTGGGAACTGTGGGAGGACATGAAGGAACGTTTTGTACACTACTCCGTTCAGTGTATCAGGAAGTATGCAAGGTCCAATCACAAAATCATTGACAATACCAGCCCATGCATTCACAGCAAACCGCTGATGATAGGACTGTCACGTGTGCATGTGGAATATGTAATCCCATACATGGCTATTCCTACTGCCGAAAAGGCCCTCTCTTGTAAACAAAACCAGAGTAGGAAAATTGTGGTTTTCTGCACATTGCTGTAGGAACCAATTTGCACACTCCACTCGAAATGGGAAGTCTGCTGACTGCACCTTCTGTTGATTGCAATTGTTCATGTGCAACTCTCAAAACAGTAGTTTGGCTTATGCAACACGCCGACTACTAGTGGCAGGATTGTCACCTAGCATGGGTAACACATTCTCTTCCAGATCAGGTGTTCTGGCATACCTCACATGGCCAACATCTTCCATTCTAACACAGAAGGATTCAGTTTCTCGTAAGCACTTATGTACAGATGCAAAAGTACTGTGATGTTGCCATCGTTGCGGGAACAGCTCAGCATAGCGTCGTTCTGCTCTTACATTGCATTCAGTGAACCCATACACAAGGTGCATATTGACTAACTCATCAGTAAACCTATGTGTATCACTGTTATCGCACAACTAACATTGCAGGAAAAACAAAACCCTAAACAGAACTGAACAATACTGAATGCAAACTTGAGGGCATTACGCTATCAACAGCAGGTACTGTCAGTGAATGGTAACAGTTTGTTTACAAACAAGAGAGAGCATACCATCGACATTTACACTGTTGTGCAGTTTTTCAGTGCAATAGAGATACAAAGCTAATTGGGGCAAGAAACCAAACAAAATACAATTACTCTTTAATGAGCCCCAGGGACCATGGGTCCCTTATACCAAAATACTCTGAAGGTATCCCTGAACAACTCCTGAAAGTTTGGGAGTTCTGGTTCACTCTGTATAGATGGTGATATAGCTCAATTTATACCATTTCCAAAGGCTTCCTTTTTCCCCACATTCATATAGCCTTCAAGAAATTTGTGTACCCCTGCTTGAAAATACTTCTATAATAAATGAGCCTGGACAATATAAACTAAGTCCATAGTAACTTTTAGAATTCAATACCACTGTCAAAAATTCTTAAAGTTTGCTATGTTTTGTACTGCAAACAAACCAACAAAGGGGGAAAAAATGTGTAGCTAAATGGGTAGTATTCATAACATATTTAGATGTAATGATTGTATTGTCATAAACATTACATAAATAACTAGTGCAGGTAAGATGGAGGGGGACAAATTGAGTTTTATTTATGGATGCTTTTTAACTGCTGTGGTCCTTAGTGTCCCATTTTATATTGGGCGTGAAAGACTGGTAATTTTGCTTAGAGACCTTTCTGTCAGCTTGAGGTTCTTTTAGGTGCTATAAATTCACAACACGGCACCACTGGCTTTGCTTTACTTCCCTTCCAAAGGAAGCCATGCTAAGGAATTTTACGCCCGAAAAAATACATTGCCCTCTGCCAGGTTTGAACCCGCAACTTTGGGAGCTAGAGGCTAGCATGGTAACCACTACACTATAGAGGACGATGCAGGCAAGATTGAAAGGGTGATAGACCCCCCTCCACCCCCCCACACACAGACAAGAATTTTACACCAAGAAATATGTTAGAATATTTAACAACCATGTACAAAGGCAGATTGTAACTTAGAGAAGTAAGGAACAGGTGAGCTAGTTAATTTAAGGTAAAAGATAATTCTAGGTAGAGCCAACCTTTCCCCAAGCTAATGAGCAGGGAACTGGTAGCAGTAAGGAGAAATAGAAAGAGACAGAGATATTGGATCTGCTTCCTGACGCATCACGGGGATGCGCATGCAATATCTCTGACACACAGTGCTACTCTCTGGATGACAAATGCACGTGTGCGAATTGGGGTGGGAAGACGTGTGCAGTTAGTTTAGACCCCTAATTTATTATAATGGTGGGAATTGTTATACTGGGAAAAGCTAGCCGCTCAGAATTATTTGTTTAATAATAAACCACTTTTTTTTAAAGGGAAATGCAGAAATTTGCCTCACCTACGAAAACCCTGAGACCCGTGAAATTAGCTAGATAGGTAATGATTAGGAATGGAGAATACAACTACCGACGAGCAGCAATAGCCGGAGACAAGAACACTGCAGCAGAGATCATCAACCAGAGGAACAATGTTTTCCAGCTACAAATGATGCACAACGCTTTCCCGCTACAAGATGGAATGGAAGGCAGGGAGCACACAAATATCTTTCTTTCTGCATGCCCAACAGCTTTTATGCTTTACCTCCAGTTAGAAACTTATGAATACATGTGCAGTAAAGCCCCGGTAATTCAAGTCCTGGTATTTCGAGGTTTTGTGTAATTTGAGCTGGTCTTAGGAAAATTAAAATTTTGCATAAAACTAGAGTAAAATCCCACTTTTATATGTTGTCCGCATGTACGTTTTACACACTTCCAAATGTGTTACATTTGGAGCTTTCTTTCAATTTTCCATGTATAATACAGGTAAAACTGTCCCACTTCGGGTCTTTGTTCATAATGCACAGAAATAACCTTGGCATCGGGCTGCTAATGCATTTCTACAGATGGACAGGTACCATTAGGTTTCGAGGAGTGTGCTTGCTCTTTCTTTGTTGACCCTTCACTTATTGGGACCACTTGACTATCAGTTGTACAGTGCATACCATCCTTATTGTTACCCCTATTGTTTGTTGCTACTCAGCAACAGTGGTCATTAAAATACGCTTAAGTAAAGATACACATTTTACAACATGGCCGATCGTTGTTGTAGCAGATGGTTGTGTAGTAACCATCTGTACTGTAGTGAGCCCACCTGTGTCACATTAATTTTAGTGTTGTACGTATGTACATATGTAACTATGTGTTTCTTAATGTTTTAATTCATACATTATAATGAGTGGTAGGAGTAAGAGAAAACTTGTGGCGTTGAATGTGAAACTGGAGGCTTTGATTCGTGGTGTGGAATAAAGGTGGAGATGCTAAAAAAAAAAAAAAAAAAAAAAAAAAGCCTTGAAAAAGAGTTTCTCCTCCTGGAAATTTTTTAGTATTTCCGAGAGCATTATGCTGCTTTAGGCAAAGTTATCTCCTTTCTTATTTCTTAAACGGGAAGGAAAAGTCTGCATTTCAAGTAATTCAATATAAGTTTAGGCAGAAGACGGATCAAAGGTTTTTCACAGCAACCTAACTTGAATCACAGTTAAGCATCCAGGCATTCCGAAAATATATTACCCCACAAACTGTTTGCACAGACCCTTTCCACACATAATATAATATCCTAAACACTTCTTGATACATACGTGAGATAGGACCAGCCCTTGCCAGAATTGAATTATTAATTAGTTTTAGAAAAGCAGGGTCATTTTCTGTTAATTTGGGGTGAAGAAGAATGGAACTCAGCTTGCATGTTATTTTTAATACAAATCTTACAATGTATCCCGCTAAATAGTGAATAAAACATTCTTTTCCAGCACTAATTTTAGTTACGTTCGGTTTATCGTTTTTCCAGTATGGAATAAGAATTTCGTTGCCAACAACTTAAATGCTATCTTCAATTTGTGTCTTTATTGCCGTTTTTTTCAGTTAATTTTTTTAAGAGAATGCATTTTGTTACAAAAGAGGTGAGAGGGAATTCAGACTTGTATGCACAATTTCCACCTTTAGATAAAGTGAGCTTTGCAGGTATTTAGATAGATTGAAGCATATGAATATGCAGAAAGTCAAAAGTGGATGAATGATCATAATACGTTTCTTCCCTAGTTTAACTTCATTGAAAATTAGCACTCCAGCATGTTCTTTGTTCCTTTTCTATTAGAAAAAATCTCCTACTGTATTTGTAACATGGTAGTTCATGCCATAAGGACATTTAAGAAGCGTTACTAATTTTCTTAAGTGAACTTCCGAGGACAGTGGAACCAAATTGTGTCTTAAAGACTGACTGACTAACTTTTAGAAACTATTTTCAAAATTAAATAACTCAGGGTTTTTAACATTGAACTTCTTAAAATTGTGTTTACTATAATCTTCTAGTTTTTTTTAATCTCTCTCTCTCTCTCTCCAAGAGATGCAAATCGTAAACCGTCTTGAATTGTTAAAGCGGTGTTTTTAATTTTGCATTTGCAATGTTATCTCTAGAAAAATTTACCTAATTTAGCTGTGGCGATTTTAAATTTATATTGTGTCCTAATCAAATTTATTTTCCAGTTCTTTAATTTATTCAACAGTGATCATCTCCATGGCATCCTTTTAAGTTCTCAAGTTCAATGAACTGCTACAGGCAGGCTCATTTGCACTGCTGAATTGCATTTATAGGGACAGTATTGTTAAAGGCAGTTTTATCTACCACCAATGTGTGTCTTTTCGCGGGTGACTTGAGTTTCTTAATTTTGCATTTAAAAACTACTTGGGCAAATTAAGAAACATGTGCAGAACTGTGTCCGGCTTTAGTTTCCATATTTGCCTTGGTATTTCTACTGTTTCTCCGTTTACTACACAGGCATAACTTTTATTAAATAGTTAGTGGAAAAGTGAATGTCACACACAACAGTTATGAGTAAGTTCTCTGACTTTCCTAGGGATGGTCTTTCCCCATTTTAAGACACTACTGTCTTTGGTTGGTCTAAAGAAGTGTCTCGGTCCTGTGGAGTGTAGAGAATTGATCGTATAGCGAGACCTGCAGCCAGGAGTGCAACATGTGGGCATCATGCAATTTTTATGCACTATATTCACACAAATAATAGTTATGCAGATGTTTAGCATGTAACACAGCCTGCACTAACAGAAATGCAGTCTGAAGACAATAAGCTGACTGGTATTTGTCACAAACGTAAGAATTTACTCAATTGCGGATTATAAAGCAACCAACACTTACTAATGATTAAACCAGCATAACTGCCGTCGCAAACGAGTGTGCTGCCACTGCTTCCTTTGCTTAGCTTACGGCGGCAAATGAAAGAGATCACACTTCTATGCACTATGGTACAACCATGTTAAGACACCAGGAGCATGTTTTCGTTCCGGGCTAAATTTGAGTGGTTTCGAAATGAACGTAATGTCTCCCAGTTTAGAACATAACAGAAACTCTCTTTTGTAGTGACATAAAATGGCCTCAGTTGTAATATAAAACACTTCACAGGGTCATTAATTATCATGTCACAACTTTTCTGCTTAGAATCAGTCAGCTTTAAGGAAGCCAGCTAGAATTGCTCATGCAGGACCAGCAGTTGATTTAACTATTTTTTTCCCTAGATTTAGCTAAAAAAAGGTATTCCACATAAAGCAAAATTTGATACTATAAAACAAGATGAAGTGAAAGGCATAAAAATTGAGGAGTCGACGGTTTGGCAATGCAGCCCGAACTGCAACTAGTCGACTGGGACAACGCATTGAACATTTATTAATTTCTTGCCTTTTGTATGCGTTACGTGTACGAACTAAAATGTTTGGCGACATATTTAGTAGTTCGCAATAGCACACCCCAACTAGATGGTAATCATAATTGACTTTCGCTCTACCTTACGCGTTTATTACCACCTCTAATCCTTTAATGCAATAACCTCGTAATACGGTAATGCAATCATTAATATTAATATATCTGCAAGGATAACTGAGTAAGTTCAGTTTCCCTAGAAATTTACTTCAACTATATCCCATTTTCTTAAGATTGAGATATTGGGTACAGCAATTGTGCATATAATTTCTCTTTTTCAGAACTACTGTATTCTTTTGCCAGATCTGAGGATTGAAGGAAAAGGATTAAAAGTTATTAAAAATAAAAAATAATAACCTTTGGGCATTGTTTTATTTACGTGTTAATTCAACTGGATTATAGAGGATCACTTCACTCTCTTAAATACAGACAACTTAATTTGACTGAGTTAAGGCTGGTTACATTGCATAATTTAAATTATTTTTATAATTTTTAACCGTGTAGCAGCTAGTCATACATCAGTTACCACAAAAGCAAAAACATTTAAACATTACTTACACGATAGGAAGTAACATATTCTTCTCTGAATAAATTTGTTTTGAACTTCTTCGTGGAGAAGGCTAACTTAACCTAAGCTTAAAGGTAAAGCCTCGACATCATTTGAAAAATATGAGATTATAACAAAGAAGGATAAATGTCTTAAAATTTGCTGTGTGTTATCTGCATACGGCATTTCACTTCCCCTGAAATGCTAGCAACTTCCTTCTTTTGATTGAGTTATGCATGCGATTCATTGTATCGTTTAAATGTTTTCTGTAATTGTTTAACACCATGTTGGTAAGGGAGTTTACCATCAAGTCCTACATAATGCTAAATGAATTACATGACGAGCTTTCTACCAAACCAGTAACTACTCCACCTTTGTACTAAAAACTTGGGTTTATACAAATCTCATCCAATTGAAAATTTACTACCCTTTTCCCTTTCAGATAACCTGCTAGACACAGATTTTAGAAACTGCAGATTATTTTAATCTTTTGACACCAAAAGAAGAAATAAGCTTCTGCAATTGTTTTGGATGAGGTAAACACAGAAGCCTGTTTGTTCTTATATCATCATATGCTGCATGGGACTGTTAAAAAATCATAAAGGCGCAGAGCATCATATTTGCAGAGTACTTTCTTTTTCTTCTTCTTTTTGCATGGCACACAAGAGTAGCTGTTCAGTTAGGAAATCTAACTGAAAATTATTTTCTCTTTGGTCTAATCCTGAATTTTCCAGAAACCTAATGCTTTCTCCAAGTTTTTCCAAAGTTTCAGTGTTACTAACTTCTACATCGCTTTTACTGTCATTTATTACATACCTTATTAGGATGTGACCACCTTGTAACTTTGAAATTTCCGGGCAAAATCAATTTCAAATCACTGTCGCGCACAATCGCTGAGCCTGTACACACTTTAATTACCATATCAGAATTGAATTTTACCCTTGCTGCAATTTTAGGGATACCCTTCACAGATAACTGATAAAAACAAACATCATCATTCAACACCAGATAATTCCACTTATTCACCTCTGAAAGCTTCTGAAGAAAGTTATGTAAATCGGAGAAACCTGCAATAACATCTTCGGTCAACCATGCTTCATTCTTCTTTAATGTTTCACCTTTTATCTCTCCCTCTCTTCCCTCCCCTAGGATCCCTTCGTGCTACTTAATTTCTTGGGTTGCTTAAACAAGTAGAGAGGTCGTAGTTTTGGTCGAGCACGTGGGAATTGTTCCTCGTTACCTTCTGAATCATGATACACATCGTAGATAATTACATCTTCGGTTTCAAAATGCTTTATGCATACTACAGATCTCTTCGTTGGATTCCAGTCCCTTCTCGGAATGCGTTTGACCCACGTACTGTGTATTTCAGGACCAGCAAGAAACTTGAACACAGTTACTTAGCTGCTTTTCTAGGAATCGTAATTATTGATACAGTCTGGCACACAGCATTTATCAGGCATCTAAAAAAGTAAATAAAAAGAATGTATTTTTATTCCAGCAAAAATAAAACCGAAATGGTAAAATCGAAATGATCTAACCACTCAACGTTGGAATTAACCTAAAAGTATTAACAGTACGTGGGCAATTTTTCGCCTTTATAAATAATTACCTATACATTATAGGTATGTGCTATACTTATCATGAAAGCTTTGTACTGTTGGCGATTATCGCCACTGGCTGTTATTTATCCTCGCTATTCATGAAAACTTTTTTTATTCAATTTTCAGTCGAGCATCCCACTGCATCACATCCCACTAGGCTAGGGAGTAGGGAACGAAGCGAGCCAGCCACTTCACACTGTTGCCAAGTTTATTGACTCCGGCTTCCTTAAAACCTGGTTGTGTTAGAATACGCAAAACTTCCTATCCTAATTTTTAACCCCAATTGCTGCAGCTTAATCTGTGAATATAAAATCGATTCATTTAAATATTTCAACTCGGGATTAACTAATATCTATCAATTGAATTGAAACAAATTGCTTTAAAAAAAATGGTTCAGTACACAACACCCTTAATATATTTCTGGCTACACTACTGCATTGAGTCGAAGGTCAAACCAATTCTCGAAAATAGAGGTATGGGATTTGGAAATTCGTCCATTCAGTCTATCTAATTATTAAGCATTATTATTGAAACGAGTTCTGATGTTTCTTTTTTGTTCCAAGTCTGCTGCCAACTGACTCTTCGATTCATACTAAACAATCGTACTCTCTATCAGAGATATGGCAAATGGATGTTGGTAAATTCTCATTCGTCAATATTGTTCTTTTTGTGCCTAGGGGAATTTTGAAAACAAAAAGTCCACTTTGGGGTAATTTTAGTACTACGACTGCGTAATTCGTTTCTTTGATCTGGCTACCCTGTCGCAGAACACGAGATACAAGCATGTTTTGTATACACACATGGAATTAATGTTGTGTGTGGTTTTTAATCATGAGGTCCTATCAGAAGTATAAATGTCAATTGTGTTACAGAATAAAACTTAAAATAGTAGTTTCATGTGTGGTTATCGTTGGAGTGCTATTTCTATTGCATCAAATAATATTACTGGAACAGCAATTGGAAGATATAAGGGGGACTACAAAAGACAACATAAAATATGGAGATAAAAACAAACATCATGAATATTCTCAAACTCGCACCATACACAGTGATACAAAATTACCTGTGCGAGGAATTCATAACAGGGACACCAATAAGTACAAACCTAATTTACACGGCAACTTCATATGTGAGATTAGCAATAACGAAATTGACTTCATGAAGGTTAATGATGACTATTGTGATTGCCCTGAGGATGGCAGTGATGAACCGGGAACAAACGCATGCCGGAAAGGCATATTTGTTTGTTTAGTAAAAGGATCTAATGTTGGATTTTCAGGTATTTCTTCTGGGGTACTACTTTCAAAATCACGAATAAGCTGAGAACAATATTTAATAAATACTTTTAGGTGTCGAATTAACTGAAGTATGAGGATTTACCCCTTTTGTCGCGTAAACGCTTTTCGTAATAAGAATTCATCCTCCCTGCAAGAAATAATTTTTCCTAGCTAAGCTGCATGACCAAAGTCAAGGGAAAGTTGAAAAAACAGACGAAATGTCAAATACTATGAAGATCAGTACTTTTATTATCCACCCGTATTAAAATGCTTGGTTTGAAACATAAGTGATTAATTCAGTTTGCAGGAACCAGCACTGTTATGGGTTTAAATGAAGCTAGGCACATTCTTTTGATAGCCCCAAGTGTGCATTGAAGTAGGCAAATACTCAGGTTGCTGGTTATGTTAACATTTCAGCTTCTATTCACTGAAATTCATTTTAGTGAACCTGGAGTAGGTACACCTAAAAGACAAAAAGGGTCTGCTTCCACTACAGAAATCTGGTTCTGAGTAATGTGGGTGCATTTGAAAAATTGGATTCATGTTGAAGTTTTAATATCCTACATTTCCAGTGAATTTTATGGTATGCTGTCGTGGACAGTAAAGGATGCCTTGTCATACTGCAACCAACTAATGGAGCAGTTAATAAGGAATATTTAGTGTTCGTGATGTGCAGTGTCTGCATTATGAATAAGCATTATTTTAATTTGCATTTTATATAAAATTAGCAATGCATTCACTAACAGTGGTGGAGAACAGTACAGAATAAGAGTAATTGGGATGAATAACCTAAGAAGTATTTTACTTGACAATTTCTTTCTCAAAAAGTAATCAATGAAAATTTCAATTAGCTACATCTCATGTCTGTCTTAAGGAAATCACCGACTCCTCCATTTTTTAAATTAAATTCCTTAACCACATTACAGACGTGTTTTTTCCTGTTCCATTGCTATGTGCAAACTCGAAGCCAGAGTATACAATAATTAAAATCTCAATTGGTATCCACATCAAGAAAATAGTGCGCATTGTATTCAGTCACAATATTGTGATTAAAGAAGGGATATACGTAAGGGTTTAATTATCATATAAACGCAACAGCAGCAACAATTTGTTGAACTTGAAAGTGAATTAATAATAATAAACAAAAAATTAAAAAAAAGGATGTTCCTGTAAGCAGATTGTGGTACTTGAGAACTGTGATAAAAGTATTATGGTATGTGCTAAGATGGTTATATTAGGGTATGTGTTTGGTATGCCCCTTGCAACTACTGGGGCTCAACATTGTTGTACTTGATGTAATGCATGTTAGTAGCTAAACTATAACAATTACAATTTTATTTCAGGAAGTAAATTCTGAGTAATAATAAAATTTTGTAAAAAATAACAATTGCAAATAAAAATGACTGAAAGAGTAATCATTACAGTATTTCAATTAATTTTACTTAATTACTTTCCATGCCTGATAATAGGCAAAGCTTGAATCCAGCACATTTCATTTGCCTATTCCACTGAGGTAATTAATGTATGTAAAATGCTTTCTAGTGAAAAACAGAATGATACAACTAGCTTATGGTCATAAATCAGATTATTTCTTTCTTACCTGAGTAAGATGCTACAATGAGCTGTTCGAACATTTTCAGATTGCAAGAGTAGACTTCTCCTTATTTTCTTTTAAGGTGTATATGACTGTTCTATGGATGTTGTGAACTATTTTAGAACCTAAACGGCATGAAAATGAACAAAATATAGTTTTCTGGGATAATGTAAACTATATCCACACAAGTTTCACAGTTCACTAACATTGTTCTGATAAATATGCACCAGAATGTGTGATATTCCCTTCACAGCAGCCAGTAAAACAGTTTGTAAAATTAGCACAAAATCTGCCACTTTTTGCAGTATAGTTTTGAAATATAAATATGCACCAATATTCCCAAGACCACTTCCTGACAAGTATGGTTGTGTTCCTAGCATGTGAACTCAGGAAGGAATGCATACATATACATATAAGCATACAGACATGATGACAAAATGAATCATGTCGCTCACAGTATTGAAAAATAACTTGTAGCCTACCTATTATTAGTGCCCGTGCTAATTCTGTATCTGTTTTTCACAATAGTGAACTACTAGGATACACTGAGCAAAGGGGCTATGTGAATTCTGTCTAAGACCCTATTGTTCACTGCATAGTAACTGGTTGTGTAACTCAGAATGCATTTTCCCTTCTCCGTACACCTCATCCTGCAGGGCTTACGAGCTCAAAACACAACTATAAATGCACTGTATCATTTAGTGAAACAAAATCTCAATTAGATAAATTAAATATTACAAATAGAAGTACAGCTAAACAGTAAAGTTATTTTCATTTTGAATGAATTACTAACAAAATGAATGTGTATGCTCAATCTTCACTCGATTTTTCAGGTATTTATAAATTTAGGAACACCTGACAAGTATGTGAAGTATAATTTTAAATACTTGACTCATTAGCTAGCAATTTATTCAAAAAACACACACACACGCACACGCACACAAATATATAATATCTTACCAAATTGATTGAAAGCATAAAAACGTGCTTGAAGAAAATATCAACATGAGTGTAGCCTGGCTATAGAGAATTTATTCAGGTACTGTCAAATAAAAAATTATGTATGGGGTGGAGAATGTTGATCACATTCACAGAGCATTTTGTAAAATGGTTTTGTTACCATGTGCAGCTCATAAGGGACTAGCCCTAGCTGAATTGGGAAGAGTTGACAAAAATGGCATGGAGTTAATTGTGTATTGAAATATTGGCATAAGGTTGAATCGAGGGAAGAAGGAAATATTGTCAGACTGTTTAAGGTTACAAGAGAATGCAAAATGGGAAAAAAGTTGGTTATCTCAAATAAATAAATAGGCCAAGAATTTGGAATGGGGGAGATGAATAATCAGCAGTTAATTAATAGATGCATATGAAATAAAGCGAAATCAAGGAATGACAAAATGGAAAAGCAGAAAATATGGAGTAGTATAATAGATAAAGGGTGCTGTGAAAAATTATATGAGGTTTAAGAAAGAATGGGGCAGGAAGGATATGTGGATGTTTGTAACAAAAAGGAAGAGAAGGATTGCTTTGGGTAAAGCAGGAATAATTTGATTCTGTGGACTTGTAGACATAATGTGCAATTTAGTTGGGTTTCTTCCATCTCGACGACATCTGTGTGGTCCAGGATGTACTGTCTGTCCTCTGTGTCATTACTTTTTTTTTGGCATTTGATTTAGATAGGGTTAAGATTTTGGACATCACTATTTACACAATAATGTGTGATTGCATTTTATACAGGTATTACTAGTTCTTATAGAAACATTGAGTCAGAGTTGAAACACTTAACATCACTTACATGTTTTTTGTCTTGACCGGTTTTGAGAGTTATTTGTCGTCGTCATCATCATCATCATCATCATCATCAGTGGCTGACTGGTTCTTGTTTGTTTTGTCTGGTGTGTTTGTGTATGGTGACATCTGGTGGTGAAGTGATGAATTTCCATAGTGGATTTTGTGGCAGCAATTCAAAATTCA
This sequence comes from Deroplatys truncata, assembly GCA_030765065.1. Classification (NCBI taxonomy): domain Eukaryota; kingdom Metazoa; phylum Arthropoda; class Insecta; order Mantodea; family Mantidae; genus Deroplatys; species Deroplatys truncata. The sequence continues at coordinate 134,929,400 of CM060990.1, read as the reverse complement.
TTACATGGTGTTTGTTTTGTGAATAAAATCTTTTTCCCAAGAATTGTGTATTTTGTAGGTGTTTGGTGTGATGGCTGTTCAGAAGTGGTGTGCAACTGCAGATTTATCTGTGTGTTTTTATTTGATATGCCTCATATGCTCTTTTAATTTGGTTACTAAGTTTCTTTTAGTTTTACCAATGTAAATTTGGTCACATTCTGGGCAACTAATTTGATGGATTCCTGCTGTTTTGTTCTGAGGTATTTGGTGCTTCGATTTATTGCAGAGTAAATAAAGGCAGGTGTTGTGTTTTTTGATGTGGAATTTATAATAAGTGCTTTGGTGGAAAGTGAATGTTTTGAAAATAGTTTTGTTGGGCGAGCTTTGTGATATCCTTAATGTGTTTCTTGAATTCTGCTATTTTATTATTGATTTGTTTGGTGAAGCTATTGTTTATAGCTGTGTTGGTTATGTGATTGTATTCTTGTTTCTATTCTGCTTCTGTTAAGGGTATGTAAACCAATCAACGAGTCAAACTCTTTAGTAGTATATGTTTGTTTGGGACCGGTTGAAACTATTGTTTTTTATGTAGTTTTCGGAATGTGTAGGCTTTCTATAGATACCAAAATTGATCTTGTTCTGGTTTTCTAATTACTTTTAAATCTAGAAATGGTAATGTGTCTTCATTTTCAGTTTCTATAGTGAATTTTATTGCTTTGTTCTGTAAGTTGAGTAATTTGTGGGAATCCTGGATGAGCTTGTAAGGTACTATTGCAAATATATCAACATACCTCTGCCAAACTGTCAAACTTTGTAAATATGTAGAAAGTGGTAATTATGTGCATTTCTAAGTTACTCATGGAAAAAATTGGTAAGGAAAGGTAACAGTGGATTACCCATGGGTAAGCCTGAAGTTTGCTGATAGTACCTATTGTTGAAAGTGAAACTGTTCTGCCTGATGCAAAGGTCTGTGAGATCCAAAAGATCATCTATTTTCTCCTGTGGTATATTGTTTTGGGTAAGGCATTTTTTCAGGTGGTGTGGGAGTTCATCTATTGGGATACTTGAGAAAAGGGCAATTTATCTTCCAGTTTTAGCTTTATATGTTCTATTTTCCTAATTAAGTCTTGAGAGTTCCTGATGCTTAAGCTCTTGTATTTAGGTAGTGATGAGAATTTCTGTGTTAGCAGCCATTTTGCCAAATTATAAGTGGGTGAATCAATACTGTTCATTACAATAGCCAACAAAATTTAACTTTTTTTTTCTGTAACAGTGAAGAGAACAATTGATCTTTGTTTTCGAGGGTGCTAAACATGAAAACGATAATGAAAATGCAAGTTAAGCTCTAGTTTTTAAATTATTTCAACTTTTAGAATTTCCCTTAAAATCTTATGCCTGTATTTACCTAGTTACCTTCCCTTGGTGAAAAGTCACTGAAGTTGCAATCGCTTTCCCTGCCATATGTAGTCTGTTACTGGCAATTCTTTGATGAGTGTCCAGCAGTAATCAGCTAACATTGATTCACTCCACTTTCCCTGGTATCTTTCTTCCATTTTCAAAATTTGTTGGTGGATGTTTTCCCCATGGTCATTGATTACTGCACCACAGTTCTTGAAACACCATGCTAGCTTCTAGTTCCCAAGGTAGTGGGTTCAAACCTGGCAGAGGGCAATGGATTTTTTTCGGGCATAAAAATCCTTAGCATGGCTTTCTTTGTAAGGAAAGTAAAGCCGGTGGTCCTGTGTCATTGATTTGCGGCATGTAAAAGAACCTCAAGCCTGATAAAAGAGGCCTCTGAGAAAAATTTCCAGTCTTTTGCGCCCAATGTAGAATGGGACGCTAAGAACCATAGGAGTTAAAGAGCATCCATAAATAAAACTCAATTACAGTTCTCGAGGAAAAAGTCCAAGTGGGAATGTAAGAAGTGTATCTTCAAAGACATTACATTTCAGCCTTTCATAGCATTGCAGAAGATTCTCCACCTGATCATTATAGTTTTCTGCCTTCTAATTTCCAAGGATGTTGCAGGAAACTTGAACAAAGGCATCCCAGGTTAGCTTCTTATCTTCTGTCAGAATATTATTGAAATGTTCATCTCTGAACAGTTAATGTATCTGTGAACCAGTGAAACCCCCCCTCCTTTGTTTGGACTTCACTGAGATGTATTTACATCAAAGTTTCACAACTTCCCCAGTCTTATCCATGGCCTTAGCAAAGTTTTTCATAAAGTCCAGATTTACATGAAGAACAGGTAGTATTACTTTTCCTGGATTCGACAAATGCATTGTACATAACATTGTGTGTTCCAGGTTCAATTGATTGACACATAGTCCAATCTTGCTGGTTGTAGTGAAGTGCCTTGGCACAGCTGTCCCAGAGACACAGAAACAACAGAATTTGGTGTAATCCCTGTTGTAGTCCAAGTAATGTGACAATGACTTTGAGATCCCTGGAAATCTGCCATTTAAAACTGGCATATTTTACTCTGCATAACAGTTGCTTCATATTGTGATAAATTTTCATTTAAACTGCCTAACCAATCGGAACTGATAGAAACAAGTTGCCATTATGCAGAAAGACAGCCTTTAGACTCAATTTGGAAGACTCTATGAGTAATCTCCAATCATCAGTTTTGTAGTCAATTCTGCTTTACCTTTAGGAAGTTGCAGACCCCTTACTAGATCATTCAGCTTACATTGTGTGATTTTATGTTGCTGTGTAGACTCCTCATTACACCGAAAATCAGGATCTTTCGATGCACTCTGTTTTGAAGGTGATGGAGTAGCACTACATTTACTACCAGCCTCATCACTTACTGTATAAGAATTAGGTAGGCCCAGAACAGGCAGTCCAACTTGATTGGCCGACGTTATATTAGGATATGTCAAGGATGACCTTTTCTTTGTTGAAATAGCATGTGCTAATGAAGTTGTCATACAAAAATAACAATCATCTACATGGTTTGATGGTTCTCTCCAGATCATGGGGATAGCACAGCCCATTGAAAATCTTTTATGATTCAACTAGGAATGAAGACTTGAGACACAAGATATGCAGCTTATATAAGGGCTTGTCCTGATCTCCGAATTCACAACAAAAGTACAGACTGTAAGCCATCTTAGTCAATGATGTTATTGGCCATTTTCTGTAATTTTAGTTACCTTTCCACAAATACAGGAAAATTGTAAATCGTTAACTGATAAGTCCCTACCATCCCTATATTTTGGAAACTACAGCTAATTGGAGATTTTCATGATGAGCATGGTTGATTTAGTAAAGAGCAACTCTCTTTGTTTCTGTTACATTTTCACTGTAATGGGTCTCATTTTGTTGCCTGGTTTATGGATTTTTGGGAGTTCATACAGTCTCGGTAAGGTGGGATGATTCGGTTTGATTATGCATTTTTCTTTTTCTGTTAAGGTTTTAACTTTATTCACGGAAAGATTGAAGGATTTTACTTGAGATTTCAGTATGTCTGTATTGATTTTTGTGTGTGTTTCTTCTTGTTGCCCAGAATGTGACCAATTTACACAGGTAAAACTAAAGAAATTTAGAAAGCAGATTAAAAGAGCATATGAGACACATCAAATATGCACGGATAAATCTGCAGTTGCACATCACTTCTGGATGACCAATCACATCACACTCCTAAAACCTACGAAATACACAGCAGAGTTGGATACTTGGGAAAGATTTTAATGACAAAACACTGTGTAATGAATTTTAAATTGCTGCCACCAAATCCACTATAGAAGTTCATCACTCCACCACCAGATGTCACCACACGCAAACACACCAGACACCACCACCACCAGGAACTAGTCGGCCACTTCTGATGAGCAAGTAGCTCTTGAAACCAATCAAGACGAAAAACATGTAAGTGATGTTAAGTGTCTCAACTGCTACTCAGCTTTTCTATAATTTCAAATTCACATCACTGTTACTAGCTTATCCAAATATTATATAAATTACTTGTTTTGTTTAAGTTGCCAAAAAGCCTGCTAGCTCCACTGAAAGTTCACAACCTGTGAAGGCAGGCTGGGCAATGCATTGCAAGAAGTATGTCATTTATGGAGTAGGATTGTCGTGGATCATAAATCCCACTAAGACTGATATTGTTAATGAAGAATAAGTGCCATTCTATGTACAGTGTAGTAACCAATGCACTGAACACCATTTATGGCCTACTTAGAAAAATAAAGCTATATAGTTTTACTTCTATAAATGCATACTTTAACAGTAACTATTTTCAGATACTGTGCCTTCTAGCAGAGTGAATGATGGAATTTGTGACTGCTGTGATGGTTCAGATGAGTGGAAAACTGTTATAGTCACCTTAAGATTAAAAGGTAAAAACATTGCTTGAATTTCTTTCTCTCCTTTATTTCACAAGCAGCTATTTTGTAACTTGGAAGTTTTATCTGGAATTTCTAGTCCCTCTCCATTTTTGTTATTTGCTGCATTGCAGATTTTCACCTAGTGAGTCTTGCATCACAAGACTAAAATATTAAGAACTGAACTTTATATTTTCTAAAGTTTTATTAAGTCTTTTATTTGGAAATAGAAGTGGTAATGCACATGCTCCAATAAACTACATGAATAATATTTGTGGCAAGGACTTTACACAATTGAATTTATATGAGATTTAATGGACATGCCTACCTATTCATCTCGAATCTTATCAGGTTCAGGAATTCAGTTCCCGTACACCAGTTTTGCTTTATGGTGGTGTAGTACATGCACATTTCTATAATTTTTCTAAAGCTTTTGATGCAATATCTCCTGATGTTCTTAAAAGTTGTGTTTTTATAGTTTTGTTGATTATAGCATACAAATGTTGAGTTCCTATCTGTGTGCTTCAATGGAACAAGATCTGAATTTAAGTGTGTCAGATTTGGTGGTTCCCAGAGTTCTATTGTTGGACCAGTTTTATTTTTAATTTACATTAACGATTTGTCAGATGCATTTGATGATGAATGCCTGAAATTATATCTTTATGTGGATGACATGGTTGTAAATATTTGAAGTAAAATCCTGTGACTCCACTGCCGATAAAGAAGAGGGGATTTCATTAAAAATAAAAGAATTGTGTGATGACAAACTTCATTTCAATAAAGACAAGTCAGTAAATGTTGTATTTTCATTCTTGCATATTTCTGACATTTCATCAACCAAATTTCTGGGCATTTATCTCAAATGTAGTTTAGGCTGAAATCTCATGGCGATAACATGGAAAATAAATTAAGTAGAGGTATTTTGATGTTAAAAGTTTCAAGTTTATTTTATATTGTTAAATGTATAATTATATTTATTATTTATTTATTTACTGTGGCAGAACTAAGGCCATTTGGCCTTCTCTTCCGCTCAACCACCAAGAACAAACCTGAATACAATATTATGATCACATTGATGGTACACAGATAATATCTAAAGGAACACAAAACAGAAATAACACAAATATTACAGGAACAGTAAAGTTAATATTAATGAATATCTTAAAATCATACATACACTATATATACAATGAAAATAATATTTCTTCTAAGTTAACAATTGTTCTTAACTAAAATCTGCAACCTGTGACAAAAAGCATATAAAGTATGACAATCCGTGATGTCTTGTGGAAGTAAATTCCAGAGTCTAGCAACCTTCACAGTAAAAGATAATGGGTATAGAGATGTTCAATGAAGTGGTATTGAAAGTATGTGATGATTTTCTGAGCATGTATGAAGGTTGTGAGATGAAGACAAACTTTTAAAGCAAGAAGCTAGGTATGTAGGGGAAGAAGTGTGAATAAGTTTAAAGAGAAGCAAGGTCATCTAGATGGAACCATGACAACTCGTGGAGAGATGGTATTATATGATCATAAGGACGTACATCGCAGATATAATGTACACATGTATTGTGAGCTAGCTGTAATTTGTGACAGATCAGATCTTAAATCTGTGAGGAGGGAATCACAATAATCAAAGTGGGTCATCACCATTGCTTGTACTGAAGTATTTCTTAGGTTCCTAGGCAGGGGCGTATTTAAACGCTTGAAAGTGTGGATTAAAGAATTTACTTTCCTACAAATTTCAGTAATATGATTGTCCCAACTAAGTTTACTGTAAAAATAACACCCCAATTTTTCATTGATTCTGTCAAAGAGATAACAGAATCATTAATTTCAACCAATGAAATAAAATGCATGTCTCTAGTGCCTAACAACCTTGGGTGTTTGCTAGCAATGCCTGTGATTTTGAGGGATTGACAGCAAGGCCTAAACCGCGTATACATAAATAAACAGTCGAGATCGTGGTTAATTTTGAACACCATATTGTGAATGTCTCAGTTCATGAATGTATGTATAGTTGTAGGTCATTGGCGTAAAGGTGATGATGCAGTAGCAAATAAAGTGAGAAATATTGTTTATATAAAGTGCAAATAATAAAGGACCCAAAACAATACCCTGTGGAACTCCTGCCTTTACGAAATGCCATGAGGAGGAGAGATTCTCAGAAATGACACACTGCTGCCTTTTGCAAAGATAGGAGTCGAACCACGTGGTAGTTGTATCAGACAAATTCAGTGTCTTAAACTTAGCAAGCAATACCTCTCTATTTACAGAATTAAAAGCCTTAGTTGTGTCTAATGGTAGCAGTAGAGTCAGTTTCCATTCATCGCAAGCTTCGCATATATCTTCAACACTGTTTAATAGTGCCATGGCCTGGTCTGAAACCGAATTGATAGAGGTCAAGAAGGCCATGTTTATTAAGGTATTCTGTCAGCTGCTTATGTATGATATGTTCAAGTACTTTGGAAAGTGTAGGTAGAATACTAATTGGTATGAAATCATTAGGGACCTTGGGTGCTTTAGTTTTAGGTAGAGGCGTTACATATGCCCATTTCCATTGTACAGGATAAGTCGATGTCATAACGGAGGCATTGAAGATGTGCATCACAGTCGGCAATATCACATTCAAAATTTTATTTATTAGGATTGTATTAATGTGATCAGGTCCTTGAGATCTTGTCTTTACATGTCTCAGTGCTCACATAACTTCTGTTTCTGTAAGTAAAATTTGTCAGTTTCAGGTATCTCGTGCAGCATACTTTGAACAGCACAGTCCTTATCAGTTTCGTTCAGTTCAATGGGAACTTTAATGAAATGGTCATTAAGTGATAGCTCTTCATTGAGCTATTACTATCACTTACCAAGCTATTGCTCAGTGACCTTCACCATGACACATCAGCGAGTAAACAAATGTGCCTATTCTTCTGTCAGGAGGCGATTTAATCTTTGCTGCTCTTAAATATTCACATACTCATTCATGTTAATCACACTCTCATTTATGAAGCCTAAGATTTTAAATAACACAATTGTAATTAAAGATATGACAAATGAAATAGAAATTGAGATTCACCCGACTTTCAACAGATAATGTTCAGCCCCTTTCTAAATTCAATCCCTATTTGATAGTATTACAAACGGGTCAACAATTGATATATTGAAAGAAGATTATTTGTACTTCTGTTTTTGCACCTTTATATTGATATCCTCTGCATCTATATAAAATATCTCAATAAGTAATTCCAAGAATTTATAAGCTGTTATCTTAAATTAAAGTTACACTGGATGAAAGTGTTTCATTTCATTGAAAGGTTGGTTTTATAGGAGATTTTGTAGTTATAATCTGGTTTTGATTTGTACGAATACTCTACTCTACTTACATGTTCACATTTGTACATCGTTGGATTATATTATCAGTATTCCTATAATGAGACGGATCACTGTGACCTCACTCACATTCTGTTTAGCATTATAGTAACCAGGCAAGATGATAATACCCCTGGATCCTTGTGTTTCATTTGTCTCTGGAAGAAAATGTTGTGCAACGTTCTACATTTTCTCTTTTAAATAATTGTTTATATCTGCACACATCCGAGTCCTTGCATCTTGAAACAGTTTTTAATTTCTCTAGAGGAAGTATTGCATTTGACCCAAATTTTGATATCGAGATTTCATTAAATATACATGTTTTGAGAATCCCTGTATTAAAAAAAAATATTTGGCAAATGATGTGTGTGTGTATAAACAGCATAAATAAAAACGTTAGTTCAAGCTTAGTATCCTCCAAGGATGTAACAAGATTTTCAAGAAAATTCCTACACCCAAACTACCCTTTTTCTGAAAAATGGCTCCAACAATTTTGATTAAAATGTCGTAATGTCTAAGATATCCCCATGGCAAATATAGTGTAGGTATATCGTGAATTTTCTGGGAATAGCCTGTGAAGTGCTCTTCATTCTGAATGATTTATATGTAGCTGTTAAACTGTAAGAGGTAGGGAAACTCTTGCTACACGTGTCAGTGAACAGCAAACTCAGAAAGGAAAAGTCATTAAATACCACATTTGGTATTTAACTTTAGCACCTTCCAAACATGCATCACGAAGATTTTCAAGAAAGTCCTCCCACCCCAAACTACCCTTTACAATGCAAACTTTTTCCAAAAGCTTCATTTTCTCAAAAATGGCTCTTAACGATTTTTATTAAATACCACATGTTTAAAATATTTTCATGTCAAATGCATATATTGAATTTTCTGGGAATATCCTCTGAAGTCCTCTTCATTCTGAGTAACTTTTGTATAATTGGTAAACTGTAAAATAGGCAAAATCTTACCACAAAAAAAAATTGGTCTCGTTAAAGCACACGATTTATGTCAAAGCCTTTCTTTCTTTTTTTATTAAGTTAACCATTTCCGAGATATTCTTTGTTGTCGGTTTGAATTTTCAAATACCTACTTATAATTTTCTCAATTGGGAAGTCTGTATTCAGTATTTTCTCGTGGTCATGCAAAGAGCATTGGGTTAAACTAATTCTTAAGAATACGTATATAAAATATCAAAATATAGTTTAAAATAAAATATTGGTTTTGAATTTCATAGCACTCATATAGCTACACGCTCTTTAAAAATCTACTCAGTTTACCTACTGTATTGTATAACGAAATTCTAAATGTAAATTGAAAGTTTAGCTGGATTAACAAGAAGCAGCTAGAATAAATAAAACTTTAGTGAGTATAATTTTGTAGAAGAATGGTCACAGAAAGCCATGTGAATGTAGAACAGCATACTTTTTTCTTTTTTTCTTCCATGATCATTTGGAAAGAAAACAAAATTTTATAATCATCAAATAGCGACCCACATTTAAAAGATTTTACTATTGCTTTATTAAACTGCATTCTTCTTGTCCCTACAACGAAATGTGTAATGAAAGTTTATCTCGATTAACAAGAAGTGGATACCAAGAATAAGCTATTGTAAGAATTGTTTGTAAAAGAGTGATAGAGAAAGACGTGAATGCAACATACCAGATTTTTATTTTCCTCTCTGGAACCACAATTGGAACTCTGCCATGGTATTAAAATGTAGTTGAGCAAGCTGGGGTACCTCAAGAAATAGCAAGCAAAAGCTTACTAAAGGCGAGCAGTGCTTGTTTTTATTTATACCATATCACGAGCAATAACTTAGCGATCAAGATCAGCAAGCTTTTGCTCGTGAGGAGGTTGAGGAGAAAATTCTTATTTATACGAAACCGAGCAATTGCTTGGAATTAGTAAGAAATGAGCTACTGCTTGCTTTTATTTATACCACCCATTGTCGTAAGTTGAACAGTTGAAGTAGAGTCTCGAGCGATAAGATTAGTATTGAAATCTCCCATGATTATTACATGCTGCTCGTAGTCAGGTTAACAAGTTAAATAATTGAGTTTCTAGGTCATCTAAACAATTAACATTAGGAGGTTTATACACCACACCAAGTACGCATTTCTTATAACTAAGAGTTCACTCTGTGAATAAAAATTCAGGACGAACCACGAGTTATGTATAAACAATTAGACTGAGAGACAGCTTTAGGCTTCAGATCAGATCTAACATGTAAAAGTATGTATCCATCTAAATTAACAATGTCCAAACGAATTGTATTGTGTAGCCAAGTTTCCGATACCATTATTACATGCAAATTTAGTGAGCAAAATCTTTGTAATTCTGAAAATGACATGTCAGACTCTGTGCATTAACATGAATGACTTTTAAGCGACTGAGGGTGAAAAAGAAAAGAAAGAAAAAAAAAAGGGTGCTTTTCAAAACATTTACTGTTTCCGGTGGTAGTGGGTTCTGAAAACACAGGTCACTGACCAAAGAACTTGCAGAGACTGTCAGACCCTCATCTAATACCTGCGTCAGTGTTGTCAACTTAATATGACAAGTTAACTAAAACCCTAACTAATATTAACACCTAACTTATATATATAGCCACTTAAATTACGGAACTCTTCTATGATGAAACCAATAAACACAAATAAGCTTTGTCCTACAAAAACAATTAGGTTAATTTGTGGAGTTTTGCAAATAGAACATTGTAAACCTCTTTTTATACAGCTCAATATTCTTACATTCCCATGCATTTATATTTTAAATTACCTTTGTTATGTTAAAGAGAATCTAGATGGCTACTACATCTTATGTGATTCTGTTCACAGTAATTATCCCGTAAGGAGTACTAACAATATCCATTTTAAAAAAAATGTAAATATAGTAAAACTCAAAAGAGTTATGAGGTGCAGTCATTAAATATGTTTTAACAGTTTACCTCATAATATCAAGAATCTTACAATGAACAATTTTAAAAGATGTGTACCAATGGTTGTAACTGCAAATCCTCTATAATACGAGGGCGGATCGAAAAGTAATGCACAATAATTTTTTTACAAAAAAGTTTAATAGTTAAAACAAAACAAAAAAAAAAACATACAAATGAACTTATACTTTTCGACATAGTCACCAAGCTTCTCAACGCATTTCTCCCATCATGATACCAGTTTCAATATGTCCTGTTTATAGAAGTCTGTTTCCTTGGAGTATAGTCATCTGTGGACTGCTGATTTCACTTCCGCATGTCGCAAAGCGTTGGCCAGCCAGAAATTTCTTCATGGGACCAAACAGATGAAAGTCCGACAGTGCAAGGTCTGGACTGTATGGTGGATGCCGGAGCACCTCCCAACCAAATTTGGTGATTTCCTGACAAACAGCAGCAACATGGGGTCGAGCATTGTCATGAATTTTGACATCATCAGCATTCATGTTGTGGTGTTTGTCACGAAGGACACGACGCAACTTCACCAAAGTTTTCATGTAGGCTGCAGCATTCACAGTGGCCCCATGTTCAGCAAAGTCCATCAATACAACACCATGCATATCCCAGAACACCGTCACAAGCACTTTCCTAGCAGATTGAATCATTTGAATTTTTTCTTCACTGCGGAAGCAGCATGTTTCCACTCCATACTTGCCTGCTTGGTTTCAGGCATGTAGTGGTATGTCCATGACTCATCACCAGTGACACTTCCTTTCAGAAAGTCATGCCCTTCTGCGGTATGATTTCATCTGCGTCTTTCTATGATAGTGGCAGACGGTAACAAGCGCCGAGAACACGGACAGGAAAAGCACTGCGCAGTCAGTTTGTAGTTTTTTGGCTCACCCTGTAGTTGGTCTTTTTTTCAGCAGTCATCTTGTGAAACACAATGGGTGGTATAAATGAAAGCAAGCATTGGTTCATTTCTCACTAATTCCAAGCAATTGCTTTGTCTTCAACCTCCTTGCTAGCAAAAGCTTGCTGAGCTATTGCTTGTGATATGGTATAAGTAAAAACAAGCCTTGCTTGCTTTTAGTAAGCTTTTGCTTGCTATTTCTTGAGGTACCTCAGCTTACTCAACTACATTTTGGTGCCATGGCGGAGTTCTTGATCATGGTTCCAGAGAGGAAAATAAAAACCTGGTGTGTAGCATTCACATGACTTTCTCGTTCACTCTTTAACAAACAATTCTTACAAAAGCTTATTCTGGTATCTACTTCTTGTTAATCGAGATGAACTTTCATTACACATTTCATTGTATGATAAGAAGAATGCAGTAAACTAAGGCTATAGTCAAATCTTTTAAATTGGGTTGCAATTTGATGGATTTAAAATTCTGTTATTTTCAGATGATTGTGGAAGAAAACAAAAAATTCTGATCTACATTCACATGGCTTTCTCTAACATTCTTTTACAAACTATACTTACAAAAGCTTATTATTCTAGCTTCTTCTTGTTAATCCAGATAATTTTTCAGTTTACATTCCCAACTTCTTTATAAGATACATTAGGTAAAATGAGCCAGATTTTCAAAAAGCATGTAGTTATATGAGGGCTTTGAAACTCGATGCTCTTTGCATGACCACAAGAAAATATTGAATACTGACTTCCCATTTGAGAAAATTATAAGTAGGTATTTGAAAATTCAAACCAATAACAATGAATATCTCAGGAAGGTTCACTTAAAGAAGGAAAATATCTTAAATGTAGAAGGTTGTACATTTTCATCCAGAGGCAAATGAAACATGAGGTAGACCTTTTAACAATGTTGAAAAGATCCTGAGGGGTTTCTATCCTGCCTGGTCACTATAACCCAACCGAATGTGAATGTGAGTGAGGTCATAGCAATCCACTCTCATTACCGGAAGACGTAATATAATCAAAGCAATGTAGAAATGTGAACACGTATGTAGAGCAGAATGTTTGTACAAATCAAAACTGGATTATAACTGAAGAATTTCCTATAAACCCAACCTTAAATTCCAAACTCTTTCATCCAGTATAACTTTAATACAAAACACCTTATAAATTCTTGGAATTACTTATTGTGATATTTTATATAGATGCAGAGGATATCAATGTAAAGGTGCAAGAACAGAAGTACAAATAATCTACTTTCAACATATCAATTGGCGACACGTTTGTAATATCAAATAAGGAAATAAGGGATTGAATTTAGAAAGAGGATAAATGTTATCTTTTGAATGTCAGATGAATCTCAATTTCTATTTCATTTGCGAAATCTTTATCCCTATTAGGTTTCTTAAATGAGAGTATATTTAACTGAATGAGTATATAAATATTTAAAAAGATTAAAGCCTCCTGGCAGAAGAATAAGCATATTTTTTTACTCCGCTGATGTCATGGTAAAGGTCACTCAGCTATAGCTTGCTAGGTGATAGCAATAGCTCAATGAAGAGGGAAAATTTTTATTTATACCAAACAATGACCTGATGCTTGATTCTCAACTTGCTTGGAAGCTGCAGCTCACAAACTATTGCTTGTTTTTATTTATATCACCCAATGAAACAATTGCATATGCACATATCTAGTGGATAGAAAAAATTTCCCAACCTTTAGTAATGTAATATTTATTTCATCATTATTACAATAATACAAATAAAACTTACATCTAAAACTTAAATCTAGTGCTCCAGTTTTCTAGCTCTCCCATATTTAGCCCCTAGGCTGTATATATGGGATAAAGCTACTATACCATCTCTCAACTTTCCAAGCTATGCCCGTTCTGCTGTACCTTTCTTAAGCTCCTTATCCTCTTATCCCTTGTGTTCCCTAAAAATTTCCCCATCATTTTAATTGTTTCTACTTTTGTGCTTCCCAAGATTCTTAATGCTCCTGCTTCTTTGTTTAGCTTGTCCCATTTTTTATTCCATATAACCTCTCTCCACCTTTTAACCTTATCACATTCTATTAGCCAATGAAAAGTATTACCCGATTCATCACACATAATACATCTCCCCGAACAATTATATCCATTCCTTTTTAAAAATATTACTCCTGTGCGCATCCATGCAAGACCTATTCTACCAAATTGATTGCATATATCCACATACTTCTCCCTTCCCCAGTTTCTTTTAACTGATTTATACAAGATCAATGACCTTTTATCCTTAAAACTAGCCCATGTCTCTTGTTTCTCGATATCTTCCACCCTCAATCTCACTTCTTTCCAAAACCCACTGTTATTATATTTATCTAATAGGAAAATATTCCTCATGCCAATTTCTTTTAGCACATTTCCCATTTCCCCAATCCAACACTCCTCTCCTAAGACAGACCTTTAGTATGTGTCACACTATAAGAAACTAAGCTGCCACCTGTTCTTAAATTGACACCTTCCATTTGTTTCTGGTACTCAAGGGTACATTTCGGTTTATTTACCTCCTCTCTGGGTGTCTGACCTTACTTTCTCCTCAGCTTGCCTATTGCTGTGTCAGTAGCTTGTTTCATTGATAGGAAATAAATATATTTCTCAACCTTCCTTGAAAATCTACGAGACCGGAACAAGCCTTTAAAGGCTTAACCCATGATTGTTGTTGATGATTATCATTCTTCCATTTCACATAGCAGGCCATGATTCATACTAGCCATGTTTTATTTTATTATGAGGTATGTCAGACAACTGAAAATATATGCAGTTTTATTGGCCAGCATACCTTGCAAGCTGTGCTTTTCATAAGATTTAAATACCATTACTAACTTAAGTGAGTGCAGTTCGCCATATGATTCAAATGGATTAACAAAAATTCCTACTGCTACTAGGGGTATTCAATAAATAATGCAACATATTTTTTTCTGAAAGTAGGTTCGTTTTATTCTGTGTTTACACACAACATATTGTATCAAATGAGTACACCAGTTACTGTGAAAACACACCTTATCACTAGGCACTCAATATAACACAAATGTTACACTTGAGTCACTTTGGCATGCACTCGGAATACAACACAACTGATCTGTTGAACCAATTAAACTGCACTGTCCACTTTTCACTTCTAAGAGCACTGAACTCAACACTCGACTCAATTCAACAGTGCTCGTGCTGCCTATCGCAGTCCCTTATGTAAGCCTCGCATACACAGTGGATCTTTAGAGAACCCGATCCTACTAGATTATACCAAAACAAAGGTTCTGGAATAAGTAAGTAGCACACAAAGGGGCTTTTTATTCCATACTTCCTATTCTGTTATTTCTGCATTGGCTAATTTTCTGAAGGCCCGTCGTCAGGCTCCACCCAGGTATCGGGCTGGGAAGCACTTAACGGGTAGCGCCTCATGCGCAGTCACTGGGAAGCACTTAACGGGTAGCGCCTCATGCGCAGTCACAGTACTCCCTCCTCAGGGCTGGTCATCCTGACTAGCACTGTTGTAGCAGGCTATACTAGGTGCACCACCAGCATCTTTCCTCAAGGCAGCCACTGGATGCGGTAGGCTACATCATTGATCCTGTTGACCATGCAGTGCAGTCCTTGCTATGTTTTTTGTAAGCTTGGGACAATGCCCCTTGGTCCGGGTAGGGCAATACAGCCACACCAAATCATTTTGCTGGAAACCTTGCTGTTGGTCATGTGGTTGTAATGGGTCTTCATCCGGTAGCTCGCTACCTGGATGTGTTGACGGGCTATCTCGCGCACATCGTGAGTACGATCCACGAAGTTCTCTACATACTCCATTGCTAGCTGTTCCGCCCCAGGGGGGCTCCCAAACATCAGATCGCATGGAAGATGCAGCTCCCTGCCGAAGACGAAGCTGGCACCCTAACATTCTAGTACCTCTGGTGATTGTCCTCGACCTTTCTCGGGTGCTCCTCTAGGGTCTTGATGTACCGCTCGACCATGCCGTTTGATTGCGGATGGAGAGGCATTGGATGCGTCTTGTGCATCCAGTGCTTCCCTCATCAGTTCAACTCGAAGTTTGTGCCCTGATCGCTGTGTAGCTCAAACGGTACCCCAACTGCAGAACACTTCTTCCACTAGGCAGGCCGCGGTCATCTTGGCCTCCTGGCTAGGAAAGGCGTATACCTCCGGCCACTTGAAATAATCCATGACCACCAACAGATTGTTACCCCTGTCGGACATAGGGAATGGTCAAGCTATATCGATGACGACGCGTTCGAATGGTGCTCTTACGTTGTTCTGCTGCATGTGACCCCGGCTCCTAGTCTGTGGGCTGCGACTTGCCGCACACATGACATTAGCGGCACCACCTCTCAGCGTCCGTCCGTAGTCTCAATCAATAGTACCTTTGTCGAAGCTTGTCACAGTTCGGTTGGGTCCAAGATATCCTCTAGAAGCTCCCGCATGTACTTCCTCCAGGACTTCCGGCACCTTACTTCGAGGAAGGAGCTCTCTCCGGATCTTAGCTCCCACAATCTGAGCAACACACCTTCCTTAGTCTCCAGTGAGTCCAGTAGGACTCCTGGGTGCGATGTCCTCCCAGCTCAGCCTAATTTCGGCCTCTACTTCTCTCGGGAGCAACCCCAAGTCTGCAACCGAGAGCTGCCTCTCAGCCCTGTGCTATCCCATCCATCTGCAGGCACCGACGAAATTACACGGATAGCTGCGTCACGCTCCTTCCCCTCCACCTTAGTGCACTGGCCGCACTTCTCCGGGTGGAGTCTTCTGCATTCAGCGTCTTCATCCGCATTGGAGTGGCTCCTTCCTCTCCGATGTTCTGATGTGAAGTTGTATTGCTGAAGCTTCTAGACACAACGGGCTGTCTGGCCCTGCAGGTTCTTAAAGATCAATAGCCAGGTGAGGGCGGAGTGGTTAGGTGGAATGGCTGACCGTACGTGTTCCAGCGCCTTCTTAGCTGTCAGAAGCTCCCGTCGGATAACGCAATAATTATGCTCGGTCTTGGAGAGCGTCTTGCTGTAGTACACTATTACCCGCTCCTACGCATCCTGGGTCGTCCTCCGTGATCCAGGGGTATAATGCTAGCCTCTGGTTCCCGAGGTCGCGGGTTCAAACCCGGCGGAGGGTGATGGATTGTTTCGGGCGTGAAAATCCTTAGAATGGCATCCCTCGGAAGGGAAGTAAAGTCGGTGGTCCCGTGTCGTAGATTTACGGCAAGTAAAAGAACCACAAGCCTGATAAAGGCCCGAGAGCAAAATTACCGGCGTTTCACGTCCAAGATAGAATGGAAACGACAGTAGTTAAAGACCGTCCATAAATAAAACAATTCATTTCTTTTGTTTCCCATCCTGGACCGGAATAGTATGCTTCCGATACCACTGTCGCTAGCGTTGGTATCCACAATAAAATCGCCTTCCGGTTGTGGAAAATCCAAATCGGGTGCACTGAAGAGTGCTAACTTAGGCGCCTGCAATGCTTCCTCGGTCTTTTCTGTCCACATGTAAGGCTGGTGTTCTTCCGTCATAAGTGAGGGGCATCGCGATGTTGGAGAAGCCTTTGACGAACCGGCGGTAGTAGCTGCATAGGTCCAGAAAATTGCGCAACTCTCGTTCATCTTTCGGGCGAGGCCAATTTCCCACAGCCCGAGGCTTCTCCGAGTCCGTGGCCACACCGGTACGTGAGACTATGTGGCCCAAGTAGTTAACCTCCTTGCCGAAGAGTTGGAACTTCTTTGCATTCAGTTTCAGGTTGGCTGTTTGCAATCTCTGTAACACATTGGTCAGGTTCTCTAGATGGCCTTCGAAAGTGCTGCCAATGACGATGTCCAGATATAGCAAGCAGGTGTCGTATGTCAATCCCTTCATCACTGATTCCATCAGGTGCGTTACAGAGGCCAAAAGGCATAATGGTAAAATGCCAAAGGCCTTGGCCTGTCGAAAATGCAGTGTTGTCCTTGTCTCTGGGTTCTAGAGCCACTTGCCAATATCCCGATTTCAGGTCCAAAGTCGAAAACCACTGGGCACCAGCGTTCAACTTCCTATAGTCCACGTAGAAGCGTAGCTCACCGTTCTTCACCAAGATCACAGGGGAACACCAAGGGCTGTCGGACTCTTCGATGATGCCCCTTGGTCTCATGTCCTTCAGCATGTCTCGTACCTCCGCTTGCTTCGCCAGAACAGGTTTTGGTGGTTGCCGGATAGGTCGGGCGCCTCCGGTGTCGACGTGATGGAGTACTCGGTCGGTGCGGCTGTGATTCGCCGTCCCCTTGGTTGAAAGCGGACAAGTATTGCCTTAAGGAGGTGCCGGACCTTCAGTTGTGCCGTGGTCAGATAGTTGGCAGCCCTCTTCAACAAGTCTTCCAGCCAGGCCCCAGATCTTGAGACGGTGTTGGCTCCTCGGGTCCGTCGCACGGCGATACATTCGCAGCTGGCTCGTATTCCCCTAACTCCGTTGTGACCTGTATGTCCTGACCGGTATCCGATGGGTTAAGCAGTCTCACTGGCAGTTCCTCCCGGTAAAGCAACAATGCCCTGGGGACGCATAATCCATCCAATGGTGTCTGCCGGTCCAAAATTAGGTTCCTTGATCGCTAGCCATCCAGACGCGACTTTACCACATAGCTTCTTGCGGGCACAACCACATCCCCGGAAATTCATTGGGGCTCTGGATCGTCACCTCGTCTCGGCCGACCTTGTCCACCGTCGCTTCATGGCTCCTGAGGGCATCCACTCCCAGTATCACATCTTCATCCACCCCCGCGAGTAACCCACAGCCTTACGATGCTCCGTCCTAGGGTCTATTCCAGCAGGGCTTCCTTCTGCACAGGCGAGGTATCGCCCGATGCCGTCATTAGTTGATAGACCGGTTCGGTTTCCTCGACTGCAAGCCCTTTGCCACGTCAGTTGTGATTACGGTTACGGCTGCACCTGTGTCGACTAGTAGCCAGCACAACTTCCCTAGTATCCGGGTGTCCGTGACGAAGCTATCCTCCATTCTTTTGCCCAAGGCATGGAGTGTCACTCGAGGGTGGTGAAGATGGCCCCGACATGCCCCTCGCCACGCCGGTGCTTATTCGTTTCCCGCCTGCTCCTCGGCTTGGTGTGAGCAGTCCTTTACTAGGCGTCCTGGCTGGCCACACCTCCAACACACACCACTTGAAAATCTTTGTCGACATCCTTGTGATCCTCTGTCCACGCCGTATCGAATGTTCCTGGTCTTCAAGGTAGATGCAGCTGTTACCTTGGAAATTAAATTGAGCTTTATTTATGGACGCTCTTTAACTGCTGTGGTCCTTGGCGTCCCATTCTATATTGGCCATGAAAGACTGGTAATTTTGCTCAGAGGCCTCTATCAGGATTGAGGTTCCTTTACGTTCCGTAAATCTACGACACGGGACCACCGGCTTTACTTTCCTACCGAAGGAAGCCATGCTAAGGATTTTAACGCCCGAAAAAAATTACACCCTCCGCCGAGTTTGAACCCGCGACCTTGGAAACTAGATGCTAGCATGGTAACCACTACACCATGGAGGACGACCCCCCTACCCCTAGATCACGGAGAATGACGATGGCCCACTGGGACCAACGGCTGCAGGAATAAAATGTTATCTTGGAGGACCGGGCAGGAAGGTGTCATCCTAACGCAGACGCCATTTCCCGAAGACCTTGCCAAGAAAACTGCAAAGGCGATCGAGAATGTTGCAGCCTTAGGCTCGGTTGAGATGCAACTTGAAGTTGGTTGGGACGAAGAGAGCTTGAGAAATGAGCAGCTGGAGGATCGAGACAGAGGGCCGATCCTGCAGAATGAAGAATCGGCGAACGGCTGCGTGAGCGGACGTCGCTTCAAGGGGTCCGATCTATAAGAGCTACCGGACGCAATGGGACTCCTTGGTGGCCAAGAACGGTGTTGAGAGTATGGGAGTCCGAAAGCGGAAAAAAACAAGAGTACAACAGCTAGTGCTCCGAAGAAGCAAGATGAAAGAAGTCCTCGAGGAGACCATGCTGGCATTACTGGAGGGTACCTGGCTGTAAATAAGACCTTGGAGAAGCGACTTCGCCAATTTTATTGGTTGCATCTTCGAAGATACGTGGAGAGATGTTGCCAAGAATGACATCTGCGCGGCAAGCCGTGGGCCCCGGACTCGAAGTCGGGGCCGAATGCAACAATACGTCGGAGCGCCGTTCGAAAAATTGTCATCGTCGTGGCAGGTCTTTTCCCAAAGACAGACGCAAGCAGCCGTTACTTCCGATTGGCTATGGACTATTTCACAAGTGACCGGAGATTAACGCGATCCCCAATCGGCTGTTGCTAATGCACTGGTGAACAACTGCCAGTTCGGGATTCTTCGAGAGCTCCACAGCGACGAACTTCAAGTCCAACTTAGTACGAGAGCTGCTCCAGCGCTCGAGATACACAAGACCCGTACTACACTCCCTTTCATACATGGTGGAGCAGCTCCGGAAAGAGGTATGCAGCCATCAATGAGGTTGGGATGTGCATTTGCCATTATTCCTCCTGGCCTACCGAACATAAGTACACGAGTCAATCAGCAAAGACACCGCCAACATAGTATTCGGGCGGAAGTTACGGCTACCATATGGTTTGTTCGGCACGCCTCCTGATGCTGACCAGTCGGGGCGCTAACGGACAGATTAGAAGACATCCGGTATCTAGCCAGAGAGCACCTGAAGCTGGTAAGTGACCGGACGAAGGCACGCTATGACCGTCTGGCAAAAACTGCCGGATTCCAGGCTCGTATGGCTCTATCGTCCCACGAGGACTAAACGGAAGTCGCCGAATCTGCAACATTCCTGGGACGGCCCGTACAAGCTAGTCATCCATATCAACGACCCCGTATACCGCATTCGGCGTCAACCTCGAGGGAAGCTGATGGTGGTCCATCTTGATCAACTTAGTTCCACATCGCGGAGCTGTTCAGGACCAGCTCTGAGGAGGGAGCTATGTGCCTCCGTTATCGGTGGAAGGTGCAGACCGTTCGGCCAGGAAAGAGAGAACCTGAAGAGATATTGCTCTCACCCAGCATAAAAACCACAAGCATTATCACGAGTTTTCTTTGCCCGCCTCCTGCGCATTCTAGAACTATGTGTAAAATTTTAACAGTTACATAAGCCAGCGTGTTCGTGATTGAGTCAGTTAATGAGTTTTATGATGCATCAAGTGCTATTCTACAAGTGAGTTTGTGACTACAGTTAGTGGTATTTGCATTGCATTCCCCAATGAGTGAATCATCTGAAGAAGAGACTGCTTTGCGCATATTTCATTATGTGGCTACATCCGAAGAAAAGTGAAGGGACAGGGAAAATCAAACTAGATCACATTAGTAAAGGAACAGTGAAAACTGGACAAAGTCACAATTTTTTACTAACATTTTCCTTTTAGAACATAGTCAAATTACATTCAACTTTCCTTAATTTTACTTTGACAAACAGTTCACCCCACACTGACATACAGGTGTTTTGTTAGTTGCAACATGAGTAGAGTAACCTACTTTTCAACACATTTTTGGTATTAACTAGGCCACATAGAATGCCAGTTTTGAATTATCACTAAAAACAAAATTGCAAATTTCACCTGCCATTGAAAGGTGGCTGTAGAATACTGACAATCTTGCAAGCACATTCAGGTAGGTCAGGTACCTGAAAGATGACTAGGTACTGGTTTTAGTTGCCACATGCCGTTTAACCTAACATTACAAAAGGATGATGTAACACATTGTTGAATAAACAAGTAGCAACTGCAAGCCACTGGTATACACAAGAATAGTGTAACAGGGACAGAATGCCCTTAACTTTCAATAAATTTTTCTTTATCTTGCTTAGCTATCATTGACTGCACAGTGCACTAATACTTTATCACCTTCAGCAGCAGTTTAATTGCTCTTAGAATAACTGTTGTAATATGTATTGAAATTCACAGAAAGAGTGACCAAAGAGCCTGAGGATACCTATGCAGCACTTAAAAGGTACACAAGATATTAAACTTTTCCAATTGTAAGTACCTTGATATGCTATTAATTTATGCCAAAATTGCCCAGAATGTTGCAACCACCACCAGATCAAACTAGCGAAGGTTTCCTGTTCAAAGGTTACCAAAACCAAAAACTCCTGAAACTACCAGAAGCATTTGGCTCCTACATATGATGGTGCTTCACTTCACATTATCATAGCTTTCCCATGTTAAGGGCGCATCAACGAGCCTGTAAGATCATCAGACTTGAATCCTCTCTGACTTTTTCTTCTTGGAGAGGATAAGAGAACAGCACCTATTAAGCATCAATTGCTGATGTAGAAATTCTGAGATAATGTATTGTTCTGCTGCAGAGGCAATGGGTAACAATGAAAGTGTGTTTGCCAGAGCACGAAGAAATTGTTTAAAGATGTGTGAAGCTTGCATGTACGCAAATGGTGGACATTTTGAACAATACTTTTAGATAGATTAATGATTTGATTTTTTTCATGTCCTATGTTCATATAACTCATTGTTTGCAATTTATTTTGGTCAAATATAGGCCAGTAATCAGCAATATGTTCGTTCATATTTGGACAAAAACAAAAAAATATAGACTGCCTTTACTAGTCTTACAAGCTAAAGAAAAAACAGATGATGTACTATCTTTCAAAAAAGTAAATGTACACTTTTTGCGGGTCAGTATCATTCAGGCATTCCGTGAATAGCAGGTGTGAAAACTAAATTGGCCATGGGCGTAGATGTATACTGTCGTGGTTGCCATTTTAACCTGCCACTCATTTCGAAGATTTCTATGGCTATATTAACCCAATTTGATGAAATATGGACTAAATATCACAAAACAAGTTGCAACTCTCTTGCTATTGACTACATAGCACTGGAGGACATGCAAGAAAAATGTGAATGATGTTTTTAATAGAACCAACGTCCATGTTGTATATAACCCACACACTAACATCTGCTGTATTAGCTCAGTGGTAAAGCGCATCCGTTTCAAGTATGCCGAGGATTCAGGGTTTGAACCCCAGCATATGGTCATACTTTTTATTCCCGCTTTTTCACTTTGTAAGACACACTGAAGACACGCTTCTCTTGCAGCTGAGCTATTACTACATGATTTTGAAGAAAATGCGAGGAGGTTGAATGATAATTTTAATGGAGCCAGGTTTTAAATGCTGTATACAATCCATCTGATTGTAACAGTAGGCTAATACATAAAATAACAATAAAGTGATAAATTTGCATATTGAGAAAAACAAACTCCAGCTGCAAATACAATTGTGTGTAATTCGGAGTATAGTGCATAAAGCTGAAACGGTATACTCTGTTTAACTGCTAGTTACCATATAGCTACTCCATTTATTCGAAATAACAAAAAATGATAGCCAAGGAAATCAGTGCTTAAAAAGCAAACTAAACAACTGCTATTTCACAGCTAAAGCCACATCATATATGAAGAAATAAATTAATTTCTGAAACATTTCAGATTTATAGACAATGTATTTCTCCTGGAACAAGTAACTTGTCGAAACAACGAATGGGAAAGAAAAATGAAATCTTGTGTTATAGAACGTGATATAATCATCCCCAGCTATGATTACAGCATTTATTCTTTCGTGCATATTTGCAACCAGGGCAGAACACAGTTTGGATAATGTTGCCTTGGCTCCATCACGTGAGCAACCAGATTCACTCGCACCCTGTCTGGTCGACATTCTTCTCATTCCTTTACCATGAAGGCTCATACATGTTCATTGGGATGCAGATCAGGAGATCTTGGAGGCCAGTCCATTCAGATTATTTCTGTATGCCTCATTAGCCAATCCTGGTTGATATTTGCAGTATGCACACCACTATTGTCATGCATAAATACACATCCTTCTTGTTCTGGGAACCTAGCACTAAGGGATGGCAGCATAGTGTCTTCGAGAATTCTACATAGACTGCGCTCGTCATTCTTTCTGGCCCTTGAGTTAACTCCTCTGGACCTGATACTGTCATATAGGCCCAGATATGTGCTGCAATTCTTCCTGAATGTTCTGCTCAAACGACGTGTATCTAGTTCCCCATGGTCTATACAGACACACACTACGTGATCAAAAGTATCCGGACACCTGGATGAAAATGACGTACAAGTTCGTGGCACCCTCCATCGGTAATGCTGGAAGTCAATATGGTGTTGGCCCACCCTTAGCCTTGATGACAGCGTTCACTCTTGCAGGCATACTTTCAATCAGGTGCTGCAAGGTTTTTTTGGGAATGGCAGCCCATTCTTCACGGAGTGCAGAACTGAGGAGAGGTATCGATGTAGGTCGGTGAGGCCTGGCACAAAGTCGGCATTCCAAAACATCCCAAAGGTGTTCTATAAGATTCAAGTCAGGACTCTGTGCAGGCCAGTCCATTACAGGGATGTTATTGTCGTGTAACCACTCCGCCACAGCCCGTGCAGTATGAACAGGCTCGATGTGTTGAAAGATGCAATTGCCATCCCCGAATTGCTCTTCAACAGTGGGAAGCAAGAAGGTGCTTAAAATCAATGTAGGTCTGCGCTGTAATCGTGCTATGCAAAGCAACAAGGGGCACAAGCCCCCTCCAGGAGAAACACAACCACACCATAACACCACCACCTCCAAATTTCACTGTTGGCACTACACACGCTGGCAGATGACATTCACCGGGCATTCGCCATACCCACACCCTGCCATCAGATTGCCACGTTGTGTACTGTGATTCATCACTCAACACAACATTTTGCCACTGTTCAATCGTGTAATGTTGACGCTCCTTACACCAAGCAAGGCGTCGTTTGGCATTTTCCTGCATGATGTGCGACTTATGAGCAGCCACTCGACCATGGAATCCAAGGTTTCTCACCTCATGCCTGTCATAGTACTTGGAGTGGATCCTGATGCAGTTTGGAATTCCTGTGTGATGGTCTGGATATATGTCTGCCTATTACTCTTTACGACCCTCTTCAAATGTCAGCGGTCTCTGTCAGTCAACAGACGAGGTCGACCTGTACAATTTTGTGCTGTACATGTCCCTTCACATTTCCACTTCACTATCACATCAGAAATAGTGGACCTAGGGATGTTTAGGAGTGTGGAAATCTCGCGTACAGACTTCTGACATAAGTGACACCCAACCACCTGACCTCGTTCAAAGTCCTCGAGTTCCACGGAGCATCCCATTCTGCTGTTTCACGATGTCTAATGACTACTGAGGTCGTGGATAATGAGTACCAGGCAGTAGGTGGTGGCACAATGCACCCAAGATGAAAAACGGATCGGATCGGATCGAAATACCTTCTCATCACTTCAGATTACCAGGTCCCAGTAAGCTTGAGGAAGGTCAATATTATGCTGTGACCATTGTAACCTTCTTGCCTTGTATGCCTCAGTGAGGACCTTAGTGGCAGAACAATGCGATGAAATACCAGCATCCTTTGTCAGTGTATAGTTTCATATGAGCAACTGTACTCAACTGTTTTGTCCAGAAAGACAGACCTGTGTTTTGAAAGTTGATTCCTTACATCTTCTACCAGAGCTTCGTCTTGAGCAAGTGTTGTTGTACAAGGCTTACCTGAACACCTGCGTGATTTGGCCCATTCAACTCCTCCCTAGTGATGCTGGTCTAGCCATTGTTTCACTGTTCTTTGGTCACAACCCAAATCTCTCGCAATTTGCGAGGTATTTTCACCATTAGTAGCACGGCCTACAATTTCACCCTTTTGAGCTGCAACCAGTCCACACAACCTCGTCGACGTGGTATGCTGCATTACTGTGATGAAGCCTTAGTGAAAATGTTCGAATGCAGTGTATAAAGAACTTCCAGCAACATTTTGTGCAAGCGCAAGAAATACAAGGTAAAAAAGTTGAAAAAAGTATGACCATATGTTGGGGTTCAAACCTGAATCCTCGGCACACTTGAATCAGCATACGGTTTAACACTGAGCTATGACAGCAGATGTTAGTGCATGGGTTATATACAACATATGTTGGTTCTATTAAAATCATCATTCTACATTTTTTCATTTTCTTGCATATTTCCCAATGCCATGTAGCAATAGCTCAGCTGCAAGAGAATTGTAAATTTGTTCATTATTGTGGCTTACATAGTGAAAAAAATGGAATAAAAAGTATGCTGGAGTTCAAACCCTGAACCTTGGCACACTTGATACAGCATGTATTTTACCATTGAGCTACGACAACTGATGTGTGTGGGTTGTAGACAACATAGGTGTTGGTTCCATTAAAAGCATCATTCCACATGTTTTCCATTTTCTTGCATAAAGCCCAGCAGCAAGAGAATTGCAACTTGTTTTGTGATATTTTTTCCATATTTCATCATATTGGATTAATATAGCCACAGAAATCTTCAAAGTGAGTGGCAGGTTAAAATGGTAACCACGGCCGATTTAGTTTTCATAACCCCTAATCATAGAACACCTGAATGATACATCCCCACGAAAAGTGTACATTTACTTTCTTGAAAGAGACTTTATATTGGGAAGCCTGAGGGAAAATGATACAGCAATGAATCCACAGTGCCATTGGTGAACAACTTTCTTGAAATATAGTACTGGTGTTTTCCATGCATAGTGACATTTATTTTTATAGTGGTGAGGCCAACATACCTGAAGTCAACACCTTCTACCATCTCACAATGAGAGGTGCAAATATTATGGATTGTCAGAAATCAGAATATTCAGTTTCAACAATAGGCAACCTCTGTCCTCTTACAATATCTCTAAGCCTTCTAAACAAAGGAATACCTTTCCGACTTTCAGAGGGACACACATTTTACAAGATCAATACAAATGACATGCATTGATGAAAAATATGACAGAAATGAGTGTGATGCGTATCAAGATTGTGATAATCATGCAAATATGCTTTAATTAATTTCATTACAAGTAAAATATTTTAGCTGCATCAATTACAATTGCTTGTTCTGATTTATTTGTGGTGTCAGTAGACAAAAATTAATTTTTTCAGCATCTCATAAAGGAATATGAGAATTGTCAAAAGATGCATATCATTGTACATGGTATTAAACCTCTCTGTTCTCTAAACAACCTATACACAATTTTCATTATTAGTTTGAAAGTTTAAGTGGTGAATTATCTACCATGTTGCACATCTACACAGTTAACAAAATGGTCCTTAAAAAAGATTCTCTAATATTTGATGTTATTTTCATTCTAGATTCAATACAGCAGAAGCTTGGAAGATACCAACAACCTTGTCCAAATTTGTGTTTGGTGTAATGTTCGAGAAAATGGCCTTCTCCCAAAAAAGTGATGCAGTCCATTTGCTACTATGCTGCTAATGTTTGTTCAAAAATTTATCACTTGAAAATCTTGTTATAACATTAACTATATTGTTAAGAATTTAATAAAAATTATTATAAGCTTAAGAGTAAATTAACAGCCAAAGTAATAAAAGATGCTTTTACATCCGAATGTATTTTAATCCATTGGCATTGCTGGATCTACACAACTTGAAAAATATAACTGAATAGAAATGAAAATGGTGGTAACCACCATTCTCATCAACTTGACATCTGTAGAATCATAATCCAGGAAAGAAGTAATAGGCTTATACTTAAAAGTTACATGTTAAAAATTACTCACCTTATTGCATTCCTTTCTATTTTACAGTCATTAATAATTTTTTCCAATGTTAAAAAAAAAAAAAAAAAATCTCCAGTTTGAGTAGACTACACTCTTAAGTCAAATTTACATGCTGTGTTGTGAGTGCATAGAATAAAGAGACCAGATAAAAAGACTGAATTTTAACAAAACCGAAGTGGGCTTAGGCATTAAGCAAATGACAGTAATAGGCTGGAAAACAGTAAGTTGCACAATGAGTCACAATAGTAGAAAGAGCATTTACCAAGACCACTTTATTGTGTGTGTGTTTTTTTTTAAAGAAATGATTTAGGTTTAATATAGCCTGAAGTATTACAATTTGCAAATAACATTCTCATTAGTCTAGCAAAGTATTGCTTGAAACAGCAAAATCAGATAAAACAAAGGAAGTGCCTAAGTCTAGAAAAAGAATGGCACCAGCAAAATACGTTACATTTTCTACCTGAAAATTATCACCATTTTTTAGAATGCAAACAACACAAGAATATTAGAAATAGTAATACAGACTGTCAAATAGTTAAGAATTTGAAGCACACCTTTTACCAACTTAGCACTAATTTAAACTAATGTTGAACGACTGAAGTTCTGAACTCTTTTTAAAACTTATGCATGTGAAACAAATCTTCAATGAAACTTATTTCCCCACGATTGAAATTTTCTAAAACGAGAGAGTACAATATCCCATACTTATAAAGTTTATAACCAAATTACTGAGGAGTCAACTGTAAACTCATTTCTTGCTTCACTTACCAAATTTTAACTTGGAACATGTTTTCAAGACCAATTGTCCTCACTGTCAGCTACTTGTTGACTGTCAGGGATTTTGGAAACAATGCCTGTTGTAGTTGGAGGTTTTTTGATGAACTTGAAGAGGGGATTGCTATCTTCAGAAGTTCCAAACTTCTTAAGTGTGGTTCATGTTTCTTAACGTACATTTTTTTCCCCCAGATATTCACTTTGTTTGAATTTTGGACAGCTTTCAGTAATTTAATTTCTGGTTTGATGTCATGATTATTGTTCCAGAAATGGGCTACCACTGTGGATTTCTCAATCCATTTGTATTTAAATATTCCTCTTGGGTGGGTGGCTAGATTTCTCTGTTTTCCAATATATGATTTATTGCAGTCACAGTAGAGTATCTGGTAAATCTCTGATTTTCCCTTGGGTGGTATGTTTTCTTTGTGATGTTGAAATTACTGAATATGTTTAGAAGTTTGTGAAAAACTCCTGGATTGTATGCAAAACTTTCTGAAATGCCTGTTTTTTGTTTTGGAAGATATTGTGATTAGTTTAATGTACTTTTGTTTGTTGAATTTCCAAATTTGTGTACCATTTCCTTGCTAAACTCTTATCTTTCTGCAGATTCTACTATTTGTACACAGCACAGTGCCTTTTTTACACCATATGCAATACAGTTGTGTAGTGGCTGCAGCAAGTTGTAAGGCAAGTTTAGTAAAACATGCTATCTCCTACGTGTGTTCTCTGTAGCGTTGTGGCAAAGCATAGGGTACTTCTATGGTTAAGACCACAGGTTTGCTTCTCGCATGTAACAAACGATTTTTTCTTCTTTAATCAACACATAGAGACTACTTATTTTCGATATACTGCATTTCATACACAGCATTAGATAAAGTTAATAATAGAATACTTATTATAATGCTTCTTTAAGGGTTTATTGTACCTAACTGCAATATATTGCACATGAAACCATGCAATGCGCAGAAGGGTGCACATATGTATCTAACCCAAACAGCTTCTCTTTCAGTAAATCATACCGTGTACACAAAGACATAGGCATAGGTCTGTTCTTGTACTAGTCAATGTAGCAGGCTTTTCTGCTGGTGAAGCTGCAGCTTATATTGGAGTCCCTGCAACTACAGTGCAGAGGTGGGCGAGATTATCCAGGGAAGGGATTGAAAATTGTTGTCATTGAGAAGACATGTGCCCACTCCTGAAATGGATGCAGCTCTAATTGCAGTAGCAGAGAGGAACCCTTTCTAAACTGCTTCTGAAATGACGGCACGTTTATAATTCCCAGATCAGCTCAAACAGCTCTGCAGCATGTAAACAATGCAAGACTTCTTGCACAAAGGGCAACTAAAAAGTAACATCTGACAGTCACAAATTGTTTCGCCTCATGTTTGCAAAGGAAAATGCCAACTGTGGCTGGAATAACATGATATTCTCAGATGAGGTGGCATTTTCTTCCACATGTAAGGGAAAGGTGATTACTGTCCAAAGGGGTCTGATACGATGCAAAATACGTGGCTTCACAATTTCACCATGGTTACATATCTGTATCTTGTTGGGGCTGGATATCAAGGGACGGTCTAGGTGTGTTGTGGCAGTTTGATGATACGTGAACAATGTGCAATACATGGTAATACTTAAGAATATTTTTATTCTCTCTGTGAGGATGATATATTCTGATGGAATTGTTGAATTTATACAGGATAATCATCCTGTCCACATAAGTTAAAAGATTTCAAATTGGTTCTCGGAGAGGAGGATATCAGAGTGATAGACTGGTCTCCCAGTTCACCAAATTTCAATCCTATTGAAAATGTGTGGGCTTAGGTGAAAAGGGAGCTGTGCAGGAATTTCCCTGCAGATACACAAAGGACAAAAGATGGCTTTTAGGCACAAATTCAAGAAGCCTGGGATGTTATAGCTTTTCATCCATGTTGCTGCAAGGATTTAATTTCATCTATGCCCCGAAGATTGAGGGCAGTTATGTGTGCTGAGGGTTCATATATCCAATATTAATTTTGTTTATTTTTTGTGTTTTAATTTTAGAAGATAATAGTTTATTTGCATTTATTTATTTACGTAAAATGAGTGTTTTAGTAGAATTATGTTTTTGTGTGCATAGATATTCCTAAAACTTGAAATGCTTAAGTTATATTAGTGCAATATTATGTTCTGCACAACAAGTCATGCAATTAACATAAAGAATACAAGTAATATGTTAAACATAAAAATTCTTACTAATCAAGATTTGAACAGAGGAGTTTATGCATGCAAGCAGTGCCTTCTTAACCTCTTGGCCACTGTAACGTTTGTTGCGCTCACAGACCCAGACCATTCTAAAATTCCTGCATGTACACTGTGAACACAGTGTTACAAATGTACCCAAAGCCCTCCAATCCGCACATGGAATCTGAGGATGACTGAATTTCTTTTTTGTCCACAGGTGTATATACCACCCAAAAGATTTTTAAAGCATTATTCAGTAATTTCAACCTTACTTTTGTTACCTTATAATAATTGCTACATCAGAAACCACACCACCACTCTGCTCCAACTGCAATACACCATACATATTGGAAAAAGAAAGAGAAATCGACCCCCCCCCCCCATTCAAAGAACACAGGAGGAAGTTGAAATGCAAACAGATTGAGAAATCTGTAGTGGCAGCCCATTTCTGGGATAATAATCACATCAAACAGGAAATTATATTATTGAAAGCTGTCCAAAACAGTGACTGTTCCGGAAGTCTCTAATGGTCAAGAAGTAGCTAATGATGCAGATAAATGGTCCAGGAAACATGCCCTAAGTTAAACTTCGGTAAATGAAGCAAGAATGAGTGTACAGTTAACTCCTCAGTAATTTGGCTGTAAACTATATTTGCTTCAGTGTGTCTGATTTCACATTTGTGGTAGTTATCTCTGAAGAGAGTTAATAAAATATTCATGGCTGAATAGTTATTGTTTACAGTACTTAAGGTTTTATTTTTGTTAAAAAGTGATTTTCTGAGGTACTTTACATGTGTTTTTAGAACCATTTTCAAAGCTTTCATTTAATGTAAATCTAGATTGACATGCACATATGATTTCTCTTTGCATTATGTCAATTTGCTTCTGCAGGATTAACTTCAAAATGCTCTGCTTACTTTATATAAGCGATAAAGACTCCTTTAAAATCTTCATAGCACTTATACTTAACTACCTTTATGTGACTGACATTTAACTGCCATACAGCTATTCTCAAAATAAAACACACTTATTACTGCTAAAACGATTCAAACATTAAGGCAATGCATCAATGAAAATAAAAAACCTCAGTCTTCTTCTGACTGCTTTGACTTTACTACCATATAGGTACTCAGAACATAAAACGTATAGCGCGCACAAAAGTTTGAGCTATGTCAAAGAGTTGTTAAAATATTAATTTTTTAATTCATAATTAATCACTTTTTGATATGGTTGTACAAAATGCTCCTAGGACCCATGATTCATTGTATCATTCCCAAATTTTTAATTTGAGTTATGGAAAATAATTAATTTCAACTGAACTATTTAATATTCCTTAATTAATGCAAAGCAATTTGTAAATCCTGAAGCTCCCCTGAAAATTTTAAACTCATAAGTTATAAACTGCAGTCCAAGGAGCATTTTAGAAAGTGAAAAGTTCTAGGTGTTTTACCTAAATGATACAGGACCAATTAAATAGCCATTTGTGGTTTAAAATTGTTGATATTTAAAATACCAATTATGTAGTATGAAAGTAGTTATAAGTATAACAAAAATGCAAAATTTTCACACTTTTTAGCAGATTTCACCAATACATTGTCTTAATGCTATAAAATAAAACTTCAATTAATGAAATTGCTTCAGTTAAGATTACATATTTTGAACAATATATGGCATCATCACAATTTTAATGCTTATTCTCAATGACAATGACCAGTTAAAATCCTTTGTAAGTTCATTCATGTTTTCAAAGTAAGAATTCATGCTTATGGCTGTGTTACTGTAGAACAGGTTAAATACCTAGAAAATTACACGTGGCAGAAGCATACTTAATAGTGGCAACGTTTTGCAATCCAGAACAAAATATGTAAATGTTTAGAGATGAAAATTCTGTATTATTTTTCAAATATAGTCATTTCACCATGTAAATGAATTGACGTACAGTAATTACTAAACATGGATAAACCCATTTCAATAAAATCAGTTATGCTTTGTGGCCCAGTGTTAAAAAAAAAAGGGGGATACTAATAAGTAGGGCTAGGATATTTATGACCTAAAATTTACCATAATATGCAGAAAAAATATGCTGTTATGACCAAACATTTACCAAAATATCCACAATAACATAATAAATATGACCTAACAATATTAAAATGAGGTAAAATTTCTATTGTAAAATAAATTGGTACGTCAAGTTTTGATAATGAACTTTTTATTTGAGAATAAAATGCACATGAGAAGCAAGCTAAACTATGAAATTTGACATTCCAGTATGATTTTTATTAACATTATAGGAACATAGTTAACCTATGTGCTTTTTACATCCTCATTCTACTTCATATAAGCTCTGAGTTGCAATACACAATGAATACCTTGTGCAAATTTTCAAATAAAAAAGATTTCCTATTGTCAGCCAACAAAGCCTTGTACTTCGAAAAGCTCCTTTCTACTTCAGCTGACACAAGAGGGAGCATATTTAAAATGAACAATATCATTTGAATCTAAACCTGAATGATTAAGATAGAACTTTTCACCCAACAAAATCATTGAAATGGAACACAGTTTTTTTCTAACACCTTTTCCAGTTTCTTTGACACTTCTTTTCCCACTTTACCACAAACACCCTCTAATTTATTCACAACCTTTTTCGCTTGTTCTATCTGCTTCACTAGTGGCACTTCTGATTCCTCCAAAGCAGTTATGACAGCAGGAATAAATCCAAAATTTGATTTTATGTATGAAAGTTTGCCTGAAATTTCACCAATAGACATTAATTCTTGAGCTAGTCCAATTGAAGTAGCTTCACTGCTATGGGATGAATCAGTGATGCTTTTCCAATGTTGAAGTTCTGGCAGTAATACTTGCAAGCATCAATCCAGGACCCCCATCTTGTCAAAATGGGAGATGGTGCCAAGGGAATGTCTGGAGCTAATAACTTAAATGCTGCAACACGTGAAGGGGCTTTCAAAAATACCTTTTTGACACACCCAATAAATTTGTCAACGTCACTGAAATTACTACGAATCTCCTCTGCAACTCGGTGCAAGACGTGAGCTAAACAAGTCACATGCACCATTTTACTGTACAATGCTTTTAGAGAATCAGCAGCTTTCACCATATAAGGTGCAGCATCCGTTACGAAGAGAAGTACATTGTCATGTTTAACACCTTCGGGCCATATGGCACCCATAGATCTGTCGAACAACTTAGAAATAGTGGAAAAATTTACTTTTTCTAAATGTTCACTTTTCGCCTGGACCATCTTCTTCCAAAGTTCCCACAATGACATTTGCAATATATCTTCCCATAAAGTCTGTAGTTTCATCAATTGATACCCAATTTTTTTATTTACAAGCTGTTGTCTGATTTTTTGTATTGTTTTTTCGTAGCTTCGGCTGATAAAAGTTTTTTCTTAATGTGGAAGAATCGGGAAGAGATTTGCCTGTGTATTTTTCTAAGAATTCACGAAATTTTGGATTGTTTAGTTTACTTAAGGGAATATCAGCACAAAGGAAAACTGTACAAAGTTCTTCTCAGAATGGTGAATAAGACTGGCGGGATTCTCCTAGGAGCATTTGCTGTAGTGTTTTTTTCATTTTCAATCCATTGTACTCCACGTTTGTGCTTATCTGTTGCCACATGCTGCTGAACGTTAAATGACTTCTCCGCAGGTACTCTGACGTTGCACAGTTTACAATACAGTATTTTACCATCACTTGAAAATACTTTCTCACCAAATTGAGACACAAAATTTTAGTTTTACTTGAACATTTTGCTTCACTTTAGGCATTTTTTCTGAACTGTACTGCACACACTTACGACTTCAATAAGACTGAATAACACAAGGAGTGAATTAGACACTTGTCTGCAGTCCAGAATGACTTAATCAGCTACCTGCTCATAGAGTAACAATAGCTTACAGAAACTCATTGATGCACAAGGGTGAAGTCCCTATTGTGAATTCAAAGGAAACAGGGAAGGAAGGTAGATATTTGCCATTTTCCAGGAAACAAAATGAGGTGCACAATTCTGAGAAATGTAACACGGAAGAAATAAATTGCATGAGAAAGTTCTTTTCTTCTTGAAAGAGTGAAAATATGGTGAATATGACCATTTACTTACTAAAGTATGCTCTATCAGAGAGAAATGGCCATATATGCAAAAATATTACTTAACAAATTAGGTTAATTCATTTTGCTGTTTCATAAGAAGCATTTATATGTATTTAAGGAGCATGTCAGTCCTACCAAAAAATATATGCCCTATCATAAAAATCCTAGCCCTACTAATAAGTTATACTCATTTGTGATATTATAATCACAAATACGGTACACATATGGCAATGCTTTAATCACGCAGTATATTAGCTACAAATTGATTATTCTAATACATAAATGTATTGAAAATTGCATTATTGTTAAAGTGTTCTGTAATTCCACCCTTGATGGCAATGGAATAAAATTGATTCTGTAAAGATAACTACAACTTATTTATAATCATCTTCAGCATTTCCTTATAACGTAAGCATATATTCTTTGGTCACTTTCCTTTCATATACCTTAATCTTGAATGATGTGTACAAAAATCTGCTGAACAGTGATTTCTGGTGCGAATACATACAGATCCATGTTTGGGACACTAATTTTATTGTATTTGTTCTGGTTACTTTGTAACTTACAAGCTTACATACAACTTGCACCTATGTTTCCTATAACTCGACCATAATAGCATTGCACTTTGCTGGGCTGGCTTTCGTGTGTATTCAAATGCAGGTTTCTGCAAGGTTAAGTGTCGTAATATTGTGGTCGAGTAGTAACTATTACAGACACACATATAACACAGCCTTATTCAGGCTTAAAAAAAAGATGGTTGATGTTGCATGTCAGAGCAGCCAACGTTTTAACTTATTAACCAGAGAAATTACCAGACAACCCATTTACAAGAGACATACGGTTTCGGTTTTCTGCCAGTATCACAAGGCATTATCATATATTTCATGTCATTATTATGTTAAAATTGTAAATACCTAGTTAATTGTAATAGGTTCTTTGGTATATCTGTGTATATAAATAAATTTGCTTAATGCCAAGAGTATTTATTTTTTCTAGACTATGGCTTTAGGTGCATTTTAAACTTTACAACTGCATACATGGCAAATGACCTTAGTTCTGTAGTCTTCTTCCTGTACCTGCTTGAATAAGTGGCAAAGGTGGCAGAGTGGCTATATGTACTATATGTGCCATATATTTTATTGTCATTGATTTCATAGGAGTGGTAAAACTTTGGGTAAGCACTGAAATTTCCAGTTCCATACTTGTTTTAGAGAAACCATAAAAACATCCCCAGCAGATTGGCTATTTGAATCCAAGAGATCCTGAATATGAGCTATAACTAGGGTAGGGACATCAACAAATTGCTATATCTTGCGCTTCTAGTTCTTTGGATTTATGTATTTTTCTCCAATAAGTATACAATTGCAAATAAATACAATATACTTCAATTTTAGCACAATGCTCATTGATTTGTATACTCCTCTACTGCAATTGACACGGAAAGTTAAGATATATTATAGTGGATTAAGATATGGAGAACCAAGCTTTAGTGACTAAATGGTCGGCATGCAAAGTTTGAACTCGGGCAACTATATAAAAAGGCTGCCAACATATCAGGTACAATATAACATTTACAATACATAGAACAGATGCATATTTGAGTAAGAGTTGAGTAATGCAACTCAAAAGCTAAAATATCACCAGATTTTAGTGATGTCCCATAATGGTGGAAACATTTCAAAGCTGTGTACAAGTAACCTTCAGTAAAACGTAACCAATATAACTTGCATTTTTGAGAATGCTGCCAACATTCAGATTACTTGTTAATTTTAATGTTTCAGTCCAGTGTCATTTACATTCGTTGTACTTTCAAAGTTAAGCACTAGCTTAACTAGCTGGTGTGGAGGAAATTGCACAGGAGGAGACTAAGGGAAGGAAAAAATGAGATCATAGCATTGTGTAATCAAGAAAGGATATGAGTAGAAGCAGTTGCAATGGAGGCTATTTTTCTTAAGAATTTAAATTAAAACTTTTGTTTTCTTATGATTATAATTATTAATATTCATAACATATAACAATTAATAAATACATACACACATGTTCACACCAAAATAAAATTTAAACCATCACTGAAAAGGTATTCCCCATAATACTATGCTTCTTTTATAAAAAACAAAATCTGTGTTTATGAGCAATAAAATTAAAAATGATTTGATAATAGCAACTGAGAAAATGAACTTAAAGCTGTTCAACATGTTAAACATTCATTATTTTGTAGAAAAACACTATTAAAATGAAATTGTTCTCTGTAATAACACACTATGTGAAGTTCAATTTCAAATTCTTGCTTATGTCCCTATTCACAGCATCCCAAGCAGAGGTAGTCGAGATCAGCTGAGTATCTGTAAACATTACAAAGCTTATTAGTGCTTGCTTAGGCTGTCCAGGATATATGAGTTTACTGAGATAGAGGTAGTAGGTTCCGAAAACTAATAAGGAACATCTCATTCATTCAAACTTGATTTAATTCGGGTTGTAAGTGTAGCTGGTTGAGGTGGGTTGCTTCTCAGAAACTGAAATGTCTTTGGGTTCATGTGATATTTAGGACTTTTGGTTTTTTTTTTTTTTTAAATCATTTAAGTTTAGAACTTCAGCGTTGGGCTGGGAACATGGGAATAGGAGACCTGGTCTGAACTATGGTCTGAAAAACAGTACAATAGGGATTCTTAGAAAGGACCAAGGTTCCAAAATAGATACTCCAAGAGTCGTCTTGTATTGAGCAAGAGGGAACTTAGGAACTTTTTGCTTCCAGATAATGATGGGACGATACCACTATTTCTCGATATTTATTTTTGAGCACCAATAGTTCGATACTCGCTTTATAAAAACACTGTAAAGGCGATAGCTTGTTCATTGAATTATGTTATTATAATAAAGTAACTTTGTGGATTTAGCCTTTCTACTACCCACCCTCATACATTAGCACATACATGTTTAATACAAAGGTTTGACTTGCATAAACACAATCAGATGGAAGGAAAGAACAAATACTTTCATGCACTGTATTATCTCGTGTCTTAAGTTCTGATTTGTTTCTGCTAGATTCACAGATTTTAATCATTGGAGTACGTAAATGTAATGGCTAAGAGTGAGTCACCAAATCAGGCTATTGCAGAAACATGATTTAGTGTCAGCTAAATCAGTTTCATTACAACTCTGTTAACACTGCATGTTACATAAGCACCTCTACTCCTTCCCCAATTATTTTACATGTTTTCATTTAGACACAAGAGTCTATGGAATATTGCATTCATTCAGCCGTAGGAAATGCAGCCAAGGTCTATCAAGAGCTATAGTCCAGTAACTCTTTGGGGACACATTGAGGCAATAAGGTGAAGTCTCTACTTCTTTCACTCCTTATTGAGCATAAAGTTAAATGCAACAACTTTCAAAATTCAAAACTTAAAAATTGAGTGGTATTAACAGTATTGATGTCCCATTCCTACTTCCAGATTTAATTTGGCACCAAGCAATACAGACAGCATTCTACGAGTTACATGTTCTAACAATTCTGAGCACTTACAGATCTTGATTTACTCTTACGCACAAAGGTACCCAGAATTCCAAATAATAAAATTAAGGGTAATATTTCTATAACCGAAACGTTATAGGTGCTCAAGCACAAATCACTCTTAAGCTTAAGAAAATATTATTTCCAAAGCAAATGCAAATTAACAGCAGTGAGCCTGTTCATGAAAGCCAACATTACAGCTGGGGGAAGCATGGCGCTGACCACATCATCACCTCTACTCTGCCCTGTGGGTCTGTGCCAGCAGACAGTTTGGTCAGCCCAGGCCCATCACGGCTGTTATGCTACAGAAAACAAAAGGGGGGAGGAAGATTTTGCAAATAGCTTGATTTTCTATACTTGTTAATATACACAGCAGTAATTCTTGCTCAAATGTGATGTAATGCAACCAATAACTCAATATTGCTAAAAGGCCTAAACTATTTTGCTTGTAACCTATACAAGTATATTAATAGATAAACCCTATTTAGCTTAAGGGAAATTCTGAGAAAATCTTCAATTTTTTACTAATTTTCCTTTCTCAATGTGAAAAAACTGTAAACTTTATGGATTTATAACTTACTTCTGTGTCTACAACCTTCAAATTTAAATCATCCTCAATGATTGAAATACATGGATTATTTTTCTGATACTTAAAATATTTCAGTAGTTATGGCTAATTTCTTTTTGAAAATCTATAAAGAAAAGATAAAAAAAAAATACTACTTGTTTATAAGTAAGAATCTTTAAACATTGATCCTTATATTTTAAATTTTTAAAAGTTTAAAATCATTTCGGCTCTTAACAAAACATTTCAATTCCTTTTTAAATATCTTAAATACTTACATATACATCAAATGAGGTGATGATATACATTTGTAATGAATTCACTGAAAATTCTAGAATTTAGCATTTTCAGTGGAGCATTACCTTAATATTACAAGATTATCTGATTTATTTTATAACCTATTAGAAAAAAGCAAAACCCTAAGTGCCCTGAAATCCCCTATGATATTTCCAAAGTATACAATGAAATCCTACATAACATATTTACATTTTGTTTTGCATCATGTTTCTTCTGAACATAAGCATTTATTAAGATTAAACTTTTGCCCCAACTTTTATCAAGTATATTAATGGCAAAATCTTAAATAACTCAACATTCTGAATGAATATCCTAACCAGTTCCTAACCCGATAAAACCTTACATTATTCACTTTGTAGCATTTTGAGGGGATGAAGTATTGAAACATAACAGGAAAGAGATCTAGGAAAAATAAATGAAGAGAGAGATGAGGTGAACTGATTTACTTATTTTGTATTATGTAATAATTTCTAGCAGCAAAAAGACTTCTGGGTGCATGATGTCTGTTATATGCTTGGTGGTTCTGTTTACATAAATGATTGTAATCCACACAAATTTCAGTGCAGCAGAGCAAGCCTTATGGCTTGTAGCTTTTAGCATGCAACAATAAGATACTTGTACCTCTCTTATACCATTTTCTCCTCTCGTACTCAGTTTGGAAGCTTTTTAAAAGTTTCCTTGGTGAAATACATGTTAGCAGGTGTTAGAAAAACTAGACAGACTCTAGCCTTCTCTGCTGTTATGATCCAGTATCCCCATAAACCATATGCCAAATCTAATTTTCCCATTTAACTTCACAAATTATATTGCGACTCCCAGTTTTTCAACTGTCAGTTCTCACTGCCACTGTTTTAGGTTCTTATCTAGTTCAATTTCACTGGGAGTTCACTTCATTCACACTATCACTTCTGCAGCAGGGTGATCACAATGAACTACCAACCCCCCACCATCTGCGCTGACACCAAATATGTGATGGGGGGCCCAGAATCAATGGCACGGATGTCACATTGTGGCACCACCTCTCCATGTCGCTTCGAGGATGCAACCAATGCAATTGATGATGTAGCTTCACCAAGGTATTGTTTGCACCCAGGTGCTTGCCGGTAGTGCTGACATGGGTTTCCTCGAGGACTTCCTTCACTGTTTTCTTCCAGAGCTCCAGCTGTTCCACCCTAGTCCTTCTGGCTATGAACTCCCAGTGTCCCTTCAGTACACCGTTCCTGACCACCAGGGAGTCCCACCATGTCCAACAGCTCTCACTGCTTGGGCCTCTGGGTGAAACGTGCACCCATGTGGGTTATACATCAGATTCTTTATCCTTCAGAATCAGCCCTATGTCTTGATCCTCCAGCCGCTCCCACCTCAAGGTCTCCTTGTCCCAACCAACTGCAGGTTGCACAGTGACTGGGCATAGGGCTGCAGCACTCTCCATCTGCTGGTCCGGATGCTCATCTGCTGCAACCTCTATCATCCTCTTGCTTTCTTTGAGGTTGCAGTGACTAGGCATAGGGCTGCAGCACTCTCCATCTGTTGGTGCGGATGCTCATCCACTGCAACCTCTATCATCCTCTTGCTTTCTTTTGTCATTGCCCATCTAGCCATTTTCTTTGATCTAGATGTTCCTCCACCGCATTTATGTCATCCTCCATATCATATTTAATGTCTTTCATGGCTTTCACCGATGCCCTTATCTCAGATTTGACAAGAGGTGATTCCACCACCGAGATCCGATTTCAATTTCTCCATCGCGGTCTTCATTTCTGTTGTCACACTCATTTTACATCTCATCTCCTCCATTCCAGATTTCATTTCCATTTCGGTCTTCATTTTCATTTCCTCCATCACAGATTTCATGCTGTTCACTTCACTTAACAATTCTGCTGGTCACACACTATGTAAGTCCATAGTCGAAGGACCTAACGAAATCTTCATTAAATCTCTTCTTAGCCTTAGTGAAGGAAGAATCAGGAAGGCAGTAGGATTACTTACTGGGCATAGAATCTTCAAAAAGCATTTACAGACTGCATGCATCCTCCAAGAGAATACCAGTTGTAGACTCTGTGATAGGCAGGAGGAAACAGCCCAGCACATACTGTTATATTGCGAGGCACTGGGGAGAAGATATCATCTCTTTGGAGCCTCAATTTGCGACAGGTCAAAAGATACTATCTTAGGAAAGAGAGTTTTGGTGCTAACCAATGCTAAGGAACTTCAATTCCTATGATAGGAAAAAGGGATAGCACAAAAGATCTGGTTGAATTGCAAGGGACCTTGAATCCTCAAACATCCCCAAATACTACTACTACCACCACCACCACCACCACCACTACTACTACTGTTAAATATAATCCTTTGGATGGCGTGCTGTAAAGTTCCATATGCATAAATGTAGTAATTTGTTTGCGACAAAACAAGCAAATGTTAACATTTTCTAAAATGGATAAAACTGAAACACAAGCTGTGATAAATTATTTCAGCTTTAAAGGGTTTAACTCAACTGCATATACAAAAGGAGTTAGATTTGACATTAAAGGAGTGTGTTACATATAATCTCTAGAACAAGAAAAATTCTGGGGTTGGTAAAAAGAAGCAACTGTTTTATTGTATAGGTGATATTTGTTTCTTCCTACAAAATCATTACCGAACATTTTGGAACCTCAGTTAAGTACAGAAAGGTTTGATTGATAGCTTTCGAATGTAGGTAGTGTTTGGAGCCAATAGTGAAATATGAATATCAGAAATAAACTGTTCTTTTAGAACTGTTAATGCCAATACCAGAAATAAATTGTTCTTTTGGAATTGTTTGTGATATGCTTGTTTTTAGTGAACCATAACTTCCAGAACTGTTCTCAGAAGGAACAACTTTTCTCACCTCTACTATTGGTAATGTTGACATTAAACAGGCATACAGAAACAAACATGTACTTGGTAACCTCCTGAAACTGAAACCTTAAAACTTTCCCTCATCCAGCAAAGCATAATCATTTTGTGATGACATGAAATTTAGAATGTTTAAAATGTTCAGCGCAGTAAATGTACAAAAATTACATACAAAATATATCTGAATTCCATTTTATGAGAATCCTTGAAGACTCGGTAGAACTTCCTCCTTCTGTCACACATGCTGAAATTCTTCCTGGTACCACAATAAATACACACATATAGGGTAGTTAAATTATATTCAAACCCACTCGCAGTCTCCCTACTGCGCGAGACAGCCGGCACAAGCTGACTAAAATCCTTAGCTTATAATAGATGCTGGAAATGTTTACCTTCTGCTCTCAAACAGACAGCATATCTCGTGTAAATATTCTCAGTCACTCTCCGAAGCTCAGCATCAGGAATTCTTGTGATTTCTTGCACAATGTTTTCTCTAAGTTCCTGTAGTGTGCGAGGATTGGAATGATACACTTTGTCTTTTAAAGAGTCCCATAAATAAAAATCACAACTCGTTAGGTCAGGAGAATGAGGGGGCCACAAATCAACACTAATTATTCTGTCATCAAACACCTTTCTTATTGCATAATTCTGCAACAGCACATACGGCTGCCGAATCATTACATGCAATACATGTATCATTACACGAGATATGCTGCCTGTTTGAGAGCAGAAGGGTCAACATTTCCAGCATCTATTATAAGGTAAGGATTTCAGTCTGTCTCTGCCGGCATAATTTCCCTGGCGACTGCCGGCTGTCTCGCGCAATAGAGAGGCCGCAAGTGGGTTTGAATATAATTTAACTACCCTATATTAAAGCAAAGAACACCACTTCTTAGGCCTACATGGGTTTCTACACCATATTTTACGATTAATAACTTGAACTGTAAAAAAAAGCTGTACCAAAAAGAGAGAACATATCCCACAGCTATAGAACTCGAATAAGATAAATAATTTATACATCGGAGTTGACTTGACAATTCACATTTTTCATTTGTGCCCACTCACTCCTGGTTACTAGAGTCGCTTAGTGATGCAGTCAAATTTTAAATCTGTACACTATGCATTTTGTTGTAGCCCAGTGAAGGGGGACCATGATGGTGATCAAGGATAAACACACAGATAGCTCTGGCTTATTCTAGCATTGTATACCAATTAGTGCACTACATTCAGTCTATAATCTTAAGTTACAATATAAAGCAATGGCACTATGTCCATTATGAAAACTCTGTAACACTTTGAATCTGCCCACAAAGCCATAAAAATGCCTCCTTTGCCATAATGTTGTAAAAAGGCCTCTTCTGTACATTTTATGGACAAACCATAAATGTTGGCAAGTATGGAAACAAAAGGCAACAAGAGTAAACTTTTATTTTTAACATACATCTTGCCTTTAATTTAATTTACCAATATTATGAAGCTTTTGCAATAAAATGGAACTCGACACCAATTGCAAATATATTCACTATGATTCGATATACATACGTAGAATATCATTAGTAAGTTGTTGCAGGGACCCAAGGTTTTGGACGTCAGAAACAGGAAACATGTTAACAAAAAGACAAACAAACATCTCTCTTCACTATGTTCAATGCATCCAACATTGTATAAATTGGCTCAGCATCTGGCTCATCGTTACTCTCATCCGCACTGATGCTTTCTCTGCCATCTGTTCAAGTATTTCATCTATCGCCACAGTTACACATACTGGAATTTCATTGTCAATGTTTACATGTTTCAAAAGAGGTGCTGTTTGCTATTTGATGCCATTCTTCACACTCAGAAAGCTAATCTAAAGTGACGCCATCACCAAGAACTCAACAAAAGCCAGCTTTATTGAAGCAGTTCCGAATTGTATCTTGCATCACAGAATCCCAGGCAGCCTTCATGAAATGCATGGCATCTAAGATGGGGATTTTTCTTGTTCTCAATTTCAGTGTAGCCAACCTTCTCTGTACCAGCCTCTTATGATACATTTGCCTTGTGCACCATATTATACCTTGATCTAAAGCTGTAGCTTACTTGTGCAATTTGCTGGGAGGAAAATGATCTTTATGTTTCTTAAATTTGAAACAATTGGTGAATCAATGAGTACAATTTTTTATGCGCAGTCTTGCATCACATCCACATAAGGAATCTTCAAATACTGAGGAAATTATCCAGGCTTTTGTGTTGGAAGTGTACTTACATGAAAAAGATCAAACTTGAAGCATCACAGACTGTATGCTTTTCCAATAACCAGCAATACCAGTTTCTCAGTTCCACTTTCATTACAGTACAACAGAACTGTAAGCCTCTTCTTGTTAAGTTTCCCACCATAATACTTAGTGTCATTAAAATCCAGGGTTTTCTCTGGCAGAAGATAGAAAAATAGTCCTGTTTCATCTGCATATTTTTCAAAATTGACAGAGTTTTGTATTGTTCCACATTTTTATATTTTTACACAGAGTATCATCATCATCTAGGGCAGCAGCCTCACCTCACATATCTGTAAACTAAGTCATGTTGATTCTTGAATCTTTCAATCCAGCCATTTGGACACTTTAAAATCATCTAGTCTCATTTTCTGTGCGAGCCTAAGCTCAAAACTACAGTACCGTCTAGTGGCACATTTGAAGCTCATGCTTGTATAAACCACTTGAGTAGAATGTCTTATAATTCTCAGGAAACTGATCCTGACAATTATGTTTGCTAACAATCCTGTTTAAGGTTGATGGAGGAATGTTTAACTTCCATGCTAAATCCACACTTTTCAGATTTGGATTATGATCTACTTGTTGAAGGATTTTCAGTTGTTCACTGTTTGTTATTTGCTGCACTTTCTTTTTCTTAATTGCAAACATAAATAGTATGAATTAAAATACATTGTGTGTATGTTTAATCAATACTAGCAACTATCGTCAGCATTTACCATGCTATGCTAAAGCATCTATCCAACCCACACAAATTGCATGACGCAGATGGATGCATGTCATTGGCTGCCGATTTCCACAAGTTAAAGCATTCTCCACCCCAACCACACAAAATGTGTCATACAGATGCATTCATATCCTGCCAGTTCCCATGCCAACTAGACTGACCCAA
Source organism: Deroplatys truncata (assembly GCA_030765065.1). Classification (NCBI taxonomy): domain Eukaryota; kingdom Metazoa; phylum Arthropoda; class Insecta; order Mantodea; family Mantidae; genus Deroplatys; species Deroplatys truncata. The sequence goes on along the minus strand of CM060990.1, from coordinate 134,884,747 downwards.
GGATTGACCAAAATAGTGAATGAGGATGTCCACTTTGAACATAGTAAGTGGGAGCAGGAAAGAGTGCTAAACAAATGGCTTTTATAGCATTTGGTACATTTGAGACTGGGACTTTTAAAACTGACATCATATATATGGGAAAACATGTTACTGAGGAACATACTAATGAGATTCCACTGTAATACTAATGTATTTTCAGTTTTTCTTTTCTATTAGTGAACATGCATTACTTCCATTGTTGAAATTAGAAGTTGTCTGTTAATACAGTGCCATATCTATATTATCTTACCTTAATTTTTTTAAAGCTCTTTGTTCATTTGTATAAGTTAACTCAATTTCTTTTCCTGCTTTGGAGAGAAGTACCTTTTAATTACATATTTAGTAAACTGTTAACGCAGCTAAATAAGCAAATTCTATTCTACACATATATGATTTGTAAATGTATCAACTGGACAAGGTAAACACGTGCACTAAGACTTAAGCAATAAATGCATGATTGTTACCTGCAATTCTGAAATATACTCACATGCACACAGAACATGTTTTACAATATTCCAGTTTGCAACGAGCACACATTATAGTACACTCTTCACAAATGCTTTTTTCGCAGAAACAACATTTCATCATGTTTTCTACAGAAGTAACCAAATGACAATGATGGATGTTTTCTGAGCAAACCTAAAAAACAAAACCAAAACAAAACAAAAACAAAACAAAAAAAAATAAAAAAGTTGTATGTTTAAAAATACCACAAATAATATTGCATTAAAAAACTTAATACCTTATTTGCACTTTCAGCCTCCAATCTGTAGTGATTGTTTATAAACATTTGCTTCAATGCAGTTTGAGATCCAACAGAAACAGGTTGCTTCATTGCAACATCTGTGAAACTTGTTCCCTTATTTGATTTCAGATTCCTGGCACCATTAAATAGAAGTCTTATGGTTTTATCTGAAACAAAAAAGTATTACATTTTAATATCTAATAAAATTATTTCCATTATAGAAATGAGTGCATATGGCACATTGTAATGAGGGGCTAATTGAACTGCACTAGCATGTTTCCACACATACACTTGCCACAGCGTAAACTTACTCATCAATGACACTTTTCTTTCAGGATAATATAAAAGGGTAGAAGAAAGCAAAGGTGGAGGTTAGGTTAGGTGGATATAAATCTTCTAACAGTTCACATTCACTAAGTGCGACTAATCTATCATTTTGATTTAACAAATTTTCAATAATAACTGAATTAATAAACTTTATGACCAAGCAAAATTGTCAGATGATTCTGCTGTCATGTCAGTAACATTTAAACATAATGGTACCAGAAGAAGCCCATTTTCTAATGAAATGTTTACACTGGCAAACTTGCTTAGATTATAAATGTACTTGTGGATATGGTATGATATTGGAAATGGTGCTATACTTGGAATTATATGCTGTGTTTGGCACTTTTAGTAATAGTGCTTATAAAATTAATGTATGAATAATCACTGCAATTTTCTAATAATAATAGCCCATGACTCATATTCTCTACTTCTTAAATCCTCTTAAGTTCTTGTACAGTGCATTCGTAGATCAGCCGAACTGTTCCACAGTGGCATTGGACTAACTTACATTAGGCTTACCTGCATCATATCAGATGTTGAAATTGATGTTGGTTCAAACGTGAACACATTCTCTATATCTCTGGAAACAATTCTGGTTTACTTGAAAAAGATCATGTTAACTGATTGCCTGTATTTCTCTCATGAAATTGTCCTTCAATTCTTGTAACGTGTGTGGATTTGATGCGTACACTTTATTCTTTAACATTCCCCATAAATAAAAATTGCAAGGAGGTAGGTCAGGGGAACGAGGTGGCCACAATCCTTGACTAATTATACTATCACCATACACATACTTCGCAAATCATGCATAGAATTTGCAGCAGTGTGCGTTGTAGCTTAAATCCCACTGAAACCATCCACACAATCTTTCATTTCTTGTTAGTTGAGGGAAAAATGCATTTAAAATTGAATTTGCACAAATGTGTGAATCTGTTGTGTCGAAAAATATGGGACCGATAATCTATGCACACTCGCTACACACCAAACCCCAACTTTTGTAGCGTGGTGAGGTACTTCATGAATAATATGGGTATTTTTGGTAGCCCAGTATCTATTGTTCTGAGTAGAAATGTCACCTTGAAGATAAAACCACGTTTCATCAGTGAAGAACATTAAAAGTGGGTCCAAGTCGCCATTATGAATGAACTGCAAAAACCAATTGCAATAATTAACCCTACTTACAGGATCTTGTGGTTGTAAAGCATGAACTACAGTTACCTTGTACGGCTTAAGTTTCAGAAGTTTCATTGCCACAAAAGCTGATGTCTTGGTAATGTTAACCTCTTGTGTTAAATGTCTCAAGTGATTTTTCGGGTGAGTGCTTTAATCAGGCCCCTACTTCATCAAGCTGCTCTTGTCAGCACACAGTGTTGTTGAACATATTTCTTGTTCCAAAAAGATCCTCTATGCCTGACTTTATTGACAAGGTCACGAATAGTTGACCTGATAGGAATTTGAACTGCAAACTGATGTTGAAATTCTCTACGACACCTTCTTGCAAAAGAGTATTTCACATACACATCATACAGAAAAATGATGTTAATCTAAAGTGTACTCAACCATTATTAATGGACAATTTATCACCAAGACAACACAATTTTTCTTTCTAAGCATGTGCACAGACATCTTTCCCTCACGACAGATTCAACTCAATTGATGCTACAGCGCTCTCTTTGGTGACATGCATGCCACTCCTCACCCAGTCCAATGCCGCTGTGGAACGGTCCGGCCAATCTACGAATGCACAGTACCTAGAAATATTTCTGTTGTTGCTACTCAGGATGTAAAAGAAGCACACAATAGAATGGTAGACTAATTCTCTTTGTTATCAATGAGATTTGCATGCTGAGACAGAATGTGCCCAAAGTAATTTTATTATGTGCTAATTTATTCAGTGTATAATTTGATGTATAAAGGATCTATGTGTGCAATGTGAAAACCATGTAAATAGTAATTTTGTATAATGTAATATTTGTCGTGTACATAATGTTTCTGTTTAACTAAGTTTAGAATGTCTTGAAATCTGCATTTAGGGTAGAAATATGCGGTTTGCATGTGCAGCGAAACGGGATCTTTTGTGTTAGTCTAGGGTAAGGTTTTATGACTATTTGTTTCCGCTCCGGAAGTATGGAGGCAAATATAACAGAACGGTAGTTTACCAAGAGAAGCCCGGGAAAAAGGTCACAAGATATATACAAACTGACCAATAAGAAATCCGATACCACAATTTTAGGTGGGAGATTGTGTTCTTTAAATAGTCGAGATTCACCCCAAAATAAAGCAGTACACAGTTGAACAGTTCACAGTTGACTTTTAGATTACACAGTTGAACAGTTCACAGTTGACTTTTAGATTACACAGTTAAACAGTTCACAGTTGACTTTTAGATTACACAGTTGACTTTTAGATTACACAATTGAACAGTTGAAAGCAGTTCACAGTTGACTTTTAGACGTAGACAAGGAATCCACGATACTCCGTCAAACAAACTTTGCGAAAAATGGTGATAAGTGAACAGGAACATTGTGTAGTATTAGAGTGAGGAAGTAACAATAAATAGCCATAAACCAAACATTACAGTGTGTAGTAAATTCTCCTCTGAGCTCCTAATACCACCACTGAGATCAACAAGCTTATTAATAATCATGATAGGGAGAGTCCATGCAAACATCACCGCTAAGAACCAACTAGCCAGTGTAACAGCGAGGACAACAAGACGATGTCACGTCGGATGGAGAAAACAGGTACAGTGAATTTTAGCATTACTTCTATCTCTACCACTACACCACGTTCGACTCCAACCCGAGCGGGCATCAAACCCGGGACTGCCACCAACGGCACAGTCTTCGAAACAATTAGAGAGGACGGGTTCTGATGCAATGCCCTGGATGGGGGATAGGAGAGTATCCTCGCCAATTATAGGTGGACAACAAAATACCATCCGCTGGCCAATAGGTGAGACAGTCAAGAGGTCCTTAGCTGTAGTGAAAGCAATCTGACTAGGGGAGTAAATCTCAATAAATCCTGGTCCTACAGGTTGGGACAGTATCACTAGCTAGTAACCTATGTGTGTAAAACACTACAAATCATATAAGTTTCACATAAAGTTTTGGAATAGAAGGGTGAAACCAGAACAGGCTTAGATCCTGATCCTGAAGAAGAAGAGGATGAGGAAGAGAGGAAGGCATGTACATGGTGCATAAAATTTAATTGTTAATAACACCTTGTTTGCATATTATGAAATGGTATCACATGAACTTCTTAACTACCGATGCATGTCAGTAGATATCAGCATTACAGGTCTTGGTCATTGTTTCTGTAGAGCATTTTTAATATGAGGCAATCACCATATATGTGCCTCTACCATAAGAAGCTGAAGCTTCTGGTAAATAAGCTGCAGCTTTCTTCTCCCTTCATGTTGCACAACTGAAGATAATAGAAAAATAATACAATGATTAGGCCATGATGCCTATCACCAGATTATTTAGTGACTGTAAATTATATAATGATTACAGCATCTTACGACAAAAATACTGATTAAACTGAAGAGATATTTTGAACATATACAAGAAAGTTATGATATAAATATGCATACAAGAATGAGCTAGAATTTTAGGACTCAAACTGGTAAAGAGGGAACTTATGGTCCTTTGGCTCTAAATATCACTCAATAGCATCTCTGTAAACTTACACTGGATGTAGGGATAAAGATGGACATTGCATAGCACAAACCGAGTCATTTGAGAGCACTGTGGGAAGTGATTGCACCTGTCTTAGTTATAAACCATTCATGAAGTCTGAAACTTTTTTATATACTTTTCTTTTCTTTTCCTTTCTTTCATGTTGTAGCTAAAATTAGAACTGTTTTGTAGATCAGAACTGCTCCTTCACTCTAATGAATTATGCAAGCTTATTGTACAAATAATGCAAACAATTAAGGATGTAGTTACAAATGCAAAGGCATGGGTCATATCTACACTTGGTATGTGATGCCCTTCTGTTAATCAATTTATGTTCCTGCTTTTTCACTTCAGATGATGTAAAGAAAAGGGAAGAATTTATTATTAAACTGGTATTACTGCAATGATAACAGCTATAAAATATTTTGGTTAAATGCACACCAAGTGCTTTATGCAATGCACATTCAGTGTGTTTGAAAAACAGTTCCTAATTTAGGAAGACACACACCTACTCTATGTGAAATAAGTTAGAATTAAAGGGAATACAAAGTACTAGAGACCAGTAAAACTTCATTTAGACCAGCCCATAACTGTTTACCTTTGTGAGAGGGTTTAGGCATGGTATCAAAGCTGACCTTCAACCTGCACACACAAGTCGGCAGGTAGCATCATTCATATTATCTCCAAACAGTCCTAATAGGGATCCATAGGACTGCTGTGGCCTGCCAACCTTGCCAAACCGCAACTTTCAGTTGCATGATAAAACATCACTTCCAAACTTGGCAGGAAACACTGGCATTTGTGGCAATGGAAACAGTAAATAAGGTGAAGCAAAAGTTGATACCTGGTGTTTATATTACAAGCAGAAAAGAAGTGAGGGGTATAAAAGTAAAACCTACAATCTCCAGTTTTACTAGTTTTGAGAAAATAGCAAATATTGTTCCCAATGAAATAAAAATACTAAAATTTGATGTGACTCTGTAATAATGTATTCAGTATAATGTTGAAAAGTTTAGGCCAGACATTTTGAAAATTACACAAACAACATCATTTAAAACTTGAGGATTGTTGGGTTTGCTACATATGGATGGATTTTGGTACTTATGGAAAACTATCGTTAATAAAATTTTAACATCTTCCTCTTCATTACCTCTTACAATTCTTTTCAAACCTAGACATTACAGTAATACTCTAAATCTTTAATTCTGTACCACTCTTCTCCATACTGTTTTATAAGCAGCTTCCTCACATTCTTCTTCTTCTTCTTCTTCTTGTTACAAAATGGCTTTCCTGATTGGGCTTTCTTCATAACCTGTTCATATGACCCTATATGCATCTTGTAACATGGTTCTCCCAAATTAGCCTTTAATGATTGTGATATCTTGAGAAAAAAATCTTTTACGCTGTGGGTTACATTGATTTTTGTAAAACTTCTTTCCAACTGAATACTAGAACCTTAGGTAAATACGAATTCTTTTGGTGACTGAAATCGAAAGTTAGCACTTCACTTTTGTTTTCCTTCCTTAAGCAATTCATTTAATGCTTAGCAAAAAGCTTATGAACTCTATTCTCTTTTCTTATTTCCTCTGTCAGTTTCCCTTTAAACTTTCTCCACATACTCATATGTTGGAACATGTATTTGTTCTTGGGATTTGGAATGTGTTGAACAACTTCCTAACATATGCTTCATTTACTTTGGGTTTTGTGTCTGCTGTTTCATTGTACAATTTGAACATTTTCCTTCTGTTCAGTTGGGGTGGCAGTTATTTTCTGAAAGACTGACATCTACAATAATAGCTTTCAACACATACTCAGGAGAATGTTTACCGGAATACCTGTGAAATAATATAAATAATAAGTTTTAATTCTATTAGTAACATTATGTCTATATGTATTTAAAGTACACACATTCAATAAGCATTTTGTAAGAGAGCCTAACTTCAGTTTTTGTGCTACATTTCTTTGGGGCTCTTAATTCGTTTTTTTGCCTTTCTTGAAGATAGAGGGCTCACACAGTATCCATATTAAACTTAACCCTCTTGCTGCCAAGCCCTTTAAATAATTTCTAGTGTAAAATGCCGAAAGATGATACAATCGACTGAACTATACTGAGCGAAGACTGCCAGCATCGATTTTATCGACACAGTGTTTGTGGGACCATAAACTTATTTTTAAAAACCTTATAGGGATGCACTTTATGACACTGAAAAGAGGAAACTTTCTTCTTTCTAAAGAAGGTAATGTAATTCTGAGATTTGGGGAGGTACCTCATAGTAACAAGGTAAGAGACGCATACGTAGGATTTTTAAGATTGGACAGCGCAAGCGTTGGAGAGGTAGTTCTAAAGTAGGTGGAGCTTAAGTTAATAAAAGGGCGTGTATTGCTAAAATTAGCGTCTTTCTTTTATTTCGTATACAGCCTTAGTGGCTTACTGTCTTTTACGTGATCGGCAGTCGATGGTTCCATGTCGCAGAATTACGGCACGTAAAAGACTCTTAAGCCTGATAAAGGGGCATCTGAGCAAAATTTTCGGTCTTTTACGCCCAATATAGAATGGGACGCTAAGGATCACAGCAGTTAAAGAGCGTCCACAAATAAAACAATTTAATTTTCGGCAGTTCGTAGCGCCTAAGGCCGCGGCTGCGCTATCAGTTACTTAGTGGTAGCCGCGAGGGGTTTTGCCGGTAAGCAGTTTAGCGACTCACGGCAAGTTACGCTTCTAGTTCTTTTTATTGTGGAAAGTTATTTCAAATCGTAAAATTGATACTGCAGAAGTTAGCAGGTATGATCGATTGTTATAGTTTCGAGTGCTACGATTCATAATTAGTTTTCGTCGTTTATCTTCAAACTGTCCGCAACTCACAATAGCTCGGATATTAGATCACATTAAATTTCTCAGTCAATTTAAACTGGCGCTATCATTTCACACTACGCCCACATATATCCTCATAACTAACCACTGTAGCAGACGGCAGCAGAATCAACAGCAGATAATGTAGACGACGTCAAAAGGCGACACCGAGTACGGCTTCAAAAACTGGCACCTCATCGTGGTGCAATACGGCTTCACAACATAGCTTTAATGTTATGTTCATACTTATTTTACTTACAACTGATGTATGTATGTATGTATGTATGTATGTATGTATGTATGTATGTATGTATGTATGTATGTATGTATGTATGTATGTATGTATATATATATATATATATATATATATATATATTATACTGCTAAATGTCGTTCCTGCTGTTTCGATATAAATGTGTGATATTTCATCTCAAATTAGAATACAAAAATAAGTATTCGCTGCTGTTATAATTAAATATGCTCTAGATATTGATTCACAATGTGATAATTCTTCTAGTTAATAGATTAATGAACAGAAATTTATCTGGCAAAATAAAATGTTTGGATTATCATTCTAGCTTTAAAATTACATTTGTTATGAACTTTTTTCCTAAAAGCTAGTAATTTCAAAACGTAGAAGTCCAGCATTGTTCACCCCTACTGCCATATTTGAACTTGGCATTTAAACGTCGGGCAAGCACCGTTGATCTGATCGAAGCACGGCAGCAAGAGGGTTACGGTTTGGCTTACACAACCACACCAAAATCTATTAAAAACCTGCCAAGGATGTTGAATCCAAACCGTTGTTTGTGCAGACATACTTAAAAGTCACGTGAGCAAATCATGTCAATTGCTGCACAAATCCACATGGAGATTGTGACTCTATTTTTATTTAATAATAATAAATGGAGAATTATATGTAAAAATAATTTTTGCTATCAATGTATAAAAAACTTGTGGATTTTGGCAATTTTGCCATAAACTCGCTTCATAGATTTGTAGAACATAAAAATAATCTCTGGATTACCTCTTACCTCATTTTCCTCTAAAAGTGGATATCGCAGTTTAGCTATTAGACCCCTAAAGTAAAGCTAGGATATCTTTCAAAGGAGGACTGAGCTAAACTTTTAAAGACTTCTAACAATAAAGTATAAACAAATTTGAGCACATAGTTGAAAACCGCGTAGTTCTATGACTTCTCGTTTTCATTCTGGAAGGACTTTATTGTTCAATTCTCACTTCACGGTGACGTCATCAGGCTGAGAGCGCGGCACGCTACTCATTCTCACTGTACGAGCCTTGCGTTGCATTTAATTCCTGTTGTGATTTTGTGATTGTAGGACTGTGTTCCTCTCTTACGTCCTGTGAGGTGTACGGTCAAAAATGCTTGCGTGCAGTGGTTATGGTTATACAAATAATTCCGACGTAAAAAGAAACTGCTTATTACTCACTCCCTGATAGAGTTAAGAATCGACACATGTAGTATGAAACGCAGAAACTTCGTGACAACCAAAAATGCTAGGGTATGTGGAATTCATTTCAAAGAAAGTGATTTTAATGAGGTTATAAAATTCAAAAGCCCGAGACCGAAAGATAATGTGGTGTCTTCGAAACTTTTAGGACTATTTTGTTAAGTGAAAACAAGTGCTACAGATAGTCGATAACTCATTAATAAATTCTCAGCAAGAAAGTGAAGCAAGCTAGTTTCCGAGTCTTTACACGTGGAGTTAAAAGATTGATGCTGAAATACAGTGCGAGTTGGGAACTGACATTTTTAGTTACAAACGGCGCTAATCTGAGAAAGGCGAATCTTCGGCTGTAAATGATGATTATAAACTGAATGGATATTTGAGGGAAGATGGAGAAGATAATGTCAATATGTCCAGAAAGCATTATTTTGTGCTTGTACGTGTAAATGCTCCCTTTGCGCTAATCAGTATGTCACCCATGTGGTGGACCTGTCACTGAAAGAAAATGTAACACACGAGGGGCATTAATGCGAATTATAACTCACTGTGTGAATGGACACATTTAAGGCTGGTGCTCTGGAGGCGAAAGTGACTAGCTAAAACCAGTTTCTCTAAAATGAACTCCGCATGCTCTAGCATTTTTGGTTGGCACAAAGTTTTTGCGTTTCATTGCAGCAGCCCCTTTTTTGTACACATGTCGATTCTTATTTCCATCAGAGAATGAATAATAACAAACACTTCCGTTTACACCGGAATTATTTGCACAACCATGAGCACTACACACAGGCATTCTTGAACTTACACCTCACAGGGCACTAAATAGGAAAGGAAAACTGCCCTACAATCACAAAATCACAACAGGAATTAAATGCAACGCAAGGCTAACTATAGTCGGCGCCAATCAAGAAAGGGATTGACAGTTGCTAACCACGTGGTGGAGAGCTATAACTGAATAGGAGGGGATGGAAGTAGTAATATAAATGTTCCTTCAAGAACAAAACAGATACCGACAACTGATAAGATTCTTTGTTCTATGCCGCCAAGCCGCGCCCCCTTTTTGAGGCCTTACATGCCGCCTGGTCGCGAGTGCCGCTAGCCCCGCCCCCCTCCCTTTGTGGCCTTACCTAATGCCGACCGGGTCTGTGTCGTCAGGTCCTACCCCCTCCCCCATGCGGTCTGGTCGCGTGCCGGTGGCACCCGCTCCCTCCCCTTTGTGGTCTGATTGGTTCCCTGTGGATAGGTGGGAGAGTGTGTATTGTTTCCATACGCTGGTTACATTCCCGCCCCCTCATTGTGACTTGTCTAAATCCCTCCCGTGTGATTGGTTCCCCTGAGGATAGGTGGGAGAGTGTGTATTGTTCCTATACGCTGGCGACGTCACCCCGCTCTCATAGCATCCTGTCTAAATCCCGCCCCTGGTGAGGTGTGTGGTAGGGGAATGGTTTTCTCGATGCCTGCCGCCCATCGGCAAATCGTTTGAGTACATAATTGTGTCAATCAATTAGGTAATGTTCGTCCATGCATAAAACATTATTGAAAAAAAAAGAATCGGCATTTTATTACTACTAATGGCCGCACATTGCACATCTAATGAAACGATGCTCCTCGATCGATGAATACAATTAAGTATTATTGATTGATTAATGTAAATAATTGTATATGAATTGACTCGCGCGCAACTGGCCGCCGTCGTATATGTGTGCTAGCATGTGTATAATTATTACGACTAATAACATTTGTTTAATTCTACTTTTGAGGGAAAATATATTTTGGATTTATAAGAATATTACAAGACTTAGATGAATCCATAGCTGAAAGGACAGAGTTGTCGTAACAGTCGTTAACACGCGATAATTTCGCTGAAAACCCGCGGGCAACCCTTCCTCCATGGAGCGTCCCACTTGAGTGACCGGTCGCTCAAGTACAGCGAGAAAGCTAGCATTCACTTCCCCCTCCCTCGTGGTACAGAGGGTCTCTTGCAGATTGCGTGCCCCCTAGGCGGGAGAGCGGTAAGCTGAATCTTCCGCTGAACGACGAAGATGCCGGAAGTAGACATTTTAAAAGTTTAACGAATGCACGGTGGCTGCCATGTTCACTGCAAGGAAAGCTAGCATAAATCATTTGAAATGTCCGATAAGGAACTTCACGTTTCAAGATATTTTTCCAGGGTTTATTTACACATAGGGGCGGCTCTGAAAAAATAAATACGGTTAACTTACAAGTGAATATTACCTATGTTATTAAAAAATAAATAATTCGGTTAACGTTATAGTTAAATATTACATATGTTATTAAAAAATAAATAAGCGTCGCGCTGATCGATGAATATTACATATGTTATTAAAAATAAAATAAATACGGTTAACATTATAGTTAAATATTATAAATGTTATTAAAAAATAAATGATTCGGTTAACATTATAGGTGAATATTACATATGTTATAAAAATAAATAACCGTCCCGCTGATCGATGAAGACAATTAAATATTTTTTATTAATTAATTGTATATGAATTGACTTCCGCATTTTGGTTGCTGTCGTATGTGTTCGGGTGTTAAGTTGATTATTACGCGTGTATAACTATTACGACTAATAACATTTGTTTAATTCTTCTTTTGAGCGGAGGGCTTATACTACATTGCTGAGACGAATTAAAAAAACCGACTGAAAAGGACGGTGTAAATAGCTAGAGTGAGACGTTAACACGAGAACCCTTTACGAAAAACAACACGAGTGCGACCGCTGTGCATCGCCTAATACAATGAAACTTAAGAAGCGGTTAAACCAGGAACGCTAGGGTTTTTCCCTGGTACCTGCTCTTAATGGCTTGGGGTATCCATCACGCCATATGCCAGGGTACGCTCCACCTGATGTTAAAAAATATAAGACCGCTATGCCCTCATTAGCGGACAATGGCAGCCGTTTTCACTACATTAAACATCTTAAGAGACTTAAGAATGCATACAGGGTCCTGTATACCCTCATCACCGTACAATGGCAGACGTTTTTCCCCTACATAAACATCTTAATTGGTTTCCTAAGTGCTCTGAAAAACCTCGACCCTCTGGGTAAGTAACTTTTAGCGATACAATAGATTTTCTCAATGATTAGCTTAATGGGTTTCTACTTCCTCGGCGCAGAATTTCCATCAAAAACCGTGGAAAACCCAAACCTAGCCACGTTTAAGCTTACTACAACAATTTTTCTCCGATAATTAATATAAATTCTACATGAAGATTATTAATAATTAAGTTTCATAGCTCTTATTTCTTTCAATAAAATATTGAATATGACTCTAGCGTCAGGAAAATTAAACGCATACTGTATAGATTCTGTACTTAAGCATTCGAATGTATCTTTGTCATTATTTAAATACTCACATACAAGAATTGCATGCATGATATCAAAAATTAAACTGTTGTTATCGTAGAGAAAGCTTATTCCATTTAAACAGACTGGTGTTTGAGCAATTGTAACTAAAAATTATTTAATAGTAGGTATACAATGCCGATTCTAGCACACAAAGACCTGCCTACGACAGCATAGTTCTGGATTGTATAAGGAGAAAAGGATATATTTAAGGGGAGTTTCTCACCCCATATGCAGTCACATAACTCTTTCGGTCTCCCAGAATGCTATGTATTTTTCACGCATGTGTTTAAAGCATGTATTTTTCAAAATGGGGGAGATTGAATTCAAAATTAAGGCATCGAATGTATCTGATAGATTTTGTTCTTTGAAGCTAGACTGTTTTTTTACGGTCTAGTTTATAGATGAATGAAATATTTGATGAATAACACCCTTATTTAACAGGGGTAAAAGGTGTTTAAAGGTTGTTTTGATAAAAATTACGTTGTGGTAACGTGCAAGATTTGAACAGGAGAGTTCAACGGTTCGATTCCCGGTAACTACCCTAGCCGACTTTAGAACCTGCATGGAGGTCGACGAATACATAGTCTAACCATTAACGATTTTTTATAAGCGCGGGTGTAGCTTTACAAGAAAAGTTATATCAACACAAACAATACCTTCTTTTTCGTTATTTCCACTCTAAAATTATTACTAAATACCTTGATGCTAACCTCAGTGTCGCCATTCACATTCATATCATGCTAGAATAGTTCTTTGATTGCATACAGACAATTCAATTTAATACTTGGGTGAATTATTTTGGTAATGTAACAATAATCAACAATGAATTTTAGCGGTACATGTAAAAAAATAAAATATATTTTTATTTTCTAGCGTCAATGCAGCATTTCCCTTAAGGAGAGATGGCGTGATGCCGGATTTCCCCATAACAGGTTTAGGCTTGCTTACGAAATGCCCCTGTGCGAGGCTAGCATTTCCCTCTCCTTCTACTCGAAGTTTTGGAGTAGCCAATCAAAATCGTTGTATTATATACCATCGAACCTCTCACCCCCTTCAGCTTTTATCGCAGGAAATTATATAAAAGCAGCAGTTTCTTCGACGATTTTCACTGTATTGTGAGAACACAGCGATCTAAGCACCCTGAAACTTTATTCTTTCAACGTGAAATTTCATCGAACATCATGTCTGGTAAGTTATAGCACCAATTCATTTTCATTAAAAAGTTAACATATTACGTAGTACATTTAACTTATATTTGCGTTCTTGTTTTTAATGTCGGACATTTATTTGTAAATAGCTGAGCATTCTAAAAGATAATGGCTAAACAGGCGAATTTTCTGAAATGTGAACAGTTTAGTTAAGTATTGCTTTTAGGCAAGCTTATTCTACATTTAATAGCTAACTGCGCGAATTCTCAAAAAATGTGAACAATTTAGTTAAGTATTCATCTTGCTGAGTAATTATTATTCCAGATATTTAAATACAGGATTTCAGAGTGAATTATATTCCTTTTGGAGAAAATACAATTATTTGAATACCTTATTAACGTTTTTGCTTTAGAATATTACAAAAAAGTCTGTTGCGCGAATCATTCGCTCTAACAAAGTAAATGTTTACATTATATTAAAACATTTAAATCGAAAAATATAGTACTTAATGAACTTACTTAGTGAATCAGAACCTCAATTATATTTACACATATTATCATTTTTTATTATTATATTATACAGGAAAAAGTTAATAATTTTGTAACTTTCAAATAAATGAAATTTTGTTATGCAACACATTCTCTAATAAAGAATTTTTTCTCTTCCTAATGCAGAAAGTTTGGCATCTCAACTTAACACATTGGCTGAGGGTAGCATTTACCCGGCCGTTCAAAGACTACAAGATCTTCAGCCAGAGGAGCCTTATAATATAAAATCCTTAAGAAAAATTGATACGATATACGGTGCTAGAGTGGTTGCAGTTTTAGGCGATAAGCAAGTGTTTCTTCCGACAAGATATTCAACCCTAACAAGCCAACAGTTGGAGGAAATGCCAGGGAAGTTTCAAATGGTATATCATGGAGTAGTACCAGCTGGCAAGTTTAAGACATGTAAATTGTCTTTTCTTCCTGTTAAGGTTTGTAGAAATAATTCAGCTATCCTTTCAAAGCATCATTTAGAGTTACATTCGTTGAGTTTATAAATTCACACTTCACTAGGATAACATTTGTCTAAAGTATACATCACTGTGTAAATAACGCCTAGGATGTAGTCTGGGCGAGGACCTGCAGAAAGAAGTTTAATAGTCTATTCACTGATTCTTTACCTCAGAGCAGATACCTACAGCAAGTTGCAAATAATTTCCAGTAGGATAGCAGTTGTCAAAAGCATGCATCACTGTATTAAAACAAATATGTGTAAATAATGTCTAGATTGTAGTCTGAGTGATTTCGTGCAGAAAGAAGTTTAATACCCCTTGCAATGATTCTCCAATCAAAGTATATACCTACAACAAGCTGCAAATAATGTGAATGTTTGTTACAGGAATGCCCAGATGAATGTAAACGAAGAGGAAGAACGAGATAGCTTAAAACAACATAAACAGAAATGTGATAGGAACATTCTCAACACCTCCCAGTGATCTCATTCAATGAAGAAATGCAGCACCGTGCAGCGTGGAACACGCAAGGAAAAACATTCGCGTGTGTAGAATATAGCAATAATATATAAATTATGTACTCATTATTACTGCTATACCTGCCAATACCATTGATTTCATAAATAATTTCATAATTGTTTAAAGGAGAATTCAATATCTTAAAACATTCATGCTACATGAAATCTAAGCAAAAGAAATTATTGAACTATTACTGAAAGAAACGTGAATAAATGGGAATCTAGAAGCCAGAACCATCTTAATATTGGACTGTGTGATATGAGGTGTATAAAAAGATTAATAAAAAAATGAGGCCTATGTAATATATACAACATTTATTTTTTATAAATATCCTATTCCATTCCTTCACAAAAAACCCATACATATTTCCTAAAGACAAAGGTGATAGTCTAGACCTTCTAAACATTGTTATATAATCATATTCATCACAGAGGCTAACGCTAGAAGGAATTAAAAGCGAATGAATGAATTCATAACACGCAACTATGTATATATCTCGCGTGAGCACAGCGGAGGGGGGTATCTCGATCTATGCATAACAGAGGGAAAGGATGCTCTCCTGAAACATTAGTCATCTAGACACAAATTGTTCACAGAGACGGAGACGTCAGGATGGATGGAACAGATTCCAAGTTCAAATCTTTAAACGGTAGGGGCACCCCCCTTTTTGCCTGTCATGTCTCCTGAACCACCCTTACAGCTTAACATTACGTTACAATGCCACGTAACCAGATTACCGTAGGTCAGTCGCTCAGACCTTTGACTTTTTCGTGGTTTTCCCTGGCCTGCAAACGAATGCCTGAGCCCCGTATGCTACCATGTTTTCATTGTATGTCAATCGCATCTTAACCTATGTGCTTCTAAGGCCTTCTGTTTGTATTACCGTCCGCCACTCGCTCAGACCTTTGATTTTTTCGTAGTTTTCCCTGGTCTGCAGGCGAATGCCTGTGCTTCTAAGGCACTCTGACTGGATTACCGTCGGCCACTCGCTCAGACCTTTGATTTTTTCGTGGTTTTCCCTGGTCTGTAGGCGAATGCCTGAGCCCCGTATGCTACCATGTTTTCATTGTATGTCAATCGCATCTTAACCTATGTGCTTCTAAGGCCCTCTGTTTGGATTACCATCGACCACTCACTCAGACCTTTGATTTTTTTCGTGGTTTTCCCTGGCCTGTAGGCGAATCCGTGCTCAAAAAGATACTTGTCCCCTCCTCGGTTGGCAGCCTCACGAGTTAAGCTTCCGAATCTGCGCGATTATACCCGATCAATACATACATCTTCACAATACTTTACTTACTCTAAGCATTCGAACCTGTACGGAGACGCCCGAACACCGCCGAAGAATACATTATCGTTGCAATACTTTGCTCACTCTAAGCACGCGAAGCTATACGAAGACCTATGAATACAGGAAATCACACATAAACACCGCTGACCGCCTCTCTAAATACTCGAACATGCAGGAAGACATACGGTCATGTGCTTGTCAGAACCCATAATCAGATCGGAATGACAGGCTTTAATGTAGATATTTATTTACAACCATAACAAGAACACATCACATCTAAACAATGTCTTAGACAGGAACTTTCTCTTTAAGACACGTTATGTATGCTATTCGCTTGTTTAGATTCAATGGAGATTCCAAACTTTCATCTTGGAAAAAAATTGTAGGCAATTTAGGGTGCTCTTAAAGTTAAGATAATTTTATCGAAGATTCTCTTATAGGAACGCCTGACATGTAACATTTACCAGATAATGCTGCTTACAATAGCGAAGTCGCGACTTCAGATGCATGTACCCGACAATCAACTAATTTGTTCATGGTTTTTGCTTGAGAAATCTTATTGGGCGTGAAAGACTGGTAATTTTGCTCAGAGACCTATATCAGGCTTGAGGTACTTTTACGTGCCGTAAATCTACGACACGGGACCACAGGCTTTACTTCCCTTCTGAAGGAGGCCATGCTAAGGATTTTTACGCCCTAAAAATCCATCGCCCTCCGTCGGGCTTGAACCCGCGACCTCGTGGTCTAGAGGCTAGCATGGTAACCACTACACCACGGACGACGACACACACCTAAGGTCATTTGTGTGTAACACACTAACTAATCGAGTGGAATGGCTCAGGCGGTAAGTCGGTGACTTGTATTCGGTTCAATCCCACACCCCCTCTGAATCCCAGAGGTTTTATCTTCAAGGTTTTCCACTCACTAGACGAATGCTGTAAAGGCTCGTTCCACCTCTGAATTATTCCTCTCATCCTTTCACGTCCATCCTCATTTTACTTTTTTCATCTTCTTGGCTGTTTCAGGGTTGAAACTAGCGGAGGGGGCTCTCGGCATAAGCAGAGCTTATGCTCTCTGTAACTTTCATCCACGGAATGTGTGGTCCCAGAATCCTGGAACTCTCAGAGATGTGTAAGTCTGTAGTCCTCGAGAGGAGCCATAGATAGTCAACTGCCGCCAGGGATTTGTTTTATCCGTGAAAGGTAGAGGCCCTGTCCCCTACCCTTTGACTGTCACGTCGTCGCCTTGCTTGACAACGTCGTCACACTACGTTACTACGTCGTCAAGATACCTAACAACATTCAGAAGGCCCCTGATCATCAACATTCAGGTGACAGAGACGCGGCACGAGTTGGAACGTTCCGAGATCTGGAAACGTTAGGGACATCCAGCGCGATGCAAGCTGTACAGATCTAAACTAAAAACCAAACTTTACCAGATCTAAACCAAAAAACAAACTTTACTTTAGAAGGTAGATAATAGAAGCGCGCAACTAGCTGGAAAGATCCTAGATCTGGAAACGTTAGGGATATTCAGCGCAATGCAAGCTGCACAGATCTAAACCAAAAACCAAACTTTACTTTAGAAGCTAGAAGCGCGCAACTAGCTGGAACGATCCTAGATCAGGAAACGTTAGGGATATCCAGCGTAATGCAAGCTGTACAGATCTAAACCAAAATTTACTTTAGAAGGTAGATGGTAGAAGCGCGCAACTAGCTGGAACGCTCCTAGATCTGGAAACGTTAGGGACATCCAGCGCAATGCATGCTGTGCAGATCTAAACCAAACACCAAACTTTACTTTAGAAGGTAGATGGTAGAAGCGCGCAACTAGGGACATCCAGCGCAATGCAAGCTGTACAGATCTAAACCAACCAACAAACTATACTTTAGAAGGTAGATGGTACAAGCGCGCAACTAGCTGGAACAATCCGAGATCTGGAAACGTTAGGGACATCCAGCGCAATGCAATCTGTACAGATCTAAACCAAAAACCAAACTTTACTTTAGAAGGAAGATGGTAGAAGCGCGCAACTAGCTGGAACGATTCGAGATCTGGAAACGTTAGGGACATCCAGCGCAATGCAAGCTGTACAGATCTAAACCAAAAACCAAACTTTACTTTAGAAGGTAGATGGTAGAAGCGCGCAACTAGCTGGAACGATCCGAAATCTGGAAACGTTAGGGATATCCAGCGCAATGCAAGCTGTACAGATCTAAACCAAAAACCAAACTTTACTTTAGAAGGTAGATGGTAGAAGCGCGCAACTAGCTGGAACGATCCGAGATCTGGAAACGTTAGGGACATCCAGCGAAATGCAAGCTGTACAGATCTAAACCAAAAACCAAACTTTACTTTAGAAGGTAGATGGTAGAAGCGCGCAACTAGCTGGAACGATCCTAGATCTGGAAACGTTAGGGACATCCAGCGCATTGCAAGCTGTACATATCTAAACCAAAAACCAAACTTTTCTTTAGAAGGTAGATGGTAGAAGCGCGCAACTACCTGGAACGATCCTAGATCTGGAAACGTTAGGGACATCCAGCGCGATGCACGCTGTACAGATCTAAACCAACCACCAAACTTTACTTTAGAAGGTAGATGGTAGAAGCGCGACACTAGCTGGAACGATCCTAGATCTGGAAACGTTAAGGACATCCAGCGCGATGCACGCTGTACAGATCTAAACCAACCACCACTTTACTTTAGAAGGTAGATGGTAGAAGCGCGCAACTAGCTGGAACGATCCTAGATCTGGAAACGTTAGGGACATCCATCGCAATGCAAGCTGTACAGATCTAAACCAAAAACCAAACTTTACTTTAGAAGGTAGATGGTAGAAGCGCGCAACTAGCTGGAACGATCCTAGATCTGGAAACGTTAGGGACATCCATCGCAATGCAAGCTGTACAGATCTAAACCAAAAACCAAACTTTACTTTAGAAGGTAGATGGTAGAAGCGCGCAACTAGCTCGAACGATCCGAGATCTGGAAACGTTAGGGATTAACAGCGCAATGCAAGCTGTACAGATTTAAACCAACCAACCAACTTTACTTTAGAAGGTAGATGGTAGAAGCGCGCAACTAGCTGGAACGATTCGAGATCTGGAAACGTTAGGGACATCCAGCCCAATGCAAGCTGTACAGATCTAAACCAAAAACCAAACTTTACTTTAGAAGGTAGATGGTAGAAGCGCGCAACTAGCTGGAACGATCCGAGATCTGGAAACGTTAGGGACATCCATCGCAATGCAAGCTGTACAGATCTAAACCAAAATCCAAACTTTATTTAGAAGGTAGATGGTAGAAGCGCGCAACTAACTGGAATGATCCTAGATCTGGAAAGTTTAGGGACATCCATCGCAATGCAAGCTGTACAGATCTAAACCAAAACCCAAACTTTACTTTAGAAGGTAGATGGTAGAAGCGCGCAACTAGCTGGAGCGATCCTAGATCTGGAAACGTTAGGGATATCCAGCGCAATGCAAGCTGTAAAGATCTAAACCAAAAACCAAACTTTACTTTAGAAGGTAGATGGTAGAAGCGCGCAACTAGCTGGAACGATCCTAGATCTGGAAACGTTAGAGACATCCATCGCAATGCAAGCTGTACAGATCTAAAACAAAAAGCAAACTTTACTTTAGAAGGTAGATGGTTGAAGCGCGCAACTAGCTGGAACGATCCGAGATCTGGAAACGTTAGGGACATCCAGCGAAATGCAAGCTGTACAGATCTAAACCAAAAACCAAACTTTACTTTAGAAGGTAGATAGTAAAGCGCGCAACTAGCTGGAGCGATCCTAGATCTGGAAACGTTAGGGACATCCATCGCAATGCAAGCTGTACAGATCTAAACCAAAAACCAAACTTTACTTTAGAAGGTAGATGGTAGAAGCGCGCAACTAGCTCGAACGATCCTAGATCTGGGAACGTTAGGGATATCCAGCGCATTGCAAGCTGTACAGATCAAAACCAAAAACCTAACTTTACTTCAGAAGGTAGATGGTAGAAGGGCGCAACTAGCTGGAACGATCCTAGATCTGGAAACGTTAGGGAGATCCAGCGCGATGCACGCTGTACAGATCTAAACCAACCACCAAACTTTACTTTAGAAGGTAGATGGTAGAAGCGCGCAACTAGCTGGAACGATCCTAGATCTGGAAACGTTAGGGACATCCATCGCAATGCAAGCTGTACAGATCTAAACCAAAAACCAAACTTTACTTAAGAAGGTAGTTGGTAGAAACGCGCAACTATCTGGAACGATCCTAGATCTGGAAACATTAGGGCCATCCATCGCAATGCAAGCTGTACAGATCTAAACCAAAAACCAAACTTTACTTTAGAAGGTAGATGGTAGAAGCGCGCAACTAGCTGGAACGATCCGAGATCTGGAAACGTTAGGGATATCCAGCGCAATGCAAGCTGTACAGATCTAAAGAAAAAACCAAACTTTACTTTAGAAGGTGGATGGTAGAAGCGAGCAACTAGCTGGAACTATCCTAGATCTGGAAACGTTAGGGATATCCAGCGCAATGCAAGCTGTACAGATCTAAACCAACCAACAAACTTTACTTTAGAAGGTAGATAGTAGAAGCGCGCAACTAGCTGGAACGATCCGAGATCTGGAAACGTTAGGGACAACCAGCGCAATGCATGCTGTACAGATCTAAACCAAAATCCAAACTTTACTTAAGAAGGTAGATGATAGAAGCGCGACACTAGCTGGAACGATCCAATATCTGGAAACGTTAGGGACATCCATCGCAGTGAAGGCTGTACAGATCTAAACCAAAAACCAAACTTTACTTTAGAAGGTAGATGGTAGCAGCGCGCAACTAGCTCGAACGATCCTAGATCTGGAAACGTTAGGGATATCCAGCGCATTGCAAGCTTTACAGATCTAAACCAAAAACCAAACTACTTTAGAAGGTAGATGGTAGAAGCGCGCAACTAGCTGGAACGATCCTAGATCTGGAAACGTTAGGGATATCCAGCGCGATGCACGCTGTACAGATCTAAACCAACCACCAATATTTGCTTTAGAAGGTAGATGGTAGAAGCGCGCAACTAGCTGGAACGATCCTAGATCTGGAAACGTTAGGGACATCCAGCGCGATGCACGCTGTACGGATCTAAACCAAAAACCAAACTTTACTTTAGAAGGTAGATGGTAGAAGTGCGCAACTAGCTGGAACGATCCTAGATCTGGAAACGTTAGAAACATCCATCGCAATGCAAGCTGTACAGATCTAAACCAAAAACCAAACTTTACTTTTGAAGGTAGATGGTAGAAGCGCGCAACTACTGGAACGATCCGAGATCTGGAAACGTTAGGGATATCCAGCGCAAGGCAAGCTGTACAGATCTAAACCAAAAACCAAACTTTACTTTAGAAGGTAGATGGTATAAGCGCGCAACTAGCTGGAACTATCCTAGATCTGGAAACGTTAGGGATATCCAGCGCAATGCAAGCTGTGCAGATCTAAACCAACCAACAAACTTTACTTTAGAAGGTAGATGGTAGAAGCGCGCAATTAGCTGGAACGATCCTAGATCTGGAAACGTTAGGGACATCCAGCGCAATGCAAGCTGTACAGATCTAAACCAAAAACCAAACTTTACTTCAGAAGGTAGATGGTGCAAGCGCGCAACTAGCTGGAACGATCCGAGATCTGGAAACGTTAGGAACATCCAGTGCAACGCAAGCTGTACAGATCTAAACCAAAAACCAAACTTTACTTTAGAAGGTAGATGGTAGAAGCGCGCAACTAGCTGGAACGATCCTAGATCTGGAAACGTTAGGGACATCCAGCGAAATGCAAGCTGTACAGATCTAAACCAAAAACCAAACTTTACTTTAGAAGGTAGATGGTAGAAGCGCGCAACTAGCTGGAACGATCCTAGATCTGGAAACGTTAGGGACATCCAGCGCATTGCAAGCTGTACATATCTAAACCAAAAACCAAACTTTTCTTTAGAAGGTAGATGGTAGAAGCGCGCAACTACCTGGAACGATCCTAGATCTGGAAACGTTAGGGACATCCAGCGCGATGCACGCTGTACAGATCTAAACCAACCACCAAACTTTACTTTAGAAGGTAGATGGTAGAAGCGCGACACTAGCTGGAACGATCCTAGATCTGGAAACGTTAAGGACATCCAGCGCGATGCACGCTGTACAGATCTAAACCAACCACCACTTTACTTTAGAAGGTAGATGGTAGAAGCGCGCAACTAGCTGGAACGATCCTAGATCTGGAAACGTTAGGGACATCCATCGCAATGCAAGCTGTACAGATCTAAACCAAAAACCAAACTTTACTTTAGAAGGTAGATGGTAGAAGCGCGCAACTAGCTGGAACGATCCTAGATCTGGAAACGTTAGGGACATCCATCGCAATGCAAGCTGTACAGATCTAAACCAAAAACCAAACTTTACTTTAGAAGGTAGATGGTAGAAGCGCGCAACTAGCTCGAACGATCCGAGATCTGGAAACGTTAGGGATTAACAGCGCAATGCAAGCTGTACAGATTTAAACCAACCAACCAACTTTACTTTAGAAGGTAGATGGTAGAAGCGCGCAACTAGCTGGAACGATTCGAGATCTGGAAACGTTAGGGACATCCAGCGCAATGCAAGCTGTACAGATCTAAACCAAAAACCAAACTTTACTTTAGAAGGTAGATGGTAGAAGCGCGCAACTAGCTGGAACGATCCGAGATCTGGAAACGTTAGGGACATCCATCGCAATGCAAGCTGTACAGATCTAAACCAAAATCCAAACTTTATTTAGAAGGTAGATGGTAGAAGCGCGCAACTAACTGGAATGATCCTAGATCTGGAAAGTTTAGGGACATCCATCGCAATGCAAGCTGTACAGATCTAAACCAAAACCCAAACTTTACTTTAGAAGGTAGATGGTAGAAGCGCGCAACTAGCTGGAGCGATCCTAGATCTGGAAACGTTAGGGATATCCAGCGCAATGCAAGCTGTAAAGATCTAAACCAAAAACCAAACTTTACTTTAGAAGGTAGATGGTAGAAGCGCGCAACTAGCTGGAACGATCCTAGATCTGGAAACGTTAGAGACATCCATCGCAATGCAAGCTGTACAGATCTAAACCAAAAAGCAAACTTTACTTTAGAAGGTAGATGGTTGAAGCGCGCAACTAGCTGGAACGATCCGAGATCTGGAAACGTTAGGGACATCCAGCGAAATGCAAGCTGTACAGATCTAAACCAAAAACCAAACTTTACTTTAGAAGGTAGATAGTAAAGCGCGCAACTAGCTGGAGCGATCCTAGATCTGGAAACGTTAGGGACATCCATCGCAATGCAAGCTGTACAGATCTAAACCAAAAACCAAACTTTACTTTAGAAGGTAGATGGTAGAAGCGCGCAACTAGCTCGAACGATCCTAGATCTGGGAACGTTAGGGATATCCAGCGCATTGCAAGCTGTACAGATCAAAACCAAAAACCTAACTTTACTTCAGAAGGTAGATGGTAGAAGGGCGCAACTAGCTGGAACGATCCTAGATCTGGAAACGTTAGGGAGATCCAGCGCGATGCACGCTGTACAGATCTAAACCAACCACCAAACTTTACTTTAGAAGGTAGATGGTAGAAGCGCGCAACTAGCTGGAACGATCCTAGATCTGGAAACGTTAGGGACATCCATCGCAATGCAAGCTGTACAGATCTAAACCAAAAACCAAACTTTACTTAAGAAGGTAGTTGGTAGAAACGCGCAACTATCTGGAACGATCCTAGATCTGGAAACATTAGGGCCATCCATCGCAATGCAAGCTGTACAGATCTAAACCAAAAACCAAACTTTACTTTAGAAGGTAGATGGTAGAAGCGCGCAACTAGCTGGAACGATCCGAGATCTGGAAACGTTAGGGATATCCAGCGCAATGCAAGCTGTACAGATCTAAAGAAAAAACCAAACTTTACTTTAGAAGGTGGATGGTAGAAGCGAGCAACTAGCTGGAACTATCCTAGATCTGGAAACGTTAGGGATATCCAGCGCAATGCAAGCTGTACAGATCTAAACCAACCAACAAACTTTACTTTAGAAGGTAGATAGTAGAAGCGCGCAACTAGCTGGAACGATCCGAGATCTGGAAACGTTAGGGACAACCAGCGCAATGCATGCTGTACAGATCTAAACCAAAATCCAAACTTTACTTTAGAAGGTAGATGATAGAAGCGCGACACTAGCTGGAACGATCCAATATCTGGAAACGTTAGGGACATCCATCGCAGTGAAGGCTGTACAGATCTAAACCAAAAACCAAACTTTACTTTAGAAGGTAGATGGTAGCAGCGCGCAACTAGCTCGAACGATCCTAGATCTGGAAACGTTAGGGATATCCAGCGCATTGCAAGCTTTACAGATCTAAACCAAAAACCAAACTACTTTAGAAGGTAGATGGTAGAAGCGCGCAACTAGCTGGAACGATCCTAGATCTGGAAACGTTAGGGATATCCAGCGCGATGCACGCTGTACAGATCTAAACCAACCACCAATATTTGCTTTAGAAGGTAGATGGTAGAAGCGCGCAACTACTGGAACGATCCGAGATCTGGAAACGTTAGGGATATCCAGCGCAAGGCAAGCTGTACAGATCTAAACCAAAAACCAAACTTTACTTTAGAAGGTAGATGGTATAAGCGCGCAACTAGCTGGAACTATCCTAGATCTGGAAACGTTAGGGATATCCAGCGCAATGCAAGCTGTGCAGATCTAAACCAACCAACAAACTTTACTTTAGAAGGTAGATGGTAGAAGCGCGCAATTAGCTGGAACGATCCTAGATCTGGAAACGTTAGGGACATCCAGCGCAATGCAAGCTGTACAGATCTAAACCAAAAACCAAACTTTACTTCAGAAGGTAGATGGTGCAAGCGCGCAACTAGCTGGAACGATCCGAGATCTGGAAACGTTAGGAACATCCAGTGCAACGCAAGCTGTACAGATCTAAACCAAAAACCAAACTTTACTTTAGAAGGTAGATGGTAGAAGCGCGCAACTAGCTGGAACGATCCTAGATCTGGAAACGTTAGGGACATCCAGCGCGATGCACGCTGTACAGATCTAAACCAACCACCAAACTTTACTTTAGAAGGTAGATGGTAGAAGCGCGACACTAGCTGGAACGATCCTAGATCTGGAAACGTTAAGGACATCCAGCGCGATGCACGCTGTACAGATCTAAACCAACCACCACTTTACTTTAGAAGGTAGATGGTAGAAGCGCGCAACTAGCTGGAACGATCCTAGATCTGGAAACGTTAGGGACATCCATCGCAATGCAAGCTGTACAGATCTAAACCTAAAACCAAACTTTACTTTAGAAGGTAGATGGTAGAAGCGCGCAACTAGCTGGAACGATCCTAGATCTGGAAACGTTAGGGACATCCATCGCAATGCAAGCTGTACAGATCTAAACCAAAAACCAAACTTTACTTTAGAAGGTAGATGGTAGAAGCGCGCAACTAGCTCGAACGATCCGAGATCTGGAAACGTTAGGGATTAACAGCGCAATGCAAGCTGTACAGATTTAAACCAACCAACCAACTTTACTTTAGAAGGGAGATGGTAGAAGCGCGCAACTAGCTGGAACGATTCGAGATCTGGAAACGTTAGGGACATCCAGCGCAATGCAAGCTGTACAGATCTAAACCAAAAACCAAACTTTACTTTAGAAGGTAGATGGTAGAAGCGCGCAACTAGCTGGAACGATCCGAGATCTGGAAACGTTAGGGACATCCAGCGCAATGCAAGCTGTACAGATCTAAACCAAAAACCAAACTTTACTTCAGAAGGTAGATGGTGCAAGCGCGCAACTAGCTGGAACGATCCGAGATCTGGAAACGTTAGGGATATCCAGCGCAATGCAAGCTGTAAAGATCTAAACCAAAAACCAAACTTTACTTTAGAAGGTAGATGGTAGAAGCGCGCAACTAGCTGGAACGATCCTAGATCTGGAAACGTTAGAGACATCCATCGCAATGCAAGCTGTACAGATCTAAACCAAAAAGCAAACTTTACTTTAGAAGGTAGATGGTTGAAGCGCGCAACTAGCTGGAACGATCCGAGATCTGGAAACGTTAGGGACATCCAGCGAAATGCAAGCTGTACAGATCTAAACCAAAAACCAAACTTTACTTTAGAAGGTAGATAGTAAAGCGCGCAACTAGCTGGAGCGATCCTAGATCTGGAAACGTTAGGGACATCCATCGCAATGCAAGCTGTACAGATCTAAACCAAAAACCAAACTTTACTTTAGAAGGTAGATGGTAGAAGCGCGCAACTAGCTCGAACGATCCTAGATCTGGGAACGTTAGGGATATCCAGCGCATTGCAAGCTGTACAGATCAAAACCAAAAACCTAACTTTACTTCAGAAGGTAGATGGTAGAAGGGCGCAACTAGCTGGAACGATCCTAGATCTGGAAACGTTAGGGAGATCCAGCGCGATGCACGCTGTACAGATCTAAACCAACCACCAAACTTTACTTTAGAAGGTAGATGGTAGAAGCGCGCAACTAGCTGGAACGATCCTAGATCTGGAAACGTTAGGGACATCCATCGCAATGCAAGCTGTACAGATCTAAACCAAAAACCAAACTTTACTTAAGAAGGTAGTTGGTAGAAACGCGCAACTATCTGGAACGATCCTAGATCTGGAAACATTAGGGCCATCCATCGCAATGCAAGCTGTACAGATCTAAACCAAAAACCAAACTTTACTTTAGAAGGTAGATGGTAGAAGCGCGCAACTAGCTGGAACGATCCGAGATCTGGAAACGTTAGGGATATCCAGCGCAATGCAAGCTGTACAGATCTAAAGAAAAAACCAAACTTTACTTTAGAAGGTGGATGGTAGAAGCGAGCAACTAGCTGGAACTATCCTAGATCTGGAAACGTTAGGGATATCCAGCGCAATGCAAGCTGTACAGATCTAAACCAACCAACAAACTTTACTTTAGAAGGTAGATAGTAGAAGCGCGCAACTAGCTGGAACGATCCGAGATCTGGAAACGTTAGGGACAACCAGCGCAATGCATGCTGTACAGATCTAAACCAAAATCCAAACTTTACTTTAGAAGGTAGATGATAGAAGCGCGACACTAGCTGGAACGATCCAATATCTGGAAACGTTAGGGACATCCATCGCAGTGAAGGCTGTACAGATCTAAACCAAAAACCAAACTTTACTTTAGAAGGTAGATGGTAGCAGCGCGCAACTAGCTCGAACGATCCTAGATCTGGAAACGTTAGGGATATCCAGCGCATTGCAAGCTTTACAGATCTAAACCAAAAACCAAACTACTTTAGAAGGTAGATGGTAGAAGCGCGCAACTAGCTGGAACGATCCTAGATCTGGAAACGTTAGGGATATCCAGCGCGATGCACGCTGTACAGATCTAAACCAACCACCAATATTTGCTTTAGAAGGTAGATGGTAGAAGCGCGCAACTACTGGAACGATCCGAGATCTGGAAACGTTAGGGATATCCAGCGCAAGGCAAGCTGTACAGATCTAAACCAAAAACCAAACTTTACTTTAGAAGGTAGATGGTATAAGCGCGCAACTAGCTGGAACTATCCTAGATCTGGAAACGTTAGGGATATCCAGCGCAATGCAAGCTGTGCAGATCTAAACCAACCAACAAACTTTACTTTAGAAGGTAGATGGTAGAAGCGCGCAATTAGCTGGAACGATCCTAGATCTGGAAACGTTAGGGACATCCAGCGCAATGCAAGCTGTACAGATCTAAACCAAAAACCAAACTTTACTTCAGAAGGTAGATGGTGCAAGCGCGCAACTAGCTGGAACGATCCGAGATCTGGAAACGTTAGGAACATCCAGTGCAACGCAAGCTGTACAGATCTAAACCAAAAACCAAACTTTACTTTAGAAGGTAGATGGTAGAAGCGCGCAACTAGCTGGAACGATCCTAGATCTGGAAACGTTAGGGACATCCAGCGCGATGCACGCTGTACAGATCTAAACCAACCACCAAACTTTACTTTAGAAGGTAGATGGTAGAAGCGCGACACTAGCTGGAACGATCCTAGATCTGGAAACGTTAAGGACATCCAGCGCGATGCACGCTGTACAGATCTAAACCAACCACCACTTTACTTTAGAAGGTAGATGGTAGAAGCGCGCAACTAGCTGGAACGATCCTAGATCTGGAAACGTTAGGGACATCCATCGCAATGCAAGCTGTACAGATCTAAACCTAAAACCAAACTTTACTTTAGAAGGTAGATGGTAGAAGCGCGCAACTAGCTGGAACGATCCTAGATCTGGAAACGTTAGGGACATCCATCGCAATGCAAGCTGTACAGATCTAAACCAAAAACCAAACTTTACTTTAGAAGGTAGATGGTAGAAGCGCGCAACTAGCTCGAACGATCCGAGATCTGGAAACGTTAGGGATTAACAGCGCAATGCAAGCTGTACAGATTTAAACCAACCAACCAACTTTACTTTAGAAGGGAGATGGTAGAAGCGCGCAACTAGCTGGAACGATTCGAGATCTGGAAACGTTAGGGACATCCAGCGCAATGCAAGCTGTACAGATCTAAACCAAAAACCAAACTTTACTTTAGAAGGTAGATGGTAGAAGCGCGCAACTAGCTGGAACGATCCGAGATCTGGAAACGTTAGGGACATCCAGCGCAATGCAAGCTGTACAGATCTAAACCAAAAACCAAACTTTACTTCAGAAGGTAGATGGTGCAAGCGCGCAACTAGCTGGAACGATCCGAGATCTGGAAACGTTAGGAACATCCAGTGCAACGCAAGCTGTACAGATCTAAACCAAAAACCAAACTTTACTTTAGAAGGTAGATGGTAGAAGCGCGCAACTAGCTGGAACGATCCTAGATCTGGAAACGTTAGGGACATCCAGCGAAATGCAAGCTGTACAGATCTAAACCAAAAACCAAACTTTACTTTAGAAGGTAGATGGTAGAAGCGCGCAACTAGCTGGAACGATCCTAGATCTGGAAACGTTAGGGACATCCAGCGCATTGCAAGCTGTACATATCTAAACCAAAAACCAAACTTTTCTTTAGAAGGTAGATGGTAGAAGCGCGCAACTACCTGGAACGATCCTAGATCTGGAAACGTTAGGGACATCCAGCGCGATGCACGCTGTACAGATCTAAACCAACCACCAAACTTTACTTTAGAAGGTAGATGGTAGAAGCGCGACACTAGCTGGAACGATCCTAGATCTGGAAACGTTAAGGACATCCAGCGCGATGCACGCTGTACAGATCTAAACCAACCACCACTTTACTTTAGAACGTAGATGGTAGAAGCGCGCAACTAGCTGGAACGATCCTAGATCTGGAAACGTTAGGGACATCCATCGCAATGCAAGCTGTACAGATCTAAACCAAAAACCAAACTTTACTTTAGAAGGTAGATGGTAGAAGCGCGCAACTAGCTGGAACGATCCTAGATCTGGAAACGTTAGGGACATCCATCGCAATGCAAGCTGTACAGATCTAAACCAAAAAGCAAACTTTACTTTAGAAGGTAGATGGTTGAAGCGCGCAACTAGCTGGAACGATCCGAGATCTGGAAACGTTAGGGACATCCAGCGAAATGCAAGCTGTACAGATCTAAACCAAAAACCAAACTTTACTTTAGAAGGTAGATAGTAAAGCGCGCAACTAGCTGGAGCGATCCTAGATCTGGAAACGTTAGGGACATCCATCGCAATGCAAGCTGTACAGATCTAAACCAAAAACCAAACTTTACTTAAGAAGGTAGATGGTAGAAGCGCGCAACTAGCTCGAACGATCCTAGATCTGGGAACGTTAGGGATATCCAGCGCATTGCAAGCTGTACAGATCAAAACCAAAAACCTAACTTTACTTCAGAAGGTAGATGGTAGAAGGGCGCAACTAGCTGGAACGATCCTAGATCTGGAAACGTTAGGGAGATCCAGCGCGATGCACGCTGTACAGATCTAAACCAACCACCAAACTTTACTTTAGAAGGTAGATGGTAGAAGCGCGCAACTAGCTGGAACGATCCTAGATCTGGAAACGTTAGGGACATCCATCGCAATGCAAGCTGTACAGATCTAAACCAAAAACCAAACTTTACTTAAGAAGGTAGTTGGTAGAAACGCGCAACTATCTGGAACGATCCTAGATCTGGAAACATTAGGGCCATCCATCGCAATGCAAGCTGTACAGATCTAAACCAAAAACCAAACTTTACTTTAGAAGGTAGATGGTAGAAGCGCGCAACTAGCTGGAACGATCCGAGATCTGGAAACGTTAGGGATATCCAGCGCAATGCAAGCTGTACAGATCTAAAGAAAAAACCAAACTTTACTTTAGAAGGTGGATGGTAGAAGCGAGCAACTAGCTGGAACTATCCTAGATCTGGAAACGTTAGGGATATCCAGCGCAATGCAAGCTGTACAGATCTAAACCAACCAACAAACTTTACTTTAGAAGGTAGATAGTAGAAGCGCGCAACTAGCTGGAACGATCCGAGATCTGGAAACGTTAGGGACAACCAGCGCAATGCATGCTGTACAGATCTAAACCAAAATCCAAACTTTACTTTAGAAGGTAGATGATAGAAGCGCGACACTAGCTGGAACGATCCAATATCTGGAAACGTTAGGGACATTCATCGCAGTGAAGGCTGTACAGATCTAAACCAAAAACCAAACTTTACTTTAGAAGGTAGATGGTAGCAGCGCGCAACTAGCTCGAACGATCCTAGATCTGGAAACGTTAGGGATATCCAGCGCATTGCAAGCTTTACAGATCTAAACCAAAAACCAAACTACTTTAGAAGGTAGATGGTAGAAGCGCGCAACTAGCTGGAACGATCCTAGATCTGGAAACGTTAGGGATATCCAGCGCGATGCACGCTGTACAGATCTAAACCAACCACCAATATTTGCTTTAGAAGGTAGATGGTAGAAGCGCGCAACTAGCTGGAACGATCCTAGATCTGGAAACGTTAGGGACATCCAGCGCGATGCACGCTGTACGGATCTAAACCAAAAACCAAACTTTACTTTAGAAGGTAGATGGTAGAAGTGCGCAACTAGCTGGAACGATCCTAGATCTGGAAACGTTAGAAACATCCATCGCAATGCAAGCTGTACAGATCTAAACCAAAAACCAAACTTTACTTTTGAAGGTAGATGGTAGAAGCGCGCAACTACTGGAACGATCCGAGATCTGGAAACGTTAGGGATATCCAGCGCAAGGCAAGCTGTACAGATCTAAACCAAAAACCAAACTTTACTTTAGAAGGTAGATGGTATAAGCGCGCAACTAGCTGGAACTATCCTAGATCTGGAAACGTTAGGGATATCCAGCGCAATGCAAGCTGTGCAGATCTAAACCAACCAACAAACTTTACTTTAGAAGGTAGATGGTTGAAGCGCGCAATTAGCTGGAACGATCCTAGATCTGGAAACGTTAGGGACATCCAGCGCAATGCAAGCTGTACAGATCTAAACCAAAAACCAAACTTTACTTCAGAAGGTAGATGGTGCAAGCGCGCAACTAGCTGGAACGATCCGAGATCTGGAAACGTTAGGAACATCCAGTGCAACGCAAGCTGTACAGATTTAAACCAAAAACCAAACTTTACTTTAGAAGGTAGATGGTAGAAGCGCGCAACTAGCTGGAACGATCCTAGATCTGGAAACGTTAGGGACATCCAGCGCGATGCACGCTGTACAGATCTAAACCAACCACCAAACTTTACTTTAGAAGGTAGATGGTAGAAGCGCGACACTAGCTGGAACGATCCTAGATCTGGAAACGTTAAGGACATCCAGCGCGATGCACGCTGTACAGATCTAAACCAACCACCACTTTACTTTAGAAGGTAGATGGTAGAAGCGCGCAACTAGCTGGAACGATCCTAGATCTGGAAACGTTAGGGACATCCATCGCAATGCAAGCTGTACAGATCTAAACCTAAAACCAAACTTTACTTTAGAAGGTAGATGGTAGAAGCGCGCAACTAGCTGGAACGATCCTAGATCTGGAAACGTTAGGGACATCCATCGCAATGCAAGCTGTACAGATCTAAACCAAAAACCAAACTTTACTTTAGAAGGTAGATGGTAGAAGCGCGCAACTAGCTCGAACGATCCGAGATCTGGAAACGTTAGGGATTAACAGCGCAATGCAAGCTGTACAGATTTAAACCAACCAACCAACTTTACTTTAGAAGGTAGATGGTAGAAGCGCGCAACTAGCTGGAACGATTCGAGATCTGGAAACGTTAGGGACATCCAGCGCAATGCAAGCTGTACAGATCTAAACCAAAAACCAAACTTTACTTTAGAAGGTAGATGGTAGAAGCGCGCAACTAGCTGGAACGATCCGAGATCTGGAAACGTTAGGGACATCCATCGCAATGCAAGCTGTACAGATCTAAACCAAAATCCAAACTTTATTTAGAAGGTAGATGGTAGAAGCGCGCAACTAACTGGAATGATCCTAGATCTGGAAACTTTAGGGACATCCATCGCAATGCAAGCTGTACAGATCTAAACCAAAACCCAAACTTTACTTTAGAAGGTAGATGGTAGAAGCGCGCAACTAGCTGGAACGATCCTAGATCTGGAAACGTTAGGGATATCCAGCGCAATGCAAGCTGTAAAGATCTAAACCAAAAACCAAACTTTACTTTAGAAGGTAGATGGTAGAAGCGCGCAACTAGCTGGAACGATCCTAGATCTGGAAACGTTAGAGACATCCATCGCAATGCAAGCTGTACAGATCTAAACCAAAAACCAAACTTTACTTTAGAAGGTAGATGGTTGAAGCGCGCAACTAGCTGGAACGATCCGAGATCTGGAAACGTTAGGGACATCCAGCGAAATGCAAGCTGTACAGATCTAAACCAAAAACCAAACTTTACTTTAGAAGGTAGATAGTAAAGCGCGCAACTAGCTGGAGCGATCCTAGATCTGGAAACGTTAGGGACATCCATCGCAATGCAAGCTGTACAGATCTAAACCAAAAACCAAACTTTACTTTAGAAGGTAGATGGTAGAAGCGCGCAACTAGCTCGAACGATCCTAGATCTGGGAACGTTAGGGATATCCAGCGCATTGCAAGCTGTACAGATCAAAACCAAAAACCTAACTTTACTTCAGAAGGTAGATGGTAGAAGGGCGCAACTAGCTCGAACGATCCTAGATCTGGAAACGTTAGGGAGATCCAGCGCGATGCACGCTGTACAGATCTAAACCAACCACCAAACTTTACTTTAGAAGGTAGATGGTAGAAGCGCGCAACTAGCTGGAACGATCCTAGATCTGGAAACGTTAGGGACATCCATCGCAATGCAAGCTGTACAGATCTAAACCAAAAACCAAACTTTACTTTAGAAGGTAGTTGGTAGAAACGCGCAACTATCTGGAACGATCGTAGATCTGGAAACATTAGGGCCATCCATCGCAATGCAAGCTGTACAGATCTAAACCAAAAACCA
This sequence comes from Deroplatys truncata, assembly GCA_030765065.1. Taxonomy (NCBI): domain Eukaryota; kingdom Metazoa; phylum Arthropoda; class Insecta; order Mantodea; family Mantidae; genus Deroplatys; species Deroplatys truncata. Next base: position 134,850,786 of record CM060990.1, on the reverse strand, counting down.
AACTTTACTTTAGAAGGTAGATGGTAGAAGCGCGCAACTAGCTGGAACGATCCGAGATCTGGAAACGTTAGGGATATCCAGCGCAATGCAAGCTGTACAGATCTAAAGAAAAAACCAAACTTTACTTTAGAAGGTGGATGGTAGAAGCGAGCAACTAGCTGGAACTATCCTAGATCTGGAAACGTTAGGGATATCCAGCGCAATGCAAGCTGTACAGATCTAAACCAACCAACAAACTTTACTTTAGAAGGTAGATAGTAGAAGCGCGCAACTAGCTGGAACGATCCGAGATCTGGAAACGTTAGGGACAACCAGCGCAATGCATGCTGTACAGATCTAAACCAAAATCCAAACTTTACTTTAGAAGGTAGATGATAGAAGCGCGACACTAGCTGGAACGATCCAATATCTGGAAACGTTAGGGACATCCATCGCAGTGAAGGCTGTACAGATCTAAACCAAAAACCAAACTTTACTTTAGAAGGTAGATGGTAGAAGCGCGCAACTAGCTCGAACGATCCTAGATCTGGAAACGTTAGGGATATCCAGCGCATTGCAAGCTTTACAGATCTAAACCAAAAACCAAACTTTACTTTAGAAGGTAGATGGTAGAAGCGCGCAACTAGCTGGAACGATCCTAGATCTGGAAACGTTAGGGATATCCAGCGCGATGCACGCTGTACAGATCTAAACCAACCACCAATATTTGCTTTAGAAGGTAGATGGTAGAAGCGCGCAACTAGCTGGAACGATCCTAGATCTGGAAACGTTAGGGACATCCAGCGCGATGCACGCTGTACGGATCTAAACCAAAAACCAAACTTTACTTTAGAAGGTAGATGGTAGAAGTGCGCAACTAGCTGGAACGATCCTAGATCTGGAAACGTTAGAAACATCCATCGCAATGCAAGCTGTACAGATCTAAACCAAAAACCAAACTTTACTTTTGAAGGTAGATGGTAGAAGCGCGCAACTACTGGAACGATCCGAGATCTGGAAACGTTAGGGATATCCAGCGCAAGGCAAGCTGTACAGATCTAAACCAAAAACCAAACTTTACTTTAGAAGGTAGATGGTATAAGCGCGCAACTAGCTGGAACTATCCTAGATCTGGAAACGTTAGGGATATCCAGCGCAATGCAAGCTGTGCAGATCTAAACCAACCAACAAACTTTACTTTAGAAGGTAGATGGTAGAAGCGCGCAATTAGCTGGAACGATCCTAGATCTGGAAACGTTAGGGACATCCAGCGCAATGCAAGCTGTACAGATCTAAACCAAAAACCAAACTTTACTTCAGAAGGTAGATGGTGCAAGCGCGCAACTAGCTGGAACGATCCGAGATCTGGAAACGTTAGGAACATCCAGTGCAATGCAAGCTGTACAGATCTAAACCAACCAACAAACTTTACTTTAGAAGATAGATGGTAGAAGCGCGCAACTAGCTGGAACGATCCGAGATCTGAAAACGTTCCATCTCGTGGAGCGTCTCTGTCAGCTGAATGTTGATGATCAGGGGTCTTCTGAATGTTGTTAGGTATCGTGACGACGTAGTAGCGTAGTGTGACGACGTTGTCAAGCAAGGCGACGACGTGTGACAGTCAAAGGGTAGGGGACAGGGCCTCTACCTTTCAAGGATAAAAAAAATTCCCTGGCGGCAGTTGACGCTATCTATGGCTCCTCTCGAGGACTACAGACTTACACATCTCTGAGAGGTCCAGGATTCTGGGACCACACATATTCCGTGGATGAAAGTTACAGAGAGCATAAGCTCTGCTTATGCCGAGAGCCCCTCTCCGCTAGTTTCAACCCTGAAACAGCCAAGAAGATGAAAAAAGTAAAATGAGGATGGAGGTGAAAGGATGAGAGGAAAAATTCAGAGGTGGAACGAGCCTTCACAGCATTCGTCTAGTGAGTGGAAAACCTTGAAGATAAAACCTCTGGGAATCAGAGGGGGTGTGGGATTGAACCGAATACAAGTCACCGACTTACCGCCTGAGCCATTCCACTCGATTAGTTAGTGTGTTACACACAAATGACCTTAGGTGTGTGTCGTCGTCCGTGGTGTAGTGGTTACCATGCTAGCCTCTAGACCCCGAGGTCGCGGGTTCAAGCCCGACGGAGGGCAATGGATTTTTCGGGCGTAAAAATCCTTAGCATGGCTTCCTTCGGAAGGGGAGTAAAGCCTGTGGTCCCGTGTCGTAGATTTACGGCACGTAAAAGAACCTCAAGCCTGATAGAGGTCTCTGAGCAAAATTACCAGTCTTTCACGCCCAATAAGATTTCTCAAGCAAAAACCATGAACAAATTAGTTGACTGTCGGGTACATGCATCTGAAGTCGCGAACTCGCTATTGTAAGAAGCATTATCTGGTAAATGTTACATGTCAGGCGTTCCTTTAAGAGAATCCTCGATAAAATTATCTTAACTTTAAGAGCACCCTAAATTGCCTACAATTTTTTTCCAAGATGAAAGTTTGGAATCTCCATTGAATCTAAACAAGCGAATAGCATACATAACGTGTCTTAAAGAGAAAGTTCCTGTCTAAGACATTGTTTAGATGTGATGTGTTCTTGTTATGGTTGTAAATAAATATCTACATTAAAGCCTGTCATTCCGATCTGATTATGGGTTCTGACAAGCACATGACCGTATGTCTTCCTGCATGTTCGAGTATTTAGAGAGGCGGTCAGCGGTGTTTATGTGTGATTTCCTGTATTCATAGGTCTTCGTATAGCTTCGCGTGCTTAGAGTGAGCAAACTATTGCAACGATAATGTATTCTTCGGCGGTGTTCGGACGTCTCCGTACAGGTTCGGATGCTTAGACTAAGTAAAGTATTGATCGGGTATAATCGCGCTTAACTCGTGAGGCTGCCAACCGAGGAAGGGACAAGTATTTTTTGAGCAGGTATTCGCCTACAGGCCAGGGAAAACCACGAAAAAAACTCAAAGGTCTGAGTGAGTGGTCGATGGTAATCCAAACAGAGGGTCTTAGAAGCACGTAGGTTAAGATGCGATTGACATACAATGAAAACATGGTAGCATACGGGGCTCAGGCATTCGCCTACAGACCAGGGAAAACCACGAAAAAATCAAAGGTCTGAGCGAGTGGCCGACGGTAATCCAGTCAGAGTGCCTTAGAAGCACAGGCATTCGCCTGCAGACCAGGGAAAACTACGAAAAAATCAAAGGTCTGAGCGAGTGGTGGACGGTAATACAAACAGAAGGCCTTAGAAGCACATAGGTTAAGATGCGATTGACATACAATGAAAACATGGTAGCATACGGAGCTCAGGCATTCGCTTGCAGGCCAGGGAAAACCACGAAAAAATCAAAGGTCTGAGCGACTGACCGACGGTAATCTGGTTACGTGGCATTGTAACGTAATGTTAAGCTGTAAGGGTGGTTCAGGAGACATGACGGGCAAAAAGGGGGGTGCCCCTACCGTTTAAAGATTTGAACTTGGAGTCTGTTCCATCCATCCTGACGTCTCCGGCTCTGTGAACAATTTCTGTCTAGATGACTAATGTTTCAGGAGAGCATCCTTTCCCTCTGCTATGCATAGATCGATACCCCCCTCCGCTGTGCTCACGCGAGATATATACATAGTTGCGTGTTATGAATTCATTAATTCGCTTTTAATTCCTTCGAGCGTTAGCCTCTGTGATGAATATGATTATATAACAATGTTTAGAAGGTCTAGACTATCACCTTTGTCTTTAGGAAATATGTATGGGTTTTTTGTGAAGGAATGTAATAGGATATTTATAAAAAATAAATGTTGTATATATTACATAGGCCTCATTTTTTTATTAATCTTTTTATACACCTCATATCACACAGTCCAATATTAAGATGGTTCTGGCTTCTAGATTCCCATTCAAGTTTCTTTCAGTAATAGTTCAATAATTTTTTTTGCTTAGATTTCATGTAGCATGAATGTTTTAAGATATTGAATTCTCCTTTAAACAATTATGAAATTATTTATGAAATCAATGGTATTGGCAGGTATAGCACTAATAATGAGTACATAATTTATATATTATTGCTATATTCTACACACGCGAATGTTTTCCCTTGCATGTTCCACGCTGCACGGTGCTGCAATTCTTCATTGAATGAGATCACTGGGAGGTGTTGAGAATGTTCCTATCACATTTCTGTTTATGTTGTTTTAAGCTATCTCGTTCTTCCTCTTCATTTACATTCATCTGGGCATTCCTGTAACAAACATTCACATTATTTGCAGCTTGTTGTAGGTATATACTTCGATGTGGAGAATCATTGCAAGGGGTATTAAACTTCTTTCTGCACGAAATCACTCAGACTACAATCTAGACATTATTTACACATATTTGTTTTAATACAGTGATGCATGCTTTTGACAACTGCTATGCTACTGGAAATTATTTACAACTTGCTGTAGGTATCTGCTTTGAGGTAAAGAATCAGTGAATAGACTATTAAACTTCTTTCTGCAGGTCCTCGCCCAGACTACATCCTAGGCGTTATTTACACAGTGATGTATTCTTTAGACAAATGTTATCCTAGTGAAGTGTGAATTTATAAACTCAACGAATGTAACTCTAAATGAAGCTTTGAAAGGATAGCTGAATTATTTCTACAAACCTTAACAGGAAGAAAAGACAATTTACATGTCTTAAACTTGCCGGCTGGTACTACTCCATGATATACCATTTGAAACTTCCCTGGCATTTCCTCCAACTGTTGGCTTGTTAGGGTTGAATATCTTGTCGGAAGAAACACTTGCTTATCGCCTAAAACTGCAACCACTCTAGCACCGTATCTCGTATCAATTTTTCTTAAGGACTTTATATTATAAGGCTCCTCTGGCTGAAGATCTTGTAGTCTTTGAACGACCGGGTAAATGCTACCCTCAGCCAATGTGTTAAGTTGAGATGCCAAACTTTCTGCATTAGGAAGAGAAAAAAAAACATTCTTTATTAGAGAATGTGTTGCATAACAAAATTTCATTGATTTGAAAGTTAAAAAATTATTAACTTTTTTCTGTATAATATAATAATAAATGATATGTGTAAATATAATTGAGGTTCTGATTCACTAAGTAAGTTCATTAAGTACTGTATTTTTCGATTTAAATGCTTTAATATAATGTAAACATTTACTTTGTTAGAGCGAATGATTCGCGCAACAGACTTTTTATAATATTCTAAAGCAAAAACGTTAATAAGGTATTCAAATAATTGTATTTTCTCCAAAAGGAATATAATTCACTCTGTGAAATCCTGTATTTAAATATCTGGAATAATAATTACTCAGCAAGATGAATACTTAACTAAATTGTTCACATTTTTTGAGAATTCGCGCAGTTAGCTATTAAATGTAGAATAAGCTTGCCTAAAAGCAATACTTAACTAAACTGTTCACATTTCAGAAAATTCGCCTGTTTAGCCATTATCTTTTAGAATGCTCAGCTATTTACAAATAAATGTCCGACATTAAAAACAAGAACGCAAATATAAGTTAAATGTACTAAGTAATAAGTTAACTTTTTAATGAAAATGAATTGGTGCTACAACTTACCAGACATGATGTTCGATGAAATTTCACGTTCAAAGAATAAAGTTTGCAGAGTGCTTAGATCGCTGTGTTCTCACAATACAGTGAAAATCGTCGGAGAAGCTGCTGCTTTTATATAATTTCCTCCGATAAAAGCTGAAGGGGGTGAGAGGTGCGATGGTATATAATACAACGATTTTGATTGGCTACTCTAAACCTTCGAGTAGGAGAGGAAAATGCTAGCCTCGCACAGGGGCATTTCGTAAGCAAGCCTAAACCTGTTATGGGGAAATCCGGCATCACGCCATCTCTCTTTAAGGGGAATGCTTCTGCATATGACGCTAGAAAATAAAAATAATTTTATTTTTTTACATGTACCGCTAAAATTTATTGTTAATTATTGTTACATTACCAAAATAATTCACCCAAGTATTAAATTTGAATTGTCTGTATGCAATCAAAGAATTATTCTAACATGATATGAATGTGAATGGCGACAGAGGTTAGCATCAAGGTATTATTTAGTAATAATTTTAGAGTGGAAATAACGAAAAAGAAGGTATTGTTTGTGTTGATATAATTTTCCTTGTAAGGCTACACCCGCGCTTATAAAAAATCGTTAATGGTTAGACTATGTATTCGTGGACCTTCATGCAGGTTCTAAAGTCGGCTAGGGTAGTCACCGGGAATCGAACCGTTGAACTCTCCTGTTCAAACCTTGCACGTTACCACAACGTAATTTTTATCAAAACAACCTTTAAACATCTTTTACCCCTGTTAAATAAGGGTGTTATTCATCAAATATTTCATTCATCTATAAACTAGACCGTAAAAAAGTCTAGCTTCAAAGAACAAAATCTATCAGATACATTCGATGGCTTAATTTTGAATTCAATCTCCCCCATTTTGAAAAATACATGCTTTAAACACATGCGTGAAAAACACATAGCATTCTGGGAGACCGAAAGAGTTATGTGACTGCATATGGGGTGAGAAACTCCCCTTAAATATATCCTTTTCTCCTTATACAATCCAGAACTATGCTGTCGTAGGCAGGTCTTTTTGTGCTAGAATCGGCATTGTATACCTACTATTAAATAATTTTTAGTTACAATTGCTCAAACACCAGTCTGTTTAAATGGAATAAGCTTTCTCTACGATAACAACAGTTTAATTTTTGATATCATGCATGCAATTCTTGTATGAGTATTTAAATAATGACAGATACATTCGAATGCTTAAGTACAGAATCTATACAGTATGCGTTTAATTATAATTTCAGCGTAGAAAATATTGCTTCTCACCGTTTAATTTTCCTGACGCTAGAGTCATATTAAATAACTATGAAACTTAATCATTAATAATCTTCATGTAGAATTTATATTAATTATCGGGGAAAAATTGTTGTAGTAAGCTTAAACATGGCTAGGTTTTCCACGGTTTTTGATGGAAATTCTGCGCCGAGGAAGTAGGAACCCATTAAGCTAATCATTAAGAAAATCTATTGTATCGCTAAAAGTTATTTACCCAGAGGGTCGGGGTTTTTCAGAGCACTTAGGAAACCAATTAAGATGTTTATTGTAGGGAAAAAACGTCTGCCATTGAACGGTGATGAGGGTATACAGGACCCTGTATGCATTTTTATGTCTCTTAAGATGTTTAATTTAGTGAAAACGGCCTGCCATTGTCCGCTAATGAGGGCATAGCGGTCTTATATTTTTTAACATCAGGTGGAGCGTACCCTGGCATATGGCGTGATGGAAACCCCAAGCCATTATGAGCAGGTACCAGGGAAAAACCCTAGCGTTCCTGGTTTAACCGCTTCTTAAGTTTCATTGTATCAGGCGATGCACAGCGGTCGCACTCGTGTTGTTTTTCGTAAAGGGTTCTCGTGTTAACGTCTCACTCTAGCTATTTACACCGTCCTTTTCAGTCGGTTTTTTTAATTCGTCTCAGCAATGTAGTATAAGCCCTCCGCTCAAAAGAAGAATTAAACAAATGTTATTAGTCGTAATAGTTATACACGCGTAATAATCAACTTAACACCCGAACACATACGACAGCAACCAAAATGCGGAAGTCAATTCATATACAATTAATTAATAAAAAATATTTAATTGTCTTCATCGATCAGCGGGACGGTTATTTATTTTTATAACATATGTAATATTCACCTATAATGTTAACCGAATCATTTATTTTTTAATAACATTTATAATATTTAACTATAATGTTAACCGTATTTATTTTATTTTTTAATAACATATGTAATATTCATCGATCAGCGCGACGCTTATTTATTTTTTAATAACATATGTAATATTTAACTATAACGTTAACCGAATTATTTATTTTTTAATAACATAGGTAATATTCACTTGTAAGTTAACCGTATTTATTTTTTCAGAGCCGCCCCTATGTGTAAATAAACCCTGGAAAAATATCTTGAAACGTGAAGTTCCTTATCGGACATTTCAAATGATTTATGCTAGCTTTCCTTGGAGTGAACATGGCAGCCGCCGTGCATTCGTTAAACTTTTAAAATGTCTACTTCCGGCATCTTCGTCGTTCAGCGGAAGATTCAGCTTACCGCTCTCCCGCCTAGGGGGCCCGCAATCTGCAAGAGACGCTCTGTACCACGAGGGAGGGGGAAGTGAATGCTAGCTTTCTCGCTGCACTTGAACGACCGGTCACTCAAGTGGGACGCTCCATGGAGGAAGGGTTGCGCGCGGGTTTTCAGCGAAATTATCGCGTGTTAACGACTGTTACGACAACTCTGTCCTTTCAGCTATGGATTCATCTACGTCTTGTAATATTCTTATAAATCCAAAATATATTTTCCCTCAAAAGTAGAATTAAACAAATGTTATTAGTCGTAATAATTATACACATGCTAGCACACATATACGACGGCGGCCAGTTGCGCGCGAGTCAATTCATATACAATTATTTACATTAATCAATCAATAATACTTAATTGTATTCATCGATCGAGGAGCATCGTTTCATTAGATGTGCAATGTGCGGACATTAGTAGTAATAAAATGCCGATTCTTTTTTTTTCAATAATGTTTTATGCATGGACGAACATTACCTAATTGATTGACACAATTATGTACTCAAACGATTTGCCGATGTTCGGCAGGCATCGAGAAAACCATTCCCCTACCACACCCCTCACCAGGGGCGGGATTTAGACAGGACGCTATGAGAGCGGGGTGACGTCGCCAGCGTATAGGAACAATACACACTCTCCCACCTATCCTCAGGGGAACCAATCACACGGGAGGGATTTAGACAAGTCACAATGAGGGGGCGGGATTATAACCAGCGTATGGAAACAATACACACTCTCCCACCTATCCACAGGGAACCAATCAGACCACAAAGGGGAGGGGACGGGTGCCACCGGCACGCGACCAGACCGCATGGGGGAGGGGGTAGAACCTGACGACACAGACCCGGTCGGCATTAGGTAAGGCCACAAAGGGAGGGGGCGGGGCTTGCCGGCATAGAACAAAGAATCTTATCAGTTGTCGGCATCTGCTTTGTTCTTGAAGGGACATTTATATTACTGCTGATGGATACGTCATTGCGGTTGTCAGAAGGACCAATTAGAATTAACACGTTTCTATAGCAACGATAGATGCAAAACCCTTGTCGATATTGTAACGCGTGATTAGCATGATGTGCCTGGTGAGCGATCGTAGCACGTAGCAGTAACATGAACTGCGCGTCTTTGGCCTCATTTATACAAGCGATTTCATGCCGCGCGACAGGGAATGAGGCGTCGCGGCATAACTTAAAATGGTCAATTTATTCATGCGACGTGTCGCACTGTGTGGTGTTAGGAAATCAGTACTACCAATCCATGGTGGAGTCATAGTTGTTTTCGTTCGATCTGCGCAGCGACGTCACCTTGAATGCAACGTGAGCCACAAGGGTAGCAATTTGCTGAGGACTGCGGCGAGGACAATAAGAACCCTGAATGTTTTATTTATCTAATTTCTAACGCAAAAGAACAAGTGGAAACAACAGGAAGCATAATGTTTAGCGTATAAGCACAAAGAAATCACTAACTTTGTATTGTAAGCTGGAGCAGCATTACTCTATTAGTCTGAGACGCTCGTATATATTCATGCAAAACATTATAGACAAAAGCTTTATGACTGTAACAAACCATATTTGTTTTATTTTTTCTTGTTTCAACATATAAATTACAATTGCAATGTATTCCTTAGCAAACATCATTCCTTTTACACATGTGATAAAGAGGCTGAGACAGAGAGAGAACTTAGCATTATTAAAATAAAACAGACTCCAGGCAAAAATTATTTCTGCATTTTTACTTTCTCGCCTACTTGCCTATAGTAAGTAGAGGAAGTATTGCATTCCACTCAAAAATTGGATACTGAGATTTCACCGGAAATAAGTGTTTTGAGACTCCCAGAAAAAAAACGAAAACCATTTTAGAAAATAATCTGCGTGTGTGTCTATATATGTGCGCACACGTGTGAACAGTATAATCCGAAAAGGAAAGGTCGGTTAATACCAAGATTGGAATTTAGGTTCACTTTAGAAACTTTTTTGTTACTTTTATTTTCCCAAAAATGGTTAAAACTATTTCGATTAAAATACCACGAGTTTAAGACATTTGCATGACAAAATGTATATTTGAATTTTCTGCAAATAGCCTATGAAGTCCTCTTCATTCTGAATGACTTGTCTAACTGGTAAACCTTAAGATAGACAAATTCTCACTACACAAAAAAATGTAGATCTCGTTAAAGCACACAAATAAATATTTTTTGTGTGTGCGTGTGTTAATAATTTCCGAAACATTCTGTGTCATTTGTTTGAATGTTCAAGTACTTATACTTTTAAGTGGTAAGTATCTATTCATTTTTTTCCTCGTGGTCATGCAGAGAGCATGGAATTTCAAAGCCTTCACATAGCGACAGGCTTTTTAAAAACTATCACTTTGGCCTACTGTAGTCTTCTTAAACCTACAAGGCTAAAACTAAAGCTGTAAATGAGTAATGAAAGTTCATCTCTATTAATAAGAAGTAGATATAAGAAGATTTTGTAGGATGGTTTGTAAAAGAGTAAATAGAGAAAGGCACATGAATGTAACACAAAATTTTTTTATAATTAAAATATATGTTATGCGTGTATATTATGCACACTTTTATGATTAAACAGCTATAAATAATTTTGGTTATAGATTTTATGCGCTTTCAGAGATGACCAGTGCGCAAAGTAAGCTATAGAAAATCCTTATCCGACTGTAAAATAATGTAATTTTATTGCTGATTGCGGCTTTCTGCCGGAATACCATCATAATATTGTATCATTACATGTTATTCCCACCAGCATGGGCCAAATGTTTCTTTCCTTTAAAATGGCAAAGCAAATGCTATTTTTATTTTCGGATTTTAAAGAAGCACTACAGACATGCAAAAGGATTGGCAGCCTTTTGCGCATGTTATATCTAAATTTCCGTACGCTTGGAATTTAAGGCGGTGTATTAACCTAAGGCAAAGCGAAGGTTATTATTGTATTTCGCTTTCTTTTATCTTTTTGCTGGTCTTGAAAGTTTCGGAGACGTTGTGTCCGAGTCCCTGTGAAGTTGAAACAGTACGAAAGAGGTGTAATAAAACGTGAATTGCCCAATGAGGTGCAATTTGTTGCACGTGTTCACGCATTTATTTCTAAAACAACAAATTCTCTATTTCCCCCTCCCCCAAAATGCATTTTGAAGTCACGCCTATACAATAATTTAGACGAATCAGAGCAATTTTTTAAATAATATTTTTCTTTGCTGCGTATACTGACCAATCATGAGCACCAATTTTGCGCAGCATAATTTCTAGATTTCATTTCTGCTGAGCTATGTATGGAGTTGCTACAGGACTTTTAGAATCCACAGAAAATGAGGAGGTATTGCTAGAAAATACGAGTACAAGCCAAACCTTTGAGAATTAAAATTTTAACATGGAATATGAAGTACCTTGCGGGTTATATTGCATACAAATGCCGGGCTTTTATAGCACTAGATTACTTTTGTTTCCAAGGGGACTTATCCGTCCGACCGAACAGTGGTGCCATAACTGAAGGAGTTCGAAGTTATATTTACCAAATTCCATGGGTTCAACGTATCAAAATGTGGTTTAGTGATGAAAACCATTTCATTATTTTCTCCTAATTCCCTAATTAGATGAAAGAATTGTTTCCCTATACGTCAGGACCCGCAACCTTATTTGGATACGGCATTTGAATAAAAAATTAGAAACTGCAACCATGGAAAAAAGAAACACGAGGAACTGTCAGCGGTGGGTGACATCTAGTTCGTGTACAACATCACTTCTAAATGTAAGTCTATTTTTAAGATTAAACAAATCATGTGTTCCTTTTATTGTTAACAGCTTTGGCGGCGGCGGTAAATGGTTAGTAATTAGTAGAATATGCTGACGAAAGTTTCCTATGCATTTTCAGTTAAAAGTATCTTTTGACATGTCATTGCATTACATTAAACTTACTTATTGCTTAACCACTTTTACGCAATGGATTTGCAAGTGTAAATGAATCTGTACGGGTTTATAAAGCGTTCACTTTCAATTGCTATCAAACAGCGCACACTCAAACTTCCGCAAGGCGCAGCCAATGAGAGCGAAATGTGTCGGAGTGATCTACCTTCTCTATACTCCACTTACCTTGAATCAGAACTCTGAATCTTCTCGAAGTGCCAACACCGACTCATCACAACGCGGCAATGCGATGCACATAAACAGACCCATATGGGACATTCCATGTGAAATCGAACGGCAAAAAACCTCGCATTTCTTGTTTGCGTTGCAATTTTTCCTATTAATAAGGGGTACTAAGGAAAGCATATTTATCAATTAGCATCTAAAACCCAACGGTTGTCACGTTATTGAACAATAAATGTATCGTATTAATTCATTTTGTCGCATTTTAACTGCGCATAGCTCCGGAACTTTTTATTTCAGAACATTGTACCAAATCTCATTTTGTAGATAAAGGTCCGCATTTCATTACAGCATATACTAATTATCTTTATAATATTCACAAAAATCTATATACAATTTTTATTTATTTTAAGTGTCACCGGATTTTTTATAAAACAAAAACATTAGTTTGAGAATAATCCAGTGTCATTAAGAGAAGCCAGCAATGTTGGTAAGGTTATGTCAGTGTGTTCGTATTCACAAAAAGCGAATAAACACAGCGATTTACATGGTTGTTGCACGATGATCACCAAGCGCTCTGCAACATATTTTATGCAAGAAAGACATGTGATTCAGCAACCTGGCACAATACAAACTAGCACTTCGTCTTTATTTCCGTTTGCTTCAGACTTTCCGTACGCCAAATAAATTGAGTTTTATTTATGGACGCTGTGGTCCTTAGCGTCCCACTCCACATTGGACGTGAAAGTCCGGAAATGTTGCTCAGAGGCTTCTTTATTATGCTTGAGATTCTTTTACTTGCCGTAAATCTACGGCACGGGACCACCGGCTTTACTTCCCTTCCGAAGGAAGCCATGCTAAGGATTTTTACGGCCCCAAAAAATCCATCGCCTCAGCCGGGTTCGAACTCGCGACCTCGGGAACTAGAGGCTAGCTTCCGTGAGCTAGCAAGATTAATATAAGTGTTGTGAGTTAAACGCAGGTGATTGTTAATTATATTTTGGTTAGTGATATGTTCTTGTGAGTCCATCAAGGTAGGAAAATTAAAATCTAAAGCAGCTTTTATCAAGCTAAGGTATGTCCTAAGATAGCACTGTAATATGCATATACTGCTTAGTAAGCATTCTCGTTGTTTAACAGCAGCAGCTCCTTGACCTTCAGTTCAAAACAAACATGCAAGAGAACCATGAGTGAGGAAAGTAATTTACTTCTTTAATTATTTTAGACGAAACCTTATCAGTAACCATTACAGTAAAATATATGTTTCGTGTTTAAATTACAGAACCTTACCATATATAATAAAATTATTTTTCTTAATCCGAAACCACCTACAGTTCAAAAAGTCTAACTTTCTTCACTTAAATAAAAATAAGAGCATCTCTACTTATCAGTATGAAATTAAAGTTTAGTGAATCAAAATAAAGCTCGATTTAAATAATTAGATTTAAAGGTTTCAGAGTTATAACAGCTTGAAGTTGGGAATTTTAGGAAGATGTGATAAATTTGAACAATTATAATTGCAAAACTATGATGTTCTGCATTTTAAGAGTTTGCATAAAGCACTGCATCGGGCTTGTCTCCAAATACAAAAAGTTTCGTTTCGTTTAAAAAATGCAAGGTCGATTTTCCATCTATTTCGGATGATTTGAAATGGAATATCCCATCAACACCCATGTATATTGATATCATGTGACTGTCTAGGGCGCTCTTAAGACTAGGTATGCACGCCCGCCATTTTGGTTCCATTCTGCCTCAGTAGTATAGGCTGCAATGTTCCATCCCTGTTTCTTTCTTTCTCTCTTATCTTCGTTTGCTGCATTAATAATGAAGCAATATTTTAGTATAACTTTACAATAAACATTATTTGAATTCACATCACTATAAGTAATGAATTTAATATGTTTTAGTTTAATAACTGCTGAATTAAAATTTGATGTTTGTTTCTTCGAACGTTTAAAAAACGTGTGAAACTTTTTGCAACCATAACTACGGTTCTGAGAAATTGAAATCGATTTGATTACATTTTCATACTTAATACACGTTTCCATCTAATTCAGTAGGAGTTTTGTGGTCAATGTGGATACGCAAATTTAGATAATGCAGTAGAAGTTATCAATCTTTTAGCTACTCAAAAAAATTCTGATACAGTAGGCATTTCTATGCAACAATAAAATTTTCTATAGATATACTTTGAAGAAAATCAATGGGAATATCACATTCTATTCAACACAAATGTAATGTTATATTCAAAGTTACTTAAAGCAACAGAATACAACTTAAGACAGCACAGTACAACATTTTATTAATGATGCAATGTTTCTCTTATTACCTGTGTTTAACATACAATAATTCCAAATCTTACCAAATGCATTTGCCATTTAAATTTTCCTCTTTTTTACAGAAGCTGTCCCATGTATTTTACACCTCTTTTTTACATTTTTATTAAAATCAACTACTGCATATGAGCTAGCAGTAAAGAAGTGTGTAACAACTTTCTCTTTTAAATTACAACACACAGGGAAAGATAGGCACACATGTTGTACAATTGCCTTTATCAATAATTTGGCATCATTATGTAAAATATATTGTTTATGTTGTCAATATAACAGTTCACAGTTACAAATCAAGGTTATAACTGCGCTGTTTGCTTTCTTTAGACCTCCCAAGTTTAAAAAGTTTACAAATGTGTCATAGTCTTGATCACTGTACTCTTCACATAAAAACTGTTTGCATTTATCACATATATTTTTCTTTAACAATGCATTTGTGGTACTACCACCTATATTAAACAAATTATTTCTGTCCTATGTAGACAACCGTAAATCTCCCAACTGTACTGTTTGAAAGTTGAATTCAGGAACTTCATCACCGGAGGTAGAAATACCAGTAGAAGGCATAACTAATGAAGAAGGTAGATTAAAATAATTTGATGCAGAAGGCTCATTATCTTTTGCAGTTGATGTGCAAGGTGTGGCAACTTCTTTGTAAGAGGACACACTTGAGACAGGAACTGAAGTGGAAGTTGGTGCAGTAATAGTATTAGGTTTGCAGCCATTAGATGGTAAATGATCAATCAAAAATATATCACTGTCATGCACTGTAATGCAGAAGGACAAGAGCCTGCTTTTCTTCTAATTTGTGAAAAAATATTGTTCAAGGCATCTTGTGTAAATCTATGCAATAATACAAATTTATAATCTTGGTTTAACAGTGTTCTGTTATTGCACAATGTAGACATGATCATACTTGTATTCAAAGGCTTCAGCCATTGCCTATTGAAATGTTCTGGAAAATTTCTACAAATCTGAAAAGAAATTCAAACTTGACAGATTTCTTTTTTGCAGTGATACCTGCCTTTGAAATTTTAAAACAACATATTGAGAACCATTGTTCAATGAGTCTACAGAAGTATGCTGTTGTTAATGCTTCTGGAGGTAATGATTTTAGTTTCACAGCCAGTTCAAATGCTGCTGTTTTACTGAAAAGAAACGAACAGGTGAGCCAACATTAATTTTGTTAAAGTGACTTGGTTCCACATCAACTCTCTTTAAATGGTGTAGCAATCTTAGTTCTTTGTCTTTCTCAATTTCAGAATACCAAAGTTGTACAATATATTTACCCGAAACAAAATTACTTGGAAGGTATTCATTTTCTACAAGTGACTGAGGAAGATAAAGAGCAACATTTAAGATGGTACTTTTCAGATTTTTAACAAAATGGCATACATCTGGAACATAAATGTCGTTACTGTTGATAGTGAAGTGTATATTTCTTTGATCCTCTTTTCTTGTCACTTCAATACCAAAAGCACTCCACATAGCTCTGTTATTACTTCCCATATCTGATGAGAGAGAGACAACACAAAGGTTACATAACTCTCCAAACTTAACACATTTTTCAACAAGTTGTTTCTGAAAGATCCCTTTTGTTGATGGACCAGTCACTTCACAGGCCATAACCTGTTTCCAGGCAGTTTTCACACCCCTAGTTAGTACTACAGTGATGTGATTTCCTACTGATTGTGAATCGCCAAGTGTAATGTTTCCACAAAATGAGTTTTTGTGTTTGTCAAAATCAATTGACCCACTCGCTTCCATTTCATCAACTGAAATAGTACATATTCTGTCTAAAGGATCAAGAGCTTGTACTTTACATTTTAGTGGTTCAAAGAGACTTTCAAGAACTCTAAATGCCATTTCCAATTTTCCGAGTCTCTTATTCAGGGTACTGTACGATGGCAATGGATAGTTTGTATCGCGTAAATAGTTGTATCCATGAATTCACAGACTGAACATCATTTTCAGAGCAAGAATAATGGATTCACTGCCCCAAGTTGTAGGTTTGGTTTTTAAAGCAGAAATCTGTTCTTCACTGAGAAAACTCCTCATTAATGCATTTTGTTGTTCGAGTTGACACTTCAACAAATTTATTTCTTCTTGCAACTTAATTGTAGAAACAGTTGCTTCTTCATTTGATGGACAAGATTGGGAAGTTGGTCTGGAGCATTGCTTGCAGCTTCAGATTTTTCACTTTGGCTATTGGTAACCTGGAAAAAGTAAAGTACTTACAATTACTAAATATGAGACTTCAGAAATCTTGAAGGACCTCTAATTAAATTTAGGCATTCAAAATTACTTTCTCCATCTGGGGGAGAGAGAGAGGTTGTGTGTGTGCGTTTGTGTGCGTTTGTATTAACATTTATATTGTTTAAAGTGGCGAAAAGAAATAATACAAACTCTGCATAAGCAGCCCTTGTATATACACATGCACATAAAATCATTTAGTATTCATAAACTAATGAAATTATCATGCTGTACTGAATGAGGTTTATGTGACTAAAGCTCCAAAAATATATATTAAATAATGAAAATATCCAAATTAACATTAGCAGGTGGTTCGTCATATCCTACTTTTATGCTTATTTCAATGATATAGATTTTTTAAATGTTTCTTCTTTTTTAATATAATAATTTAGAACAGTATTGTTCTATTCTTTGAGTGGATTTTTTTAAATTCCAAGTTCTTTTGTTGAATTTTATTTTAAAAGAACAGTTGAATCCATAGGCTGTTTATGTTCTTAATCTTTCATTGGCACAAAAAAGCTAAGGAGATCATGTATATTACAACCTTTTAAATAAGGCTGTGTCTTATCTGCTTAAGGTGATGAATCCACTGTGAAAAATTGTCAAAATCAGAAACTATTCTTACATTTCTTTATTTTTGCTACTTTTATGAAGTTCAGAACCTAAATTATCATATCCCACTTTCATTTATTGTGCTATGGCCCTTTAAATGGATCATGTGGTTATTTAAAGCTATATGTGCATGTGGACATGACATGAAGTTTAGAAAACTTAATCTTCTCAGCTTAAATTTTGCTCAATAGGGTTTCATATAAGCTATCTGTAAAAACTTCAGTGTTTGCTTATCTGCAATGAACACATTAAAGTTATTAATTTGTTGTGCATTTACTGTACCATTTAGCCACTAAAAATATTTATATTTGTAGAAAAAAATTTAAAAGTTTCAATAATTGTACCAAATGAAATATTTTTAACAGATAACTGAAAATAAACTTTAAACACTCAATGCAATGCATTTATATAGTTACATGAAATGTGCAATAATAAGTTTGTTGACTTTTGTTATGCACTCGTCGCATTTATAACAAATTTTTAAAATGTTTTATTACGAGTATTTTCAATAAATAAGAATTAGTATATTGCAAACAAATAGTGGTAGATGTACCAAAACTAGCATATGGAATAATTACTACATACTCCTAAACAATGGTAAAATTTTTGGTTTGCTACGGTAAAAATTACCAATTTTAGCCAATTTCACAAATGCATTGCTTTAAGTTCATAACATGAAATCATGGCAGCATTATTAGAAGTGCACTTACTTTGTACTGAGATTTTCTTGTGGATGTGAGCCTTCTAGGAGGATTTGGGATTTTGAACAATGTGGGTACTGCATTTGGCCCTTTGATGTTCCCATTGATTTTCTTCAAAGTGTACCTACAAAAAATGCTTTATTTTAATGGTACATTGCATGATGAGATGGAATTTTAAAAAGAAAATGCAATTAAGCACAGTCATTTTGCTACTTCCTATACCATGTGTATCTGTTCATTGTTTATATTCAATTTTTAATTATCTATCATGTAATTACAGGTACTATTGAAAAACCTAACTAGCTGATTTCGTCGCCTGTGGTGTGGTATGAGTAAAAACAGGAATCCCGTCTCCCAATAAGGCTGGTTTTTTGCACTACAACTCTAAAAGAACGAAAGAGCAACAAAAAAAAGGCAGCTCATACTGAGAAAAGGTCAAAATTGCCTCACATCGTGCATTTTTCACTCACTCTTCTGATAGGGACTTTTTCGTCATACCAACCCCACAGTATTTTTACTTTTGTCCTAAATAGTATTGGCAATTTTGGTCAAAACTGGTGGAAGGGTGTAAGAGTGTATTACAATAATAAGCATACAAACAAAAATTGACTATATAAATGTGAGTAGGTTTAAACAATGCATTTGGTGATGAACAATCATTCTTACAAATACTTAAAAAAAATGAAAATATTCATTAGCAGATTCCAACCACCGAAGCATGCATTACTAAACTTACGCCTCAGCCGATTAAGCCGTACGCGATGATGTAACACATTAACTACATTTAAACTTATAATGGTAACCATCCAGCGTTTACACTGTTTTTTAATGAATAGTCTTGAGGGTAATCTTTAAAGTCAATTAGTCGCTTTGTATCACTATTTAGAAGAACTATTTGCAATTCAGCGATAAATTTGAAACAACTTACTTTAGAAAGCCTTGCAGTAGATGCTGGATTCCATTTGTCACGCCTGTAGTTTTGCAGCCAAATTGCTCTTCTGGACTTGTCAGAGGGGAATTGGAATAATTGATATCCTGCAGAACTGTTGTTTGAACAATTTGGTGCAGAACAACACACCATTGTTGGAAAAAAGCACGAGAAAACACAATTAGCAGCACACAGTAGGGAGAATGCTTGCTTTGGGACCAAAATGGCTGACGGGCATACCCACTCTTTACAGCGCCTTACGACTGTCGTGTACGTCATGTGAGCTGAAAGACCATGCGAGGTAAGTAGTACGAAATGGGGGGTTTAACATCACTCACAGCTGATACAAAACCCCCAACAATGTTAGTATATCCCATAAACCTGATATAGAAACCCCTACAATGTTAAAAACTGCTTGTGCTACAATCCCCTTATGTTTTGATAGGTTGTGTGTGCACGTGAAGGAGATTTCTTTGGTGCTCATCGCTTCTCCTCCCCTCTCTCTGTCCTGTGGTAGAGTTGTGTGTTTGTAATCACATGTGTTACAATCCCGTTATGATGTGTTGTATATGAATGAGATTTCTTTGTCCTCATCCCTTCTCGTTCTCTCTCCTGTGGTAAAGAGTTGTGTTGCAATAATGCATTAATGTGCTACAATCCCCTGTAAGTGCGTGTACGTGTTTTCATGTGCATCAGTATCCAAGAAAAAACTCTTTTCTCATCGCATCAATGTACCGCCCCCTGGTAAGTACGTGTACGTGTTTTCATGTGCATCAGTATCCAACAAAAAAATGTAAACTTCTCATGCGTCTTACGAATATTCCATAGTTGTCCCACCACGTCAAAGTACGATAGAAAAGCAATGTAATGCATGACCGATGCGTTTAAATTACGCTATGTGCAGTTATCTGATTACACACTAAGCACAATACAAAACAAACAAACATCCACAGTTAAAACACTGGCAATGCATGACTTCGAAGCATAAAAATAAAAAAATAATAATGCAGTTTAAGTTCAACTGACCGCTTAGAAACAATGTCTATAAGCGAACAGTATCTCTCTACGGACCGTGATTATACGTTCGAGAGGAAAAGCTTATGCTAGGGAATATGACAAACTGTACTTCTCATGCACTATAATTATCGGCAGGCAGACACGTATGGCAAGGTAAAGAATCAAATTAAAAAAAGCCAAGGTACTGACCACTGATGGTAATTATACGTCTGAGACTAAAGTCTATTAAGGTGCAAGATGATCGGGTGAATATGCTCCCAGAGTATAATTAGCTATGAACAAATGCATGTACGGGTGTACTTTGTTCACGTACACCCGACGAAAAAAATAAAATAACGGGATATAATGCATGCAGCTGTGTACACGCGTGTATTAATAATTCAACTAAAAAAGAACAAAAATAGTTATGAAGCCAGCAAAAAAACAGTTCACTCCTATCGAATGAAGGCCCACTAATAGACAAAGAGTTGCGCGCGCATATATGATGCGACTAAAGAATCTTCGATTGAAAATCCCCCACCATCATTACATATATTTTGTATAAAACCTTAACATTTAAGAACTAAGATTTTAGTATCTGTGCGATGTGATCTGTGATGCATAATATATGACATAACAAGTGGGCCGTGGGACGGGGTGGGGGGGGTTTGACAACTTTAAAGTGAAATGAGGTCAAAACAGCTTCTATATAAGAATATGAAAATCACTCCAGCACACTGAGCTCCGGGATGGCGAGGAAGAAGGGTCGCTCTGTCGCCGCTCCTGCTAAGGCAGGGACATCCTCATCTCCTGCGGTACCCGCCGAGGAGATCTCGCCGCAGCCACCACAGCCTAGGGCAACCTATGCTGCAACCGCCGCTTCGCCGGCAGCCAGCGCAGCTTCGCCGCGACTGCCTCTGCAGTTGCCGCCAGCATCACCGGTGCTGACCGCGCCGATCCAGCCTGTGTCTCTTGGGAGGCACAGAGCTGTCATCAGAGGGGTCCCGAGGGACCTGCCAGCGAGGTTCCTCATCACCGCAGCCCACCAGCAGTGGCCTTCAGCTTTGAAGGCCACTAGGATCATCGGAGCACGGGGACCCACTTCGCTCGTCAGGATGGAGTTTGCAGACCCTGGCGACTACGAAGCTGCCTTGAGGGCGGGCCTACCCTTGTTAGGGCGGTGCTTACGCATCGAGGCCAGCCGAGTGGAACGCCAGGCTCCCTGCAGGCGCTGCTGCACCTACGGGCACAACGAGACGTCCTGCGCAGCTCAACCCAGGTGCCACTACTGTGGATCAGCCTGCACCACGTCTTCGTGCACCCAGCACGATCTTCGCCGCCGACGCCGCTACTGTGCGACTTGTGGAGGTGATGATGATGATGATATGCGGTTTAAGGGCGCTAAACTGCTACGGTCATCAGCGCCCTTACAATGTATAAAAATTAGGTCACAATATAAAACAGGTAAAAAACCGCATAGTTAAAAACGGGACACAAACCCGCGATGTTCAAAAAGCTAAAACTAACAACAGAACAATAACAAAATAACAATAACAACAATAACTATAACAATAACAACAATAATAACAAGAACAACAAGAATAACAATAACAATACAAAGTTCTGAAAAATCAACACACTAAAAGCAAGGGCAAGAAACGATTAAAACGTGTCAGGAACTGTAGAATGCGAGGGACATGAGCGCCATATGTCCACTGGGGATAAGAGTTCCCATAAAAACAGACAGAATAAAAGTACTAAGCCAACAGGCGCCCAACGCATTAAATGCGCAGATTAAAATCACTGTCATGAATAAAACGTAAAACACATTCTACAGCACGCGTGTCGTCTGCCAAAACGTTGGCTAGGCCAACAGGCAGACCCACACGAGCACGCAATGCAGCTAAAACCTGACACTCTGTTAAAATGTGACGCACCGTTAAGGGCACGACACACTGCCCACAGAGTGGTGCGGGGTCACCACTGAGCAAATACCTATGACTAAAAACACAATGTCCAATCCGTAGACGAGCTAAAATTACCTCTTCCCGACGACAAGAACGAGAAGAGGTATCCCAGATCAACGGGAAAGGCTTAACTTCCCGCAATTTGTTCCCCCGGAGGGCCGTCCACTCATCGCGCCAGCGCGAGAGGATGCGGCGACGGAAAATAATACACGAATCAGACGAGGGAACAACAGAAGTAAAAAATCTGGGTAATAAAATCGCCGATTTCGCAGCGGCGTCGGCAGACTCATTCCCTGAGATGCCCACATGACCTGGAATCCACATGAAGGACACGCTGATGCCAGAGACACCAAGCGAGTGGAGCAGGTCATGTATGCGCTGTACAAGCGGGTGGTAATGGTACAGCGCAGTAATAGTCTGAAGGGCACTCAGAGAGTCCGTACAAATAAAACAGTGCTGTAAGGCGTGCCGCTGAATGTATAAAATAGATTGATAAATGCTAAAAAGTTCGGCGGTAAAAATTGAACATTGTGCAGGTAAACGAAACTTAAAACTACAGTGACCAGAAACAAAGGCACATCCAACTCCAGCTTCAGTCTTAGATCCATCGGTAAAGATAAAATGGAAGTCCCCGAATTGAGCCAGTACTTCTAAAAAAGCCGATCTAAAGACTGAAGCAGGGGTCTCAGTCTTCGACATTGACGTTAGCCCAAGGTGACAGTGGGCCTCAGCGCGGGACCATGGAGGAAAACGCGTTTCCCCCCGTGGAAGGGCCGGCGCTGGCGTAACGTCCAAATGCCGAAGTAGCAGTCGAAATCGAACCCCTGGAGGGAGCAATGCAGAGGAGCGAACTAAATATTGCCGGTCAAGCGAATCCTCGTAAAATACATCGAAGGAAGGGTGGTTAGGCAAGCTTGAGAGTCGACAAGCATAGCTGCACAAGAGCATCTCACGCCTGAAGGACAGCGGAGGCTCTGCAGCTTCAGCGTACAGGCTAAAAACAGGGCTGGTTGGAAAGGCCCCTGTAGCGACTCTTATGCCACGATGGTGAATGGCATTCAATCGACGTAACACAGATGGACGTGCCGACGAATAAACAATACACCCGTAATCAAGCTTGGATCGGACCAAAGAGCGATAAAGGCGAAGAAGGACGGTCCGATCAGCTCCCCAGGATGTGCCACTTAAAACACGTAAAAGATTAAGAGAACGGTCACACTTTGCTTTTAAAAAGGAAACGTGCGAGGTCCAACACAACTTCCTGTCAAAAATCAACCCCAAAAATTTCGCCTCGTCTGCAAACGGAAGTATCCCGGGCCCAAGATGGAGAGTGGGCGGAGGGAAATACTTCCGGCGCCAAAAGTTGATGCAGACGGATTTCTCGGCGGAGAAATTAAAGCCGTTGGCGTTACTCCAGGCGTAGAGACGGTCGATACAGCTCTGGAGACGGCGTTCGAGTAGACAGGTCCGCCGTGAACTGCAATAAATAGCGAAATCGTCAACAAAAAGGGACGATGAAATGCCAGGTGGAATACAATCAACAATGGGGTTGATAGCAATCGCAAAAAGTGTGACACTGAGTACAGAGCCCTGCGGTACTCCGTTCTCTTGAATAAAACGACGAGATAAAACCGAGCCCACACGTACACGAAAGACGCGGTCCGTCATAAACTCCCGAAGAAATATGGGAAGACGACCGCGGATATTCCAATCGTGAAGTGTACGTAAAATGCCGCCCCTCCAACAAGTGTCATAAGCTTTCTCCAGGTCAAAAAATACTGCCACGGTTTGACACTTTCTCAGAAATCCATTCATAATATGCGTCGACAAGGACACCAGATGGTCGACGGTAGAGCGATAGCGACGAAACCCGCACTGAGCGTTCGCTAGAAGTTTCTGAGACTCAAGCCACCATGTCAACCGCCCGTTGATCATGCGCTCCATCACCTTGCAAATGCAACTGGTGAGGGAGAGAGGGCGGTAGCTGGAAGGTAGTTGGCGATCCTTCCCAGGCTTAAGTATAGGGACAATGGTGGCTTCGCGCCAAACGGAAGGAAAAATGCCGTCTTGCCAAATACGGTTATAGACCTGTAAGAGAAATAGTTTACTGTCGGCTGAAAGGTTCTTTAACATCAGGACATGAATGCCGTCCGGCCCGGGAGCTGAGTGCCGAGAGCAATGAAGAGCGTGCTCCAGCTCCCTCATTGTGAATAGTTCGTTATAGCATTCATCATTAACAGACCGAAAAGTATATGATGCGGTATCCTGCCGGTCTTTAATAGAGCGAAAGCCGGCGGAATAATGGTCTGAACTGGAAACCGCCTCAAAGGCAGAACCCAGAGTGTTAGCGATGGCAGCCGGATCCACTATGGTCGCATTAGAAACCTGAAGGCCAGAAACAGTACAATGTGACACTTTACCTGAGAAGCGACGAAGTTTATCCCAAACAACGGATGAAGGCGTAAAACGATTAAAAGACTCGACAAAACGAGCCCAAGATGCCTTCTTGCTATCCTGAATAATGCGACGAGCCCTGGCGCGCGATTGTTTAAAAGTCACCAAATTATCAACTGTAGGGTGTCGCCGAAACACCCTAAGTGCAGTCCTACGGGCACGAACGGCGTCCCGACAATCCTCGTTCCACCACGGAACAGGTGGCCGCCGAGGTTGGGAGGATGAACGGGGTATTGCGCGTTCGGCGGCAGAGAAAATAACAGACGTAAGGTGCTGCACTAGTTGGTGAATGTCGGAGAAGGGCTGGTCGTCAAAATGCACGAGGCTGGAATACAAGCTCCAGTCGGCTTTTGCGAATATCCAGGTAGGTACTTTGGAATGCTGTACGTGGTGCGACAGAAGAGAAACGATGCAGGGGTAATGGTCGCTGGAGTAGGTGTCAGCGACGACGTTCCACTGAAGACGACGTGCAAGCTGGAGTGAGCAAATTGCAAGGTCCAGGTGAGAAAATGTACCAGAAGAATCAGAAATAAAAGTAGGTGCACCTGTATTGAGGATGGAAAGATTGAACTGATAAAAAATGTCGGAAAGAAGAGTTCCCCTCGCACAAGCCCTTGGCGAACCCCATAGTGGGTGATGGGCATTAAAATCTCCCAACAGAAGAAATGGTGTTGGGAGAGCGGACAGGAGAGATCGAATGTCCGCGGGAGCGAGGGGAGACGATGGAGGTGTATACACAGAACAAACAGAAAATAAAAAACCGGGTAACTGCAGTCTAATGGCAACAGCTTGCAAGTCGGACGTAAGTGTGATAGGATGAAAATGAACGTCATTACGCACCAACAACATGACACCTCCATGAGCAGGAGCACCCTCCTCCGGTTCAAGATCGTAGCGAACCGGAGTGTACCCTCGGAGATCGAAAGGGTCGTGAGGGCGAAGCTTGGTCTCCTGCAAACACACGACCATAGGTGAATGGGAACGCAATAAAAGTTGCAGTTCCGCCCTATGCGATCGTACACCACGTACATTCCAGGTCAGGATAGCCATGAATAAAAGGGATAAACTGTCTACTTAGAAGGGCGGCTTAAAATTACCTTTTGTTTAACCTTTGGGCTCGGGCTTTTTGTATGGAGTTGGTCAGACTCCATAGCTTCCTCGGAGGGAGGGCCCACGCGCTCAGTGCCAGAAACCGATTCAAGCGCCGTGAATCGGTTCTGGGTGGCGATGGGTGAGGGGTGCCGCTGAGCGCGGCTTGTCCCAGGACCTTCATGGGAAAGCGACCTCCGAGGAGGAGAAGGTGAACTTTTGCTACCGCGCGCACGCGGAGGGTCTTTCAAGAAATCTTCCCTACGTAGTTTCTGCTTGGGCTTCTTTTCAGCGGCTTGCGACTTCATTGACTTTGGACCAGGTTTATAAGGCTTGGTAACAGTAGCTTTAATAGACGGCCGGACGGTAGTGGCGGTTAATCCAGTCAAGGTCCAGGTCTGAGTTTCGGCATCTACTCGTGGTACTGGCGAGGCAACAACAGAACTAAATGTGCCAGATCGCAGGAGTGAAGGTTGGCGCGCATGGTAACGCCTCCGGGCTTCAGCGAAGGAGAGTTTTTCCTTTACCCGGATCTCCTGGATCGCCTTCTCGTCCAAGTACCGCGGACAGTCGGCAAACGAAGCAGAATGAGACCCTTTGCAATTGACGCAGACGGGGGCTGTTGAACAGGTACCTTCGTGTGAGGGCTGGCTACATGTTGCACAGATGTTAACGGCACTCTTACATGAGACTTGCGTATGCCCAAAACGTTGGCATTTAAAACAACGCAGAGGTCTAGGAATATAAGGCCTCACAGAAATCCGTTCGTACCCTGCGGAAATGCTCGTGGGCAGATCGACGCCATCAAATGTAATAAACAGGGTACGAGTGGGTACCAATACGCCGTCGCGTTTGGCCTGCACTCGATGGACCGCTGTCACCTTCTGGTCTGCAAGATATTCTACCAGGTCCTCGTCCGATATACCATCGAGGCTATGGGTGGTAATAACGCCTCGACAGGAATTCAATGTGCGGTGCTTCTCGACACGGATAGGATAGCCGTGGAGAAGCGTAGCGCGCAACAAGGTCTTACTTTGCAGATCGGATTTCGTTTGGGCTAATAAGGAACCATTCCGTAGACGAGTGCAGGACTGAACCGCACCAGCAATTGCATCAATGCCCTTTTGAATAATGAAAGGGTTCACCTTCTCAAAGCTTTGTCCTTCTTCGGTTCGTGAAATGACCAAGTAACAACCAGTTGTCGGTGGTGTCACTTCTGTTACATAGACTTTTCGGCGCTTGTTAGTAGTAATGGAGGAAGGGTGCTCCATAGCGAAATAAATCCTCCACCATTGCAACCGTCTCCGACCTCGGGCTCTGACTTCTCGGGCGTTACTCCGGCTTGGGTGAGTGGCCTATCTATACCAGACTCACCCCAGGGTCACACCTCCCAGAACATAGACAGAGGGACCCAATCGCCGTCAGAAGTCAGCAGCTCATGCAATGGCCCCCCCGCGGGACTGCAGTTGAACAGCGGATACGAACACATACCCTACATGACGACCCCGGGTGGTGGGGATGACGCCATTACCCACTCACCCAGCTGCGCACGCGGTGCGCGGGTATCCGTCAGGCTGTGTCCACGGAGGATTTAAATAAAAAGATAAAAGAAACTAAAACTGTGTGGGCGTTTCGCACGCAAGGTAGGCCGGCGGGGAAGAAAAAGAGAGATATGCGAATGTCGTGGTGCGAAATGGCCGGAAAGTGACAAGAGAAGAAAGAAACGATGGTGAGGTGCGGTATGAATGGAATGTAACGAACGCACGAGAGCCTACCTTGGGTCCACCGGTCACTTGAAGAACCCACCGCGACCGGATGGGGGTGAGGGGATGAATGTGGCGATGATTGGCTCGGGAACCCCCGGGTGCGCCAAAAACCCGTACTCACATAAGGTGAGCCCCTGAGGGGGATTTGTGGAGGGTCAACCCACTTTACCGGCCAAGCGCTCTGCCCCCTGCATCCACACAGGACGGCTGCGCCGAAGCCTCCAACACCTACATCGCAGCCATCAGCATCTCCACAGACACCGACTACAGAATCATCACCATCGCCGACATCAACACCAGCACAGATCATCGAGGAAGTTCAGGGCCTACGCGACGCCGTTCAGGATCTCCACGCGGAGTTCCTGAACATGACGACGAAGCTGACAGCCCTGGAGGAACTCATCAGGGAACTTCAAGATACCTCAGCTGCTCAGCAAGTTTTTCTAGCTGGGCAGTTCGAGACCACCACTTCCAGATTCAACATCGAGAACTCCATCCAGAAGTCATCTACAGCATCCGACACCATTGCTCAGAACTTGGCACCATCGACATGACTATCAGATCTCTGGAAGCACAGCAACACGAACTTCGTGCCCACTTCCAGCAGCCAGCCAAACCGGAGGCCCCAAGCAACCACCGAAGGCCTCCGAGCAGCGCATCATACGCAGAGGAATTCAGAAGCCGAGCACATCTACAGAAAAAGTAAGTTCTGCACCAACCCATCTCTACAATCACCATTCAAATTCCTTCCTAAACCCTCGCCATTTTCACTAGTGTTGCAGTCAGGTTTCATGGCTGCAACCTAGTAGCTACCTTTACCCGCTCCAGCCCATAGGGCGGAAGCTTGCATCTCTCACATACTAACGCGGGTGCTATGCGGGACCGCACAAAGCCACGCCATTCCACTTTTTCCTTTTTCCATCCGGTGGAGTTTTTAGTGGGTATGCCGACTATTGGTGAGTCCCACACTCTCAGTCCCGACTCCCATCGGGGCTGGGGTTAGTGATTAAATCATTTTCTCCTCCACTCGAAAAAAACTCCAGTGTCGTCAGTTTACGAGAGAACAGAAAACAAGGATGATAAGTGAACAATTTTTTGCTATAAAACATTCAGTGTATGACAGTTTTGTTCTCCGTTGAAAGTGCTTGTGCTAAAAATCCTTGAAAACACGTTTGACCTAAAATGTAAACAGTGCTTGTACTAAACTATTGTCGAAACACGTTTGAAAAATGTTACAGATGACCTAGTAAATCAACTAAACGAACTGGGAGATGATGAGATGCGGTTTAAGGGCGCTAAGCTGCTAAGGTCATCAGCGCCCTTACAATGTATAAAATATAAAGTAAAAAATAAAAAAGACGCATAAAAGAACAGCATAATTAAAAAGGGACACAAACCCGCGATGTCCAAAAAGCTAAAAACAACAATCCCAAAAACTAACACACTAAACGTATAGGCAATAAAAGATTAAAACGTGTCAAGAACTGTAGAATGCGAGGGACATGAGCGCCATATGTCCACTGGGGAGTAGAGTCCCCATTAAAACAGACAGAATAAAATTACAAAGCTAAAGGACGCCCAACGCATCAAATGCGCAGATTAAAATCACTGTCACGAATAAAACGTAAAACATATTCTACAGCACGCGCGTCGTCTGCCAAAACGTTGGCTAGGCCAACAGGCAGACTCACACGAACACGCAATGCAGTTAAAACCTGACACTCCTCTAAAACGTGACGCACCGTTGAAGGGCGCATCACACTGCCCACAGAGTGGTGCGGGGTCACCACTGAGCAAATACCTATGACTAAAAATGCAATGTCCGATACGAAGGCGTGTTAAAATTACCTCTTCCCAATGAGAAGCACGGAAAGAGGTAGCCCAGACTAACGGCAGAGGTTTAACCTCCCGCAACTTGTTCCCCCGGAGGGCCGTCCACTCATCGCTCCAAAGCGAGAGGATGCGGCGACGTAAAACAATAAACAAATCTGACGAGGGAACAACAGAGGTAAAACTTCTGGGTGATAAAATCGCCGATTTGGCAGCGGCGTCGGCAGACTCGTTCCCTGAGATGCCAACATGACCTGGAATCCACATAAAGGAGACGCGGATGCAGACACCAAGCGAGTGGACCAGGTCATGTATACGCTGTACGAGTGGGTGTAATTGTACAGCGCGTTAATACTCTGAAGGGTACTCAGGGAGTCTGCGCAAAGAACACAGTGCTGTAAATCATGCCGCTGGATGTATAAAAGTGCCTGATAAATACTAAAAGGTTCGGCGGTAAAAATCGAACATTGCTCCGGTAAACGAAAGGTAAAACTATGCTGACCAAAAACAAACGTACACCCTACTCCAACACCAGTCTTAGACCCATAAGTGTATATAAAGTGGAAGTTCCCGACTTTCGCCCGGAGTTCTAAAAAAGCTGATCTAAGAACTGAAGAAGGGGTCTCAGTCTTCGGCATCGAGGTTAGCCCACGGTGATAGTGGGCCTCAGCGCGCAGCCATGGAGGAAAAAGCGTTTCCCCCTGGGAAGGGCCGCCGCTGGCACAACGTCCAAATGCCGAAGGAGTTGTCGAAATCGAACCCCTGGAGGTAGTAATGCAGAGGAGCTAACTAAATATAGTCGATCAAGCGAATCCTCGTAAAATAACTCGAAGGACGGGTGGTTAGGCAAGCTTGAGAGCCGATAAGCATAGCTGCACAAAAGCATCTCACGCCGGAAGGCCAGCGGAGGCTCTGCAGCTTCTGCGTAGACTGAGTACATGGCTAGTTGGAAAGGCCCCTGTAGCGACTCTTATACCAGTGATGAATGGTATTCAAGCGACGTAACACAGATGGACGTACCCATGAATAGACAATGCACCCGTAATGAAGCTTGGATCCGACCAAGGAGCGATAAAGACGCAGAAGAACGGTCCGATCAGCTCCCCAGGATGTGCCACTTAAAACACGTAAAACATTAAGAGAACGGTCACACTTTGCTTTTAAAAAGGAAACGTGAGAAGTCCAGCTCAGCTTTCGATCAAAGATCAACCCCAAAAATTTCACCTCGTCTGCAAATGGAATGACCTCAGACCCAAGGTGGTGAGAGGGCGGAGTTGATGATGATATGCGGTTTAAGGGCGCTAAACTGCTAAGGTCATCAGCGCCCTTACAATGTATAAAATATAAGGTCAAAATATAAAAGACAGGTAAAAGAACCGCATAATTAAAAAACGGGACAAACCCGCGATGTCCAAAAAGCTAAAAATAACAATAATATAGCAATAACAATAATAACAATAACAACAATAAGAACAATAACAGTACAAATATCTGAAAAACCAACACTAAAAGCATAGGCAATAAAAGATTAAAACGTGTC
Source organism: Deroplatys truncata (assembly GCA_030765065.1). Classification (NCBI taxonomy): domain Eukaryota; kingdom Metazoa; phylum Arthropoda; class Insecta; order Mantodea; family Mantidae; genus Deroplatys; species Deroplatys truncata. Next base: position 134,820,069 of record CM060990.1, on the reverse strand, counting down.
AAGAACTGTAGAATTCGAGGGACATGAGCGCCATATGTCCACTGGGGATTAGAGTCCCCATAAAAATAGACAGAATAAAATTACTAAGCTAAAAGACGCTCAACGCATTAAATGCGCAGATTAAAATCACTGTCATGAATAAAACGTAAAACACATTCTACAGCACGCGTGTCGTCTGCCTAAACGTTGGCTAGGCCAACAGGCACACCCAAACGAGCACGCAATGCAGCTAAAACCTGACACTGTTAAAATGTGGCGCACCGTTAAGGGCACGTCACACTGCCCACAGAGTGGTGCGGGGTCACCACTGAGCAAATACCTATGACTAAAAACACAATGTCCAATCCGTAAACGAGCTAAAATTACCTCTTCCCGACGACACGAACGAGAAGAGGTACCCCAGATCAACGGGAAAGGCTTAACCACCCGCAACTTGTTCCCCCGGAGGGCCGTCCACTCATCGCGCCAGCGCGAGAGGATGCGGCGACGTAAAAGAACACACGAATCTGACGAGGGAACAACAGAAGTAAAAAATCTGGGTAATAAAATCGCCGATTTCGCAGCGGCGTCGGCAGACTCATTACCTGAGATGCCCACATGACCTGGAATCCACATGAAGGACACGCTGATGCCAGAGACACCAAGCGAGTGGAGTAGGTCATGGATGCGCTGTACGAGTGGGTGGTAATGGTATAGCGCATGAATAGTCTGAAGGGCACTCAGAGAGTCCGTACAAATAAAACAGTGCCGTAAGTCGTGCCGCTGAATGTATAAAACAGATTGATAAATGCTAAAAAGTTCGGCGGTAAAAATTGAACATTGTCCAGGTAAACGAAACTTAAAACTACAGTGACCAGAAACAAAGGCACATTCAACTCCAGCTTCAGTCTTAGATCCATCGGTAAAGATAAAATGGAAGTCCCCGAATTGAGCCCGTACTTCTAAAAAAGCCGAACTAAAGACTGAAGCAGGGGTCTCAGTCTTCGACATCGACGTTAGCCCAAGGTGACAGTGGGCCTCAGCGTGGGACCATGGAGGAAAACGCGTTTCCCCCCGTGGAAGGGCCGGCGCTGGCGGAACGTCTAAATGCCGAAGGAGCTGTCGAAAGCGAACCCCTGGTGGGAGCAAAGCAGAGGAGCTAATGAAATAGTGACGATCAAGTGACTCCTCGAAAAATAACTCGAAGGGCGGGTGGTCAGGCAAGCTTGAGAGTCGACAGGCATAGCTGCACAAAAGCATCTCACGCCTGAAGGACAGCGGAGGCTCTGCAGCTTCAGCATACAGGCTAAGAACAGGGCTGGTTGGAAAGGCCCCTGTAGCAACTCTTATGCCACGATGGTGAATGGCATTCAATCGACGTAACACAGATGGACGTGCCGACGAATAAACAATACACCCGTAATCAAGCTTGGATCGGACGAAAGAGCGATAAAGACGAAGAAGGACGGTCCGATCAGCTCTCCAGGATGTGCCACTTAAAACACGTAAAAGATTAAGAGAACGGTCACACTTTGCTTTTAAAAAGGAAACGTGCGAGGTCCAACACAACTTCCTATCAAAAATCAACCCCAAAAATTTCGCCTCGTCTGCAAACGGAAGTATCCCTGGCCCAAGATGGTGAGAGGGCGGAGGGAAATACTTCCGGCGCCAGAAGTTGATACAGACGGATTTCTCAGCGGAGAAATTAAAGCCGTTGGCGTTACTCCAGGCGTAGAGACGGTCGATACAGCTCTGGAGACGGCGTTCGAGTAGACAGGTCCGCCGTGAACTGCAATAAATAGCAAAATCGTCAACAAAAAGGGACGATGACATTCCAGGTGGAATACAATCAACAATGGGGTTGATAGCAATCGCAAAAAGTGTGACACTGAGTACAGAGCCCTGCGGTACTCCGTTCTCTTGAATAAAAGGACTAGATAAAACCGAGCCCACACGTACACGAAAGACGCGGTCCGTCATAAACTCCCGAAGAAATATGGGAAGACGACCACGGATATTCCATGCGTGAAGTGTACGTAAAATGCCGCCCCTCCAACAAGTGTCATAAGCTTTCTCCAGGTCAAAAACACAGCCACGGTTCGACACTTTCTCAGAAATCCATTCATAATATGCGTCGACAAGGACACCAGATGGTCGACGGTAGAGCAATAGCGACGAAACCCGCACTGAGCGTTCGCTAGAAATTTCTGCGACTCAAGCCACCATGTCAACCGCCCGTTGATCATGCGCTCCATCACCTTGCAAATGCAACTGGTGAGGGAGATAGGGCGGTAGCTGGAAGGTATTTGGCGATCCTTCCCAGGCTTAAGTATAGGGACAATGGTGGCTTCGCGCCAAACGGAAGGAAAAACGCCGTCTTGCCAAATACGGTTATAGACCTGTAAGAGAAAGAGTTTACTGTCGGCTGAAAGGTTCTTTAACATCAAGACATGAATGCCGTCCGGCCCAGGAGCGGAGTGCCGAGAGCAATGAAGAGCGTGCTCCAGCTCCCTCATTGTAAAAAGTTCGTTATAACATTCAGTGTTAGCAGACCGAAAAGTATATGGTGCGGAATCCAGCAGGTCCTTAATACAGCGAAAACCGGCGGAATAATGGTCTGAACTGGAAACCGCCTCAAAGGCATATCCTAGGGTGTTAGCGATGGCAGCCGGATCTACTATGATGGCATTGGAAACCTGAAGGCCAGAAACAGTACAATGTGACACTTTACCTGAGAAGCGACGAAGTTTATCCCAAACAGATGAAGGCATAAAGCGATTAAAAGACTCGACAAAACGTGTCCACGACGCCTTCTTGCTATCCTGAATAATGCGACGCGCCCTGGCGCGCGATTGTTTAAAAGTCACCAAATTATCAAGTGTAGGGTGTCGCCGAAACACCCTAAGTGCAGTCCTACGGGCACGAACGGCGTCCCGACAATCCTCGTTCCACCACGGAACAGGTGGCCGCCGAGGTTGAGAGGATGAACGGGGAATTGCGCGTTCGGCGGCAGAGAAAATCGTAGACGTAAGGTGCTGCACTAGTTGGTTAATGTCGGCGATGGACTTATCGGAAAAATGCACGAGGCCGGAATACAAGCTCCAGTCGGCCTTTGTGAATATCCAGGTAGGTACTCTGGAATGCTGTACGTGGTGCGACAAAAGAGAAACGATGCAGGGGTAATGGTCGCTGGAGTAGGTGTCAGCGACGACGTTCCACTGAAGACGATGAGCAAGCTGGAGTGAGCAAATGGCAAGGTCCAGGTGAGAGAATGTACCAGAAGAATAAGAAATAAAAGTAGGTGCACCTGTGTTGAGGACGGAAAGATTCAACTGATAAAAAATGTCGGAAGGAAGAGTTCCCCTCGCACAAGCCCTTGGCGAACCCCACAGTGGGTGATGGGCATTAAAATCTCCCAAAAGAAGAAATGGTGTTGGGAGAGCGGACAGGAGAGCTCGAATGTCCGCGGGAGCGAGGGGAGACGACGGAGGTGAATATACAGAGCAAACAGTGAAGAAAAAACCGGGTAACTGCAATCTAATGGCAACAGCTTGCAAGTCGGACGTAAAAGCGAGAGTTTGAAAATGAACGTCGTTACCCACTAACAACGACACCTCCATGAGCAGGAGTGCCCTCCTCCGGTTCAAGGTCGTAGCGAACCGGAATATATCCTCGGAGATCAAAAGGATCGTGAGGGCGAAGCTTAGTCTCCTGCAAACATACGACCATAGGCGAATGGGAACGCAATAAAAGTTGCAGTTCCGCCCTATGCGATCGTACACCACGTATATTCCAGGTGAGGATAGCCATGAATAAAAGGGATAAACTGTCTACTTAGAAGGGCGGCTTAAAATAATCTTTTGCTTAACCTTTGGGCTTGGGCTTTTTGTATGGAGTTGGTCAGACTCCATAGCTTCCTCGGAGGGAGGGCCCACGCGCTCAGTGCCAGAAACCGATTCAAGCGCCGTGAATCGGTTCTGGGTGGCGATGGGTAAGATGTGCCGCTGAGCGCGGCTTGTCCCAGGACCTCCCTGGGACAGCGACCTCCGAGGAGAAGGTGAACTATTGTTACCGCGTGCACGCGGAGGGTTTTTCAAAAAATCTTCCCTACGAAGTTTCTGCTTGGGTTTCTTTTCAGCGGCTTGCGACTTCATTGACTTTGGACCAGGTTTATAGGGCTTGGTAACAGTAGCTTTAATGGACGGCCGGACGGTAGTGGCGGTTAATCCAGTCATGGTCCAGGTCTGAGTTTCGGCATCTACTCGAGGTACTGGCGAGGCAACAACAGAACTAAATGTGCTAGATCGCAGGAGTGAAGGTTGGCGCGCATGGTAACGCCTCCGGGCTTCAGCGAAGGAGTTTTTCCTTTACCCGGATCTCCTGGATCGCCTTCTCGTCCAAGTACCGCGGACAGTCGGCAAACGAAGCAGAATGAGACCCTTTACAATTAACGCAGACGGGGGCTGTTCAACAGGTACCTTCGTGTGAGGGCTGGCTACATGTTGCACAGATGTTAACGGCACTCTTACATGAGACTTGCGTATGCCCAAAACATTGGCATTTAAAACAACGCATAGGTCTAGGAATATAAGGCCTCACAGAAATCCGTTCGTACCCTGCGGAAATGCTCGTGGGCAGATCGACGCCATCAAATGTTAGAAACAGGGTATGAGTGGGTACCAATACGCCGTCGCGTTTGGCCTGCACTCGATGAACCGCTGTCACCTTCTGGTCTGCAAGATATTCGACCAGGTCTTCGTCCGATATGCCATCGAGGCTAAGCGTGGTGACAACGCCCCTTCAAGAATTCAAGGTGCGGTGCTTCTCAACACCGATTGGATAACCGTGGAGAAGCGTGGCGCTCAACAAGGACTTACTTTGTGCCTCGGATTTGCTTTGAACTAACAACGAACCATTACGAAGCCGAGTGCAGGAAAGAACCGGACAAGCAATTGAGTCAATGCCCTTCTGGATGATAAAAGGGTTCACCTTCTCGAATGATTGTCCCTCCTCTGTACGGGTAATCACTAAGTAACAACCAGCTGTTGGCGGTGCTACTTCTGTTACTAAAGTTTTTCGGCGCTTGTTGTTTATAAGGGAGAAAGGGTGCTCCATAGCGAAAAAAATCCTCCACCACTGCAACCGTCTCCGACCTCGGGCTCTGACTTCCCGGGCGATATCCGGCTTGGGTGAGTGGCCTATCTATACCTAGCTCACCCCAGGGTCACACCTCCCAGAACATAGACAGAGGGACCCAATCGCCGTCGGAAGTCAGCAGCTCATGCAATGGCCCCCCCCCCGCGGGATTGCAGTTGAACAGCGGATACGAACACAAACCCTACATTACGACCCTGTGTGGTGGGGATGACGCCATTACCCACTCACCCAGCTGCGCACCCAGTGCGCGGGTATCCGTCAGGCTGTGTCCACGGAGGATTAACATAAAAGGTTAAAAGAAACTAAAAGTGTGTGGGCGTTTCGCACTCAAGGTAGGCCGGCGAAGAAGTAAAAGAGACGTGTAAATGAATGGGCGTGGGGCGAAATGTGCATAAATAAAAGAGAAGACAGAACCGATGGCGAGGGGCGAGATGTAATGATATGCACAGAACGCACGAGTGCCTACCTTGAGTCCCCCGGGCACGAGAACGAACCCACCTCGACCGGACGGGGATGAAATGATGAAGATGGCGGTGATTGGCTCGGGAACCCCCGGGTGCGCCAAAAACCCGTACTCACATAAGGTGAGCCCCTGAGGGGGAGAGGGCGGAGGGAAAGCCTTCCGGCGCCAGAAGTTGATGCAGACGGATTTCTCGGCGGAGAAATTAAAGCCGTTGGCGTTACTCCAGGCGTAGAGACGGTCGATACAGCTCTGGAGACGGCGTTCGAGTACCGGTCCGCCGTGAACTACAATAAATGGCAAATCCGTCAACAAAAAGGGACGATGAAATGCCAGGTGGAATACAATCAAAAATGGGGTTGATAGCAATTGCAAAAAGTGTGACACTGAGTACAGAGCCCTGCGGTACTCCGTTCTTTTGAATAAAACTAGATAAAACCGAGCCCACACGTACACGAAAGACGCGGTGCGTCATAAACTCCCGAAGAAATATGGGAAGACGACCGCGGATATTCCATGCGTGAAGTGTACGTAAAATGCCGCCCCTCCAACAAGTGTCATAAGCTTTCTCCAGGTCAAAAAACACAGCCACGGTTGGACACTTTCTCAGAAATCCATTCATAATATGCGTCGACAGGGACACCAGGTGGTCGACGGTAGAGCGATATCGACGAAATCCGCACTGAGCGTTCGCTAGAAGTTTCCGAGACTCAAGCCACCATGTCAACCGCCCGTTGATCATGCGCTCCATCACCTTGCAAATGCAACTGGTGAGGGAGATAGGGCGGTAGCTGGAAGGTAGTTGGCGATCCTTCCCAGGCATAAGTATACGGACAATGTTGGCTTCGCGCCAAACGGAAGGAAAAATACCGTCTTGCCAAATACGGTTATAGACCTGTAAGAGAGAGTTTACTGTCGGCTGAAAGGTTCTGTAACACCAGGACATGAATGCCGTCCGGCCCAGGAGCGGAGTGCCGAGAGCAATGAAGAGCGTGCTCCAGCTCCCTCATTGTGAATAGTTCGTTATAGCATTCATTATTAGCAGACCGAAAATTATACGATGCGAATCCAGCCGGTCTTTAATAGAGCGAAAGCCGGCGGAATAATGGTCTGAACTGGAAAGCGCTTTAAAGGCAGTACCCAGAGCGTTAACAATGGCAGCCGGATCCACTAAGGTGGCATTGGAAACCTGAAGGCCAGACACAGTACAATGCGACAATTTACCGGAGAAGCGACGGAGTTTATCCCAAACATCAGAGGAAGGAGTGAAGCGATTAAAAGACTCGGCAAAACGAGTCCAAGATGCCTTCTTGCTATCCTGAATAATGCGACGAGCCCTGGCGCGCGATTGTTTAAAAGTCACCAAATTATGAAGTGTAGGGTGACGCCGAAACACCCTAAGTGCAGTTCTACGGGCACGAACGGCAACCCGACACTACTCGTTCCACCAAGGAACAGGAATCCGTCGAGGGTGAGGGGCTAACGGGGAATTGCGCGTTCGGCGGCAGAGAAAATCGTAGACGTAAGGTACTGCACTATTTGGTTAATGTCGGTGAAGGGCTGGTCGTCAAAATGCACCAGGCTGGAATACAAGCTCCAGTTGGATTTTGTGAATATCCAGGTAGATACTCTGGAATGCTGTACGTGGTGTGACAGAAGAGAAACGATGCAGGGGTAATGGTCGCTGGAGTAGGTGTCAGCGACGACGTTCCACTGCAGACGACTAGCAAGCTGGAGTGAGGAAACGGCAAGGTCCGAGTGAGAAAATGTACCGGAAGAATCAGAAAGAAACGTAGGCTCACCTGTATTGAGAATAGAGAGATTGAACGGATCAAAAATTCCAGAAAGAAGAGTTCCCCTCGCACAAGCCCTTGGCGAACCCCACAGGGGGTGATGGGCGTTAAAATCTCCCAACAGAAGAAATGGTGTTGGGAGAGCGGTCAGGAGAGCTTGAATGTCCGCGGGAGCGAGGGGAGACGATGGAGGTGAATACATAGAGCAAACAGAAAAGAAAAAACCGGGTAACTGCATTCTAATGGCAACAGCTTGCAAGTCGGACGTAAGAGCGAGAGTTTGAAAATGAACGTCGGTACGCACTAACAACATGACACCTCCATGAGCAGGAGCACTCTCCTCCGGTTCAAGATCGTAGCGAACCGGAGTGTACCCTCGGAGATCGGAAGGGTCGTGATGGCGAAGCTTGGTCTCCTGCAAACACACAACCATAGGCGAATGGGAACGCCATAAAAGTTGCAGTTCCGCCCTATGCGATCGAACACCACGTAAATTCCAGCTCAGGATAGCCATGAATAAAAGGGATAAACTGTCTACTTAGAAGGGCGGCTTAAAATAATCTTTTGCTTAATCTTTGGGCTCGGGCTTTTGGTATGGAGTTGGCCAGACTCCATAGCTTCCACGAAGGGAGGGCCCACGCGCTCAGTGCCAGAAACCGATTGAAGCGCAGTGAATCAGTTCTGGGTGGCAATGGGTGAAGGTGGCCGTGAGCGCGGCTTGTCCCAGGAGCATCCTGGGACTGCGGCCTTCGAGGAGGAGAAGGTGAACTTTTTTTACCGCGCGCACTCGGAGGGTCTTTCAAAAAATCTTCGTTGCGTAGCTTGTGTCGATTTCTTGTCAGCGCCTTGCGACTTCATAACCTTAGGACCTGCTTTAGATGGCTTGCTAACTGTGGCTGAAATGGACGGCCGGATGGTAGTGGCGGTCAATGTGGTCATGACCCAGGTCCGTGTTTCGGCATCCTTCCGGGCTACTGGCGAGGCAACAACTGAACTAAGTGTACCAGATCGCAGGAGCGAAGGTTGGCGCGCAGGGTAACGCCTCCGGGCTTCAGCGAAGGAGAGTTTCTCCTTTACCCGGATCTCCTGGATCGCCTTCTCATCCAAGTACCGCGGACAGTGACGCAGAATGAGACCCTTTACAATTAACGCAGACGGGTCTGGATGAACAGGTACCTTCATGTGACGGCTGGCTACATGAGGCACAGATGGATACGGCACTCTTACAAGAGACTTGCGTATGCCCAAAACGTTGGCATTTAAAACAACGCAGAAGTCTAGGAATATAGGGCCTCACCGCAATACGTTCGTACCCTGCCGAAATTCTAGTGGGCAGATCGACGCCATCGAACGTGAGAAACAGGGTACGAGTCGGTACCAACACTCCGTCGCGTTTAGCTTACATTCGATGAACCGCTGTAACCTTTTTGGTTGGAAAGATATTCGACCAGTTCATCGTCAGATATTCCGTCGAGGCTGTGAGTGGTGACGACGCCTCGACAGAAATTCAAGGTGCGGTGCTTCTCAACACGTATAGGATAACCGTGGAGAAGCGTGGCGCGTAACAAGGACTTGCTTTGTTGTTCGGACTTGCTCTGAACCAACAAAGAACCATTCCGAAGACTAGTGCAGGCTTGAACAGAACCAGCAATAGTATCAATCCCCCTTTGAATAACAAAAGGATTCACCTTCTCAAAAGAATGGCCTTCCTCTGTTCGGCTAATTACTAAGTAACAACCAGATGTTGGTGGTGCTACTTCTGTTGCAAAGACTTTTCGGCGCTTGTTATTAATGGAGAAAGGGTGCTCCATAGCGAAAGAAATCCTCTAGCATTGCAACCGTCTCCGACCTCGGCTCTGACTTCCCGAGCGTTACCCCGGCTTGGGTGAGAGGCCTATCTATACCAACCTCACCCCAGGGTCACACCTCCCAGAACATAGACAGAGGGACCCAATCGCCGTCAGAAGTCAGCAGCTAATGCAATGCCCCCCCCCCGGCGGGACTGCAGTTGAACAGCGGATACGAACACAAACCCTACATGACGACCCCGGGTGGTGGGGATGACGCCATTACCCACTCACCCAGCTGCGCACCTGGTGCGCGGGTATCCGTCAGGCTGTGTCCACGGAGGATTAAAATAAAAGATTAAAAGAAACTAAAAGTGTGTGGGCGTTTCGCACTCAAGATAGGCCGGCGAAGAAGTAAAAGAGATGTGTAAATGAATGGGCGTGGGGCGAAATGTGCATAAATAGAAAAGAAAGAAACGATGGCGAGGGGCGACACGGAATGAAATGCACAGAAGGCACGAGAACCTACCTTGAGTCCCCAGGTCACGAGAACGAACCCACCTCGACCGGACGGGGATGAAGTGATGAAGATGGCGATGAGTGGCTCGGGAACTCCCGGTTACGCCAACAGCCGTACTCACATAAGGTGAGCCCTTGGGGGGGGACTGGGAGATGGTAGGACTATTCTAACTACGAAAAAACTTGCAGATTTGGAGATGAACCTCCCAATCAAAATAAATGGACTTAAGACAGTATGTACAAGATACGGAGAGCGCATAGTTCTAAATCTGGAAAATTATCAAATCTTTCTGCTGGAACGATTTAAAAACATGTCAGCAGAACAGAAAGCTGCAATCAATTCTGGAGGATACCAGCTTGTGTATATGGGTCAGGAAAGCCTGTCGAGTGGATACAAGCGTCATAAGATATCTTTTTTACAACTAAAGGTACCTAAAAAAATTACTGTATAAACTTGCAAATCGGTTATAATAACGTTTAACAGAAAAAAAAAGAAAATCATAGATGTATTTAATCTTTTTTTTTAAACAGAAAAGAATTCTTTGCATGTGTTAAAGGTAAAAGCTCAGCTTTGAACGATAATTTGCCTCACTTTTAAAAATGAATGTGTGGCATATATACATCAAATAATAATGTGTTAGAGAAATATTACAAAATGATTTTCCTTTCTCAGATTAAGAAACAACCGATACTGTACAAAAAACTTGCCGATACAATATAGAATTGTAACATTTCAGATAGCAGCGAATACATCTCCAACATAAGGGCAGAATCTGGAAGGAAGCAAGGTATGTAATTCAGTTTTTTTTATATATGCTGGAAAAAAATTATAGACTTACAAAAATAATCTCAGTTTTAAGTAAAATCAAGTAGTCTTTCATTTTATCAGTTTGCTGAAATAGTCATGTTTACACATTTATAATTACAAAAAAAAGCATATTCCATCTACGTTAAAAGTATAAACTCAGTTTAAAAAAAATGTGTTTTATTTTTGTAAGAAACAAAAAAGCAATGTCAGCCTAGAACATTATTATGAATGTGTGAATAACAAAAATGTGTTCCTTTTTTTTTTACAGATGTTTGTTTGAATTGCAACTGAAAAAAATAAGTTTATTTACAGCTTGTATCATTTTTTCAGACAGTGCAGTAAAACAAGATATCCACAGAAAGATAAACACTACAGAAAACCGCGAGGAAAAAAAGGTAAGATTTAAAGTATTCATTAAAAATCGTTATTTTCAGATAGATTTCAGCTTAAAATAAAAGAGACATATGAGACATATTTGTGTATAAGAGATAATCACAGTGAAAAATCGATTTCAGCTTTGCGAAATGTAGGAATAAATTATTGCAGCTTAATCAAAGAAGTATGCAGTAGTATTTAAGTTCATTTTAGCGTTGGAAAAACTAAAGAAAAAATCCTATTATATTTATGCATGTGTTAAAAAGTTTACATTACTTTTTTTTTATTAAACTTCATAGAAAAATAGCTATAACTGATATGTGAATAGATTTTTTCAGTTTAAACAAAACATTTACGCATGTAAAACATTTGTTTTCTCGCAATTTGTGCTAGAATGTTTTTTTTCAGCATTTAAAAAAAATCAGATGTGAGCTTAAGATGTCAAACATTTCCTTCGAAAATAATTTCAAATATGTGAATCATTTTTTTCTAGCTTAATCAAACATTTGTGCATGTTTAAAAAATTCAATTATTGTTATGTTTGTTTTCACGCACTGGACAAAAATACAATTTGTGCTAGAATGTTTATTCTTTCAGCTTTAAAAAAACCAGATGTCAGCTTAATATATCAAACATATCAAATATATGAATAGATTTTTTTCCAGCTTAATAAAACATTTGTGTATGTTTAAAAAAATTTAAGTATTATTTTTTCGAGGAAAGAAGACGTTTACTGTTATAATAAACGTTCACGACTGTATGCATGTGGTGTGACACGAACACTAATACGATATTTGTATTATCATTTTCAGATGAATGTGTGTACGCGATCTCGAACAATAATAGCCGAGTTGATTCGGCTGTCAAGAGGACGGGTTCCGATCCCGAAGACGCTGGCACATCCGCGGCGAAGAATGCGAGAATCGATTTGGTGAGTGAACAGAAGAATACAAAGGATCTTGCATATGTCGAAATAGAATCTGCATTTAAAAATAGGATCTATACAAGTCAGATGGAAAACACTCTGGATATCATTGATCCGGAATCATTTCTAGATGAATGTGAACCCCTGGTCAGCAATGAAATTAGGAGTCTTCATGCATCAGGAATAAAGTTGTGTGCTACGTTAGTAAGCCGATACATTATTCAGATCCCTGAAAACGAAAAAATCGAGACGTTTAATTTCAACAGTAAGATGCATTCTATATTACAGGGTACAAATATTAGCGAATGGTATGAGCATAAACGTAAACATACCATATTATTGAATATTGAATCGAAAAGTAATTAGAAAACTCTATTTGAAATATGTTCATTAATTCTAAATGCTCGCCACTCCTTTAAATGCAGGTTGTCACATAAAAGTGTCTGAGTTAATAAAACATAAGAAAGCAGTGATCAATATTAAAAATACTGATAATAAATGTTTCGGATATAGTCTACTTGCATCCAAATACCTAGTAAAGCGTAATGCTAATAGAGTTAAATCTTGTTACAAGTACACGTTTAAAGAATTTGATTTCACGGGAATAAAATTTGCAGTATCCTTAGAGTACATCCATAAATTTGAAAAGCAAAATGAAATATATCGATCACTGTATATGGTATAAATCAATGTTCAATCACTCCGCTATATGGTCGTCGCAGTCTAAGGATCCCCAAGCGGCGACCTTTGTGCAGTAGCCAAACACTTGTTCCCTACCCTCCCTAACCACAACCATCATAAACATCTTAGTGACATCCATGTGCACATGCGCGTTGTTGCCACAGTTAAAAATAGTATTTAAAAGCAAAACTTTGTAGCTGATTTCCATATGTACAGAATACAATCATGCAGTTTCTCTGCTTGCTTTATACACAAATGCAGTAAACAACTATGCATCGCATAATGATTACATTTATGTTACAAACGCTTTAAAATATAACTGAGGATGCCCTGAACTAATATACTACGCTACAAGAATGGAAATGCATGTTAATATATCCGAGAGAAACTTAGAAACATGTTCCGAATAAACTATACATTGTTGGACTATCATTAAATAATTAAAATACATAAATATGAATTTATTTTGAAAAGAACTCTTACTCCCAAAACAAAGCCTCATCTTTGATTATGCTATTTAACCTAAAAGTTAATTTTTATAAATAAGGGTTGCATGTTTGCAGTTTTGCTTACTGTAATTATGTGCGCGGAACTATGGTGGAAGTATTTTTTATTTTGTTTGTCCTGCAACGAAAGAATGTTAGAAAAACCAAGTTCCAGAAGATGTAAACAAAAACAGTAAATATGTAAAACTAAAAAAGAAGAAGCAGGTGAAAAACGTAAAGCGAATGCAGGTCTTTGTATCACTCTTGGAAGATAGATGCTTTTTACGTAGCTTTGAAAACATGATAAATTTGCTTCACAACAATGTTTTTATTAATATAAAGCTAATATAAGAAGAGGTTGTGTATTGTTTAAGATCTAAGATTTATAAGCATGACAGCTTCTGTTCACTTAAATGAATAGCTTTATTATAAAATACAGGATAAGTAAAAACACGGAAGGCAAAAGAAAGAAAATAAAAAAGAAATGTTATGTGTTATATTCACATGATTATCTCTATTCACTCTTCTACAAATTACTTTTACAAAAGCTTATTCTTCTATCTACTTCTTCTTAAACGAGATAAAATTTCATTGCACATTTCGTTGCAAATATAAGGATTCATAGGCCAAAGCGATAGTTAGATTTTTAAAAGGATGATGACTTTGAAATTCCATGCTCTTAGCATGACCACGAGGAAAATACAAATACGGACTTCCAACTTGTATTTCAAAATTCAAACCAATAACAAAGATTTTCCCGGAAATGATTAACATAATTTGACCTAAAATGTGTCCTTTACTGAGATTGCATTTTACGCACAGTAAGATTTTGCCTATCTCTTACGGTGTACCAGTTATACAAAAAGTTGAGAACAGGAAGAATTTACAAGTTATTCCCAAAACATAAAATTCAAGATACAAATTTTATTTTTATGCAAATATCTTAAACATGCGGTATTTTACTAAAAATCGTTATAGCTGTTTTTGAAAATTCAAAACAACAGCAAACATTTTCCACGTAAGGGTTCTTTTCTACATGTTCGTGAACATTACACACAAAAATCTGGCTTTGCTTATTCAAAGTTTTTGTAGCCCCTTTCTTCGTGGTCTTGGCACTACTGGTACTCGGCAGTCATTTGTTGGTGCGGCCGGAGGGTCAGCAACTTGGTTCGTTTCCCAAGGTCTCCATATCTTAATTAAACTATTAAACGCTAATAACTATTAAACACTGCTAAACCTACAAAACTGCACTAAGTAAAGCACTATATAACTTCTCTAAAGAAGTAAGATATAAGCTTAACTGTCACAGCTGCTAAAACGTACTGAAACCGAAGAAACAACAGAAATGACAGTGCAACAACGCTTTGCTTTGGTGGAGCTAAAGAAAGGACCACGCATTGTAGTTGATGGATGGGAAGAGCCTACTAATCGTTTACTAATGGGTTTATGGTCAGGCTTCAAAGCTTTCCGTTCGCTTTGTAGCCGACTGGGGAAACGTTGCATGCGACCAGTTTACCAAACCTCCAAAATTAAAGAGCATCACGTGAACCTTTTAAGAATCACTAAGGAAAGTAGATCACACTATTGTTTAATAAACAATCTTTCTCGACTATTGGCGATGCAGCTAATTAAACACAAGTGTAAAACGAGTATATGTGAAGGCTGCTTGAAACATTTTTCAAATGAAAATATCCTAGGCAAACATAAATTGAGATGCACGAAATCGCAAGTTGTTAGCATGCCTGAACTAGGGAAAGATGACACGGTTGTATTCAATTTATTTTGCAAATGTTCTCCCGTTCCATTCGTAGTATATGCAGACATTGAAGCAATAATTAAAAAAGTGCATTCCTGCCAGCCCTCTGTAGAGAACAGCTGGACGCGGTCGGTACAGACACACGTAGCGGTGTCAATATCTCTAAATCTCGTATGTCAATATGACGATTCCTTATCAAAATTCAAAATCTTTAGAGGGGCTAATGCGATTAAAGATTTTTTCAGTGAACTAAAATTAATTGCAGACGACGTAATTGATATTTACTCAACAAAAGAACAACAAAGAGTTAATAAATATGACAGAAGATGATCAGAGGAAATTAAAAAACACTGATTATTGTCATCTGTGTGAACGCAAATTTGAGTCAGACCATTTAAAGGCAAAGACCACTGTCACATCTCTGGGAAATTCCTAGGTCCGGCATACAATTCGTGTAATTTGAATAGGAAATTACCAAATTTCGTAAAAGTGATTCTTCACTGTTTATCAAATTACGATTCACATTTTCTCGTGAAGAATCGTGCATTTCACAAACATCAGAAAATTATTTATCATTCAGTAAGAGACACACATCTAATGGAAAATCGATATACTTTAAATTTCTTTACAGTTATTCCTCGATAACAAATTGAGCAATTTAGCTGATATGCTAAATCCTGAGGATTTTAGAATTACAAACAGAGCTTACGAAAATCCCATACATCAACAGCTAATGAGACGCAAAGGTGTATTTCCATACACGAGCCTGGATTGCGTAGAGAAATTGAAAGATAACTCATTACCTGATATTTCACAATTTGATAACATAGCAACACAAGACTATTTACATGCACAGACCGTATGGAGATAATTAAATATTAAAAATTTAGGCGAATACAGTGATGTATACCCTAAGACCGACACAATGCCGTTAACAGACATTTTTGAAAAATTCAGAGAATTATGTCTAAATTTATATAAACTGGATCCATGTCACTATTATACTATACCAGGGCTGCCATTTGATGGAATGCTGAAATCATGTAAAACTAAATTATCACTAATCACTGGCAAAGATATGTTAGTTTTTCGAATCGGGAATAAGGGGGGGGCTTTTACAGTGTCCAGGCGATACTCCAAAGCGAATAACAAGTACATGCAGGATTACAACGAACCATTACCATCTAAATATTTAGCACTTTTAGATTGCACAAACTTATATGGATATGCAATGGGTAGGAGTCCCATGCTTTACGGTGAACTCAGGTGGCTAAATAGATGAAATTAACGCAACAGATTTCTTAACCGTACCGTCAGATTTGGAAACGGGATGTGCTCGAAGTCGATCTGAAATACCCTAAAGAAATCCCAGACAGTCGTAATGATCTTCCATTGTGTCCAAAGAGCGAGATACCTCCAAAGATAAAAGCAAAAAACTGTTAGCGACACTATCAGATAAGTCTAATTATGTGCTGCATTGCCCTAATCTGAAGCAATGTGTAGAATTAGGATGAAACGCATACATAGAGGTGGTTTACAAACAATAATTTTGGTTTAAAACATATATTGACTCGAACGCTGCCAAACGTGCTCAAGAAAAAATCAAAATTTGGACAGAATTTATGGAAAAAATGAATAATTGCGTTTATGGTAAATTTATCGAAAACGTACGCAAGTATAACAATTGTCGTTTTGTTACCAGCTGGGAACAGGCACGTATATTAATATTACGCCAGACGTTTTGACGATGCATAGTATTCGACGAGAACCTTGTGGTGATCGAGTTGTGAAGGGAAGAAATTCACATATGTAAGCGCATATACATAGGACAGGCAATACTTGACATTTCTAAGCATGTGATGTATGACTTATTACAACATTCTGAAAAAGAATCTAAACGACCTGGCTTTAAATTATACAGATACAGATTCATTTCTGTTTGAAACTAGTACAGATGTTTACGAATTTATCAAAACTAATCTTCGGTATTTTGATACAAGGAATTACCCATCCGATAACATATATTCGATACCTCTGGTAAACAAAAAAGTAATGGGTTTATTATTTTGGGTCTATTATTGTTTCTAATATATGTCAACAAACTCCCCAGAGTAATAAATGAGCATGCTCACCCAGTTCTCTTTGCAGATGATACAAGTATTATAATTAAAGAACACATCAGTCGCCTCTCAGAGTTATCCAACGGTATTTTCAGTGTGCTAAATAATTGGCTCGATAGTAACAAAATTCATATAAACTTTGAAAAAACTAAGTATATAAATTTTCTCACAAAAAATAAAAGTATTGCAGACATAAGAATTGAACATGAAGGCAACGAAATTACTGAAACTTGTAGCATAAAAGTTTCTGGTCTTATTATAGATCATAATATGAATTGGAAAGACCATATTGACTACATCCCACCAAAACTAAGCTCTGCATGTTTTGCAACTAGATCATTAATTCATTTTACAAATAAAAGCATCCTAAAAACAGTATATTATGCTTATTTTCATTCAATTAGAACTTATGGAATAACATTTTGGGGAAATTCAGTAGACGCAAAAAGAAAAAAAATATTTCTTTTCCAAAAAAAGGTAATAAGAATAATGGCAGGTGTAAAGAAATCAACTCTTTGTGAACCACTATTCAAAACAATTGGAATTCTACCATTAGCCTGAGTATATTTTAGCTGTACTTTTAACCGTGGTGTTAATAAAAAAATTCAGACATACACAGCAAACAAACCAGAAATGGGCAGGACTTACACAGGCCAAGCAATAACCTACAAGTATTCCAAAAGGGGCTTACTACAATGGTATAGTATTATTTAATTCACTTCCATCATATATTAAGGAACTGAAAACTAATAAAAATAAATTCAAGTTAGCATTAAAAAGATCTCACATCACTCACACCTTCTATACAGAGGATTTCTTTCATTCAGAAAAAATAACCGACTGTAAAATGTTACCAAATTTTATAACTACATTAAGTATAAATAATATAGTTTTAATTTTTTTAGCTCTAACGTACTCTACATAAGAACTACAATTTATTTACATACAAGTACACAATGCAATTATGACGTAATCTACATCCTAGAGTAGACTAGCTTTCTTTTAAGCTGGTCTAGCTCACTATAGGGTCTATAGATTGAGATATTATGTTGATGAATTATCTGGTAGAATGATGACAGAATACGCAGGGTTAAGATCGAAATTATATACATACCATTTTGATGGGGAATTAATTAAAAAGTCGAAGGGAATTTCAAAGATGGCAATGCGTTCAATAACTTTCCAGGATTACTTGTCCTGTCCCAATGACATGAACGTAGCACATTTCGCTAAACAAATAACATTCAGAAGTTATAAGCATGATGTTCACAAAGTAGAAATGAACAAAATTGCATTGAGAGGGCTTGATAACAAACATTATATAATTGAAAAAATGCATAAAACTTTAGCTTTGGGGACATTAATCTATTCCTGCAGATCCTTTTACCTCTGAGCACAACTAACAGCTTGAAGAGAGAAATTAGATGTCTGTTATACATTGTAATTCTGCTTAAGAACATTATAACACTTTTTTTCGCTTATGAAGTGACTTTTGTAACGGCAAAGAGGAGGAAACTATCCTGTTTGTATTATAACATTTTTCTCGCAGAAGAGAGAAGTTGGTTTACATTATTTGCTTACGATTCCATTTCATGTAATTCTGCTTAACATAATGCAAGCTTAAAAGCAAACTCGAGAACTTTTTTCTCGTGCCATTTCATTAATTCTGCATAAGAAACATAATGCAAAAAAACTCAAGGGTTTTGTTATGATAGTTTGCGTAAAATCGCAGTGTTTTATTTATGGCATGTATAACACGTAATGCAAGCTTAAAGCAAAGTGGTTTAGCATGATACTTAAAGATGAAAAAATATGTTTGCTCAAATCAATTGTCACATGTTATGTATAGCACAGATACTCACTTTTGTAACGGTAAAGAGAATCCTACATGATTTGTTTTTGTTTGCAAAATCAACTTTTTTATGGCAAGATAGTCAATTTTGTAACGGTAAAATATTTTTCCCCGAATCATTCAACTCGATTTTGCTTTATGATGCTTGCTGTGTCACATGTGGAATGTATATCACAGATCCTATTGCACTTTTGTAACGGTAAAAGAAGTTTTTTTTCATATTATCAGTTTGATGTGTTTGTGTGGTTCAACAGGGGGGATATACTATGATACTTTTAACTTTATGTATGTGTCACATGTGATGTTATATGGATTAAACATAACAGATTCTACTGCACAAATACTCACTTTTGTAACGGTAAAGGGTTATCAGTTTATATTTGTATAGTTCAAAAACAAGGGAATATATTATGTATGTATCACAGATACTCACTTTTCAGTTTATGGTGTTTGTATAGTTCAAAACAAGAGGGATATATTATGATACTTTAGTTTTATGTATGTGTCACATATGATGTTATATGGATTATACATCACAGACTACTGCGCAGAGACTCACTTTTGTAACGTTAAAGGGCTATTATCAGTTTATATTTGTATATTTCAAAAACATGGAACATGATACTTTATGTATATGTTATGTTTTTATGAATGTATATCACAGATGCACAGAACATAACGGTAACGGTCTTTTTTTAAATTACATATTATCAGTCTATAGTGTCTGTATTGTTTAAAAGACAGGGAATAGCTATAGAAATAATAACAAATCAATTCATTTTGGATTATTTGTTAAGAACGAAAAAATAATACAGTATCATATACATCCAAAATCCTTCATTTTTACAGCATTTTTTACTAATGTCTTAGCTGCAGCTTCTACAATACAGCATCTCTTCCTATCCATTCACTTCCTGGAAAGCCTAGGCACTTGACAAGTAACCTGTTCCCTTGTCGTAAAACTTTTCTGTGAGATGTCAGGGTACCGAGATCTTAATAATTCATGACCGTAGAATCCACCTTGTATTTCCTTTCCCTCGCCATCTTCCAGATGATAGGTGGGTGGGACAGTGTGTCTTACCCTGACAATGCGAAAATTTTCAGTGCTCCAATTAATTGTGTACCCTTTCTTGAGTAGACCCTTATGCCTAGAGATCCTCACATTGTCTCCAACATTGAACCTCCTGGCGTTCCTCTTTTCGTACCTCACAACATCACGACGATACACCGTGAGATCGTTGTTCTTGACGTCGCGAAGCTTCATCTGAATCGTCGTAAGTATGGTTGGTGTTAATGATTCTTGGCAAGAGATCCAGCCATTTATATGAACCTTTAGCCAAAAATTCCTTATGCATCATAGTTTTAAGCCTTCTTATTAAACTTCGACAGCAGCAGCCTTAATGACACTGAAGATACTATAGTGATTAATTCCATACGTGGCCTTTGTCTGAAATACTCAATGTAAAATTCCTTGCCATTATCGGATTGAATATTCTTAGGCGCTGTATCCAGATCCTCCAGTATATCTGGCATTGCTTTTGTAACATTCACTCCGGTCTTGTCTCTTACAGGTCTTGCATAGGCCATTTTGAGTAAAAATTAACAGCAATAAGAATGTACTTATAGTTTTTGTTTTGCGTATGGTATCATTTCAATAAGGTGTATTTGTAATAAGTCATTAAGACCGTTACTATTTTACTGCGCAGAAATCTCCTTCTGGCGGGGGAATGTAATTCATTAGCGACGTTTCGTCTAATCATGCTATTATTTTTGAGGTTTTCAATTCTGTGACGACCTCTTGAATTTCCGTTGTATGACTCAAATTGCCAGCCTCCCTCGATGCAATTATCAATCTGTCTGCTAATCAGACTATTAGGATCGGACCAGTATACGTAGTCCAACTTCCTATCCGGAACATGCTCCTTCTATACGAGACCGGAACCAGTTGTAGTGTCGATTAGCCTGCGTATGATATTCTTATATTTATACCCCTTGTTTGATCTTAGACGACCACTCCTGCTGTAGCCCTGTCTGTGAACTAGTTTGTTTCAAAATCTGAGAATAAATATCCGATCGTCTTCCGTATACGAGGTCTGAGGTATGCGCTTGAATAATAGTTCGTACAGCCCCGGGCAAGCCGCATAAGTCTCATCTCCTATCTGAACACTGTTATCTGCAAATGTAATTAATTTGTTTCCTATCTTATAATCCCCATCTTCGTACCGTACTCCAAAGGTAACGTCCAGATCGCTGCCGCTAGCTGTTCAAACCTTCTTCAGATAATTCGCAAGGTATCGGCTTCTTTTTCTTCTTCTTCTTCGGGGCGAGGGGTTTGCGCTTTTCTTGATTCTTTATTATATCCTTCAGAGGAACGGTGACGGGCTGAAGAACCTCGGACATCACACGTTGGGTTTCGAACTTGAGACTCTTCAGGGAACGTAACTTTTCCCTTATTGCTTTACTGTGTCGAGCGATGAACTGCTTGAGTCTGATGCCTTCTAAATCCATCTTAAAATGAATGCACAATTAAGCCGCCGTTGCTGTCAATATATAGGAGATTTTCAATTCGATACTTAGAATATGTTCATCTTTAGCACGATTAACTGGATCTGTGATGGTCAACTTATCGTCTATCATGACGGGTGCAGGATAACTTTCAACTAGCTTATCGTTTATTGCAAACATTGGCTCCATTCTCGTATTGGGATGCGGTGATGAAATCATAGAGCAGCCAATCATCTCTCCGCTAACCGAGGACTTGTAGTATTCGAGTCTTGACGATAGCATGCATCTCTGCGAGTTGCCTCGGTACGGTTTCATTTGCAATTTAATGAGCTGTCCTCTGATTTGTCCTAAAATAGCATTTATTACACCCACTTGCGATTTAAGAATATCAATATTATTCATAGTTGAGGTTAGGTACTTATTCATCGAGCTTTGACGGTTTCCATATTTTTTCCTACTGCTGCAACAATTTCTTGAGGCATAGAAGCCAGAGTTCGGTTTAAAACTGTCTGTGTTTCGGCATTTTTCTTTACAACTAAATGTCTAAACATATTTTTTAGTTGCGGCATCGTTATCGCTCACGGGATCGGCTATCTCCCTTATCAGTTTCTTTCGAAAGGAAACGCTTCTGTTCGAATCGGAAAGCGGCGTGCGTGCATTTATGTAATCTAAAATATATCTTTTATTCGGAACATGATCGTGAACTGGAGGTAATAGTACCTCCATTCTTATCGTATCCAGAATGACATTTTCTGCATCGCGTTTGAAGGCATATTTACTCAGGTATTCCATTAGCCTCTGATGTTGACCTTCGAGCGATGTTTGCACGTGCTGCCTAAGCATAGCTTCAAATTGGCCCATACGCTGATATGAAGTCTTTTCGGTGAACGTCTGCATTCGATGCTCGACGAAAGTCGTAAGCGTATCCACATAGTGTTTAGTTGTTGCATCATACTCTTCTTCAGGATCCTGAGTGTTGCATAATCGCTTTTTCTTGAATTGATGGTTTCCCGTGTCATCTCGATTTATATTACGATTAAGCACACCCCTGGATGTGATGATCCTGCGCGATCCGAATAAGTCGATACTCATAGCTGTGATGAGCGATACTCTCTATTTATTCACTCTGATAAATACGTCGAAACCGTTTCTGTATCGCCCTTCATTCAGCGGGAATTCAGGTACTATGACAACAAAGGGTCTAGAGCTCGATGCGTCATTACTCTCCCATACTTGCTTACACAGCTCTCTTAATTCCGTATACGGCATGTCATTATTTACGTAATCGTCGTATATGTGCTTTAAGTTGAGATTATCTTGTCTGAAGAGCACGATCATAATTGCATTCTGTAATTAGATGTTCGGGTACCTTTGCATATGATTGTGCTAGGTATAACAGCATCGACGTTGCGGTGCCTGCCCATGCTGCAATACGAAGCTATTTTACCCTGTTTCTCGATGACGTCATAGAATACGAATATGGAATTTTCTCTGGCTTCGGAGGTTTCCAGTACTTTTTTACCGTCCTCAAACGTGTACACTCCTATATCGGGTATGGTTTTCAGCACTTTGAGTAGGTACTATATTTCGGTTGATGCAGTGATTTGGAGTAAATGTAAAGATTCTCAAACCTTAGACCGTTCTCGTGGATTAGCAGGTTGAGTAAGATGTTCGTCTTTCCCGCTTTTGAGCTACCCAGAATTAGCGCTCTGACGTTGCTCGGGAAAAGAGCCGTGCCTTCCCTCGCGAATGGCAGTGTCGAAGTCTAAAACTTGTATAGGTAACGAGCACTTTTGCTTCACTACTTCCATCGTGTGACTAAAATTATAAGTTATATATTTCGCTTTTTATTTTCCTAGTGTATCATGAGCTCTAGACGCGTTCGGAAGGGTTCCAGAATACTTAAATCTTTGATTAATTCTCTACCGTTTGAGGCTCATTGGCCGGCTACAGGCACTGCGGTCCTGGACCTAAGGTACATAAACGCTTGCAGCGAGGGGATCCGCCTATAGACGGATTGGACACCGCGTGTCGAGAACACGATATCGCCTACGCCACGCATCGGGACACGGGTGTGAGGCATTTGGCTGACAAGGTACTTATGGAAAAGTTTGCCGCTAGACTTGTGACCACGATCATGAAGGGAAAGCTGACCATGGGCCCTGGATTACGCAAGCGGCGGAAGAGAATAATACCACGAGGCGGGATCTTACCTTTGATACCGCTTTTGGCGGCATTGGGATCTGCGGGTAGCTTGGCAGGGGGAACCGCACAGATCACTACCTCGGTGAATAAGAAACGTGCTGCGGGAAGCAACTGAACGAGCTGGTTCATCACAATGAGCACATGGAAGCCTTAGCCACGGGCAAGGGCAGAGGTCTTAAGGGAGGTGGACGACGCAGGAAGGGAAGGGGCTTGTATCTACGTCCAAAAAACTGTGGCGAGGTCTGTACATGTCCCGGAAAAAGCCTTAAGCGGCGCGGAGATTGAAGCCTATGCTAAAGTCTACGTATTCCTAATTTTAGAGGCGTATACATGCTAGATAAACTACCTCTAAGACCTAGACGTGTAGAGGATCGTCAATTTGGACAGCTCGTACAATCTGGGCACCTATTTGGTTGCCATACGCAAGGATGGAAATTTAGCGTTTTATTTTGAGTTTCGGCAATCTGAAACCTCCAAAAGAGATCGAATCCTACCTCGACGGTGTTAAGGTCATGTATAACAGACACAGGTATCAGAATTTCGATTCCGTCACTTGTGGTCATCTATGCTTACAGTTTCTGTTATAAAATACTTTCGAAAGAATGTTTGGCCAAAATGAGTTACACTATCACTGTGAGCGGATCTGAGTCTAGTTTCTCTACCCATCTGGATTCAAATGGAGTTTACGAGATTGCTCTACTGAATTTCGAGACATTTTACTCGATACCAAATGTTGATCCTAGCAATTACCTTTTCCATTACGTGCGGGATGGAAAAATTGAAACCATCGAAATTCCACCTGGAACTTATGAAATAGAAGATATGAACTTTCCTCAAGGATAGACTCAAAGCCCGCGATGACTTTTTTCTCCGTCCCAATAACACCATGAAGGCTGAGGTTCGGTGCCCCTACGTTATCGATTTCACTCGAGAGAGATCGGTGGGCTCTCTTCGTTTCACCGGCAAGCACACGGTGGAGCCGGGTGTACTGACCGAATCTGACGAACTAGTGAACATCTTTAAGGTCAGCATCATACGCATCGAGTGCAGCCTTGCCATTGGATCCATCAACGGTAAAAACGGGCATTCTATCGACGAATTTTTCCCGTCGGTTCCTCAGGGCTACCACATCTCGCAGGAACCTCCCAGTCCTATATATCTGCCCATCATCGACACGAATCTCATTGATCTCAGCATTCGAGTGGTAGACCAGAACGAGGATACGCTCGACTTCAGAAACGAAACATTGAGATTACACATAATACGGAATTGGAATAAATTTTAAAAGACATTACTATAATAAAAAGCTTCTCTCGAGATTGATACTTACTCTGTCTTCGACGCGCAAACTGCTAACACCATCCAACCGAGAGTTCTTCGAGCGACTGGGCTTCAAGGTTCTGTAATGGATGTTTTAGATGTGACCGGAGTTCCGACGTTTGACGATAAGATTAGCAAGGAGGAGGAACGTGTCTTCCTACCTTACAATACGTCTGCTCTGGATGTGAATTATGAAATTAGAATGCCATGTCATGCCAAGCCGAGGATTTGTACACGCTTCCTAGCAGAAGTTACCTCTACATAGAAGGATCTATGACAAAACCTGGTGAAGCTTCATCTGCAAAACTGACCAACAATGCCATGGCGTTTCTGTTTGATGAAGTTCGCTTAGATATGAATGGTACTACTATAGATAGAACGAGAAATTCGGGAATTTCTACGACTATACGTAACTATGCAGCTATCAACACTTTGGACTCCAATCGCCTGCAGAAAGCCGGCTGGACCTATCCCGGAGAAGCTGTAGACATCGTGAACGCATCGAATGGTGTATTCAACGCTATCGTTCCTCTTTCGATGCCTCTGGGTTTCGCAGACGATCACAAGTAGCTCATACTTAATAGCAAATTATAACTGTTCTCATTAGATCTAAAAATTCTAATAATTGTCTGATGGGTAACGATCCGACTATCATTAAACTAAACCGCATCGAATGGAGAATGTTCCGTACTTAGACTCTCCGATGCCGAGAGGGTGGAGAAACAAACTCGTCAAGTCAGACCGCCCGCTGCACGTTGCCTTTCGAACCCTGGACCTTCATACTCAACTTGCAGTACCGCAGACTAAAGCGTTCACGTGGAACGTTGCAACGACATCGAAGCTTGAGAAACCGCATTTTGTCATAATGGGTGCACAGACCGAAAGATTGAACTACCTTGCTAAATATAGCTCTATCTTTGATCACTAAAATATCACCAATCCGAAGCTCTATCTCAACAGCGAATGTTATCCGTATCATGGCATGAGTTTGGATTTTGCAAATTCAAAGTTTGCATCTCTGTATGACCAGTATTCTAAATTTCAATACTCTTATTATGGCAAAGAAAATTACCCTCGTTTGAAGAGAAGCGATTTTCTGAAATATGCACCACTATTCGTCATCGACTGTTCTCATCAACCGGAGGAGACTGTGACTGGAGCCGTTAACGTCAGATTTAAAGCTCAAGCATCGGCAAATTTTCCTGCACAAACATCTTTGTTTTAATTATTCATGATAAATTGTTCACTTATAAACCCCTAACTCATGTTGTTCTATCTATCATATAAGAAATGAAATGTATTTTGTTTATATCAATAAAGAATGGAATGGAACGAAAAATTTATATTATATTTTTTTTATTCATTTTAGTATACATCTCCTTTAACTTTTTACTGACACTCCTACCTCTAACATCGTATAAACACATTGATTTATGAACGTCATGCAATTGAAATAAATATATTTCAATGTATGGAATTAGTCTCCTCAGTCCTGCTATTGCAGCAATGTCCAGGTTTATTACATTTTCGTTTAAACACGTATTCACAAATGCTATTTCATTAACTTTATTCATATGCACTGTTATATTATATGCATAGATTATATTCTCACGGTACAATAAACGAGGAAACTTACCGTTTTCACACACGTTTCAATCACAGCTATATTTTGAACTATTATCTGCCAGCCCTCTTTTGTTATGTCTACAAACGTATCGTCACCTGCATTGATGAAAAGGGATGCGAGTTCGTAATGCAGTCCTATATTCACACGATGCTTGGAGCTGATGGAGATGTCGAGCATAAACACACTATTTGGATTCATCTTTCTCCGACTTTTCTGGAATGGGGTCAAAGATGAGTACTATAACGTTCTCTCAAGAGGCTTCCATC
Organism: Deroplatys truncata; assembly: GCA_030765065.1. Classification (NCBI taxonomy): domain Eukaryota; kingdom Metazoa; phylum Arthropoda; class Insecta; order Mantodea; family Mantidae; genus Deroplatys; species Deroplatys truncata. The sequence continues at coordinate 134,793,449 of CM060990.1, read as the reverse complement.
ATCTTCTTGTTTACGACCTTTGCCTTGTTCCTCTTCTTCTCAGGCTTCTTTTCGGACCTGTAGACACATACACAAGATCTCTGTTTTAACACGCGAGTCATCATCAAAACTTTTTTTTTATTCACAATGATTCTGTTTACCTTTCTTCTTCCACACGTTCTTTCTCCTCCACGGCTCGGACGTCAATACCGACCGATCCACGTCATGGTGCGGTGGCACATCTCCTTCGCGCATTCTGCAAAAATACACATTTTTTTGCTTAGTTATCTTTTTTTTCTGCCCTACATCTATTCTATCACATGTTCTTTACTTACTTACCCTTTTGCTTTGAGATACATGACGCAGCACTCTCCACAACGGAAGAATGACGACATTTGTTGGTGTAATGGTTCCTTACAGATGATGGTATGGGTATCGCCATCGCATATTTCCTCATGCTTATTGAGACAGTGCTGCTTCATTTGCTCGTACTCATTGAGGTTCACGTCGCTATCACGCGCGATTCGGATCTTTTCACTATTCATCGTGTTGACTGTGATCTCAGATCTGTTCTCGTTTCACATATCAGGCCTTGTGGGGGAGGGGGGTTTGAACATGCTCGTTCTTGCATTGGAGTGGTCCTCGCTGACCTTTTTTGGGGGGGATACTCATGTAGCCTACCTACTTGATTATCATAGACGTTTTTTATTGGTCATTTCATGTTGACTTTCGTCCTCCAACCTAGACTTATCCTCTTACGATCAATATAATCTTTTCCAAGATTTACACAATACATTCGCAAACAATAACGTACTGAGAAGCACACATACACGCACACATGCGATTTTCAGAGGGGGCGGTACATGGATGCGATGAGAAAATAGTTTTTTTTCGTTCATTGTCTTCTCATTTAACCACAGGCGTATGTTTTTCTTGCATACTGATGCACATGAAAACACGTACACGCACTTACAGGGGATTGTAGCACATGTAATTACATTATTGCAACACAACTCTTTACCACAGGAGGAGATAGAGAAGGAGAAGCGATGAGGACAACGGAATCTCATTCACATACAACCTATCATAACATAACGGGATTGTAGCACATGTAATTACACACACACACACACACGATTCTTTACCACATGAGAGAGAGAGGGGAGGAGGAGGAGAAACGATGAGCACCAAAGAAATCTTCACATACACATACAACTTATCAGAACATAAGGGGATTGTAGCACAAACAATTTTTAACATTGTAGGGGTTTCTATATCAGGTTTATGGGATATACTAACATTGTTGGTTTTTTTTGTATCAGTCTGTGAGTGATGTAAAACTCCCCATTTCCTACTACTGACTTATTCTTCAGGTCGTGGCACGTCGCAACTCTTCCATTCAACTGAATGTTCTTTCAGATCGCGTATTCCTGTCGCGCGGTATGAAATCCCTTGCATAAATGAGGCTTTATCTTCTGCTGTCGCTGCAGTTATAAACAACAATAAATAATGTTATTGCATCGTTTACAGATTACCTGTTTACTGACAAGTTCTTTTGCATCATCCTATTTGTATGGTTATTTGTGTTGTGTTTACACGTGTTTTGAGTCCGTGTATCTGTGCGCGTCTTGTAAGCATTTGCAATTGTGTTAAACTTTTTAATAGATGTTTAACAACGTCCAAAAATAGTGACAAAGATGGCGCAGCCAAATGAAAAACTGAGCGTACTGGGAACCGAATAAAACTGATTTGGTAAAGGTATCCCAATTAAAGGCAAGCGCGGGAAATATGCTCTGTGAGTAAGGATTATGTTGGGTGAAACAATAAAGCTTACAGAAGAGACACTAATAGCAGTAAAAGCTGAAAACTGGACTCATAAATGATGTAGTAAGGATGAAGGAGTTTTGGAAGAAGCAATAGAACAGTTTGTCATTTCCGTGGGGGAATTCTAGCAGCTCTTCGGATGATGATAATGGTGAGGACGGTGGCGACACTGTCCATCAAGCGAGCAGCAGCAGCAACAGCAGCGATTCGATCACCAGCGGCATTTTCCCATTAGCATACGCATCGATATTTCATGGTATGTCTCTTTTGTTAACGCAGATATTTACACTGATATGTTCGTGCATGTAGATTCATTATTGTACAATTGCCTTCGTATACGAATATACATAATACTCGCTCTACAATGCAGGCGCAACCCAATCGCCTTCGTACACATGATTATAACGCGCTTTCCACGTGGTCGCGATAAGGTGCAACGTCGCTTCTCTCTCCTCGAAATATCAAACCCTTTCTTGATTGGCGGCGTGTGTGTGTATATATATAGTTTTAGTAAGTAAACTATCAAGTTAGGAACGCATCGAGGGTTGGTGGCGAGGGAAGCTGGGCGCGTCTGCGACTTTGCAGTGTTCTCTGTAAACAAATATAAATGAACAGTTGAAGGCACTACACCCTGCTTCGAAAGTAGGTAAATCAAGATTAAGGAGTAGTATTAGAAGAAAGAAAGCAATGTACCTATAGGTTTAGCTATTCATAGTGTGTAATTAGTTTATGAAAGCTACGAAACAGGCATTTCAAAAGTTGTACATTTTTAAAAGAAATCAGCTCTTATTAGTGTATGACACAGATCCTCAAAAAATTCTGATCTATAGTTTGGGACTACGGAGGTTGAAGGTCCAGTTTCCTCATTGCTCCTTTCTAATATCACATGTTCCTTGTGTTTCATTGAATTAAATGTTTAACATGATGTTTAAACGTCTTTTGAGCTATTATCTGATGGTTTCGCCATTTGTGGTGGTGTTCCCTGTCACATTCCGCCACAAATGATGCTAATTCTTATGTCTAAACTCTTCTTTGCTTTAGACATATTGCTACAGTTCTGCACTGGTGTATATTATGTGGCAAATAAATGGAACAGTTGCAACAAAACCGGCTGTTGGGGAGGGGAGGTGTGTGTCCGTCAAGTACCTCACATCACTTATACTCCGTGCGGTAACAGGATTGCTCTGTTTGCTTACTAAAACCCCTCTGCCTGCTTATAATGCAAGTGACAATGGGTAGCGTGCCGCGCTCCCAGCCTGATAGCGTCACCGCGAGGTGCCTTAAACATAAAAGTGCTTCCAGAATGAAAACAAGAAGCCGTAGAACGACACGGTTTTCAACAATGTGCTCAGATTTGTTTACATTTTATTGTTAGAAGTGTTTTTAAAATTTAGTTCAGTCCTCCTTTAAGAAAATTGTTACTAATGAGGGCGAATGAAAAGTAACAATGTAAGTGATAGTATTCTGCCATTTAAAGCAGGTACATCTAGTCTACTTAGGCACAAATGTTTCATACCACAAATGCTAGAAGAAGAAATTAAGAAGATAAAGAATTTCAGAATCTTGTGTAATATATGCCCTTTTGAAGCAGTAAACGTCAAGTTTCAAGGATCTAAGTCAAGAACTCATTAAATTGGTGCTACAGGGACATAGAGGTTAGTATACTGTCACATCCACGCAAAAAATCACAATGAGAGAGAGAGAGAGAGAGAGAGAGAGAGAGCAGATTGTCTAAGTGGTGACATACTTCTTATCATGCACCAAGCAGCTAAAATGGGTCAGCTTGCTTGCACAACTGATGTGGAATAACAACTATAAAAGGGTTGCTTACACCACACTTACAGGACAATATATTCCTGAGCAATAGTTTCTGCAATCCTGTGTCATGTTAACAACAAAATTTCCTCATTACACAAAGACAATGTGAAACGCAAAATTGAGGACAGATTAATAGCACTAAGATTCTCCTTGTATGACATTAAAACCAACTGTGTGTCTGGCCAAGGCAGTAACATAAAAAAGGCCCTTCAAGACCTAAAATGGATACTGTACACAACTCACATTTTAAAAAAGTGTTCATAAACACCTTTGAGGAAGATAACATATTAAACGAGTTACAATATCAGCAACTATGACTATATGTAAAGAAATAGCAGCACATATGAAATGGTCAGGATTAGTAAACAGGCTCTCCAAAACATTAAGAATGAGGATGTGAGACAGTTACTGTCATAAATGAATGCTGATCATAGGAGAGTCAGGTACAATAGAGAAATAGTTGGAAACCTGATAAGATTTTCTGTTTCTGTTCAAAGAGGAATCAGAGAAGTTGGAAGCCTAAGATATTCCAGCAATACAATTGGTGTTGCTTTGGAAGAATGAACTCCTGAAATACTGCACACTACTGTCTACAGATTCCAAAGAAATGAAACATGCTTAACAAGCTAAGGATTTTTTAAAGATAAACTTTGGGTATACCCAATTCATCACTCAGCAACATTTTTATGTCTTTCTTCAAGTATTGTATAATGTTGTCTAATAAAGAAAAGAAAGTTTTCCGTGAATTAGCAAGATTACATTTCAGGATGTCCTAGGCCCCTTTAGACACACAAGAGAACGATTTGCAGACTGGAGAAACTAAGGGCAATCAGTGTGATGAAATATGTCTTATTGTGGAAAATGCAGAGGATGACAATGATATACTAAAATGGTGGAAAGATCACAGGTACATTACCTCAATTTTCCTGACTGGCAAAGCAGGTGTTATGTATTCTTACCACAAGACTACTAATAAGCAGGCTTTCAGTTTAAAAGGCCTCATTGTTAATGAAAAGAGAAGTAATTTTTCCCCAGATGTTGTGAATGATCTTTCAAAATTAACAGCCTCATGAAGACATGTTAAATGTAAATATATTTTTTATTCCTCAGAATGTAATTTGTTATTTTACTTATGAAGGATAGTTTTCTTTTTATTCATAACACTTAAAGTTTAGAGAGTTTGCAATTTATTTACATATTTCTAGAATGAAAAGGTAATACGAGGGGCACTATTTATATTTTGAGCATAATAATTAAAACAACGTAATATCTGATTGAAAACTGCTTTATAGTTTTTCAAAATATTTTCCTTTATGATCAATACACTTTTGCATCCATTTGAACCAATGGTCAAAGCATTTATTCCAGTCTTCTTGAGACACCTCCAAAACATGCTTTTGAAGGCACTAACAGCTTCTTCTGCCAACAAAAACCATTGTTCACGCAATTCATTCTTGATGTTCAGGAACAAAAAGAAGTCATTGGGTGCCAAATCAGGACTGTATGGTGGAAGACCCATCAATTCAATTTTTTGAGCCTTCAAATACTCTGATGTTAGACGAGATGTGTGTGTGCTCGCATTGTCTTGATGAAGAATGATCCTATGGTTCTTGTTGGTTTTCCTTACTTCACCGAAGACTTCCGGCAAACAAATGGTTGTGTACCATTTGGCATTGACCGTTTTACATTCCTCTAAAGGCACAGTTGCCACATGGCCAGTTTTGCTGAAAAAACAGGTGACCATTTGCTTTGAAGTGCTTAGAATGTGAACAACTTTTGTTGGATTTGCTTCATCTTGAAACACCCATACAGTCGACTGCTGTTTACGTTCCGACTCATACATATAGATACATGATTCATCACCTGTTACAATCTTATATACATCTTTTGAGGCACCGCCATTGTATTTCTTGAGCATTTTTGTACACCAATCAACACAAGCATCTTTTTGAGATTGCGTCAAATTATGTGGGATCCAATGAGAGCAAACCTTTTCATGGCTAAATAATCATGCAATATTTTATATATGCTGGTGGAACTAACGCCTAGGGTTGCCTCAATCTCACAATATGTCGCATGGCGATCTTTCGTTATTAGTTTTTGCACAGCATCAATATTTTCTGGCACAACAACTGATTTTGGATGACCTTCACGAACTTCGAGCGGCCACAATTAAATTCATTATACCAGCGTTTCACAGTGGCAAAGGATGGAGCTTCGTCACCAAATGTGGAAGTTAGTTGATCGATGCACTCTTGTCTTGATAATACACGTCGAAAGTCATAATAAATCATTGCACAAACATCTTCATGAGTTAATTCCATGTTTTTGTTGTGACACGATTTTCAAGTTAGTGTAAACAATACAAATGACGGTCTATTGACAAACTTTTTGAAGTAGATTATGGTCAAAAATGTTAAACTTTCCATTGGAAACGTCAGATGGCACCTACAACATTCAGGGTTGCCATGGCTCAAAATATAAATAGTGCCCCTCGTAGTTCAATTTACAGTTTAATTCACGAAAGCCATTGAAATGTATTCAGTATTATTCTTATGAGTAAAGTTTTTTATTTAGTTCATTTCAAAAGACCATATACATATTATTAATAACAGAATATATACATACATACTGAATATCTATACAAATTTCTGTGGTCCAATAAACTGTAAATATCTGTTTCCTTAATAAAGAAACATATCGTTTAAGCAACTAAATAGCCAATAAACATAGGTTCCAAACTATTGTTTCATTTTAGCTAGTGTAGACATGTTTATATTAATAGAACAATGGCGCAGTCCTAAATTTTAATTTGCTCTATAGGTCCACCGTTAACCAAGCCTGTTGGTTATGGCCGAGTCTTCTGCTTGCTTATTTTGGCGAGTAGGACCAAACAGTCAAGGCCTGTATGATATATGGATCATGCTTGGACTCGACCTGCTAAACCCAGATTTGCCAGGCCAATCTCAATAACAGACTGGTTTTCAGTGGTGGCTGATAGCCCAAGCCTGCTGGCGGGGAGTTACAGGCTGTAAGAAATGTCATTTTGATGGTCTCTCCAAACTACTACCTTCCAAGTAAAGGAAAATGTAACACTAAAACCAACTATGAACAATAAAGGTAACTGCTCGTTGGAAACATGCTGACAATGGGAGCAAACCATTCTCCCGAAACACGTTCAAGGAAAGAACCTTTTAGTGATGTAGTGTAACAACCTCCAACTCTGTATTTTAAAAAAGGTAACTGCATTTAGCTTTTCACTCCTGCATGAAAATTCAAATATACTTGAAGAAATATAGGATGGCAATTATGCAAAAATTTGTTTGGACCACTACACCTGCTGCTATAACTTCATATGTAATTATAACATCAATTCCCTCTCTCACCCACGTACATGCATAACCCCCCTAGATTTAAATAGAGAAAAACATAGGACCTCTTGATTCCTCTGTAGCCCACTACACACAATTGGCTACACTTGCCTCCTACAGATTCTAGGCTAATGATAACTCAGTAATTATGGTGCATTTGTAGGTGTATAGCTCCGTGAGAGAGCTTTTCTGTCAAAATGTAATCAGCATAAAGCAGTCTACCAGTAACACTGCATTTCCAGGGTGCCCACAGGTCATCTGAAGATATTCTCCCAGCATTAAATTTAGTGGGGGGGGGTGCATGTACGTGAGTGAGAGAGGGAATTGATGTTATAATTACATACAAAGTTATAGCAGCAGGTGTAGTGGTCCAAACAAATTTTTGCATAATTGCCATCCTATATTTCTCTAAGTATATTTGAATTTTCATGCAGGAGTGAAAAGCTAAATGCAGTTACCTTTTTTAAAATACAGAGTTGGAGGTTGTTACACTACATCACTAAAAGGTTCTTTCATTGAACGCATTTCGGGAGAACAGTTTGCTCCCATCGTCAGCATGTTTCCAACGAGCAGTTACTTTATTGTTCATAGTTGGTTTTAGTGTTACATTTTCCTTTACTTGGAAGATAGTAGTTTGGAGAGACCATCGAGTAATATTTGTGTATGTTTATCGGTATAAAATAATATTTCACATTAAAAGAAAACCTCATACCGTAGCAGTTTCTCCCTGGACTGTAAGGTTCCATTCGGAATAAAAACTAATGCCAACATAACATGCTGTAAATGTAGTCATAAGGTAATCTACTCATAAAGAGACATAAGCACAGGCTTCTTGATTATTTGTAACCACTGCCAACTGAAGCTCATTAAACTTTTTCATGCATCAACTTTAAAAAACAAATTGTTGGAGATTAATTATGTCACTACAGCTTGCATTATTTTCTCCTTGAGCACACTGTCATTTAAAATAAAATATGGATCCAGACAATGACAATTAGGTTCATTTAGTATGGGGATTTCTATAACCTATTGTGCGAAATACAGAGATCATTACAAGTAAAAATTTATATTATTCTGCACGAGGTTGAAGCCAGTCCAAAATTATGAATGAATTATAATCATGCTTCCTTGATTTTTAATGTCAACAATATAACTTCCATGTTGGTCCCAAGCTGTGATTCTATGTGAATGCTTCCATTAAATACCATGGCTGCAAGGTCTTACATTTACACAATGCAACTGCGCTTACTATGAATGGCATTTAATGCTATAACACTCAAACAAAATCCATACTCAATGACACTTGGGAAACTTTAAAAGGAACATTAAGCAAGCTTTTGTTCAATGACACAAATCAATAAAACCAATCTCTATGTTACATTTATATAGGTAATGTCTTCAATATATTAAGTAGGTAAAAAATTTTAAAGAATGTAAAATAATATTTCTCAATTGAAGCAAAATATAACAGCAATGGCACTAAAGATTGATTTTTAGTCAGTGCTAATACACAGGTTTCCTCAGCAGCACCAATAATTTCAAAATAATTTAGTTCAGTTTTGTATTTAAGTATTTTTCCATCTATGCCTTTACTTTATTCACTTCAATTTTTTCTTCCAACTCACTTTCTTTCATTCGCAAATACTCTTTTTCTTTTTTCAACCGTTGCAGCAACTCAGTTTTTCTCTTTCTCTCTTCCTTCTCATACGTTTCAGTTTCTCCAGTTGTGTTTTTCCTTGTTTTTGCTCTGCAATTGCTTCCTTCTGCTTAGTCAAGCATAACAAAGCATTTCTTGATCCACAACTATGGCATCCTTTCCACCCATATCTTGTAGGTCATCCCATGCTTTTCTCAGGACTATCAAACTCTCCTCACGAAGGTTTTCCAATAATATTTCCTTATTAATGTGAAAACCTCCTTTGACAAATGCATAAAACACAAGAATAATTTTGATAATGTGCCACACATCTTTATATTCTTCTATGCCATTCATTTGTTTGGTATAGAAAGTGTTAAGAGGAGACATTCTCCAATCAAAATTTGAGAGCTCAATTTTGTCTGCACAAGATGAAAACCAACCAAAATGAAGGATGGTTCGATCAGACTGAAGTGCATTCACATGATGCTTTGCCAAAAGCATTCCAACACAGGTTTTCAAAATCATTCTTGCATTGCTCTGGCTTAGTCTATCTTTTTCAGATTAAGACAAGCAGAGGCTTTGACAAATTTATATTTTAGGGACCCTTATTGATAAGTTTCCCAACAATCTTCACTAGACAGTTTTTTGCCTCTAGATGGTACATGCCCATATCAATATTCTTAAGACAAACTTCATTGAAAGATCGTCTTGCAGCTGGTCCAATCTTAACTTGTAGCAGTTTCACACATTTGCCTACATTTTCAACACCTATATTTATGAGGTTGTATGTAGTATTAGCGTCTTCCAGAATGCTGGGTTTAATGAACCTTTCCATTAGCTCTTGGGTAAGATGTTCAACAACAGAATGCAGGAAAGGGAGCATTGATTTTGGTGCTTGGAAATCCCTCAAGAAAGGTTCAAATGCAGAAGTGATTGTCAAGAAGTAGTGTAATTTAGGGGACAGAAGATGGTCTTGAATATCAGCAGCCTTCTTCACTGCGTAAGCATCAGGCAGGTGCACACTCTTATTCTTGAAATAAGTCTTCAGGTGAAGTAAAATCCTGATAGCTCTTTCGCAGGTAGCAACACTTTTAAAGCCAGCAGCAGTTGCAAAATTCCAAAGGAATATCCTTGCACTTTTCCAATATCTTGATGACACTTTATTCTCAACCCAAAAGCAAACGGCTAAATCCATTTGCAGCAGTTATGATATTCTGTTGAATGATTTGTCAAAACACATAACTATGTGCATTGCAATTCATCAGTGAGCTTGTGATGGAAGTATGGTGCGAGTCCAAAGCAAGCAAGGTATGCAGTTTTGTTTAAGTTGCATTTGTGATGCTATGTGACTGTCTTTGAACATTTTCTTGAAGATATTGCTGATACCCTCCTGAGCTCTGAAAGTTGTTTTTGTACTGATCACATGTATGACCCAAGTAAGTTCTGCTGCTCTAACATTAGTGTCAGGAAGACACTAGTTTGGAGGTAGATGCGGCTACCACAGACATCCTCTGCAGATGTAAGTGTAGACGTCACAACGGGGGCAGTAACAGCTGATGTTAGCACCTGAAGAAACAAATTCTGTGTTATAACTATAAACTAGGTTGATTCTAAATGTGCTAAGAGGAAAAAAGGTTAGTTAATACAAAATTGATTCATTCAGGATAATTTGGGTATAAAAAAGACAAGCCTTTTTGAGCTATAAGTTTTAACTATCATCGCACATGTATAGTTTCACTAAGGAGTTTTAACCTCAGAACTAGTTTCAAGGAATCTATCTCGTCTACTGTCACCAGTATTAACAACCGTCAAAGATCTGTTTAGTCATACTTTGCCAATAACCCCACACAGTTCCAGACTAACTGTTCATAAATTAGTTATAATATTACTTTCATCAAATAATGTTATAACAGGTTGTTTAATTACAATAACAACAATATAAATTTATCTTCAACTTTTATTTTAGAAAATACGAGTATTTCCTTTCAAGATATGCCAACATAGATCCTGTGGCATGAACTTAATTCAGTCATTCAACCCAAATGACTCTTCTTCGCAAAATATGAGAGATTCGGGGGAGATTAAAAGCCCTATCCTGCCAATGTTATCTTTGCTAACTTCATGTACCTTTACCTCAGAAGCTATTTTTTAAGATAGCATGATTAAACTTTTATAGGAAATATATACATATCTTCTAAGTTTACTGATCTACTTTCATACCATAATGTCTTTTATTAAGATATGACTTTTTATCAATTATACATTTAAAATTAATCAGTAATTCAATTTTTAAGAATTTCACCAACCATTATATTAATACCAAAGTAGATCCATAAAAGCATCAATGTTTTTATCATTCCATAATTTAAATGAGCTATTTTCAATCATTTTTTAGAAAATTGCTCGATTCATTAATATCAGAAAATGTTAAAGAAAATTCACTTTTAAGTTGAGTTAGATATAAAATGCCACATGTAGCATCATTTTAAAATAATATTTTAAATACAAGTAATTTGCCAGCAACAACAAAACACAATATATGCAATTAATGAGGAATTTCCAAATTTTCAATTAAAAACTACACCAAAATCTAAAAATTCCATTTTTGGGCAATTTTTCACCATCTCCCCAAAATTTATCAACACTAGCCGACCAGAACTGGAAGTAAATGTTTCGTTCATTCTTGTTTGCCGGATGACATTTTCAAATCGCTTGTATGCCCAGATAAGGTTCTGACTGTGAATGGACACATTTACAAAAATGCAGACTTCAACTCGCGCTAGCACTTGCAAGCATTTGAAACCAGCTTTGTATGTGATCGCACCATTGGCAAGCAAAGTTGTCTCTCTTTATTACTTCAAAAATTGAATACTAACTTTGATTAAAAATTAATGTAATTTGGATCTCAGCTTTAGTATTACGTAAGATTTTTTGTCGTGACAGACTTATCTGTATATGCAGTAGTTGGACAAGTCCATTTATCTCCTGGGAGGGGTGTTGGTTCAGCTGTAACAGAGCAGCAAGCGCATACACAATGTGAGAAAAGGTGGTAACACCATGGTTCCGAGTAAAAGAATTAAGCTTTCTTTATGGACGCTCTTTAACTACTATGGTGCTTAGTATCCCATTCTATATTGAGCATGAAAAACCGGAAATGTTGCTCAGGGGCCTCTTTTATCAGGCTTGAGGTTCTTTTATGTGCCGTAAATTTAGGACACAAGACCACCGACTTAACTTCCCTTCCAAAGAAAGCCGTGCTAAGGAATTTTATGCCTGAAAAAAATCCATCGCCCTCTGCTGGTTTGAACTCGCAAACTTGGGAACTAGAGGCTAGCACCCAACATGAGTATTTGTTCCACGCAAGGGGAATATTGCCAACCATTCTCCCCCACCCTAGACTTCCTTGTCCTCTATGTTTATGCCTTTTCGCGACGGAAAAATCGACCTGTACTGTGGAACATTTTATTCCATTCATCTTTCCACTTATGTTTCATTTGTTATTGTTTTTGGCTTTTATTCAGTTTTAACAGTGTCATGATTGTTACGTTGCTGCTCTGAATCGTAGGATATGCTGTAGTGTACAGTCACAGGCAAAATGTTTGTAACACCATTAGGATTATGCAGAAACAATTGTCTGTAATGCAATATTCAACATTGGTAATATTGATATCCGTATAAAAGGTAGGTATAAAAGGATTATTAAAATTGTCACTTTTTTACTTCCTTGTAAATACAGGATTTTGGGCGTCCCATACGAGGTCAAAACAGACAAGCATTTGCAGCCTGAAATATGAGGTGTGCCATACCAAACTGGACAAATACCTACGCATGGGACTGAACCTCCGATTACTCAGAGCCCAGCTGAATCCCGGCAACCCAGGAGAACAAGCTCGCAGATTTTTTTCCATTAGGGCGGTACGTATTTTATAACCCGCCCCCCCCTGCCTGGTCGGGGTTTGAGTCAGGAACACGTCCTTCCCTCATCCCTTCCAAACAGGGACGGAAGTGGATATGCCACTTACGCGTGTCGGCCAATGGGGTAAAACCCTACTGGGGGAGACTACCAAAGACCTCGGTAGGGATGACAGTACCTAGCTACCGTCTACCAGCTCTCCATAAACCAGCCAAGCATACCCAATCACCCATGGGTATCGGGAACCAACTGCCCCGCTGAGTCCAACCCAATCCGAACAACTCCCTTACAGGAGGGGCTCAAATGTTCGGCCCGGCATTCTTCTAGTAACGTTAGAAGTACCACGAGTGCTATGGGTCTGCAGTGCCCGCACCACGGCAGCTGAAGGGGTCGGAACCCCCCCCCCCACGGGGACCAAACTGGACAGCAGCAATCCCATATACATGCATGAAAATGGAATATGTATGAGAGTTAGGTAAAGCATTAATTTATAGTAAAGTGCAAAATATGCCCAAATTACCACTATCCACATATGAAATACAAGACACACAGAAAAAAAGAAAAGAAAAAAAATAAAGATCAAATGACTCACCTGTTCACGAAATGAGGACAGAAGTGCAGAAATCTCAGCTATCTTCTTCATTGTTGCGATCCTTGCTTTATGCATTTGTCCTGACATGTGGCTGATAACAGTACTCTTGCCCATGTTGCTTAAAGTGAACTTTTTTGCATAAATTACAACAAAAAAAAAAAAAAAATGAAATTTGAGTCAATGTGCACTTCTTGCAACCAAGGCTGAAACTCTGGATGCACCGATGATAACCCCACTGGATTAACTTCAAAACATTCATAAAGCATAGTGTGCACTAATAAGATTGACATTAACACATGAAGAAGAGTGTTCGATCAACAAAAACACGGCAACGTACATTGCAATGTACATTCCAAACAATGAGGTACTTCCCATCACTGAGGCCAAATTCAGTTATTAAAAATAAATAACACTGCAAGTGGATTCGGCAGTAATGCTATAAGCAGTTTTACATTAACTTTCAACCAATCAGGGACCAGCATTTTCTTTCAAAGCACAAGCTAACAACAATGTCTCCAAATTGACAAACTGCAAAATATTCAGCGCCAATGCTGTGACTGAGTGTTGCACCCACAGCTTAATACCAGATTCTCAACTCAATTGGGGGCATAAGGTGCTACATAGGGCACTTTTTTACGGACCTTTTGGATGGTCAGTAATCCATCTTACTTCATTATCAACTGATTGCACCTGCTGGTAGCCCCGCCCTCACTTTCGAAATGTGTTCAATCCAACTGAAAGGAGTGCAAGTCTCAAATAAAATCACCTGCATTCTTAATGGTTTTCTCAATCTGGAGAGAAAACCATTAAATGCACAGGTGACTTTATTTAGAACTTGCACTCCTTTCAGTTCTTACTCATCTGCTAGAATATTGAGATCAAGTTTAATTGTCTTAAACTGACAATGTCTTCATACTCATTTTCAATAAAGTGGGAAAATAGGAAAAGTTGTGGTATGTAATATTACTCTTTGTATACAGCAGTTTACCATTCATCAACTTAAAAGCTGTTAACCTACACGACAGAAATGACATTGATTTGCATTCTATAATATACAAATTATAAGATAAGTGATATCCTACCATATACAAAGAATGTCAGCATTTATACCTTTTTCACTATAAGCTGAAAGGAGAAGTAAACAAAACTTAAATGTATCACTCCGCCGAGCACATGGCAGCACCACATGGAGGATGACGTACCTGTGAGAGGAAATTGCTTCAGACAGAATGTGAATACAGTATATTGTGCAGCTTGGGGATCATTAGCTTTTAAACATTGTATGTCTTATTCCTATATTTTGCCTTACATCCTAAACTTCTAACACTTAATACTAAGGGTAGACAAATAAAAGTTGTACCACAACAGTTTGCCATCTGTGATTAAAGGTACGGGATTAAACCGTTCTTAACTTCAGGCTTTGGAAATCATTCATTTAATGACTAATATACCACTTTTGCTTTAACCTTTTATGAGTCAACAAGTTAAAAGAACGATTAGCACCATAGGTTAAAACACAACCGAAAACAAATGCGACCAAAGCTATTCGAGCAACAATTCTGCATCACTAACAAAGAAGTTCAATTATTGCTAAACAATGGCCAACTCCTAGAAAGTAGATCAGATCGAAATTTGTTGCATGAAAACAACCTACCATATTCAAATCATTTTGAATACGCCAAAGATACTATACTCGTAACACGCTGTGCATGCTCGTCATTTTGTTTTTATTAGCGGAAATCTTTAATCACGTATGTAATAAAAGACACAGCAAAGCCACTTTTATCGCTTCCATAATTTGCAATTTACTCTTCTCAAAAACATTCACTAACCTCAAAACCCCACTTAAAATATACAGAAAAACAAATTAACATATGTTTAACAGGTTTGGCAACCTAAGTCCAAGTTGACCAACATAAAAGCTTGAATTATTTTATTCTCGAACTTTGTCTATCCAAATCGATCTCAATACGTATTGAATTTAACATGGAAATGTGGATCGCATTCAGTATGGAATTGGACTCAAATCAATTTCAATTCCCCATGGAAATGTAGTGATTTTCTCAACAGGTTGCAAAAGTGCACTGGTGGCTTATCCAGAAACCGGAAACGAACTGCAGTGCCTGCACATAGCCTCTTAAAACCCTCTGCTATTAACGGTTAATTTAGTTATAGGTGAATCTGAACAAACACATTTAGTTTCATAAATTCAACTGTTACAATAATGGATTTTTTAAATTTCTCTGCACGAGAAGAACCACAAAATGTTACAATCTGAACCAAGCTGTTTTTTGTAGAGGAAGAGACGACATGCTAAACGGAAAAGGTTGTAGTTTGCCCACCAGCCAATGAGGTGCTCTCTTATGTGGTTTTGTTTACTTCTCCTTTCAGGTTATACTGAAAAAGGTACAGTTATACATAAAACACCATATAATATATTATCACGTGTATTGAAAAATAAGTGAAATACATCAGCAAACACAAAAAGCAACTATTCAGATACACAAAAATAATTTTAATGAAGCAGCACCTTATGCAACACAAACTTGAGCAACATTTCTTATATTACCGTCCCTTAATACAGATTTAACAAGCATTGCATTTTTAATAGCTGCTTGTACATTATCCAAATCATTAATTTCTTAGCAAATAACTTGTAATTAGTATTGCTCTTTGTTGGGTTTTTATTTGGAATATCTGTTGCAATCTAATCTAGTATCTATTGCCAAGGAACTTAAATAAGCACTAACACCAAGGATTCAATCTTCTTTTTTTTTTTAAGGGAAAGAAGGTTAAAAATGTTTTACAGCTATTTTCTATTCGTCCAGTTTAAATACAAAAACTTGTAATATGCAGGCCATCAACTTGCTGCTCCATGGTGCACCGAGAAGTGCTCATTTACTCAAACCTGTGCCCAAGATAGCACATACACTAAGTGATCAAAAGTATCTGGACACCTGGCTGAAAATGGTGCAAAGGTTCGTGGTGCCCTCCATCGGTAATGCTGGAAGTCAATATGTTGTTGGCCTTGATGACAGCGTTCACTCTCACAGGCATACTTTCAATCATGCTGGAAGGTTTCTTGGGGAATGACAGCCCATTCTTCATGGAGTGCGGAACTGAGGAGAGGTATCGATGTAGGTCGGTGAGGCTTGGCACAAAGTCAGGGTTCCAAAACATCCCAAAGGTGTTCTATAGGATTCAAGTCAGGACACTGTGCAGGTCAGTCCATTACAGGGATGTTATTGTCGTGTAATCACTCCGCCACAGTCTGTGCAGCATGAACAGGTGCTTGATCATGTTGAAAGATGCAATCACCATCCCCGAATTGCTCTTCAACAGTGGGAAGCAAGAAGGTGCTTAAAATATCAATGTAGGTTATGCGCTGTGATTGTGCCACGAAAAACAACAAGGGGTGCAAGCCCCCTCCAGGAAAAGCACAACCACACCATAACACCACCACCTCCGAATTTCACTGTTGGCACTACATACACTGGTAGATGACATTCACCGGGTATTCGCCATACCCACACCCTGCCATTGGATCGCCACATTGTGTACTGTGATTTGTCACTCCACACAACGTTTTGCTACTGTTCAATCGTGTAATGTTGATGCTCCTTACACCAAGCGAGGCGTTGTTTGGCATTTTCCTGCATGATGTGTGGCTTATGAGCAGTCGCTCGACCATGGAATCCAAGGTTTATCACCTCACGCCTGTCATAGTACTTGGAGTGGATCCTGATGCAGTTTGGAATTCCTGTATGATAGTCTGGATAGATGTTTGCCTTTTATTCTTTACGATCCTCTTCAAATGTCGGCAGTCTCTGTTAGTCAACAGATGAGGTCGGCCTGTACACTTTTGTGCTGTACATGTCCCTTCATATTTCCACTTCACTATCCCATCAGAAACAGTGGACCTAGGGATGTTTAGGAGTGTGGAAATCTCGCGTACAGACTTCTGACACAAGTGACACCCAATCACCTGACCACGTTCGAAGTCTGAGAGTTCCACAGAGTGTCCCATTCTGCTGTTTCATGATGTCTAATGACTACTGAGGTCGCGGATGAGTACCAGGCAGTAGGTGGCAGCACAATGCACCTATGATGAAAAACGTATGTTTGTGGGGGTGTTCCGGATACTTTTGATCACATAGTGTAGGTAGAAGAGAAGTTGAAAAAACAGAGGTAAAGGAAGTAACAATTATTTTTCAGTTTGACTATGGAAACATAATATTCAACAACTTTGTGCTTAATACAGGTTCGAGCCAAACAGCTGTGATGATGATGAGATGCGGCTTAAGGGCGCTAAACAGCTAAGGTCATCAGCGCCCTTACAAAGTATAAAATGTACTGTCAAAAATAAAAGTCCTATAAAAAACCGCATAATTAAAAACGGGACACAAGCCCATGAGTCCAAAAGGTAAAAAACCAAACACCAAATACCAAAAACGAACACACTAAAAACATGGGCAATAAAAGAGTAAAAACAACGTGTCAAGAACTGTAGAATGTCAGGGACACGAGCGCCAATGTCCATTGGGGAGGAGATGCCCCATTAAAAAACAAGAGAAAATTACATAGTCAAAAGACGCTCAGCGCATCAAATGCGTCTGGTAAATCCAATGTCATTGATAAAACGTAAAAGGCACTCTACAGCACGCGCGTCGTCTGCCAGAACGTTGGCTAGACCAACACGGACGCGCAAAGGAGCTAAAACTTGACACTCTGCTAAAATGTGACGCACCGTTAAGGGCGCATCACACTGCCCACAGAGTGGTGCGGGGTCACCACTCAGCAAATACTTATGACTAAAAATGCAATGTCCGATAGGAAGGCGTATTAAAATTGCCTCTTCCCGACGAGAAGCACGGGAAGAGGTAGCCCAGACTAACGGGAGAGGTTTAACCTCCCGCAACTTGTTCCCCCGGAGGGCCGTCCACTCGTCGCTCCAAAGCGAGAGGATGCGGCGACGTAAAACAATAAACAAATCTGACGAGGGAACAACAGAGGTAAAACTTCTGGGTGATAAAATCGCCGATTTGACAGCGGCGGCGGCAGACTCATTACCTGAGATGCCCACATGACCTGGAATCCACAGGAAGGAGACGCTGATGCCAGAGACACCAAGCGAGTGGAGCAGGTCATGAATGCGCTGTACGAGCGGGTGGTAACTGTACAGCGAGCTAATACTTTGAAGAGCACTCAGGGAGTCGGAACAAATAAAACAGTGCCGTAAGTCGTGCCGCTGAATATATAAAAGAGACTGATAAATGCTAAAAAGTTCGGAGGTAAAAATCGAACATTGCTCTGGTAAACGAAAGGTAAAACTATTTCCACCACAAAAAAGGCACATCCTACTCCAGCATCAGTCTTAGATCCATCAGTAAAGATAAAAGGCAAGTCGCCGAATTGCGATTGAAGTTCTAAAAACGCTGATCTAAAGACTGAAGAAGGGGTCTCATTCTTCGGCATTGACGATAACCCAAGGTGACAGAGGGCCTCAGCGCGCGACCATGGAGGAAAACGCGTTTCCCCCCTTGGAAGGGCCGGCGCTGGCGTAACGTCCAAATGCCGAAGTAGCAGTCGAAATCGAACCCCTGGAGGGAGCAATGCAGAGGAGCTAACTAAATATTGCCGGTCAAGTGAATCCTCGAAAAATGCCGCGAAAGACGGGTGGTCAGGCAAGCTGGAGAGTCGATAGGCATAGCTGCACAAGAGCATCTCACGCCTGGAGGACAGCGGAGGCTCTGCAGCTTCAGCGTAAAGACTGGGCACGGGGCTAGTTGGAAAGGCCCCTGTAGCGACTCTAATACCACGATGATGAATGGGATCAAAGCGACGTACCACAGATGGACGTGCCGATGAAAAGACAATACACCCGTAATTAAGTTTGGATCGGACCAAAGAGCGATATAGATGCAGAAGGATGGTCCGATCAGCTCCCCAGGATGTGCCACTTAAAACACGTAAAAGATTAAGAGAACGGTCACACTTTGCTTTTAAAAAAGAAATGTGCGAGGTCCAACACAACTTTCTATCAAAGATCAACCCCAAAAATTTCGCCTAGTCTGCAAACGGAAGCATCCCTGGCCCTAGATGGAGAGAGGGCGGAGGGAAATACTTCCGGCGACAGAAGTTGATGCAGACGGATTTCTCGGCGGAGAAATTAAAGCAGTTGGCGTTACTCCAGGCGTAGAGACGGTCGATACAGCTCTGGAGACGGCGTTCGAGTAGACAGGTCCGCCGTGAACTGCAATAAATGGCAAAATCATCAACAAAAAGGGACGAGCAAATGCCAGGTGGAATACAATCAACAATGGGGTTGATAGCAATCGCAAAAAGTGTGACACTGAGTACAGAGCCCTGCGGTACTCCGTTCTCTTGAATAAAACGACTAGATAAAACCGAGCCCACACGTACACGAAAGACGCGGTCCGTCATAAACTCCCGAAGAAATATGGGAAGACGACCGCGGATATTCCATGTGTGAAGTGTACGTAAAATGCCGCCCCTCCAACAAGTGTCATAAGCTTTCTCCAGGTCAAAAAACACAGCCACGGTTTGACACTTTCTCAGAAATCCATTCATAATATGCGTCGACAAGGACACCAGATGGTCGACGGTAGAGCGATAGCGACGAAATCCGCACTGAGCGTTCGCTAGAAGTTTCTGAGACTCAAGCCACCATGTCAAGCGCCCGTTGATCATGCGCTCCATCACCTTGCAAATGCAACTGGTGAGGGAGATAGGGCGGTAGCTGGAAGGTAGTTGGCGATCCTTCCCAGGCTTAAGAATAGGGACAATGGTGGCTTCGCGCCAAACGGAAGGAAAAATGCCGTCTTGCCAAATACGGTTATAGACCTGTAAGAGAAAGAGTTTACTGTCGGCTGAAAGGTGCTTTAACATCAGGACATGAATGCCGTCCGGCCCAGGAGCGGAGTGCCTAGAGCAATGAAGAGCGTGCTCCAGCTCCCTCATTGTGAAAAGTTCATTATAATACTCATTATTAGCAGACCGAAAATTAAAGGTGTCGGAATCCAGCCGGTCTTTGATAGAGCGAAAGCCGGCGGAATAATGGTCTGAACTGGATACCGCCTCAAAGGCAGCACCCAGAGTGTTAGCGATGGCAGCCGGATCCACTATAGTGGCATTGGAAACCTGAAGGCCAGAAATAGTACAATGCGACACTTTACCTGAGAAGCGACGAAGTTTATCCCAAACAACAGATGAAGGCGTAAAGCGAATAAAAGACTCGACAAAACGAGCCCAGACGCCTTCTTGCTATCCTGAATAATGCGACGAGCCCTGGCGCGCGATTGTTTAAAAGTCACCAAATTATCAATTGTAGGGTGTCGCCGAAACACCCTAAGCGCAGTTCTACGGGCACGAACGGCGTCCCGGCAATCCTCGTTCCACCACGGAACAGGTGGCCGCCGAGGTTGAGAGGATGAACGGGGTATTGCGCGTTCGGCGGCAGCGAAAATAATAGACGTAAGGTGCTGCACTAGTTGGTTAATTTCGGAGAAGGGCTGGTCGTCAAAATGCACGAGGCTGGAATACAAGCTCCAGTCGGCTTTTGCGAATATCCAGGTAGGTACTCTGGAATGCTGTACGTGGTGCGACAAAAGAGAAACGATGCAGGGGTAATGGTCGCTGGAGTAGGTGTCAGCGACGACGTTCCACTGAAGACGATGAGCAAGCTGGAGTGAGCAAATGGCAAGGTCCAGGTGAGAGAATGTACCAGAAGAATCAGAAATAAAAGTAGGTGCACCTGTATTGAGGATGGAAAGATTGAACTGATAAAAAATGTCGGAAAGAAGAGTTCCCCTCGCACAAGCCCTTGGCGAACCCCATAGTGGGTGATGGGCTTTAAAATCTCCCAACAGAAGAAATGGTGTTGGGAGAGCGGACAGGAGAGCTCGAATGTCCGCGGGAGCGAGGGGAGACGATGGAGGTGAATATACAGAGCAAACAGAAAACAAAAAGCCGGGTAAGTGAAGGCGAACGGCAACAGTTTGCAAGTCGGATGTAAGTGTGACAGGTTTAAAATGAACGTCGTTACGCACTAAGAACATGACACCTCCATGAGCAGGAGTACCCTCCTCCGGTTCAAGGTCGTAGCGAACCGGAGTATATCCTCGAAGATCAAAAGCATCGTGAGGGCGAAGCTTAGTCTCCTGCAAACATACGACCATAGGCGAATGGGAACGCAATAAAAGTTGCAGTTCCGCCCTATGCGATCGTACACCACGTACATTCCAGGTCAGGATAGCCATGAATAAAAGGGATAAACTGTCTACTTAGAAGGGCGGCTTAAAAGAATCTTTTGCTTAACCTTTGGGCTCGGGCTTTTTGTATGGAGTTGGTCAGACTCCATAGCTTCCTCGGAGGGAGGGCCCACGCGCTCAGTGCCAGAAACCGATTCAAGCGCCGTGAATCGGTTCTGGGTGGCGATGGGTGAGGGGTGCCGCTGAGCGCGGCTTGTCCCAGGACCTTCCTGGGACAGCGACCTCCGAGGAGGAGAAGGTGAACTTTTGTTACCGCGCGCACGCGGAGGGTCTTTCAAAAAATCTTCCCTACGAAGTTTCTGCTTGGGTTTCTTTTCAACGGCTGGCGACTTCATTGACTTAGGACCAGGTTTATACGGCTTGGTAACTGTAGCCTTAATGGACGGCCGGATGGTAGTGGCGGTTAATCCAGTCATGGTCCAGGTCTGAGTTTCGGCATCTACTCGTGGTACTGGCGAGGCAACAACAGAACTAAATGTGCCAGATCGCAGGAGTGAAGGTTGGCGCGCATGGCAACGCCTCCGGGCTTCAGCGAAGGAGAGTTTTTCCTTTACCCGGATCTCCTGGATCGCCTTCTCGTCCAAGTACCGCGGACAGTCGGCAAACGAAGCAGAATGAGACCCTTTACAAATAACGCAGACGGGGGCTGTTGAACAGGTACCTTCGTGTGAGGGCTGGCTACATGTTGCACAGATGTTAACGGCACTCTTACATGAGACTTGCGTATGCCCAAAACGTTGGCATTTAAAACAACGCAGAGGTCTAGGAATATAAGGCCTCACAGAAATCCGTTCGTACCCTGCGGAAATGCTCGTGGGTAGATCGACGCCATCAAATGTAATAAACAGGGTACGAGTGGGTACCAATACGCCGTCGCGTTTCGCCTGCACTCGATGAACCGCTGTCACCCTCTGGTCTGCAAGATATTCGACAAGGTCTTCGTCCGATATGCCATCGAGGCTATGCGTGGTGACAACGCCTCTACAAGAATTCAAGGTGCGGTGCTTCTCAACACGGATAGGATAACCGTGGAGAAGCGTGGCGCTCAACAAGGACTTACTTTGTGCCTCGGATTTGCTTTGAACTAGCAACGAACCATTACGAAGCCGAGTGCAGGAAAGAACCGGACCAGCAATTGAGTCAATGCCCTTCTGGATGATAAAAGGGTTCACCTTCTCGAATGATTGTCCCTCCTCTGTACGGGTAATCACTAAGTAACAACCAGCTGTTGGCGGTGCTACTTCTGTTACTAAAGTTTTTCGGCGCTTGTTGTTTATAATGGAGAAAGGGTGCTCCATAGCGAAAAAAATCCTCCACCATTGCAACCGTCTCCGACCTCGGGCTCTGACTTCCCGGGCGTTACCCCGGCTTGGGTGAGTGGCCTATCTATACCTAGCTCACCCCAGGGTCACACCTCTGAGAACATAGACAGAGGGACCCAATCGCCGTCGGAAGCCAGCAGCTCATGCAATGGCCCCCCCGCGGGACTGCAGTTGAATAGCGGATACGAACACATACCCTACATGACGACCCCGGGTGGTGGGGATGACGCCATTACCCACTCACCCAGCTGCGCACGCGGTGCGCGGGTATCCGTCAGGCTGTGTCCACGGAGGATTAACATAAAAGGTTAAAAGAAACTAAAAGTGTGTGGGCGTTTCGCACTCAAGGTAGGCCGGCGAAGAAGTAAAAGAGACGTGTAAATGAATGGGCGTGGGGCGAAATGTGCATAAATAAAAGAGAAGACAGAAGCGATGGCGAGGGGCGAGATGTAATGATATGCACAGAACGCACGAGAGCCTACCTTGAGTCCCCCGGGCACGAGAACGAACCCACCTCGACCGGACGGGGATGAAAGGGTGAAAATGGCTATGGATGGCTTGGGTACCCCGGGTGTGCCTAACCCGTACTCACAAAAGGTGAGCCCCTGGGGGGCAAACAGCTGTGAACATAAAGACAATCTTATGAGCACCATATTAGACATAATGTCTCCTTGTTTTCTTCGTACTGTTAAATTCTTAATACTTAAAATACTAATTATTCTTTCTTTCTACAGCAGCAAATTAAAATATTTTATTAATGTGCAGCAAATGCATTAGTAAACCTTGAGGGAAAAAAAAAAATAAAAAGCAATACATGCGACTTTTGTTTTCTCAGCAAACCGATGTTTCATTACTATAAAACTTCCTCCCCTAGGAGCCACAGGACCTTGTAGTTGGTGGGGAGGCTTCCGTGTACCAGTGATTTACTAAGCTGTGCTGGTAGAGGTACTCATGCCAGAGAGGTTCGTAATGAGGTACCAGACTAAGAAGTGGCTCAACAGAAAATCCAACCCAAAGGGACTCCCAGTTGGAGAACCTTGAGGGACTCCCAGCTGAAGGACCTTCCAGGGGCTCTGGTCCACCCAATCCAAGGTGGGAATGCATCGTGCCGAGGGATGAATGGCACTGGGGTGGTAAAAAAATGCAGTGTCGTGAACGATCTCTTCAGGGCACCAGGCGACACCCTGAAGTAATTAGCCTTCCCAATATATATGGGGCTCTGTATTGGGTGACTTTTATTTCCATGCTACTCGTGGGACCAACATGGACCAAAATAACACAACTATTATCAAGGCGGGTGAGAGAATCTCCAGTTGAGAGAAATCTCTCACCTGACCAAGAAAAGTCAAGTGACAGAGACTCTCCAGCAGAGAGAAATCTGTCACTAGATAAACAAATGGGTGCAACAGTATCTGGAATTAATAGAATGCACCTGGACACTAAGAAGTTGTCAGGGGCAGCTAGAAGAATAAAAAAAGCTAAAAAAATGAGTGAGGGCACAGGTAATGTAAACCCACAGAGTAGAGGGGTGGAGGTCCGTACTGATCCAGGGACTTCTAAAAGAACCAGGACAAGTGTGGATACTCCTTCAGATAAAGCCAAACCTGTTAAGAGACCTAGGGGTACTGAACCTGGTGTCACTTACAGGGAAGCTTTGGCCGCTTTTAAGATGGCAATTGTTGAAGAATCCTATCCTGAGAGAAAGTTGATTGGGGAGGACATTCGACCCATTCAGGCTGAGATTCTGAGGAAGATAGATGAGGCGCCTACTAGTGAATCTCTACCTAAACTCAGGTCCTTTTCTCTACAGGATGGGGCTCTGATATATTACTGTGATGATGAGCAGTCATGTAATTGGCTCCAAAAACATATTCAGGGAGCTAAAATCAAGGAGAGATTAGCTCTCAAAGTAGTAGATCCCAAAGATCTACCTAAGCCAGTCAAGGTGGCCCTTAGGACTCGGGACATTACAACTGATGATCCTAAGGTGCTGCTAAGACGCATCCAGAGATTAAACCAGGAGCTGAATATAGAGCACTGGAAAATCATTGACAAGCAGGCAGACTCCTCTGGTCAACGCCTAATCTTAATGGTGGACCAAGAGTCTGCTAAGAAGGTAAAGGAGCTTGGCATGTCGGCCTATACTGGGGTAGACAGGGCCCTTTTTAAGATCCTGTCTGACCCGGAGAGGAAGGCAGAAGCAGACAAAGCGAAGAAGGCAGGCAGCGATGGCGGAGACAGTCCGGAGACAATGGAGATATGGGACTCTGGAGGATTCGCATCGGGTACTGCTTAAGGTAAGTGTTGTGGCTTAATCTAATTATGAAAATAGTTCAAATTAACTTGCAGCACTGTAAGCAGCTTCAGCCATTCTAAGTAAGAGACTTGTTGAAGACAATGTTGATATTGCTCTCATACAGGAACCTTGGCTTTTCAGAGGTTCAATTAGAGGGATCAGCTGTACTAAGGGCACTATATATAGACCTAGTAATAATAATCCAAGATCATGCGTTTATGCCAGCAATTGGATAAACGCATTGCTTCTTACTGAGCACTGTTCCAGGGATGTAACTACAATCCAAACAAAAGTGGAGGAGGCAGGAGAGAGAAGAGTTTTAATACTCTCTTCCATCTACCTCCCTTACGAAGACTCTGATCCACCATCGATAGCGGTGAGGGACCCTGTGACCCACTGCAGAGAGAATGGAAAGGAGTTAATCCTGGGGGTTGATGCCAATGCACACCACAAATTGTGGGGGAGCACTGATATCAATCCCAGAGGAGAAAAGTTAATGGAGTACTTGGTGAGTACAAACCTTAATATTCTAAATCGAGGTAATGAACCAACCTTTGTAACTTTGCGAAGGGAGGAAGTCATTGACATAACGATAGGGGCTAATATTATTGAGAACCTAATTTCAAGTTGGCATGTATCATCGGAGATCACTCTCTCTGATCATAGATGCATATGCTTCAATATCAAAGCACAAGTCACTTTACCAGTGATTTATAGAAATCCGAGGAAAACTGACTGGGACGGATATAGACGAGACCTATCAGCTTTGACATCGGGTATCTCAAGGAACATTCGTTCGATACTGGATGTGGAGTTTGCCGTTGACGAATTACAACGGTCAATTCTCCTATCCCATCATCAAAATTGTCAGCCTAAGGTAGCTTACTCGCCAAGGCTTGTGTCTTGGTGGACTAAAGAGTTAAGCAGACTTAGGAAGAAAGCAAGGAAACTATTTAGACTTGCAAAAAGAACTGGTGATTGGGATTCATATAGACAAGCCCTCACCAATTATAACAAAGAAATACGCAAAGCCAAAAGGATTTCGTGGAGGGAGTACTGCCAGGGGATGGAGAATGTTCCCAGTAGTGCAAGATTCATGAAACACATGGCAAAGGGTGTTAAAAAAAATCGTGAGCACTATTAAACTGCCTGATGGCACGTACACACAGTCTGGTTCTGAGACGCTCCTGCAACTTGCGAGGGCTCACTTTCCAGACTTTAAGGTAGACAATGGCAGCAATTCTGTGAAGGGGCAACCAAATCTGGACCATCTTTCTTTGGACAGAGAGGATTGGAACCTAATCAGGAGCATAGTCAATGTCACTAAAATACGATGGGCTGTCAAGTCGTTTGGACCATATAAATTGGCAGGCCCCGATTTAATCATTCCTGCATTTCTACAATATGGTATTGATTCAGTTCAGTACCTACTTTGTGGTATTTTTAGAGTTTGCCTAGCCTATGGTTATATACCCATGGCTTGGAGACAAACAAAGGTGGTGTTTATACCTAAACCAGGGCGTCCTAGTTACACCCAGGCCAAGGCTTATCGCCTATAAGTCTCTCCTCTTTTATGCTTAAAACCCTGGAGAGGTTAGTGAATAGGCACATTAGGGATTATGTTTTAATGGAACATCCATTAAACAAGTACCAATTTGCCTATCAAATAGGGAAATCAACGGAAGCAGCACTTCATCAAGTGGTCTCGACTATTGAGAAGGCGCTTAATACCAGAGAAATAGCCATTGGTGCTTTTCTTGATATTGAAGGTGCGTTTGACAGAACATCTTGTGATGTTGTGTCGAACGCCCTCTATGGACACGATGTACCTTCACTTCTTTGTGAGTGGATACGTTTTGTCTTACAACATAGGAAGATAACCATGAATCTATGTGGGGAGACGCTGGATGTGTCCACGGAGAGGGGCTGCCCGCAGGGGGGTGTTTTATCACCCCTGCTATGGAACCTTGTAGTGGACACACTTCTTTGCGCACTCAATAGTGATGGTTACTTCACAGTTGGTTTTGCAGATGATATTGCAATAATCATAAGAGGGAAATTTCCTCACATAGTTTCTCAAGTGCTACAAATGGCGCTTAAGAAAGTGGAAGCTTGGTGCAAGATGAATAATCTAACTGTTAATCCAAGCAAAACAGTAGTGGTACCCTTTACCAGGAGAAGGGGGCCTGATTTAACCAGACTCTCTCTCTTTGGTGAAGTAGTGCCCTATTCAACACAAGTTAAATATCTTGGCCTTGTTTTAGACAAGAAATTAACTTGGAAACATCACATGGAATTATGTATTACCAAAGTCTACAGAGTCTTTTGGACATGTAGAGGTATGCTTGGTAAGACATGGGGTCTGAAACCTAGCATAGTGTATTGGATATACACTGTCATGGTGAGACCTATATCCTCTTATGCCGCACTGATGTGGTGGCCTAGAGTTAATTTAAAGGTGTGCAGAAAGGAAATCTGTAAATTACAGAGGACCTTCTGCATTTCAATTATGGGAGCCTTCAAAACTACTCCAACTGTGGCAATGGAGATGCTGATTGGGCTCACACCTCTCCACATATGGATGAAGGCAGAAGCCATGATCGTGTTTCACCATATTTGTTGCCAAACCAAAGTGTCTAATACTGGACATATTAATCATCTCAAGCTTCCTTGGGATAAGAATGTACAACAGATACTCAACATGGGGACTGACATTCTTGAAACAAGATTCAAGTTTGATTTGAAATTTACAGTCTCCTATCCACAAAGGAGTGAATGGGAAAGACTGGTAAAACCTCATAATAACAAAGGCCCAATCTGGTATACTGATGGTTCTAGAACCAAATCAGGAATGGGGGCTGGGCTTTACGGTAATGGCACCAAGATTTCTTATAGTCTGGGTACCTTAGCTACAGTTTTCCAGGCTGAGGTTTATGCAATCCTAGCCAGTGTCATGGAAAGTATTAAAAGGAGATATAAGAATAGAAGTGTTCTTATCCTCTCAGACAGTCAAGCTGCTCTTAAAGCACTTGAATCACCATCAATAAAATCAAAGCTCATCTCAGAATGCCGGGAATCCTTAATGACACTGGCTGAACACAATAAGGTTCAACTTATGTGGGTGCCAGGACACATAGGTATACCAGGCAATGAGAAAGCAGATGAAGCAGCCAAGATTGGCGGTGAAATCCCATTTTTTGGTCCAGAGCCTGTACTGGGAGTGTCCTACAGACCAGTGAAACAGGCTATTAAGTGCTGGGCTCAAGCAGAACACAGAACTACTGGAACTCCATTGAGGGTTGCAGACATTTTAAGTTGTTTATTACACACCTGGATAACAGCCAGGCAAAATCCATGTGCAGTCTTAGTAGAAGAAGACTTGCATGGGCAACAGGATTCATTACAGGACACTGTGCCCTAAAGTTTAATCTATACAGAATGGGATTGTTTAACAACCCTATCTGTAGTAGATGTCTAGAAGGAGATGAGACTGTTACTCATCTACTATGTGATTGCCCTGCTCTTGCGAATCAAAGAGCAAGTATTTATGGCAATCACTTTCCAAAGATAGATGAACTATCAAAAGCCTCAGTTAGCAGTCTGGTTAAGTTCATATCAAGCAACAGACTACTTAACTGATGAAAGGGGGGATGCACAATAGATCTTAAGGTCGCAGTGCTTGGGCATAAAACCCACCCCTTTTCAAACTAGAACTACAACTACTATAAAACTTTTTGCTCCTCCCATGAAGGAGGAGGAGGAGGAGGAGGAGGAGGTGGTGGTGGTGGTGGTGGCGGCGGCGGCGGTGGTGGTGGTGGTGGCGGCTGCGGCGGTACTTCACAGACAAGAAAATGGTACAACCCAAACTATTAACCAGTTTATGATGCCTGCTGTAATATTGTTATTAACAGGTTGTAAACCCTATGACATATGAAATTACGTTAAATATTTCAAACACAAAGTTCAGATAAATTCACAAATTCTAAACAAGCTGCCTAGTTGGAATTTGCCAGTACTGTTATATTACGAAAACCTAATAAACAATATATACATTTTTTGTTTTATTTTGCTTTAATGTCATTGTATATGAAGACAGTGAATGCAGATCTAGGTTGCAAATGACAATTACAGGGTAGCTGTAATTTAGGAAAGCTATTGTCTTTAAGCTCAAAACTACTTTCATTAAATGCACTTTTAATGATGACACTTTACATTCTTTGCAGCATGAGGCTGCTATTTCTTAGTGTTAAAAGAATCACAAAGTTAACTGAAATCCTTGCTACCATTTTGTTTATTTAGTGGATAACAAACATTTCAGAAAAAGCATGTCTGTTGTCATATTCAGCTATTAACAACATTATCTCAAAAATTGTATCTTTAAAGCTATTAACACAGAATTACTAAAACCTACCAATACACTGAAATAACTGCCTAACACAAACTTCATTTTTTCTGAAAATTCAGAGCATGTTTCCAGCAATAGCCCTCAATGTTTTAGTTAATTTTTCAACTGATGTTGAAATGAAACTCCAAATTGTAAGGAATGTTTGCTGATATATGGCAATAAGTTGCTGTATAATTGAGAGAAAGCTTCATACTACATTAATAATGTTCCTGGGGGTAATCCTGAAACTCAACATACCCAAATTGCCTTGACTCCATGATTTGGATATCTGCCAGCATACCACTGGTAGCTTGAGATGGTGACTGCGCTAAACAAAGGAGAAAAAAACCTCATTAATGCTTTAATAATTAAATAATAAGGTTAATAAAAGTGCTTTGAAGGTGACTGACTTTGCATCTACATCATCCAAGACTGACATTTCATCATTAATTGCTGCATTAATCGAGAATTCGAACTATAAAATATCCTGCTATTTTTAACATATCCTCTGTTCATATGGGAACTATATTTTACAAAGAAATATTTTCTGTGTTAAGATACCGCAAACTGTATGCAAGTTAAACTAAATATCAAGTAAACCAATGGTAAGATTGTGTAGACTGAAACATTGAAACACTTTATGAAGTATCCAATACCAGATGTTTTACATCTTTCTTACTAAAGTTTGGAAGTTTAAATGATTTCTTTGATAAAACAGCACTATTACTTTGTGCAGTTTGCAAAAGTGTTTAATCTCTGTACATAGTACTAAGCCATGCCATAATGATGTCCCAAAAATGTTCAGTTGTATACAATGTAATCTCACTGTGAAAAAGGAAAGACAAAGATAATTTACAAAGATGTGGCAACAACTCTGCCATTAGTTTATGAGAGCAAAACGAAAATTCTATTAAATATAACTCACTTCAAATGATGAACAAAGGAAATTTGTGCCATAATCCTGAGGATACTACTTCTGGAGGTGTTGAACAGGAGAATGAACTGCAGTAGCCCATACATAAAAAATTCACAGAATGCAAAAACAAATTTAATATTTAAATGGGAAGGGAAATCCTTCCAATTCTAGCTTTCTAACAACTGTAAAGCCCAACTAGGATACCAAATAGACTTTTTTTATTTTTCACTACTATTTCACTCATCAAATGACCATTATTATTACAGTTATCATGCATAAGTTGACTAGATTCAAACTACAGCTGACTTACAAAATGTAATATTACACATGAGTAGTCAATACAATTGAAAATAAATGTATATGTAATGCAATTCTGGTTATGTTATGGATTTAATTTTAACTATTCTACTTATTTCTTACATTCATAATCCTACTTACCAACAGGCCTTTGGAAAAGTAGATCGCTTCCTTCTTGCTATTTATATGCTCTTGTATACCTTTCAAATCTTGCCAGTTTTACTAAATCGAAGAATTTTCTTTTCAGATTTACTCTCGCGTCCGCTAAAATATGATCCGCAGCTTTAAAATTTTGTCTCAAATCGCATACACTTAGCCAACAGGCTTTTTTCATATCGTACATTGAGCTCAAATACTGTACAAACCGGTCCACTAATATTATGAAAACAACTTTACACAAGGTAAACTCTTATAATATATCAAATTTTGGACTAAATATGTTATTTTTAAAACATTTAATATTCAACACAGCAGTTTAGAATAATTGTGTTGGCAGCATTGAATGTTACATGTACAGGCCTCACAGTGTCATCTAGCGTCTGCATTTGGGGCAATGGGTACATGCAGCGCTCAAAATGTACCTTTTGGGAGGTCGATGCAGGAACATCGATGCTGCACCGGAAATTCCTATCCCAGTTGATATACGCTGGTTACACCATTTTAATGATTCAAAAGAATTGAACGAATAACAATGGTAGGCCACAAGCAGTTATTATAGACAATTCATGACAACCGATGACCGGCAGGGGTTCGTGTGAAGCAATTAATGATATATGAATGACTATTTGAAGGAATTGAATTTCACAACCCTACTCGGTATAACTCCACTCTTTCATTCCGCTCAGGTCAATATTCTGACGGGACAAGCCCTTTCCCTCTGTATTTTCTGTAATTTGATTTCCCTGTAGTTACCCTGTTTTTCCTGAAAATAGTCACCCTGATTTCATTAATTCTGTTTTAGAGTGGCCCAATTTCTGCATAATTTTGTAAAGGATTATTTTTTATTATACCTATTTGAGCCCCCCTCTTCACTCTCAAAAGGTTTATGGCTATAAAAGAACAAGACTATTATAGCATAAGCAAAAATATTATTAGCAGTCTGCTTTTTCAGATAAACATATTGTTTTCCAGAATCTGTGAGGCTATAATTCTATAAATCCTAGCAAAATAGCCTGCAATTACTAGTCAGATAGTTTCTATGACACTTTACCTCTCCTTAGCTGCCGAGAGCTCTGCCAGGAAGATTCAATACCTGAAATAATTTGGTGACTTGGCTGCTAAGGTAGAATTGAGCAGAAATTGAATATAGAATAATATAATTAATTTTTTCCTTACATATAGTCTAATTTTTTACTTAAAGTTATGAATGAAAGAACTACTACTCTTCTCACAGCCCCCATTGTGGCACTTCACCAAGGAAATTGTTATGCATCACCTATTCTGAATTAAGAGTCCACACGTTTCATGTATCCAAAACTTGTACCTCTATGCAAGGGCTCATTTTATTTATGATGCTGTCCAGAAACTAATTATTATACTGATGTGTTAAATTATAAACCTTATCAGGGCATTTTGTACCACCACTGCAGCGGCCACTACCAGCACCAAAAGAAATGATGTGTTAGTGTTCTCTACAACACCACCTTTTTATGGTTTTCCACCCTCATTATAGCTAATGTTTCTTGGAGTAGTGTAAAATCAAACCCTCAAATAGAAATGTGTTGTGATGGGATGAGCAATTTCTCATGTAAATCATGTTATGGACAACGCAGAATGTAATGAGTTGCAAGTGAGTGAAAGTTTAATGTTTTCACATATTGTTGCCACACATACTGCCATTTCTGACAGTTCAGTTTCTACTTATTTGGCTCTCGAGTTCTGTTGGCCATGTCATCTAACAGACCATATTTTATGAAGTGTTTAAGATCTCTTTTGCCTTAGGGTGTTTCGATTAGATGGACCGAATGCTAATTTATTAAACCACTACCATGAAAAA
The DNA here is from genome assembly GCA_030765065.1 of Deroplatys truncata. Classification (NCBI taxonomy): domain Eukaryota; kingdom Metazoa; phylum Arthropoda; class Insecta; order Mantodea; family Mantidae; genus Deroplatys; species Deroplatys truncata. Next base: position 134,760,811 of record CM060990.1, on the reverse strand, counting down.
TTGTCTTCATGGAAGAGGAATAGAAACTACAATATACTATGGCCATTCAATGTGATGAAATGGGACATTTGGAAAGTTTTGCTTCTCTACATTATTCTAAAATAACAAAGAAATTATGAATATTTATTTTATTCACAACAAGGAATTTTAATCCTAAGCTTAACACAAAAAGCATAAAAGAAAAATATATTGTTAACTGCAATAAAAATATAAAGTAATTTTCCTGTGATGGAAAGGGGCTTGGATATAAAGGAAGTTCCCCCATGAGTTAAAACAACTCTGAAGTTCTGTGAAACTATACAAATGTGCTGTCTCATCATTACAGTAATGAATAGCCATATATCAAGTTTTAATATAGGAGCATGAGAATTACATGGAAATAGTTATTTTTTAGTTATGTTTACTTATGTGACAGAAAGAGACAGTGTGAACAGAAAGGGACATATATAAAATGAAAATTGCTGAAACTGAATCTTTCATAAAATAATTACCATACCAGTGTTACTATGTTGCATTCTTTATCAGAACTCATGCTGTTTGTTCATTTGGTCCCACGGTGAGAAATGCTCAAGGACACTGAACATGTCATACAATTATGAAATATGCAGCAATAACAAATAAACATACCCAGCACCAAGAACATTTCTCCCCCCCCCCCCCCCCCCCCCGTCTCTCTCTCCTCGCCATGCACTATCTAAGAAATGAAAATTTGCAAACCATCACCATTCCAAGAGTAAACATATCAACATGCATTACAGTAGGACAATAACAAATAAGTAAGTCACCATCATATGCTATCTGCCCTATGTATTGAATATTTATATGTTGCATGACATATTAAAAAATTCAATAGTATATGGGGAGTGAGTATATAACAAAGACTTTAACTCTTCCTTAAAAATGTTATGTTGATTAGGCTTGCCTAATAGTTTTAAGTAGCATGGAAGGTTATTATAAATTGTTATTGCAGAATAGTAAGATCTTTTTTGGAACAGTTTTAAGCTACTTGCTTGTCTATGCAAATCGCCTGCATGCCTTGTATTGTGATCATGCACAGCAAGGTTCATTGGGAAGTTATCATAATTATCTGCAAGGTAGCTCAAGAGAGAATATACATACTCACCAGCGAGAGTAAGAATTTTGTGGGTTTTGAACAAGGGTCTACAGGAATGACGGAACCCAACACCACAGATAATACGCATGACCTTTTTTGTAGTATAAATACTTGCTTGCTATGTGCCAAATTACCCCAGAACATTATTCCATATTGCAACAGGGAGTGAAAGTAGCAAAATATGCTGTTCTTAAGGTATTCTGGTGGAAAATTTTTTTTAAGTTTCTTAAGGCAAAGACGACAGAGCTGAGTTTTGGCAGTATGATTTTTTTTTGTTTTCTCCAGCTGAGCTCTCCATCTATTTGAAGCCCAAGAGCTTTTGTATCAGATACCTTATTTATGGTGTAATTGTGGTACCTGATTGTTCATGCTCAGTTTGAAATTGAATAAAATAGTTTTATCATAGTTTAATGAAAGCTTATTAGCTTCAAACCAAAAGTTGAGCTGTTCGAACACTTTATTGACAGAATTTTTTAATTGCTGATGTGACTTTTCAGATATAAGTACACTTGTATCATCTGCAAAAAGCACAGCTATTGAATCTCCACTAAGATAATATGGCAGATTGTTTATAAATATAAAAAATAACAAAGGGCCAAATATAGAGCCTTGAGGGACATCTCTAATAATAACACCTGGTTCTGAATCACAACCATTGATTCTGGTTTTCTGGATCCTATTTGTTAAGTAAGATCCGAACCATTTTATAGCGATATCACTGAACTCAAACTTTTAACTTTTGCAGCAAGAGGTTGTGATCTATGCTGTCAAATGCCTTAGCTAAGTCACAAAATATTCCTAATGATAGTTCCTTTTTATCCAGGGCTGTTAATACTTAAGAAGTGAGCATGTGTGTTACATTTTCTGTTGGCATATTTTTTCCTAAATCCGAAATGGGATACTGAGAGAATTTTGTTGAACTCCCAAGTATTTTATAATCCGATTATACACAGCTTTTTTCATTACTTATAAAAGGCTGGCAAAAGAGAGATGGGCCTATACTTGGAAGTCAGGCTTTTGTCTCCGTTCTTGTATAGAGGCTTAACAATTGTGTGTTTCATTTTTTTTTTCGGAAATATCCCTGACATAAGGGAATGATTGCATATATGACTAAGAGGCTTGCTAAATTCTTCTATGCAATATTTTAACAATTTGGTACTTATCTCATCCTATCCATGAGAGATTTTGCTAATTAAATAAGCTAATAATGCTAAGGACCACAGTAGTCCATAAATAAATAAATAAGCAAATAAATAAATATATAAAAAACAGCTAATAATATTTTCTCTCTCTCTTGATGTTGTGGAGTCCATCTTAAATTCACAATTAATTTTGAGGTTTTTTTTTTTTTTTAAGAGCAGTTGGGTTTGGGTCAGCTTATTTTGCTGTTTGTTACATTAAGGTAAAATGTGTTAACGGCATTATCCATGGCACAGCAATTACTGACTTCTTTATTTTCAATAGATATCCGACTAATATTACTATTTGAATTAATTCTTCTTATTTCAGCTTCTATTATATTCCATATTGTTTTAATTTTATTATTGGAATCATCAATTGCTATTGAGTAATACTTTCTTTTAGCTTCATTAATTACTCTTTTAAGTATTTTACAATATGTTTTGTAGTGTGCATTATTGTTTGAATCATTACTTGTGCGACATAGAACAAATTTCTTTTATTTGCACAGGACTTCCTTACACCTGAAGTAATCCAGGGTTTGACCTAGTGTCTTAACAGATTATGACTCACATAATGCAGCTCTGCTTGGGAAATGTTGGTTATTTCTTCTCTTATATTATTTTGCAGTTCTTGTAATGTTTGGGGATTTTGGTTATACATTTTGTCTTTTAAATTGCACCACAAGTAAAAATTCGCAGGGTTTGAGTTCTAGGGATTGAGTGGGCCACCCCTACACTGATCACACTATCAGCAAAGACATCAGCAGTTATATCCAAAGAGGTCTGAACTGTAGCCTCGTCTTGTTGAAATACACCGTGCATTCACTCATCTGTCAACCGAGGGAAAAACTGCTCCAAAATTAAGGCATTGTACTGTGCAGCATTAATTGTTTCATGAAAGAAAATAAGGCCAATTATTCTACCTGCACTCACAGCACACCAAACACCAACCTTAGGATCACGTTAGTGGACTTTGATGTACGAGTATGAGGGAAGAGGCGTAATGCGGGGACTGGAGCCTCAGGAGGGAAGTGGCGTGCAACCATGACCCAGTGCCGCTTTATCTGATGACACCATATATCATGGTGCTATTAGCATTTGAAACTATTTTTCCTAAGAAAACAATAGCCTCATCACAGGTAACAAAGGTCAAACCCTGGATTACTTCAGGTATAATGAAGTCCTGTGCAAATTAAAGAAATTTGTTCTTACTATATCGCACAAGTAAGGATTCAAATAATAAAGCACACTACAAAACATATTGTAAAATACTTATGAGTAATTAATGGAGCTAAAAGAAAGTATTACTCACTAGCCATTGATAATTTCAATAATAAAATTAAAACAATGTGGGATATAGTAAAAACTGAAATGGGAAGAATTAATTCAAATAGTAATATTTCTCATATAACTAATGAAAATAAAGAAGTCAGTAATTGCTGTGCCATTGATAATGCCTTTAACACATTCTTCCTTTATGCAGCAAACAGGAAAATAAACAGATCTGACCCAAACCCAGCTGCACTTAAAATGCTAAAACAAAGGCACAGCTCAAAATTAATTGTGAAGTTAAGATGGACTCCACAACATCAAGAGAGGTAGAAAATAATATTAGCTCATTAAAAAGCAAAACCTCTCACAGATGGGATAAGATAAGCACCAAATTGCTAAAATATTGCATAGAAGAGTTAAGCAAGAATCTTAGTCATATATGCAATCATTCCCTTATATCAGGGATATTTCTGGAAAAAATGAAACACACAATCGTTAAGCATCTATACAAGAAAGGAGACAAAAGCCTGGCTTCCAATTATAGGCCCATCTCTCTTCTGACAGCCTTTTCTAAAGTAATGGAAAAAGCTGTATATAATCGGGTTATAAAATAGTTGGAGTTCAGCAAAATTCCGACATTCTGCTCTCAATCCCCTTCCTTAGTGATGAAAATGATGTGTTATATGCCCAACAGAAGTCACTCTAAGTCATATGCTAGCTCCAATGCAATGCTGGCAACATATGAATAACTAATGTCGCCAAAGCCGGTAACATACTCAGCCTCAAGGTGTAGCCGAGGGATGTTTTTTTAGAAGGAGAGGAGTGTAGCAGTTGCGACCAAAAGGCCGCAACTGCAAAGCGACAACAGGGCATAGCCGAGAGATCTGCGCGTCTAAAACTTGAATGATTCACATTTGCAGAAACAACACATCACATATTTAGTGGATTTCACTTTTTATTTAGGTTGGCACTTCCCATTTTGCATGTGATTTAGCGAAAAAATGGTTACGTTTGTTGTGTTCATAACGCGATTTTCCTATAAAAGTAACACCTAAAAGGGGCGGGCAGGTGGGCACCAGCTATTTGAGAGATCACATCTACTTCTAAACTCACTCTTAAGGTAATTTATTCACTTTCCTTCTGCTTTTATAAGCATTTTCAATGACTCTCTAAGAGCAGATTTGCCCAAAATTCTCTCAGTATCCCATTTTGGATTTAGGAAAATAATGTCAACAGAAAATGCAACATATATGCTCACTTCTGAAGTATTAACAGCCTTGGATAATTCTCTCCTTTTCTTCATTCTCTCTTATTGTCACAACATCCTTCTTCCCAGGAGCTTGCAATAATATATCATCCCTTTGATAAAATTGCTTAACTAAATCATTAATCTTATACAGGGCATTTTGTAAGACATACGCCTACAGCATACTACTCATTAAGTCATAACCTGCTAACTTAAAATATACATACACTTAGGGTGGCGTGCACCAACCTGGAGTAAGCTCTACTTTCGTAGTGCACTACTATTCAGGTCAACACTCGGCGACTTTCATGCAAGAGTAAACCACTTCCAAAGAATTTTACTCCTGTCAGATACTCCCAGATTAAATTACCACAGAAGTAAATGTCGAAGAGCACCATCATGTAGTATGTTACTACGGAATTAAATAGAGCACAAATATAGGTTACAATTTACTCTTGCGACCTGGATGGAGCAACTAACCTGTCGATTGAACTAGAATACCGTATCATATTTGGAGGAAGATATTTTTGACGCGTTCATGGATTACTTAGATTACATTGATGATCTTGATGAAGAAAACAGCGATTACTTAGGTTACATTGGTGATTTCGATAGAAAAAAAAACAACGGAAATGTGATAGTGCTAATCGAGAACCATATGATACTTATGCAGAGAGAGAGAGAGTGAGTTCAATGAACATTTTGGTATTAGGAAAGAATCTTATACACGCCTTTTGAACCTGCACGGAGAACATTTCAACAAAACTCAGATAAATTCAGCTCTATAATCCAAATTGCAATTATTGTTATGCGTCCTATGAGTGTTTCGTACCGAAATATTTCAGAAGCTTGAGCAGGCATTACGATGAATTTAATGTAATGTGACAGTCTTACACTGTATTAAATGGAGATATTTAGATTTGACTTAACACAATGTAACTTAAAAGTTTGGCAATGACAAGGTTTTCCTTCCCATTACATCAAGTTTGATTTAACATGGTAATTAGAACCTATTGGTACTAGCTCGAAGTAATAAAAGAACTAGTCATTCCCATTACGTTAAGTGCATGCCAATTATACCTTTAGTTTACCAGCATTTTTATATGTCACGTTAAGTAAAGTTCATCGTAATCCTGGTATTACAGGCGATGTTATAAATAAGCGTTCACCATGCGTCTGCTGGCCATGTATTTCACTGTGTTGTTAGAGCGCTTTTGAGGTTAAGAGCCAGATATCTACACATATAAATATACACGAGTGTTAAGAAAATAAAAGGCAATTCCTCTTCATTTTCACAGATTTTTCACACACTGTGTGTGGAATTGACTGCATGCATGTTACTATTTTGTACCCATCCGCGAATATGGTGAACTTTTCCGAAATCAGAAAGAGTATTTCTCTATCAACACGCAAGTGATCTGCGATGCAAAATGAAGATTAGAAACATTGTTTCCTGAATTTTAAGCTGCTCTTCAGTAGTTTCCCGTCGCTAGAATTATTAAACTTGTCCATCACGACTTTCCAGCATCTTCATAACACAATTTGGCTTTTTTGCATTACTTGGGTCTTCATTGAAAACGTTAAGTAACGTCCTGTAAATCCTGCTTATGTTTCAGAAAAGAAACCCAACCCTATCCTAACCTCCTGTAAAACAGAAACGTAAAAAACTAATAAACCTAAAATAAAAAGTAATTAGGAACGCATGTTGCGAATGTTGGCGGTATCTCACTGGCTTTGAAGATCAACGTAATGCAGGTTATCGTACATTTTTTACACTCATATTGTTTAAATGGATTTTCTATATTTCTACCAACTAACACTTATCTCTTTCGCTGATGTTTCTCCCCTTTTCCTAACACACATAACCTTATTCATGATTGCATCAAGTAAATCGCACAAACAAAACAATACCTTGGAGAGTAATGAGCTCTTACTTCCGTAGTCGTAACTAAAAGAGTAAATTGTAATTGAGCTCTCCAATGTTACTTTTGGGGTAAATTGCTCCCGTAGTAATCTACTTCCGTAGTGGGGACTTCTTTAGTAAACGTCACTTCCGAAGCAATTTACTCCAACATGGTGCACGCCACCCTTATAAAGTAAGTGTTTCTCAGAATCTAAATTAAAAGGTGGTATGTTAAATTTAAAGATGCACATAGAGTGGTTGTGACGAAATGAGACAGTTATTAAAAGCTTTCTCCAGGGTTATGTTTTTGTGTTATATGTGTATGGTGAATTCACCCATAATCCAATACTGTAGTATATCCAACTCGAGTTCCAATTTGAAGTATAATAAGGAGTTGCAGTGACCAATAAATTCAATGGAAACCAAACCAAACAGTCTATATTTAAGTAAAAATATTAATTTTCAAAATTATTTAAAACTTACCCTTAAGAAACCTTTCTGTCCATTCCAAACCAGAGTTCCCTCTGATGTAAACAGAAGCACGTGTTTCTGCTTATCACGAACCCAAGAACACACTCTTACGGAACATAAATAGTTCCTTAATACATGTATTGTATTATGAAATATTAGAGCAAGAAAGTATAGAACTGCACATTTTATTGCGGTTATCATAAGAACTCATCGGTAAACATAATGGATACATACTAGCTGTTAAGTGATTACAAAATATGATTTTCATCTGCTATTGCGCTAACGCCCAGAGCATCTTGCTTGTTAATACCAACCGTATGCATGACTGTCACTCTCTTACATATACGAGAAATGCAGCAATGAATTCCCAGAGGTGCTATCTGAGTACCGAAGAAACACTGTGCGTAACACAGGATATATGATAAGCGAATAGCTATTCATAATACGCTAACACACATAGGCTCAGCTCAGGTCAAATCTTGTGATTTAGTCAGTTGGTATTTGAGCTCACATGGCAGAGGAAGGTGTGTGTAGTGCGAATAAACTGTTCAAAGACAAAAGCGGGAAACAGTTAAAAAGTGGCTAAAAACAAACAATACTTCATATTTTTTATTTATTTAAAGGTGAGTCGGAATTGTTACACTAACATCACTTAAGTTTACTCACTTAACATGTTTCGGGAAACGGTTGTTCCCATCCTCAGAAGTTAATTCGACTAGCCCGTGTTGTTGGTGTTTCCGTTTTTTGGACTGGATCCTGTGGTGGCATCTTGTGGTGGAGAAATGTACTTCCAGAGAGGATTTGGTGGCGGCAAATCAAAATTCATTAGATGTGTGTTGTGTTTTAGAATGGTGATCTTCTCCCATGCATCTAATTCGGCTGCAAATTTGGCTGGTTTGACTAATGTAATATTGGGTTTGATGTTGTGATTAGTGATCCAAAAATGGTGTGAAACTGCAGATTTGTCCATTTGTTTGTATTTAATACATCTCATGTGCTCCTTTAGCCTAGTTTCTAAGTTTCTTTTTGTCTCTTACCTATGTATACTTTATTGCAATCTGAACAATTGATTTTATAGATTCCAGCTTTTTTGTCTTGTGGAATGGGGTCTTTTAACTTGTTACAAAGTAATTTCTCTATGTTAAATTTGTTCTGTGGAGCTAGGCTGATGTTATGTTTCATGAAAATCTTCTTAAATTTGTGAAATGTTCCTGGGTGGTATGTGAATTTCTTGAACTTTAGCTCTTTATCTTGCTGGCTGAGATTTGTTGTGTTTCTGATGTGCATCTGTCGTTTGAATTTTGCAATTTTTTTGTCAATAGTTGCTTTGTTGTACCCATTATGTATTGCTGTGTCTACTATATGTTGGTATTCTAACTGGTATTCTTTTTTATTTAAGGGGGTATATACCAGTCTGTGTGTTAGGCTGTTTAGTACTGCATGTTTGTGTGTGGTTGGATTGAAACTCTTATTTTTTATGTAATTAGTAGAGTGTGTTGGCTTCCTGTATATGCCAAAGGTTAGGTTCTTTTGTTCTCTGATGATTTTTAGGTCTAAAAATGGTAGCATGCCTTCTTTTTCTATTTCTATGGTGAATTTTATTGATTGGTTCTGTAGGTTTAGTAAGGCTAAGGAGTCTTGTATGAACCTATTAGGGACAACAGCGAAGATGTCGTCAACATATCTGTGCCAAACTTTAAACATGTATGGAAAGTTAGAATACCAGCATATAGTAGACACAGCAATACATAATGGGTACAACAAAGCAACTATAGACAAAAAAATTGCAAAATTCAAACGACAGATGCACATCAGAAACACAACAAATCTCAGCCAGCAAGATAAAGAGCTAAAGTTCAAGAAATTCACATACCACCCAGGAACATTTCACAAATTTAAGAAGATTTTCATGAAACATAACATCAGCCTAGCTCCACAGAACAAATTTAACATAGAGAAATTACTTTGTAACAAGTTAAAAGACCCCATTCCACAGGACAAAAAAGCTGGAATCTATAAAATCAATTGTTCAGATTGCAATAAAGTATACATAGGTAAGACAAAAAGAAACTTAGAAACTAGGCTAAAGGAGCACATGAGATGTATTAAATATAAACAAATGGACAAATCTGCAGTTTCACACCATTTTTGGATCACTAATCACAACATCAAACCCAATATTACATTAGTCAAACCAGCCAAATTTGCAGCCGAATTAGATGCATGGGAGAAGATCACCATTCTAAAACACAACACACATCTAATGAATTTTGATTTGCCGCCACCAAAACCTCTCTGGAAGTACATTTCTCCACCACAAGATGCCACCACAGGATCCAGTCCAAAAAACGGAAACACCAACAACACGGGCCAGTCGAATTAACTTCTGAGGATGGGAACAACCGTTTCCCGAAACATGTTAAGTGAGTAAACTTAAGTGATGTTAGTGTAACAATTCCGACTCACCTTTAAATAAATTCAATACACATCACTGTTTCTAGCTTCTTTTCATTACAATATCAACGTAATACTTCATACATTCAACTCACTATTACAAAAATACCTGACACTTGCATTATTACATATTACAAAACTAATATCAGATTTTACACGCGTTTCAGTGAGAAGTGTAACCAAAAATGAGCAGGGAATATAAACAGACATAATAGAACATAGAAGAGGATAAAATGTGGGAACTTGTTTTAAGTGCGACAGTGCTGTGGAATTGTGGATAAGCTTGTCATTATTTTAGAGAGTAGTTCTGATTCGGATATGGCAGCTGAGTCATATTCAGAGGATTCGGATTTGGGTGTTGCACTTTTGCCGGAGGATTGTGATTAACGTAAGTATAATCGGCGCAACAGTTGTAGACACGTGAAAATCTTAATGAGAGCTATGATGCGAGTTGCTTACCAGATCAGGTGGTGACCGGTCAACTGCATGCTGCAGGAGTGCGTGGGACAGTCATCGTCAAATATCCACACCGGTTATGCACTGCTTTGCGCTGATAAACTTAGTTATATACAGTATATTAAAATCCACGCTGTAAAAAGCGCTTAATATAAAAAATGCTGTCAATCATTGCCTCCAATTCTTCCACACCTAACAACCCTTCCTCTTCTGCAGAATCACTCACATTATTGCCATCATCGCTGCTGTCACTACTTTCTGCACCATTATCTTGGATGAGAATTCTTTCTATTTGATTTTCTGCAATTCCGTATTTTTCGAAATAATGATCCTTAATTTATTCAACATGTCGACATACATTTTCCCATTCTGGCCTTCCAATTTCAGCAAATTGCTGGCGTTATAACTGCTCCACATATTTTAATTTAAAAGTCATATTTCTGCATGCCACCCATTTTTTGATATCAGCCCAGATTAATTCGATTGGGTTTAGATCTGGGTGATGCGATGTGAGTCTAAGTACATTATGGCGATGTTGTATTACTATCTGGTCAAGTATGTACGACGTCTGAAGCTGTTTGTTGGTTTTAATTAAGTTATATAGCTTTGTTTTACTCATGCTTTCATCTAAAGCTATATTATGTCTAAGTAACCAAGCTCTCATTTCTTCTTTCAATGAATTTGAGGTAGGTGGTTTGTCAATTGAGTGTTGACGCATTGTGAAGCATTGTCGATGACCAGAACAGACCCAGCAGGCATATTAGGTATCAACATGGCGTTGATTCACTTCATGTAATTTTCTGTATTCATTTCTTGATGAAAATCTCCTGTTGTTTTTGCAACTTGTAAAAGAAGGGCATTTGGAACGAAGCCGATCTTTCCAACAGCATGAACGATAATAAGTATTTGCCCTTTAGCAACAGGAACCTGCAACCTAATTCGCTATCGTCACTCCAACTTTTAGATGCTGTACAACTGCTGTGTATGTATGACTCATCTTCATACACTATAGTAATTTTCTGAAATTTGTAGCATCACCTTAAAAATTGATGCTGATATAAGTACACACTGATATAAGTACATATAAAATTATACTCATTTGGAAAGGTAGAATCAGACTGAAAAATTCAATGCCATAGCCGGGATTTGAACCATGGATCTTAGGCTTTCCGTGCCGTTGGTCTAACCGACTAAGCTAACATGGCAACATTTAATTTTTATTTTTTTTTATTTCATTATTTTTTTATTTTATTTATTTATTTATTTATTTATTTTGCTTTTCTGTTAGAGTTCTTCTATTTGATTTCGGTTTCTTCCACTTGAACCCTAAATCTTTAATAATTTTTCTGATATTTGTAGCGCCACCTTGTAAGTTTCTGCTGTCTTTCAGCTTGATGAGCAATCTGCTTATTGTTAGCACAGTTTTTTCTTCCACATAGGAATTGTGAATCATGCGCCGAATGACGCATTCCAAATCGTCTATTTCTGTAATACGTTTAGGGACCTTATGTTTCTTCCCAGGTGTGTCAAATGCTACTCTTTCATCCATATGTTTTTTTTCTCTTATCTTTGAGAACTCTGGAAACGGAACTCGGTGAAACACCAGTTGCTTTGACTACTCTTTCTTTCACTCTCTTAAGGCTTTTGTGGAACTGGGATATAATTTCTTCCTTCATCTCTGCTTCTTGCTTCATGAAGTCGATGACATTTGCAATCATTTCCCTACTTTGACTACGTAACACCTTACCACTTAACTTTGAAAACATAGGAGCCATGGTTATAAATATAACAAATATAAAATAAGTACTATTTAGATACTGCAGCTCTCTTTAAAATTACAACCAGATGCAGACACTTTCTATGCCGACTGTATGTGTTACGCACTGTGAGTAAGCAAAGGTATTATATCGCTTTCGTTGATTAAGCTAAACATAAACCATTCCTAGGCTCAGCAGCTGGGATGGCAATCAAGGTCACAATTCCAGAAGTTTTGCGCGAGTAATAAAATATTCATTGTCGCATACTTATAAAATCGATTGTTACCTCAAGTTGCATTTTGAACCATGATTCTCACGCAGGGCGCGTTTTTATAGATTTAAATAGTGTTCAACATGCACGTAAGAGGGGAACAAGCAGCCATTAGGGGCGGGGATTGAGAACTACTTTTGCGCGGATGATACAAAGAGTTTGTTTTCAGTGACAGTGACAGTTTGTTTTCAGTGTTTGTTTTCATTGGTTTGGAATGGACAGTAAAATATAGCTCTCATACAGTTCTTTCAATAATTGTCACCTTGCAGTAAAATCACAATAATTAAGAGGCAACGGCAAAACTCCTCTTAGAGTATCCCCATTGAAAATGCTTATAAAATCAAAAGGAATGCCAATAAATTACCTTAGGAGTGAGTTTAGAACAGGATGTGATCTCTTCTATATCTGGTAACCACCTTGCCCACCGCTTTTAGGTGTTTTACTTATATAGGCAAATCGCGTCAGAAACACAACAAATGTAGCCATTTTTCTGATAAATCACATGCAAAGTGGGTACTACCAACTTAAATGAAAATGTGAAATCCGTTAAAAATGTGATGCGTTGTTGTTACCACTATTTCTTCTTCTTCTTCTTCTTCTTCTTCTTCTTCTTCTTCTTCTTCTTCTTCGCTTGTTTCCGCTGAAAAAATGCAATGCATTCATAGTAAGAAAGACTATCCACCAAAAACGTAATTTTTGCATTCTTTTTGTGAAAGTTTGTTATATTAATATGTTATTTCCATTAAATAAAGAAGTCCCTTTACTGCAACAATATATATATAAAAAACTAAACCTAACCTCCCGTGAATCAGAAATCTAAGCTTAGGAACGCATGATTGCTTCACTCGCGTGCTTTGATGTAACCACTGGTAACTAATTAAAACAAGGTTATATATATTTAAAAAAAACTAAACCTAACCTCCCGTGAACCAGAAACGTAAGCTTAGGAACGCACGCTCCCTTCGCTCGCGTGCTTTGATGTAACAACTGGTAACAAATTTAAATAAGGTTATATGTATAAAAGTAAATCAGAAGCCTAAGCTTATATTATGAGAAAAGTGACCTAAACTTCCGTGAATTCAGAAATGTAAGGTTATATAAATAAAAAAAACGTAATCTTCCGTGAATTCATAAACCTAAGGTTATATAATATCCCTCGGCTATGCCCTGTGGTCGAAGTTGCGGCGCTTTGGTGGCATCAATTATTCATATGTTGGCAGTATTGTGTTAGTCAAGCATGTGACAGAGTGACATCTGTTGAGCTACTGTTTTGCATAGAGTGACATCTGTTGGAAATATACATCATCGTGATTACTGTGCGGGCCACAACTAGAGCATAATGTCGACAACTTAAAACAAGGTTATATATATCTAAGTAAATCAGAAACCTAAGCTTATATAAAAAATCTAACCTAAACCTAACCTTCCGTGAATTCAGAAACGTAAGCTTATATAAAAAAACCTAACCTTCCGTGAATTCATAAACCTAAGGTTGTATAAGATCCCTCGGCTACGCCCTGTGGTCGTTTCTGCAGTCGCGGCGCTTTGGCGGCATTAATTTTTCATATGTTGGCAGCATAAGCGTATGACATAGTGACATCTATTGAGCTAGTGCATGACATAGTGTGACATCTGTTGGACGTATAACACATCATATTCATCACCGTGGGGGATACTCTAAGAGGAGATTATCCCAATTGAGTTACAGAAAGTATAATTGTCCATCTTGGTTTAAGTTTTCATGCAATGCACCAGCAATTAAAACAAGAGCCAGTGGCACCATTTTAGGCAAACATACCGCCGTAACTGAGCACTATAGCCTAAAATGGAACACAGAATACCTTTCAGGTAAAAATGCTTCACGAGTTTTGGAGTACCATACACATTAACCAAGAAGAGAAAATTTGTCCCCATTCCCTAATATGAATAACCAGATTATGGAGCGCCACAAACTATACTCGATTCCTAGACTGTCGCATAATATGCGGTATTTAAGATGTTTCCTCAAACATGTTTCTGTTAAACAAGTCTGACGAATTTAAGGTTGAAGTATGGGACATGCTGTAGTAACATACCATATATGGAATTCGGCACATGTCCGTGAGAGATTTCCTTTTCACTTATATGCACCTTATGTTGTGGCTCGAAATTAGCTTCCGACGGACTCGGTCTCTTCGTCATTGTTCACAGGGTCTCTTATATCACATAAATTGCATCGCACACCTTTTGATATCCTCGAACAACACTTGCACCGTCAATATTCACTCTAACTAGGCTTTATACGCATATCCTCGACACATCTTAATGCCAGAAACGCTTTCTTTCGTTGTCTCAACTGCTATTAAACACCACACCTATTATTATCACAATTCTTTAACAAGCATGTTTTTCCCATTTTCGCGCCCTATTCGCAGGGTAGCCACTCTCCCCACTGTCGGATGAATTTCCTCAAATACCAGTATTGATAGGCATTATCGAATGAACATTATCGAATTATTTGATAAACACCCAACTATCCCTTTATTCGATTGCTGCCAAGTATTCAGTTTTTAATTAGGTTTTAAAAACTCCTTTGATGCTGCCTGGATTATGCGTGTTATTATTTTATTGATTGCTGGTAGTCGAAAGTATGTACCAATCTCTTTTTAGGTCGCTTTATTCGAGGCATAACCATGGATTTATAATAAAGGAAAAAGAGGGCACGAATGTGCATAGTTTCACTTTTACTCCTGATTGTATGCATATAGAGTCTTTACTCTTTTAAGAAGAATATATGATATAAAAGGCCCGACAAGGATCTCAGTGGGAGCCGCAAAAACCATGGATTTATATAACAACTGGAATTCGTGTTGTGTACTGAGAATGTGAGACGGTATGCAAGCTCTGCCGCCATACTGGACGGAACCATCAGAGAATGCGATAATGGATCGTTTACTTACATATTCTTTAAAGCATCACAATACAATGCTTATGGTAACGATTTAATAAATAAATACACACAGTTAACATCAGTATAATTACGACTAAGGAAATGTTCAACCTAGTTCGCAGATTTTTCTTGTGTTAAGACAATAACGTCTCTTTAACATTACGAAATTACGGACAAATTTGAATTTAAATTTAAATTTATTGTTGGTCAATACAATGTGATACACAATTGAACCATGTCATTCATACATTATACAGTACTAATATAGAAGGTAATTTAGGTACCATATATTGTACCGTGTACAATATACAACATAAATGTGTACATAAATATACAACAAATACAGATAATAGTTTATATAGAGTATAGATAGATACAATTTATACACTTAAAATACTGGATATACAGCATCACATATTAAAAATAAAATGTAGTGTAAACCATTTTAATTACGCATTGTAGAAGAATCAAACACACATGAATATATACAAATTATACATAATAAATTACAAGTCGTGTACAAATTGATATTACAATACAAAATGTAGTATTTACAGGTTTGAAGTTACCATGTAGAAATGTGGAAGTTAGATTAAGAATGTAGGATTTAAATATTCATCCACGCTATAAAATGCTTTATTTATTAAAATACTTTTTAAGACAGTTCCTAAATTTATTATGATTTACACAAACTTTTATGTGTTGAGGCAGTACATTGTAAAGCTTTGCACCCATATTATAACTAGGCACCTTTTCTGATAGATGTAATCTGATTCTAGGGAGGTTTAGTGATAGATTTCCCTTTGGATTATGGGTGTGGATATCTAACATAGTTTCCATTGGAAATTTGTACCTCAATAATTATAAAATTGTTCTTTAAATAAAAAGGCTTGGTAATGAGAGAATTTTTTGTACTCTGAATGTGCTTTTGCAGGATTCGTTGTACTTTAGACCCCCAAGGTACCTAATAGTTTTCTTCTGCAATATGAAGACCTTTTGAAGATTTTGTTTTGATGTATTCCCCCATATGAAAGAAGGGAGTGAACAAGCCCAAAATAGATAATTCTAAACGTAGAGGTAGGGACGGTTTTTCTCAAACAACTGAGAACACAAATATTTTTACTAACTTTGGCTACTATCTTGTCAATTTGTGAGTTGTAGGAAAGCTTACTGTCTAGAGTAATCCCTAGTAATTGGTCTTCGTCTACACTTTTTACTATCTCAGTCTCAATGGTCATTTGTGGTGGATGGTTTATGGCTTTGAATCCAAAGGTTATCGTTTCACATTTTGTAGGGTTCAGTCTTAAGTTTGAGTTTTGGAAGTATTCAACTATATTTTTAACTGTATCATTTAGACGTATTTCTAGCATTAAATTATTTATATCTCTTATAGTGATAGCTATATGTCTGCATATTGGACAACCTTTATATAATCTGAAACTCGTTTTTCAATGTCATGCATGTAAATAACAAACAAAAGGGGGCCAAGAATAGATCCCTGAGGGACTCCATGAGTTATATTTTCTGGATTGGATGTAACTTCGGATGAACTATTGGTAAGTTTAATAATCTCTTTCCTGTTTGTCATGTATGATTTTATAACCCATATAATGCCAAGCATATTTAGTTTGTCCATTAAAATAGTCGTATCGACGCAATCAAAAGCTTTTGTTAGATCCAAAAGTACGCTAATTGAAGAATAGTTTAGATCAATGTGTCTTACAGTCTCTTCTATGCAGTCAGCATTGGCCGTTATGATTAATTTATTTTTTGCAAATTCATTTTGTACGATCGGCAGTGAATTAAACTTTTCAAGATATTTTATAATTCTAATGTAAAGTATTATTTCAAAGATTTTGGAGAGCGCTGGTAAGATTGATATTGGTCTATAATTATTCATGTTCCGTTTGTCACCTTTTTTGTCTATCGGTATAACTTTAGCTATTTTTACGTTTTCGGAATATACCTGTAGCTACGAAAGCGTTTATTATATCAGCAAGAGGTTCGGCAATTTCAGAACTATATATTTTCAGTAGTGTCATTGGAATTCCATCCACACGCACACAATGTTTTGATTTTAACGTTTTAGTAATATTAGCAATCTCCATGTTATGAGTAGGATAAAGGTAGATACTTGAGTCTATTTTTGAGTTTTGGGGCATCTTCTTTGTGGCACTGGTTTCAGATTTCTTTTTGTTTGAATTAATGTTTCTTCCCATTTAGACAAAGTGTTTATTAAAAGCTTCAGCAATCTTAGTTTCCTTGGTAATTAAGCTTTTGTTACTTAATTCTATAAAACATTTTTTCAAAAATGGATTGAGTTTTGTGTAATCCATTTATAATTTGCCAACTAATTTTACTAATACTTTCGGATTCAAGGATCTGATTACTAATGAAGTTGCGTTTGGCTGTAGCTGTGGTCTGGTTATATGTGGCTTTTAGTTTCTTTAGTTCAATACTAATAGATTCAGATCTAATGTGCTTAATTTTTTCTGTAGCCAACTTAATGAGAATACGCAGTTTCTTTATGTCGGTGGTTATCCAATTAAAATTTTCCTTTTTTTCTGGAGTTCTGATTTCTAGCATAGACAAGTGGACAGCACGTATTTACACAGTAATTTAAACATTATAGAATACGCTAACTTTATTATTTGGATCTTGTGCTTGATGCACTGTTTCCCAATTTTCCTCCTTTAGCATGCAACTTAGATTTTTTAAGTTATGTTTACTGAATGAGTGGTAACATTTAATGTGCGTACCTTTCTGTTTTTTTTTTGTGTATATAGAGCAGTTCTTAATGTGATTTGCTGTGCTGTATGGTCCGATAGATATGAACTTATTACATTTATATTATATGCAGTTTCAGAAATATTTGCTATGATGTTATCTATTCCAGATCTACATTTGTTAGTGATTCTTATCGGCTCATTTATAGTAGGATATTCATTAACCTAGTCTTATTTCGCGAATTTTGAAGTAAGTTAATATTTATATCCCCCATTATTATTAATTGTGATGCACAAGTTTTAAGAGCTTGATCTAATAATAGACATATTTTCCAGAAATATGTTTTTATTTCCATTAGTTGGTCTATATATTCCAATGATAATTATCTTACTGCAACTTAATTTAACTCCTGCTATCTCTATATGAACTTCTATGTTGAATTTTTCTAGACATAGTTCACTGATATTTTCTCTGAAATTACTTCTTACAAATATGCCAACCCCTCCCCATGTTTTGGTCTTCCGAGAAATTTCGCTGCAACGTTTATATCTGAAAATAAATTATTGCCTATTTCATAGTCCTTTAATCCGCGTTCAGTTAGAATAAGAATATCAGGTAGTGTCTTGCTTACAAAACTATTTAATTGATCAATTTTGTTTGTCAGCATTTGTATTTTTTGATGAATAAGTTTCTAGAGCAAACTCCCTGACAGTGTGCAGAAAAGTTGCATAGTTCTGTGGTTGTAAAGTGGCATCATTGTTTTCACTAAATGTTAGTACACTTTGTACAAGTCCTTGATTTTCACTACCAATTTTCTGTTTGACATCTTATTCTGTGTCTTGTAGGTCATCTTGTCCTGATTATAAAGTGAGATAAATATCACCAGATCCTACTGCACCTACATATGCCTGATATATAATATTGCCTAACACTTTTTTACCATATGAATTTAAGTGCAAACCATGTCTCGTGTGTATGCAACGATCAGCTGTAGATACGTTTACTATTTTTACATGTTTAAAACTTTTTATATAGAGAAAGCCATGCTAATGTTTACTATATTCGCAACTTTATGCATTGAAGAGTGTTTCCTGAAGTCACGTCTTACTGGGAAATCCACTAGCACTACATTTGTATGGTATAACTTAGGCAGTAATTTTTCTAAGCAGCTACCTAAAATTTCGGGATTTCTACTACTAATGTCGTACGTTCCACCAATTATCACTACACTGTCCTTTTTGGTAAAGTTTTGAGTACTATCACAGATTGAGTCAGTAACACTAATAATACCTGCACAGGGTTTGATGATGGCTTTTGTTTTCGGTCTGTTTCGTTTCTTGTAGACACTTGCACCTACACCTCTGCCATGGCTATCTCCGAAGATCAGCATTCTTCCAGCCTGTTTTTTTGAAGTTCCATAACGGGGACTTAATGGAGGGTTTCCCTGCATCTTCTAATTTATAAGATCTTAAAATATTTACAATTTATAAGTATTGCTCCGATTTCTGTTCACTGATAATACCGGTGCAAAAGCTGTGACAATCTTACAACACAAATAAACTATGCTCTTAACATTTTACAGGCAAAGGAACTGAATTATTCCCTTAACCTTTTTACTGGTAAAAGGACTAAAACTGTTAAAACATAATTCGCAAAACCCCAAGTTGCATGTAAGGTGTTAATACCTAATGCTTTGTTAGATCTGTCTCCAGATACTAAAGATTATGTACCTAATACCTTAAGGGGGCATTATTTGATGTAACTTTAGTAATAAATTACCTGCCCCTTTCTCTCAATACTCATTCGTAATAAAAATAATGAGCTTTATTTTTGATTGTGCATAATTTTTTAAAACTTAAACTCCCTTGAAAATCTTTATCCTGAGAATTATGTTTCAAAATAATATAATCACTTCTCATAGTTGGTGTTCCAATTTAGAAAAATGTCTTACATAGCATGTTTGAAAGTTGTTAAATCAACCCTGCGTTATAGGCAAAAATAAAAGATGAGTAAATGCCATTTCAGATTAGCACAGTATTAACACATAATACCATATTAGCCTTACTGGTGCAATTCACAGCTGTTAGCCCATTCAGTATTCTTCATTTAACTGTGTTTATTAACAAGTGAGGAGGAAAACTGAATGTAAAAGCAGCTTTACTTTCGTTTAAGAATTTTATATTTTCTTCCCCAGGCTTCAGCTGTAACAGCCGTATGTAAAATTACTGCTATGAAGCCTGCTGTATCTTGAGGGTTTCCAGTTATTCCTTGGAACATCTTTAACCCACTTATCTGAGACTCAGGCCTTGAATGCGGAAACCTATTTAAATGATATACAAAGTGCTAAGTATGCATGTATCATGTTTCATTAGTTAAATTAATTAGTTATAAGTTACCTTGATACATGTGAAGTGTATGGCAATAATTTAAAAGCTGCAGAATCTATGGTGTTTACGTACCTGTGAAACCTTAAACTTTTGTCCTCAGACATTTGAGTGTTATTACAACCATACACAACACAGTGTATTCCCATGGTTTGACGTCAATTCCATTAATATACACCACAATCATATATTTCACAAAGGGATCTACCGTCCAATATGGCGTCTACTGTGCAGAGGACGGCTCGATTTCATTCGTAAGATGTCCATTTAGCATTTTCTCCAGCAAATACTCCACCTCCATGGGCATAACGTATACCACATAACCTCAAATGACTATTAAATCACAACCTTAAAATGTGAATATGATTCTTCATAATCTTTATTTAAGAAATACGCAGTTCCATTACAGAATTATGAGTGCTAGTCTGATTGAGAAATGGTATGCACTCGCAATCCGATATTAATGGAATTAAATTTCGCTCTAATTACTAGAGAATAACTGCAAGCAGTTTTCTGTAAATTTGGAACATAATGTACACTATAGCAATATTTATATTACCCCATGGATGGAAAGTCTATTATAAAGTAATAAGAACACAATAGCGCACAAATGTGCATACATTATTCTTTGCTGTATTCTATTAATGTCTTTATGCAATTGTAAAATGGTAACGGTCGCAATGTTTGTTGCAAGAACGCACATGCAGTCTATGAAAGGTTCATGAAAACTTTTTCGAGTGCATATCTTGTGATGGAATCCGTGGACAGCCAGTCTGTTCAGTGCGCTCCTCATGTCGTTCGGTCCGGTCCAGCTCCTGTTGGTCATGGCCCCTGTTGAGTAGAAGTCAAGAACGATGTTCTCTTTTCCTCTGTCTCATTCGGAGGAATTCTGTTTCCTATTTGGCAGAAAGCAGTCGCAGTCTTAGTTATTCTATAAGAAAAGGCCCCCGTGCCAATAGGTAGACCATTCTGGTTGACGTCATTTTTGAAACGCCTACTGTTCTTTTGAGATGCCTGGCTTTCACGTTATCTGTGCAATTTAGATCACTTAATGTCAGATAGCTCCAAATTAGTTCCAGTCCACAAGTAATTACTGGGACAACCTTTGCTTGAAAGAGGGTCATTGCCGTGTTTTGAGACAGTTTTGTAGGCTCGTTTTTATTATAAATACGCCTGATGCCTGCCGATTTTTATGCCTTTGCCTTATGTGGGCCTTGAATAACCCTACTTTTGGCTGTAGTATGATGTCTATTTTCTTGAAACCCACTATTCTTAGCCCCTCTCCTTTGTATTTTATTCTGTCACCTGCTAATATTCTTCCTCCCTTTCTGAAGACCATTTGCACAGTTTTTTCATGTTATTTTGAGTATGTAGTCTTTGGCATATTTTTCTGGATTGTCCATTGTTCTTTTATTGTTGGAGTCTAAAACTAGGCAATCAGCGTATATTTTTTTTGAATTATGAGTTTTTTCGTGATGTCTCTGTGGCAATATTAAACAGAAGCGGGCTGATAGGGTCTCCCTGCAGCACTTCGTTGCTTTACTTAACGGATCTGAAGTTGTGGTGCAACATTGGATTCTTACTTCCTTGTAGGTCATAATGCCGTTTATTGTTACAGTCAATGGATTCGACCATGTTTTCTAATTTTATTATCAGTATTGATCGATTCAGCAAGTCGAAAGCCTTCATAACGTCGACGAATATAGCACAGAACTTCCCTTTTGGAAATATTATTGCATCTTATTTGTTATCTATCAGATTCCTAACGGCGTGAAGCGTTTCTCTTCCTTTCATGAAGCCGAACTGCTGCTCCGGAATATATGCCCAAGTTTGGATGTCCATTTTTCGGTGAAGATTTTGGAGAAATCTTTATGTATGTTGTTTTCTAGGGCAATGCCTGTGTACGAATTTGGACTTCACGATCTCCTTTTTATTTATATAGCGTTTTAATAATTTATTCTTTACAACTTTGTAGAATAATTGTTTTTGTGAAGTAGATATTGAACAGTGATGTCCATATAGGTAACAGAATTTCTGATGTGTCTTTTAAATTTTCATTGTACACTCTGTCAGGGCATGCTGCTTTCCTATTCTTGGTATTTTGTATTGCTTGTTCTAAATTTATCTTCTGAGTATGCGGGATGAATCTGGGGTGTTTATTTTCCTTAAGTTTAGGGCCATTTCCAAGTTTTCCTTATTTAGTGTTTCGGAGAAGTGTTTTTCCCAGGGGTTACGACTTCCGCAGTGGGGTTGGCTCATCTGCGCTTGATGCCTATGAACGGATCTTTTAAAGCTTCTGCTTCCATTTTTATTGGTACTCCGTAGATGTGACTTTCTATTCTTTAATTAATTTTTGTATGCTTTCCTTTTCCAGGCCTACGCTTCAAAGATTGCATTCCCGCGTGCGTAGCGAGTTTTATGTTGTAGATACAGGGTTTTTCTGCAAAGTCTGTAGCACTCTCCGTCAAACAGGTTTAGCCGTTTTGTTGTCCTCCGAATTTATGCTATTTTAATGAAGTTCGATACTTCATCCAATATATATCGCTATGTTTTCTCAAACAAATGAAACATCATAAGAAATCATATGGTTCCTTCCATCATCTCACAATAATGTAATTAAATAAACTTCAAAATCCTTGTTATCTATGCTCAGCCATGTATTACTGAGACAGCACCGTTTTGATCTAGATTTCTTTTTCTTTCTGGTATTGATATTAGTGCTTGTGCAATGGCCATCATAAACTTGAGCAAATCAAGTATGCTTCTTCTGAGAATTTTGTTCTATCAGCTATCTTCTCAGTACTGCAGCCAACTGTTGACGGTACTAAAGTCAAGAAAGCGCAGAATTAATTTGAGTCCATTTCTTGGTCTTGAACCATGCCCTGTAGCACTTCATCTGTTGATCACAGATATTAACCCCTCCCATGTGTTTGTTATAATGTTTTACAACATATGGGCTGTCAATTTCCACATATTCATGCTCTGTTTTGCACCACCTGTTTACTTTTACAGGTGGTTCTATTCCAGCACAGGTTGAAGCTAATACTACTTTCTGACTGGCTTTCCATTCTACCACAACCATAGCATCATCAGATCTGACATATTCATTGCACTCACCCCTTTGTGCCTTTCCTTCTTTTAAATTTACATATTATATGTGATTCACCATAATGGTCCCAGTTGCCTCAATTTCTATTTTGTGTAAAACCTCAAGCATGATAAAAATACTAAATTATCTATAAAAATACAGAAGCTACTCTTTTCTAAAGTAATGAAAACGCTGTATATAATCGGATTATAAACTACTTGGAGTTCAACAAAACTCTCTCAGTATCCAATTTCGGATTTAGGAAAAAAAATGCCAACAGAAAATGCAACACACATGCTCACTTCTGAAGTATTAACAGCCCTGGATAAAAATGAACTATCATTAGGAATATTTTGTGACTTAGCTAAGCCATTTGAGAGCATAGATCACAACCTCTTGCTGCAAAAGTTTAAAGCTTGAGTTCAGTGATATCGCTATAAAATGGTTCGAATCTTACTTAACAAATAGGATCCAGAAAACCAGAATCAATGGTTGTGATTCAGAACCAGGTGTTATTATTAGAGATGTCCCACAAGGCTCTATACTTGGCCCTTTGTTATTTTTTATATTTATAAACAATGTGCCATATTATCTTAGCAAAGATTCAATAGCTGTGCTTTTTGCAGATGATACGAGTGTACTTATATCTGAAAAGTCACATCAGCAATTAAAAAATTCTGTCAATAAAGTGTTCGAACAGCTCAACTTTTGGTTTGAAGCTAATAAGCTTTCATTAAACTATAATAAAACTAATTTTATTCAATTTAAAACTAAGCATTAACAACCAGGTACAACATTTACACCATAAATAAGGTATCTGATACAAAAGTTCTTGGGCTGCAAATAGATGGAGAGCTGAGCTGGAGAAAACAAATAAAAATCATACTGCCAAAACTCAGCTCTGCCGTCTTTGCCTTAAGAAACTTAAAAATATTTTCTCCACCAGAATACCTTAACAACAGCATATTTTGCTACTTTCACTCCCTGTTGCGATATGGGATAATGTTCTGGGGTAATTCGGCACATAGCAAGCAAGTATTTATACTACAAAAAAGGTTATGCGTATTATCTGTGGTGTTGGGTTCCGTCATTCCTGTAGATCCTTGTTCAAAACCCACAAAATTCTTACTCTCGCTGGTGAGTATGTATATTCTCTCTTGAGCTACCTTGCAGATAATTATGATAACTTCCCAATGAACCTTGCTGTGCATGATCACAATACAAGGCATGCAGCGATTTGCATAGACCAGCAAATAGCTAAAAACTGTTCCAAAAGCTCTTACTATTCTGAAATAACGATTTATAATAACCTTCCATGCTACTTAAAACTATTAGGCAAGCCTAATCAACATAACATTTTTGAGGAAGAGCTAAAGTCTTTGTTGTATACTCACTCCCCATATACTATTGAGGAATTTTTTAATATGTCATGTAACATAAATATTTAATACATAGGGCAGATAGCATATGATGGTGACTTAAACTTATTTGTATTGTCCTACTGTAATGCATGTTGATATGTTTACTCTTGGAATGGTGATGATTTGCAAATTTTCATTTCTTAGATAACGCATGGCGAGGAGGGAGGGGGAGAGAGAGAGGGGGCGGAAATGTTCTTGGTGCTGGGTATGTGTATTAGTTATGCTGCATATTTCATAATTGTGTGTCGTGTTCAGTGTCCATGAGCGCTTCTCACAGTGGGACCAGATGAACGAACAAACTGCATTTTATGAATGTGCCTCCCCAAAATCTGGGCTTACCATTTTTTCTGCTGAGAAAAGGGTGAAAGGTAAGCTATTAACGTTTCATAGGACCCTAGCTGACAATGACCACAATATCCCTGAGACTTTTTATTACACCATCCCTTTCTTTTTCCTTGTTACTCTGGATTTAACTACAGCCCCCACAACCCCAGCCAGCCTCCACTGGAAGAAGAAAAGCAAAATAGAAAGTTTGAGGTTTGAATATCACATATTGGTGTACATCTGTGGCTCATTATGAAGTGTTGTTATGGCACCTGGAAAAGTTCAAGAAGAGAACTTATACGTAAATGGATAGCGGGGAAGAAGTTTTTAAGAACTGACGGTGATGTATATTTTGACTTGTGTAATAAAAACGTAAAAGCTAATGTATTTTCCTTTTTATTAATTTAGATATAAATAACAATTCTTAATACCTTAAACGAAGCATTTAGCCCGCTGCTCAAGTACAAGCAAGAAAGGGGAGGTTGAAATCACCTCCTTCCACCCGCTGCGACAGAATGACGTATTTATCGTGGTTACTGAGTTCCAGTGGCGGCACTGCGGTGTCATTCTTACATACAGGAAATCAAGAGCGTACACATTCATATTTTACTCCTGATTACCTACATGATGTTTCTGAGGATGACTTCTTTGGTACGATTTACGTTTTACAAGATCTTCAATATTTGGTGCAAAAGATGAAGTACACAGTCTCAAAAGATAAGCAAGGCGATTGCCATTTATCTTGCTACGATACTCACTTTTAATATAGTTCATTTTTTAAAATGTTTATTCCAGATATAAGTGGATCCAAAGACTGGCATTAAACTAGATACAAACAATTGTTATCTCGGATTTCCAACGCGGAGCGTCCCATCCTTCTTTCTCAGAACAGTTTACGATCTTGGAATTCTGCAATGCAAGTAGTTACATTTGTAGTTGATGTGGAGCCTCACTACAGGGGAACTTCAAAGGAGTGCAAAATAATTGGATTTTGATCTCAAATGTTTTTAGGTCCTTAAATTTTGAAGAGAATGTGTCATACAGTTGCTTTAAAAGTTCGATGTATTTTCTAGGAGAATAACTCTTATCGTGAACACAGAGCGTAAGCAAGGGAAATGCTATAAATCTGCTACTACCAGTTGTCCTTCCCACAATCGCAATTGTGCCATAAATGTGTTCACGGCGTTAACTAAACACACTATGTTTTGATTTGTACCCGGCAAGCATGCATTGAATTTATCCAAGTAATCAAACAGAACTAATGAAAACGCCACGTCACACAACCATTCGTGTTGTGTCAATTCAAGAACTTCATTTCCCTGAAACAATAAATAAAATACAATTATTAGTTATGAGTGTCGAAAGATAGTACAAAATTGTATGGACATTACAATTGTTATCATTTAAACTGGGACGCTTACCCTGTTTGTCATAAATTCAGCAATCACCTGTTGTTGGAAGAAACATCTTAACATGGGTCTGTTACTGAGCCACCTGGCATTACAATAGTACGGTAATTTTGAAATTTCCGTTCCCAGCTCTTGCAGGAGATTTTGAAATTGTCTGTGTCGAAGGCTACTTGATCTAATGAAATTGACGCATTTTACAACTGACATGACGTTATTTAACGTAATCGAATAAACAGTAGGGGGACATGAGAGTGGGGCTAATTAGTGGGAGGGGGCTAATTAGCATATTAATTGCACATTCCTGCATATTAAGTGAGCCAGCTCTCTTATTCTCCCCCTACTGTTTAATCGCTTATATCTCCTGAATGAAAAGAGATAGAACAATGGGATGAAAACTAATCAATTACTTGGAATGCGCCCCGTCCTTGAGATATTATTCCAAGTTGGCCGGGATGCCTGGGTTCGAATCCTAGGGGTGATTACAAATTTATCTTCTAATAACTCAGAGACTAATTAAAATAAAGACGCCAAATAAACTTTATTACATTTATGTCATTAGGTAGTTTCTTGTGAACGTATATTTGGGTACCTGTTGTCCTGAATTCGATCCTTAATTTTTAAATCACCATTATCTCGAAAACTAAGAAAGGTAGAGGGATGTACTAAAGCATGTTTGATAGCTGTTATAATGTGTAATTAATACTGTATATAATTTTTAAACAGTTGTCCTTAGTTCGAATCCCGATCTTTCAATGACTTCCTTAATTTTTCTCTATACTCTAGAATATATCACTTAGATTGATGCTGTAACTGCATACAGTTCTTTTAAACATATCAAACTAATATTGTAAATAATTTTGTTTCTGGTGCTCTGGGTTCGAATACCGATAAAATATAATTTACTTATAAATTTAATAACTCCTAAACTAATTAAGATAAAGACGTCAAATAAACTTTATTGCATTTATATTATTAAGTAATTTCTTTTGAATGCATACCTAGATTCCTAGCGTCTTGGGTTCGATCCTTAATTTTTAAATCTCCATTATCTCGAGAACTAAGCGAGGTAGAGGAGTGGGCCAAAGCATGATTGATAGGTTCTGTAGTGCGTGATTAATGCTGTATATAATTGCTAATCAGTTGTGCTTGATTCGAATCCCCATCTTTTAATGGCTTCCTTAATTTTCCTCTCTACTCTAGAACAGCCATGGCGAAACAGTGCTTCGCGAGTCAATTTGCGCTTCAGTTGACTCGCGCACTACCCCTCCGTAGCTCTCCCGCCCCTCCACCTCCTACTCATGTCAGCATGGTCAGTACTACGTCAAACAGTGGCGGCTAGCAATGCCGTTTGCAAAGCAACGTTCGAAGAGCAGAACATTTCATGGAATGGGAGCAGAAGTTCTTCGTTGAGGATGGTGGCATTGCAAAATGTTTAATATGTCCCAAAGCGGAGTAATGCAATTCATCATGAAACGCCATTACAATGCTTATCATTCCGAATATGCCAAGTTAAAGGGCAAGTTGGGCCTGTAATTATTATTATTATTATTATTAAACATTTTATTTAATGAGACTTAAATTCTTATTTAAACTGCAAGTCAGTCCGCTCATTTTCAATATGTTCACAGGACGCGAAAGAACGCAGGAATGTTTGAAATTGATAAAAAACAATGGACCTAAACCAACTACAAAGACTCAAACTATGGCAGAGAAAAGAAATCACGCTAGTTATATTGTTACCTGGGAAATTGCAAAGGCCTTAAGGCATTTCAGGAAGGAGAATTTATTAAAACATGTTTAATAAAAATTCTGGGAGTTTATGTCCTCAACAGGTCCATAATTTCGAGTGTTGGCATATTTTCCGACAAACCATTGTAAAGAAAGTTGAAGTGCTTTCTGCTGACGTAATAAGGCAGATGGATTTGAAAATGGCTGACTTTCTGAAGTTTTCTCTTGCACTGGACGAGAGTACAGATGTAACTGACACCTCAATTGGTCATTTTCATTTGAGGTGTTGATAAGGAACCTAATGTTGAAGAGTATTTGCTCGATTTAGTCCCACTAAAAGGCAGTACTACTGGCGAGGAGATATTTAAAGCTCTAAAAATTAGTACTGAAGGATATTGTTTACAGTGGTCAAAATTAGTTTCAAACGGAGCAAAGGTCATGGTTGGGGAAAAAGTGGGTTTATTGACAGGTTAAAACATTTTTTTCAGTGATAAAGGTATTTCGAGCAATTTTTATGCGTGCCATTGTCTGTTGCATCAAGAAGCACTTTGTGCCAAGTCGGTTACACTACAATAGTGATGGATTGTGTTGTGAACAAAATAAAAGGAAGTGCTTTGAAACGCTGACAGTTTCGAAATATGTATACTTAAAATATGGGAGAATCATTTAAGATATCAAGTATTTGTGTGATGTTAGATGGCTTAGCAGAGGTGCAATGTTACGTCGGTTCTTGGACCTCAGAGATGCATTCCCCGGATTCATGAAAGAAAAGGCAATTTATTTTAGTTTTACATTTACATTATTCTCATATGCTTTAAGGTCATTTTATTGTAATTTTATTGTTTCCTTATTTTTGGGGGGAATGGAAATTTAGGAACTAAATAACGAGGTATGGGTCTGCGACTTAGCTTTCTTATGCGATATATGTACGCACTTAAACTGAATACTACATTTCAACGACGCAATCAAAATATTGTTGATAAGTATAGTTCAGTGCAGACGTTCGTAAACACACTTTCACTCTGGGTAGATCACTTGAAAGAGGGGCAGGTGTACTACTTTCCATGTTTAAATCTCCTTTCAAATTTCTGCTCAGATAAATTCAGTACTTACATTAGTATTGTCACGAACGTGACTGAGGAGATCCGTATTGTAATTATTTTATATTAATCGCCATTATTTTATTAACCTGTCATAAGTTTCTGAATTCATATAGAAACATATTTTATATTCTTAATTCTGCTAAAGTCTTAGTAAATTGTATATATGACAGGAAACGGTGGTTTTGTCATGTCCGTTGACATTTCAAAGGGATGTTACTGTGGCATCACTTCCTGAGGTGTACGTGTCTTTCTGCAGGCTCTTAGCTGCACCTTAGACCGCGTTACGTCACATAGAATGTTCTAGAACATTGACGTAGCAAGTTATGATTGGCTGCTATATTTCAAATCCAGGGCGGTGGCAGACCATATTTGGTAATAGCTGCCAGGGTATTTAGCCCTATATAAAGAAGCCCATAGTCCCACTCGGGGGACTTTTGTTGTTGTAAATTGACCGGGACCGCGATGGTCCCCGTCGACGGCTGCGGCACGGCCGCTCCGGATGGCTTCCTCTACTAACGGCTCGACGAAGTCGCGTCGAGTTTGGCTCTCCTCATCCACGACGAGACATGTTTCCCCAGGTAAGACTTTTAAGATAATTGATAATAATAATGTTAGCCAGTATAATCATCATCCCTGCTAATGTAAACTTGACAATCGCACTATAAAAATGTAACGTTCTAGAATACAATAGCTTTGCTAATCCAAGTTCTGAATCTCTATCATCTGATTCCCAGTTATTCCCCCCTGTGTCCAACTTTAGTTGCGACATATATGGTGGAGGCGCCGGCTTCTCTTTAATTTTTTGAGAAGTGTGGTTTCGATCCTGGTACCCTCTATATTTCTGTAATTCTGTTTTATGGTGGCGGCATCGGCTTCTCTAATTCACTTTGAGAAGTATGGTTCGATCCCGTACCTCTCCGTAAAATTCCCTATAGTAGTGTATTCATTTATTTGGCGGCGGCGCCGGTCCCTACATTTTTTTTAACGCCAGGGATATGCTTTCGATCCCGACCCTCTCATTTCTCTCTACTGACATATATGTTGAAAGCGCCGGCTTCTTTAATTTTTGAAAAGTATAGTTTCTATCTTGGTGCCCTCTAAATTTCTATAATTCTGTCTTTTGTTGGACGGACTTTAATTTTTGACAAGTGTGGTTTCGATTCCGTACCTCTCTACATTCTACTCCTCCAAGAGAAAGTTATGTTCTTGTGCCGGATTTTTAAAATTGTACTACTGAAAAGTAGATTTCAATTCCCTACCTTTTAGTCACGCATAGTAGAGTTACTCTGATTCTAACAATATGTCATAAAAAAAAAAAGCCTGCCTTGATTTGCATATTTATTATAAACCTCTGGAAATTTTATGTTTTTCTACTATAATATTGCCAGCAATGGATACCGTCAATCTCACCTTCTTGCCTGATGTTTAAAGTTATACTTCTGTTTCAAATTTCTTTCAGTTGCTTAAAGGTTCAACATTTTGTAATTAAAATACTTTTGTGTTTTTATTTAAGTATAATCTTTGAAGCACATTTAAAGTAATTTTTCTCCTAATCAACACAATATGTATTTTTTTTCTCGAATTAGTTTGCTTTCGATTTTTCAAAGCACCACTTTCTTCAACTGTATTTGTCTATTTTAGTAACTGACTTCATGAACCAAGTCTTTGAAAGCTAAAGCCTATAGACATAAAATTTGCTGATATCTTTACGATGTTTATTACAACGCTTGATTTCCAGGTGTTCCACTAACACCTTTTCGGTATGACACTATAAAGGTATGCGATATGCAACATAATCTTTAGAATTTTTTTGGGTGTTCTCTCACTTTAGAAATTTGGTTTCTACTGACCATCGACGTAATCCCTTCCACCCACCCTTTCCATTCTTGTGTTAATTGCCATTATTTTTCTCACTTAGATGTATGCAATACTATGCATACGAGATGTAAAGTGTTCGGTAAAACTCTAAGGTTACCCATGCTTCAGTGGAAGTTGTGAGTATTAATCTGCCCATGTAATTATCCAACTATTTTATTTACCACAATATTTTTATTTCAGCGTTTATTTTCTATTTCTCGGACTGTCACTTTAAATTTTAAAACGTTTCTCTGTGGAACGGTACTCTTAAAAGGATGTGTTTGCTTATCTCTTTCTATATTTACCGCCGCCGCAGCAGCAGTAGATAACTAACTCTCTTGATGCATTTACGTGTGTTCCTCATATGCAATATTTGTAACTTGCTTTGTAACTCTTGATTCTGAAAATTTCAACAGCTGTAACAGCAACCCAGATAACTGTGTTTTGTTTTAACAGTATATGTAATAAAACGTTTCAGTGTCATTGTAATAAAGCTTACTTTCCTCCATTTTGTACAACAATTGTGCTAAATATTCAGATGTCGAATGCGACTTTGAAGTTTAAATTCTTATCTTTTGTTACAATTCTGGTATTTGGAATTACACTTAGTGTTTTGGTAATTATTACGTTATATATATGTGCGCTGCACGTGACGCCTAAATATTTCTTCCACCCCCTCGATAATTTTGAGTACAGCTGATCGTACAAAGACTATTCCCCCGCCCCGCCCTATCCTAAACCATTCGGACTTCTATTTTTCGGAAATTCGTCACTTTTTATACTATATTTCTTATATATTACTTTGAATTTGGTTTTTGCCTAAGCAAAGAATTGGAAAACTTTAATTTTTTTCAGGATGTCTTTCTCTTTTCGTTGAGATTTTTTTTATCCCGATTGTTTTATATTATATTTCATTTACTACTGGTGAAACTGTCCCGTTCGTGTCAGATGGTTTGTTTAAGTTTTTATTCCTTAACATACTTATTAAATTTATTGCTGTGTCGGTTGACATGGTCAAGTGTCAGGGTGCGGGCCTTGGCGTCCCTTACTGAGATGCCGCCCACCACCTCTGGGGCGTTTGCTCCAGGGTGCGCCCACACTGTGGTAGACATAAGTATTCATAATACATTTTTATCCTATTCCTCGCTTGCTTAACGTATCATGTTTGCATGTATGTTATCTTTTGATACATCTAAATCTATTAATTCATGGAAGTGTTTTTCTTCTGTTTTTGCTTAAATATTGGCTTAACTGCTTCTTTACTTTACATATAAATATTATGTTTCAACTCGCTGTATTGTGCAAAGGTGATTAAGGTATTTATTTTGTGTCATTACTCTCTATGTAATTTTTCACATATATATGAAGTTTCTCTATAAGGCGTTATAATTTTTCTTATTATCTTGGGTTGCCTAATTACTTATTTCTTCCCCTTGTAAATTTTGTTAATTAGTTTATGATGAAATTCATTCTTCTCTTTTTCTCAAGTGTTATGTTACGTGGTAAATCATTGATGATGAAATGCCCTAACCGATTAATAATGTATTTCATTCGATGTGTTATTACAATTTTCGTGCGTAATTTTGAGTTATGATAAAGGTTTAGTGTTCTATTGCATTCGTGTCCTTCCTGCCACACCTTGATTTTATGTAAGTCGTACTAACATGCACATAGATTATGTTAATAACTACTTGCAACCAAATGCTAATACATAAATGTATTTGCACTCATTACTTTTAAGTATGATGTGCGCCTGCTGTTATAATGATTATTTTCAGTTTACACACCTTGCAATTTATGAGTTATGTTTAGATTAAAGAACTTAGATAAATTTAATAGCTGCCGATACACATTATTTAAATTTGAAGTACCATTCATTGAATTTAATTTCTTTTTTAATCATTTTTAAGTTGTGAAAAATATCGCGTTGAGCACTAGGTAATTTTCTAGTTCATGGTATGCCCGGTATTAACTATTCTTTCGACTTTAGTCCATTTTCAATGTCTTTATCTAATTATCAGTTTATTTTGAATAAATGACCTTTTCTTTCGCTCCTTATCGCTTTTAAGAATGATATCTGTTTTTGCTACTCTTAACAAACTTGTAGTTACTGTATTACTGTTGCAATGCCCTAAATTCATCCATTCCTTAATATTTATCGAGCATTTAGAACTACTTTTTTCACTTTGGTTTCTTTTCTATGGTAAATTATAGTTGTTTTTTTACTATCTTCTTCATAGTAAAATTGCTACACATTACACGAATAATAGTACTTGTACACACTTTGTAATTCATCGCTTCATGTACTTAGACATAGTTTTAATTGCTTCTAGTTATGAACATCTTCGAGTTTGCTTTTACGATTACAATTATCATTACTTGCATCTGTAATCATTTTTGAATGTTTTTTAATTCTCTATTTAAATACTTTGAGTTTTGTTGAACTTTCATTAAAAACTGTTAAATGAATATTCTACACTGTTGCGTACACACCGTTATACATGGTAATATATTCCTCTAGTCAGTCCTGCTTCTCTAACATTTATCTTTCTAGCAAGATTACTGTTTTTTAAATTTTCTTTAATCATATTTCAATATTTTGGTACTTACTTTGAATCCATCTCGTGCTAATGAATTACCTTATTTTATTTTGATATCGTTTACCGAGAGTACTTGGTATTCCTTTTATTTAATTCTCATTCTTTTATGTAATACCGTCATTGCTTATACACACATATTTTGGAAACTTTTCATGATCACTCGTTTCGTTATTTTTAAATGAAACCTCTTATTTAAAATTTTATACTTTATTTTTGCCTTCGGCAAGTTCCGATCGTTCATATTTCGCGATTGTTTCCGCTTTCTTTAATTTTCTAATGAAACGTTACACTAATACACGCCTTCGGACATCCTTTGTTTAAAATTACTACACTATACGTCGTGCCTCTACATTCAGTACTTATGCTACTGGTATGAATTATTGTTCTGATAGCCGACTTTCTATGTCCGGAAACATATAATCTAAAGGAACTCTCTGTCCTTTTCTAAATGATAACAGACTTCTAACCAGCTTCTACTATGCATGCGTATTAAACTCCTTTTAAATACCTGCAGAGTATTGTGTTTTTAGAATGATTGTCTTATATTAATCACAGTATCGTTACTTGCGTTTGCTGTTTGATTCTTTTCCCACACACCTGTTGTCTATTGTTTTATTCTTGTTTACTTATACTGTTAACCCTTGTGTAACAATTGTGTATTTTTTTTTTAATTTGGCAATACCTTGTATTTACTGTAATTGCATTATCTCATATTTAATTGTTCAGTATTTTCTTTTCAAAATTGTTGGCTTTTCTCCCTGCAATCTTTGAGCTTATTCTTTTTTATTCTTTAAACTCACAACCTTGACTAGTTGAATTCTCTTCTCTTGTCGTGCCTACCTAACATTAACTTCCTGGTGCGGTTCTCTTTTGGTTTCTTAATTCCCTTTATAAACAATATTTGTATTGAAATCATTGGTTACTCACCTGTAGATGATTTTGCACTCATCGTCGACTGGCTGTCCTCGTTTAAACTCTTCGCATGGCTCCCCGGGATTCTAAGTTTGTTTATCTTTATGTTTTATTTTTAGTGATCTCTATCTGAAGGTTGGGATGGTTTGGAAATTTCATAAACTATAAAAATTACACTGTTTTATCCTTTCAGTTTTTTTTATTGTTCTACCCTAATTATATACATTGCAAAAAAAAATTAAAGAAGGATTTTTTTTCTATCTGTGTTTTTTTCTTCTCTCTTTCATCAAACACCCCCTCCCCCTGAGTTACTCTACTTGATTTAAACTCCCCTCTTCTTCCTCAGAATTTTCACCTGCCGTGAAGCTACCTTCGGCTGGTCCAGCGACGTCCTCTGGTGGTGCCGCAGGACTTACCGGCCGGTATGGTGGTGGTCGTGTGCGGAGACGGCTTAGCGCCTCTTCCTGCCAATTAGATATATTTGTTGTTAGTTACGTTAGTTATTACAGTTCCTTCCCCCCGTTCTCCGGGTATAATTTGACGTGATGTCTTTTGAGTATGTGTTTGTTTTGGATTTTACAAGCACTTGATTTTTTTTCCTTTTCGCTATCTTTCTTAAGTAATTTCCAGCTTAATTGTTTAAATATAATCGGATTGTACTTACCACGGCGTCACTCATGACATCCTTCAATTCTACCAGCGATTCCCCTATTTGCCGCTGGGTCTCGTACCGCAGGGTTTGGTTGTCGATCCCCCTGCGTAGTGCCGGAATGAGCTCTTCCCAGCTTCGCAATCTCACCCACACCTCTGCATCGCAGCCGCGGTTCCTAAAAAAAGGGCACAGTAGGCCGCAGATGATGTCATAGTCCCGCAGGGCGCGCGATGTGGGATTCATTTTCGTTGATTCACCCAAGCGTACTTTTTGACCCTTTCGTTTATTCGACCTCCTTATATGCGTTTGTGCATAGGATATCCGGATGACGTCGTTACGTTAATCTGCAATCACCCCTCTTTAATTTTTTTACGTGCCAAGGTCTACTTTGTTATATTGACCTGACCACTAACCACATCCTAGTACTATTCCTTTCTTACTTTGTACTTTGCTAGAATTCTAAAGCCCTGGACATTTTTTTCCCTAGTTGGTCTTTTCTTAGGCGTCTTATCCCGCATGTACTGCTGTACTTTTGTCAAGCCTATCTCGCCTACCATGTCAATGCACTTAGCATATTTTATTGCTGTTCTTATACTTATTACTGTCATTGTTTTTTTGGTGTAACTAATATGTTTTTTTGCAAGATTATGTTTCAGATGTAATTTCTCTGTTCACCGACTTTTATTTCTCTGGTTACGTGAATGGATCTTTGGACACTTATGATTCCTTGGTTCATTTCCCGTCCACTACCCCAGGACCACTGATACCGTGATTCTACTCCATTTGTATGGTATCATTTGTTTTTTTTTAATTTTTCTTATTTGAGTTTATGGAAACTAATTTGATTTCTTTCAGATAATTTAAATAATTTTGCCTTATAGCACTGATAATGTTTTCTTAACCTTCATGTCGTCCCTAATACATTCAGTTCACATTGGTTGAGTGGATACGTGGTTTTCCGTTGCCGCTTAATAACCTTCGACTCTTAACCACAATATCTTGTGAAGCCTTATGATAACATCACTGCCTTTTTGCACATTAGTTAAGATCTTTTTACAGTTTAATGTTATATATATTTGACCTTCTTGAGTTGTGCAAATGCCATTAATTTCCTTAGCTATGTTTTTTTTTTGTGCCATGTTATGTTGAGTATCTTGGTTCGATCCCCTGATCCCTTGAACCTTCTGTTCATTATGCTCTATTTTAATGTGTTTTATGTGTTTGCACACCCTTGTACTTTCGAACATTTATGTCTTAATTCTATCTTATTTCTGAGATCCGTTTACTATTTTTGGACTTTATTTATGGTTGAGAATTTATAAGTTATTGATTATATATTGACTTATATGGAGATATTTGTGCTCACAATTGCCAAACGTATTTTTGTTTAGTGGATGTGCTGTGAAGCCTCTCTAAACTTGCAGATATAATAAGTGATTATATCGAGTTGTTATGAAGATTTATGTTATTGGGTCATAGTTTGATTTATGTCGTTCTTGAGTAACCGCGAGGTCTGAAGAATTACTAATCACTACAGAATTCGTACCTTAAGAGAAGGTGCAGGTATATATGAGTTATATAGAATCTTATGATTGTTTACGTTTTGGAAGGTTTATAAAACCGCAAGGTCCTTATCAAACAGACAGTCCGATATTGAGTTTTGAGCTCCGTGAGCTCCTTTGTTGTATGTGCACATGTATTATTACGAGTTATTGGGTAGCGCCCGAAAAACAAAAAGTTGTTGTTTATTATGGAAATCCTATAGGTCCCTAATGTGTTATGAGTTGTATAGTGGAGATGACCCCTCCCCCCGGGAATAATGGTTTAGAAATAGTTGTTTTTTTCTCTCATGTTGGCAATCCTGACCCCGAATATGAATTTAGACATGACATTGATCATGCCCTCTTAGTGAGAGGAATGTGTGAACTCAACCTTCGACGATTGTTTTTTTTAAATTCTTCTAATTATTTCTATAGACTGGCATTTTAAGTTTGATTTGTGGAAACTTTGCTGAATTGACAAGTTTTGAACACCCTGTGCGCCAGTTAACGGATCTACTTCAGCTAATTTTTTCTTTTATCTTTGGTGACATATTTCTAGTGACACTGCTTATTCCTTTACAATATATTTTTATATTGTAATTCTAAGCTATTTTTCTTAATAGCTTAGCAGTGCAGAATTCCCTTAATGTTTTTCTGCACCGCATGGTGGAATTAGCCAGCCCCATGTGTCCGATATTGGTAGTGCGGTTTACGATTTGTTTGGGAAGGCCACCCTAATGGATTTGTAAATTGCAGTTGCTATATCCCGAGGTGATGCAGTGTTGGAAACCTTCACTGAAGATATTCGAGAACTTATACAAAATTTTCCCTAATGATATTTGAAATATTTTCTGTATTCTTTGTCTTTGTACTATTTCCTACCTAATTTTCTGTTATGTAACTACACTTTATATTCTATTTTATTGTATATCAATGTTTACTTTGCTTGATATTTACATATCAAAGTTTTTTTTAGCTTTTGCGTATCCTATTACTTATGTTTCCAAAAAGTTTCTTACGCAACATCGCTTATATTCATGTACATATATTTTATTTATGGAATATGTTTTAATGCTTTTGTCAAGTTATGATTACAGAACTGTTTTATGTGCCACCTGCTATGCCAGTACGGTTGAATTATACACAAGCTCTTCGAACACTGTTGTTGGACACTCTTTCATATATCATCAGTTTCTGACGATAGATTTTGGAAGCTCACTTTGGACTTATTTCACAATTAAAGGTACGCATAATTCTGTTTTATTTCTATTCATTGAAAGAAGCATCTCTCCCAGAGAGTGCCTCTTGGGAAATTTATACGGAAGCGATTTCCGCTTAACTTATCTTGGTTATGGTTTGAGAAATGTATATGAGAGTTCTTTTATTAACCTTAAAGATACCTAGAGATTATCAGTGATTTTATTACACGCTTTGCAGCCGAATTTTAAATTTCAGCATTCACTAAGGGTGAATCGTAAGATCCCCCTAGTTTAATGGTATGAACATACGATAAGAGTATACGGATAATTTTACCGACTCGTTACGCTCTCGGGTTTACCGCCAGATTCCGTTAGCATTCTTTTTTATTTTTAATTTTGGAGCTCTTATGTACTTATTAATGAGTTCATTGGTAGATATTGATATTTACGTTTTTTCCCCGTGCGTACGGATATGATTACATGTATTCAGCAATTACGATTTTTCTGGTTGATATCAGTCTTTCTTGCGAATCTGATATTACAGTGAATTTCATTTTGTGTGTGTGTAGAGACACACATGATTATTATCAGGATATTAATACTGAGTTATTTGATTTATGCTGAAATAAATGATTGAGATATAGA
Organism: Deroplatys truncata; assembly: GCA_030765065.1. Lineage (NCBI taxonomy): Eukaryota > Metazoa > Arthropoda > Insecta > Mantodea > Mantidae > Deroplatys > Deroplatys truncata. The sequence continues at coordinate 134,722,167 of CM060990.1, read as the reverse complement.
GTGTTTGGCTATGAATTACATATGCATAGCACTAATTTTTCTTATACGTGGCATTGGTTCCACGATGGGCTGATTTTCTAAATACCTCATACTGATAACCTCTAGGATATAACGATATTGCTTATTTTTCTCCCAGAGTGCCAGATATTAAAATAACCATTGTGTAATGTATGATGTAATCTATTTATTGTTGTTTTAATATGCAATATTGTATAAATCGCAATTAGCTCTCCTGAGCACTTTATCTGTTCTCTGCATGGTTTCACTTAGGAAGCCATTGCATATTTTTGTTGTGTTGTATGATCTCCTAGTAAAAGGTAGACTGTTTCCTTATTCTATTTACCTCCAATTGAACACAGGTTGTAGGCTTGAGAAATGCCAGGTGTATTTTATTGTGTATGTTAATAATTTTTTTAATCATTGTTATTCCCTACGGATTTGGCAGACCTGCCTCCTTTTTACTACGGAACTTCTACCCACCGTTTCCCATTGAATACCCGTGTACACATTAGACATTCACTTTGAGGCACACCCCCTCACAATGTAACTCTGTGCACATTTTTGAGTTATTATTGTGGTTGGGCGCTACCTTGAGTCAATTGTTCTACGCATTATTTCCGTCCATTTATGGTCGGCGTGGGGTGGTAGAGATTAATTTTTTTTCTTTTCTCTCTCTTCCTCCCCTTTATATGCATTTTTGAATGAAAATGTCTTTTTTTTCTTCTCCCTCGTTCTCCTCGGCAATTTTAAGCTTTGCAACATTGTGTTCACCTGGTTCTTGATATTATAAAATTAAGCAACTTTATAGTTTCACAACCAATCAATTGTTTTTATAATTCATTATTATACACAGGAAACTAGAATTTTCCGTTTATGTTAAACTTTTGTTATGTTATGTTCATTGAAAAGACGTTACAGTTTATGTATTCTGTGTGCGTGAAACATGCGTGTACCTACCTGTCTCTCTGTCTTGTGACAGCAGTTTTTACGAAATTTTTGGCCTATGTTGCCTTAGAAATACTTTGTACACTTTTGTCCACCCTCATTCAGACCTTTATGTTGTCTGGCTTGGTTACATGGATGTTTCACCCTGCTCCTGCCTCTCACATGTTTAGCTGCGAATTTGATTAATATTTTTGTTTGATAATTTAAGTGGCACATTGTATATTTCCTTTCTTTCAATCCCCCCTCCGTTATTTCCCACCGATTGTTTCCCCTAATGTTATTTAACGTACCCTTGTGATTAGCTTATATTCCACCCCTAACCCTTATTTCTTTCTTTCATTTTATGGCTACGGTATGGTCGCCGCTTCGACGCGAGGACTACAGCAAGGAAATTCACTGCTCCATTTTCATCATGAGACGCACTGGACACTTAATGGCGTACGGGATGCACAATGATATTCAACTATAAGAAAATAATGGAATTCATATGAACAGTTTTCATCGCTGCTAAAATGACTCTTCAGATGCATTCTTCAGTATTTAACTGATTACGAGCGCGCACTATCTACGTGGTTTCCGCCGGATTTGCCTGCCGCTGCTGACCTTCTGTGAGGACACATGGACTCGTGTTCCTCTTCTCCTGGCAGCGCGGAAATCCTATAAACATTCCTTGCAGGCGCGTTCGACAAGCATAAACTTGTACTTTTTGGTCCGCCGTTGGATATTGTGCTACAGTGTGTCCTAGACTTACCAGACAATGCAGTGATGTTGTGCCGTCATGGGACTTGTCCTCGCTCGAGCTGGATCTAGGAATCACCTTGTAACCCTCCTTCCTTTTCCATTTTCCTCCCTATATCATCCTAATGTTCTTTTTCTGCTGCCACGTAATGTATAGTGTTTCTTGCCTCCATGCAGGCAGGGCTATACTTCAATTATTGTGATTTTTTATCTGATTTATACTATTTATACCCTTGTATTTCTGACTCTGTTCCTTTATTTTCTTTCTCTACAATTGTAAAGTGCGATGTTGGGTCCCTCCCCTTTATTTTTCTTTCTCTTTTTCTTGTTCACACAAGAGCAATCCTTCCGATTTTGCTCTCTTCTCGTAGTTTTAGTTGGCGCCAGGCGTCGCCATTTCTTGCGTTGCGGGATATGTCACGATCGTGACTGAGGAGATCCGTATTGTAATTATTTTATATTAATCGCCATTATTTTATTAACCTGTCATAAGTTTCTGAATTCATATAGAAACATATTTTATATTCTTAATTCTGCTAAAGTCTTAGTAAATTGTATATATGACAGGAAACGGTGGTTTTGTCATGTCCGTTGACATTTCAAAGGGATGTTACTGTGGCATCACTTCCTGAGGTGTACGTGTCTTTCTGCAGGCTCTTAGCTGCACCTTAGACCGCGTTACGTCACATAGAATGTTCTAGAACATTGACGTAGCAAGTTATGATTGGCTGCTATATTTCAAATCCAGGGCGGTGGCTGACCATATTTGGTAATAGCTGCCAGGGTATTTAGCCCTATATAAAGAAGCCCATAGTCCCACTCGGGGACTTTTGTTGCTGTAAATTGACCGGGACCGCGATGGTCCCCGTCGACGGCTGCGGCACGGCCGCTCCGGATGGCTTCCTCTACTAACGGCTCGACGAAGTCGCGTCGAGTTTGGCTCTCCTCATCCACGACGAGACATGTTTCCCCAGGTAAGACTTTTAAGATAATTGATAATAATAATGTTAGCCAGTATAATCATCATCCCTGCTAATGTAAACTTGACAATCGCACTATAAAAATGTAACGTTCTAGAATACAATAGCTTTGCTAATCCAAGTTCTGAATCTCTATCATCTGATTCCCAGTTATTCCCCCCTGTGTCCAACTTTAGTTGCGACAGTATTCTCTTAATACTTAAAAGTGAATTTTGTGATTACAGATTTCGTGATTTCAGGGTTTTTAAATATGATATATCAGTGTATGTCTATCCATTAAACATAGACTATGAAAGGCCAGAATCAATCTGCAAGAGGAGCTGATTCACTTACAGTCTGACGAAATCATGAAACTCAGATGCAAGGATTTAATAGGAGTGAAATGTTTTAAAATCTTATGCAACAATAAATATCCGAAGCTTCGATCATATGCAATTTCCATGGAAGCAATGTTTTGTACAACGTAGTCTATAAGTAGTTATTTTCCATGCTTAAATTAGTAAAAAGCAAATGCAGATCCGACAGACGAACGAACATCTTCATGACCAGTTACGTCTAGCTGGAAACAACATAATTCCCGATTTCGAATCTCTCATTGTAAACGACATCGGAGAAGCTTAATTTACTTTAAATACAGAGTACAGGTCGCCACTGAATCAGTTCGTTCTTTACCATTACCCCGCTCGCCTTCCAAATTTTCCCCCTTCCATAGCGTTGTTATCCAGATTGCATCAAGGTGCTTCGGGGCAGGCTTACAGTCTCGCCATGCCTGCTCTAGAATATATCACTTAGATTGATAGCGTAACAGCACACAGCTTTGTTTAACATGTCGAGCTAATATCATAAATTATCTTGTTCCTGGTGTTCTGGGTTCGAATACCGATTCAATGAAATTTACTTGCAAATTTATTAACTCGTAATTTAATTTAGATAGACACGTCAAGTAAAACGTAAACAGAGTATCTAATTCCTAAATATAGTTATTATAACAAAAATTACTTTAAAGTACTCAGATCGAATCCCGAAGGGGTGATTTCATATATCTTCAAGCCTATGGATCATATCAGGTTCTAATAAAGATTAAATGCTTGATGCTGATGCGGGGGAGCTAAATTACTAAAATACATTTATTAAAAGTACTACTGGGTTCGATTGTAGAAGCTTAGAATCTCTGTAACTCTGGAAAAATTGCTTTGCTCGTGATTGTAGTGAAATGTAAGGGTCTTTCTGTGGGAAGATGGAAAGGAAGAATTGAAAAGGGAATGAAAACATGAAATAATGTAGTATATACATACATTTAACTAAACAAGGAGAAAATCTTCTACGTTACCTTTTAAGCCTTTACTTTTAGGTATTGTGATAATCGAGATTGTACTAGCTTTGGTGTAATGGGTGGTGGTAGCGGTGGTGTCGGCTTTGAATGGAAATCTGACTGAATGAGCGTGTGGGAATACTTCTCTTGTTGGTGTGACAGCATATATAGCTAGTTACGAGACGAGTTGAACCATGTTTGATACTGCTAGACATCCTGTCTCTGGGTGTGAAGTCATAAACATCCTGTCTCTGGGCGTGAGGTTATATGGTGGAGGTTAATACGCGTAGAACGATCATATACAACTAGTTATGGAGCGAGTTTATGATTGATCTAAAAGGTTCGTGCTCCCTCTATAAATAGGGAGATCTAGGGCATTGGACTTCATTGAGCTAATTAGTCTTGAAGTGTCAACATCGTGTTCTCTCCAAGAAAAATCAGCCTTCTAAGTGTTATCAAGGTGAAGAGGTCTACATTTCCCTTGAAGAAGGATTAATACATTATTACACCAAGAATAAAGATGAATAACTCAGCGTATAAGGATATTATTCCAAGCGCTACTGGATACGCCTGCGGAAAATGTGGGAAGAAGTTCCTCCTCGGTTATCACAAGAGAGGACACGAGATGAGCTGCAAGAAGCTCTTCAAGTGTAAACATTGTAGCTTGACCTTCAATGATGGTTATAATGGGCAGCGACACGAAGATGTATGTGAAATAAGCAGTCCTCAGAAGAAAAGCAGATTGGAGCCTATCTAAACATCATTTATTATCAACAATGGAGGACTGTGATATGAAAGAATATGAAACTTCATTCTAAGGACGATTGAAATCGTATTTTATACGATGTGAATGACCTAAGGACCTGAATATGTATCTGCATGAGGCGAAAGAACACATAATCCAGGCTGTACGTAAAGAGCTTAGCATTCATAAGAGCGTAAAAATTAATCTGCTGGCTGAGTGTTGATTTGTTAACAGTATTGGAGAAACCTGTGACAAAACATTTAAAACACGGAATCAACCTGGTTTCCTAGAAACTGATCTGGAGTCAACGATGGGAGCGAAATTCAAGAAATTGGTTACTGAAATGGAGGAATCTCAGCTTAAGGGTAGCAACTGGGCTTTGCTTGCTGTGGACGGTGATCGACTTCGTATCAACAAGTACAATCCGTTACGAGAAAGTAGCTACATACCACTACCGCCATCTGTCGGAGCTAAAGAAGCGTGTATAAACATCCAGAACTTTAGCGATGAGAAATGCTTCATGTATTCTGTACTGGCCAAATTCGTTGAGAAGAATGCGCAACGTGTGAGAAAATACAAGCAGCTTCAAGATAAGTACGACTTTAGCTGTGTTTCCTATCCTACTCTACTTTCTCAAATACCTAAATTTGAGAAGATTAACAAGATGTCTATCAACGTTTTCGGGCTGGATGAGAAGCATGAAGTGTATCCAATAAAAGTTGCTGATATTGAACTATCTGAACACCGTGACCTGCTACTATTGAGTGACAGTAGTGGAAAACATCACTACGTATATATATATATATATATATATATATATATATATGTAATGTATGTAAATGTAATGAACGTGTCTATACCTGTAAGCGATGCTTTACACATTTTGATGATCGATATGGACGAAGCGGGTTGGAAAAACTACAAGAGCATGCAGCCATCTGTAATCAACACGGTGTCGCGAGGGTAGTTATGCCTGCCAAGGAGAAATCAATTGTTCAGTTTAAATATGTTGAGAGGATGTTGAAACTACCTTATGTCATCTATGTTGATTTTGAGAGTATTCTCACTCCATGCCATACATGTATACCCAACCTTGAAACTTCCTATACAACCTCTTATCAAGAGCATACACCAATGAGCTTCTGTGTTTACGTGAAGCCATCATCCTGTGTTGAATATCTCGAAACTGGTCTTCCTAAGCAACCCTATGTATACCGTGGTGTTGATGCTGCTCAGAAGTTTATGCTATATCTGACATCTCTTGCAACAATGATTAATAATGTATACAAATCGGTCAAGCCTCTGAAACTTACGAACCAGCAGCAAAAGGATTTTGAGTCTTCTATGACATGCTACCTGTGTGGAAAAGGCTTTACAGGAGAAACTACAAAGTACGCGATCATGATCACATCAGCGGTGAATATCGTGGAAGTCTACATAATGAATGCAATTTGGCCTGTAAAACACCTAAATATATTCCCGTCTGCATGCATAACCTTAGCGGATATGACTCTCATTTCATTGTCAAGGAGCTGGGTTGTACAAGTGAGAGGATTGAGGTAATTCCTAGCTCTGAAGAAAGCTATATCTCATTCACCAAGCATGTAGGAGATATAAAGCTTCGGTTTGTGGGTAGCTTTCGATTCCTCAGTACAAGCTTGGATAAGTTGGTGAAAAATCTAACCTCATATCCTGAAACATTAAAGTACTTTGGAGAAGACAAATTGAAGTTGATGACACGTAAGGGTGTATTTCCATATGATTTTGTCACGTCATGGGATGTTTTGAACGAGACCTGCTTGCCTCCTAAGGACTCCTTCTACAATAGATTGAATAAAGAAGAAATTACTGATACTGACTACGATCATGCTAGAAATGTATGGGAGCTGTTTAATGTGAGAAACCTCGGCGAGTACAGCGATCTCTACTTAACTTCGGATGTACTTCTTCTAGCTGATGTCTTTGAAACGTTCAGAGAGCAAACCCTCAAAACGCACAAAGTTGATCCAGCACATTATTTTACCTCTCCAGGACTTACATGGGATGCAATGTTGCTGTATACAGGAATTAAGCTGGAGCTGTTACAAGATTATGATCAACTACTCATGGTAGAATCAGGTATATGAGGAGGTTTATGCCAAGTTTCCCGTCGATATGCAGAGGCTAATAACAGGTATATGGAGAAGTTTGATCCGTCGAGACCAACCCAATTTATCACATACTAGGACGCCAATAACCAATATGGGTGGGCAATGTGTCACGCCCTTCCTTTTGGTGGATTTCAGTGGGTTTTGCCTGAAGAAATCGACATAGAAAGGCTACAAGAAGATGATACTCATGGGTACATATTAGAAGTTGACATCGAGTATCCTGCAGAACTTCACGATCTACACAACGATCTACCTTTCGTGCCTGAGTGTATGAAGCCATTGGAAGCATCTACAAAGAAACTGATACCTCATCTTGGACCTCGAAAGAAGTATGTAGTGCATTACATGGCTTTGAAGCAAGCTCTTGATCATGGACTACGACTAACAAAAATCCATCGTGTGCTACAATTCCGACAGTCTCGGTGGTTAAAACCTTATGTAGAATTTAACAACCGGCTACGACAACAAGCTGTAAATGACTTCGAGAAGGACATCTACAAGCTCTTTAACAATGCCATGTTTGGAAAAACTATGGAGAATCTGCGTAACCGTATGGATATACGTCTAGTAACAAATGAGAAGACTCTAGAGAAGCTGATCGCTAAGCCTACGTTTATGGACAGGAGGATATATGCTGCTAATCTAGCTGCTGTACATATGGCCTCTCGTCAGAGTGTATTCAACAAGCCTATATACATTGGCATGAGTGTGTTGGACATCTCCAAGACATTAATGTATCACTATCATTACGATGTGTTGTTGCCTTATTACGGAGCTGAAAACCTTAAGCTTATGTACATGGACACTGATTCATTCATTAATCGTGTTACAACTGAAAATGTGTACCAGGATAAGCTACGTTTCCTTGAGCATCTGGATACAGCTATTTACCCTGTCGATCATATATGCCATTCAGCTCTAAACAAGAAGGTGCTTGGAAGATTTAAAGATGAGGCTAATAGCAAAATCATCCTACGCTTTGTTGGACTACGACCTAAGATTTATGCCTTAGATATTCAAGGCTCGATGATAAAAAAAATTAAAGGTATAAAACGTAGCGCTATTAAGCAGTACATTACATTTGACAGCTATACAGACTGTCTTCTTAAAACCTGTGAAATCATCAGAACGCCTAAGAATCTAATCCTATCACGAAAGCACGCTGTTACCACAGTACAAGTGAATAAAATTACATTGAATCCATTTGATGATAAAAGAGTCATTGCCAAAGATGGAATAACTACCTATGCGTATGGACATTACAGTATTACAAACAGTGCTTAAGAGAATGCAAGTTGAAGATGAAGATTTTTTCGTGAGTCTACAATCTTAAAAAATGAAGTTTATCCGTGTGCTGTGTATGCAACTAGCAGACGCCTGACGAAGAAAGAAGAAGATGGAAGAGAAGGTGGTAACCCTCCATTAGGAGCAATCCTATGCTAGTCTCAAGCCTAGATAAAAGGAGAGAGACACCTGCAGCGAACTAAAATAAAGGTATGTTGGCGCAAAGAGTTTCAATTTGTGAACCAATATGCAGTTTATCCCTCTCCGCATCGTACAATAACTGTTTAACATATAATAGGTTTGTAAGATTTAAAAAAGCATATAAATTGTTGTAACGTTGGATGAGAAATGTTTATAATCATATTACTCTCTATATTACCATGAATACCTGTGATACTAGTTGAATTATCTGTTAAAATGACTTAAATACCTTTGATACTATCCGAGTAATGTGAAATTACCTTAAATACCTCTGATACGAATTCCTGATCGAAATTAACACTACCACCTGTGATACTATCTGAATTACCTGTTAAAATGACTCAAATACCATTGATACAACCTGAATCACCTGCAATCACCTTAAATAGCTGTGATACAAATCGCTGTGATGATGATAAGATGCGGTTTAAGGGTGCTAAACTACTAAGGTCATCAGCGCCCTTACAATGTATAACATATAAAGTCAAAAATATAAAAGAACCGCATAATTAAAAACGGGACACAAACCCGCGATGTCCAAAAGCTAAAAACAACAATACAAGAATCCCAAAAACTATCACACTAAAAGCATTGGCAATAAAAGAGTAGAACGTGTCAAGAACTGTAGAATGCGAGGGACACGAGCGCCATATGTCCACTGGGGAGTAGAGTCCCCATTAAAACACACAGTATAAAATTGCAAAGCTAAAGGGCGCTCAACGAATCAAATGCGCAGATTAAAATCACAGTCACGAATAAAACGTAAAACACACTCTACAGCACGCGCGTCGTCTGCCAAAACGTTGGCTAGGCCAACAGGCAGACCCACACGAACACGCAATGCAGCTAAAACCTGACACTCCTCTAAAACGTGACGCACCGTTAAGGGTGATTTACACTGCCCACAGAGTGGTGCGGGGTCACCACTCAGCAAATACCTATGACTAAAAATGCAATGTCCGATACGAAGGCGTATTAAAATTGCCTCTTCCCGACGAGAAGCACGGGAAGAGGTAGCCCAGACTAACGGGAGAGGTTTAACCTCCCGCAACTTGTTCCCCCGGAGGGCCGTCCACTCGTCGCTCCAAAGCGAGAGGATGCGGCGACGTAAAACAATAAACAAATCTGACGAGGGAACAACAGAGGTAAAACTTCTGGGTGATAAAATCGCCCATTTGACAGCGGCGGCGGCAGACTCATTACCTGAGATGCCCACATGACCTGGAATCCACAGGAAGGAGACGCTGATGCCAGAGACACCAAGCGAGTGGAGCAGGTCATGAATGCGCTGTACGAGCGGGTGGTAACTGTACAGCGAGCTAATACTTTGAAGAGCACTCAGGGAGTCGGCACAAATAAAACAGTGCCGTAAGTCGTGCAGCTGAATGCACAAAAGAAACTGATAAATGCTAAAAAGTTCGGCGGTAAAAATCGAACATTGCTCCGGTAAACGAAACGTACAACTATTTCCACCACAAAAAAGGCACATCCTACTCCAGCATCAGTCTTAGATCCATCAGTAAAGATAAAATCAAAGTACCCGAATTGCGACTGAAGTTCTAAAAACGCTGATCTAAAGACTGAAGAAGGGGTCTCATTCTTCGGCATCGACGATAACCCAAGGTGACAGAGGGCCTCAGCGCGCAACCATGGAGGAAAACGCGTTTCCCCCCTTGGAAGGGCCGGCGCTGGCGTAACTTCCAAATGCCGAAGAAGCTGACGAAATCGAACCCCTGGAGGGAGCAATGCAGAGGCGCTAACTAAATATTGCCGATCAACCGAATCCTCGTAAAATGCCGCGAAGGACGGGTGGTCAGGCAAGCTGGAGAGTCGACAGGCATCGCTACACAAGAGCATCTCACGCCTGAAGGACAGCGGAGGCTCTGCAGCTTCAGCGCAAAGACTGGGCACGGGGCTAGCTTGGAAGGCCCCTGTAGCGACTCTAATACCACGATGATGAATGGGATTCAAACGACGTAACACAGATGGACGTGCCGATGAAAAGACAATACACCCGTAATCAAGTTTGGATCGGACCAAAGAGCGATAAAACGCAGAAGGACGGTCCAATCAGCTCCCCAGGATGTGCCACTTAAAACACGTCAAAGATTAAGAGAACGGTAACACTTTGCTTTTAAAAAGGAAATGTGCGAAGTCCAACAAAACTTTCTATCAAAGATCAACCCCAAACATTTCGCCTCCTCTACAAACGGAAGTATCCCTGGCCCAAGATGGAGAGAGGGCGGAGGGAAATACTTCCGGCGCCAGAAGTTGATGCAGACGGATTTCTCGGCGGAGAAATTAAAGCCGTTGGCGTTACTCCAGGCGTAGAGACGGTCGATACAGCTCTGGAGACGGCGTTCGAGTAGACAGGTCCGCCGTGAACTGCAATAAATGGCAAAACGTCAACAAAAAGGGACGATGAAATGCCAGGTGGAATACAATCAACAATGGGGTTGATAGCAATCGCAAAAAGTGTGACACTGAGTACAGAGCGCTGCGGTACTCCGTTCTCTTGAATAAAACGACTAGATAAAACCGAGCCCACACGTACACGAAAAACGCGGTCCATCATGAACTCCCGAAGAAATATGGGAAGACGACCGCGGATATTCCATGCGTGAAGTGTACGTAAAATGCCGCCCCTCCAACAAGTGTCATAAGCTTTCTCCAGTTCAAAAAACACAGCCACGGTTTGACACTTTCTCAGAAATCCATTCATAACATGCGTCGACAGGGACACCAGGTGATCGACGGTAGAGCGATATCGACGAAATCCGCATTGAGCGTTCGCTAGAAGTTTCTGAGACTCAAGCCACCATGTCAACCGCCCGTTGATCATGCGCTCCATCACCTTGCAAATGCAACTGGTGAGGGAGATAGGGCGGTAGCTGGAAGGTAGTTGGCTATTCTTCCCAGGCTTAAGAATAGGGACAATGGTGGCTTCGCGCCAAACGGAAGGAAAAACGCCGTCTTGCCAAATACGGTTATAGACCTGTAAGAGAAAGAGTTTACTGTCGGCTGAAAGGTTCTTTAACATCAGGACATGAATGCCGTCCGGCCCAGGAGCGGAGTGCCTAGAGCAATGAAGAGCGTGCTCCAGCTTCCTCATTGTAAAAAGTTCGTTATAACATTCAGTATTAGCAGACCTAAAATTGTATGTTGCAGAATCAAGCCGGTCTTTAATAGAGCGAAAGCCGGCGGAATAATGGTCTGAACTGGAAACCGCCTCAAAGGCAGCACCCAGAGTGTTAGCAATGGCAGCCGGATCCACTATGGTGGCATTGTAAACCTGAAGGCCAGAAACAGTACAATGCGACACTTTATCTGAGAAGCGACGAAGTTTATCCCAAACAATAAATGAAGGCGTAAAGCGGTTAAAAGACTCGACAAAACGAGTCTATGACGCCTTCTTGCTATCCTGAATAATGCGACGAGCCCTGGCGCGCGATTGTTTAAAAGTCACCAAACTATCAAGTGCAGGGTGTCGCCCAAACACCCTGAGTGCTCTGCAGCTTCAGCGTAAAGACTGGGCACGGGGCTAGCTGGCGTCCCGACAATCCTCGTTCCACCACGGAACAGGCTGTCGCCGAGGTTGAGAGGATGAACTGGGAAGTGCGCGTTCGGCGGCAGAAAAAATCGTAGACGTAAGGTGCTGCACTAGTTGGTTAATGTCGGTGAAGGGCTGGTCGTCAAAATGCACGAGGCTGGAATACAAGCTCCAGTCGGCTTTTGTGAATATCCAGGTAGGAACCCTGGAATGCTGTACGTGGTGTGACAGAAGAAAAACGATGCAGGGGTAATGGTCGCTGGAGTAGGTGTCGGCGACGACGTTCCACTGCAGACGACTAACAAGCTGGATGGAGCAAACGGCAAGGTCTAAGTGAGAGAATGCACCAGAAGAATCAGAAATAAAAGTAGGCTCACCTGTATTGAGGATAGAGAGATTAAAGTGATAAAAATGTCGAAAAGAGGAGTTCCCCTCGCACAAGCCCTTGGCGAACCCCACAGGGGGTGATGTGCATTAAAATCCCCCAACAGAAGAAAAGGTGTTGGGAGAGCGGACAAGAGATCTCGAACGTCCGACGGAGCGAGGGGACACGATGGAGGTGAATACACAGAGCAAACAGAAAACAAAAAGCCGGGTAAGTGAAGGCGAACGGCAACAGTTTGCAAGTCGAATGTAAGTGTGATAGTTTTAAACTGAACGTCGTTACGCACTAACAACATGACACCTCCATGAGCAGGAGTACCCTCCTCCGGTCCAAGGTCGTAGCGAACCGGAGTATATCCTCGGATATCAAAAGGATCGTGAGGGCGAAGCTTAGTCTCCTGCGAACACACGACCATAGGCGAATGGGAACGCAATAAAAGTTGCAGTTCCGCCCTATGCGATCGTACACCACGTACATTCCAGGTCAGGATAGCCATTAAGAAAAAGGGGATAAACTGTCTACTTAGAAGGGCGGCTTAAAATTACCTTTTGTTTAACTTTTGGGCTCGGGTTTTTTGTATGGAGTTGGTCAGACTCCATAGCCTCCTCGAAGGGAGGGCCCACGCGCTCAGAGCCAGAAACCGATTCAAGCGCCGTGATTCGGTTCTGGGTGGCGATGGGTGAGGGGTGAGCTGAGCGCGGCTCGTCCCAGGAGCTTCCTGGGACTGCGACCTCCGAGGAGGAGAAGGTGAATTATGCTTGCTGGGAACACGCGGAGGGACTTTTAAAAAGTCTTCTCTTCGAAGTTTCTGCTTCGGCTTTTTGTCAGTGGCTTGTGACTTCATAGACTTTGGACCAGGTTTATAGGGCTTGGTAACAGTAGCAGACTTGGACGGCCGGATGGTAGTGGCGGTTAATGCAGTCATGGTCCAAGTTTGAGTCCCAGCATCCTTCCGGGGTATGGGCGAGGCAACAATAGAACTGAATGTACCCGATCGCAGGAGCGAAGGTTGGCGCGCATGGAAACGCCTCCGGGCTTCGGCGAAGGAGAGTTTCTCCTTTACTCGGATCTCCTGGATCGCCTTCTCGTCCAAATACCGCGGACAGTCGCCAAATGAAGCAGAATGTGACCCTTTGCAATTAACGCAGACGGGGGCTGTTGAACAGGCACCTTCGTGTGAGGGCTGGCCACATGTTGCACAGATGTTAACGGCACTCTTACATGAGACTTGCGTATGCCCAAAACGTTGGCATTTAAAACAACGCAGAGATCTAGGAATATAAGGCCTCACAGAAATCCGTTCGTACCCTGCGGGGATGCTTGTGGGCAGATCGACGCCAACAAATGTTAGAAACATGGTACTAGTGGGTACCAATACGCCGTCGCGTTTGGCCTGCACTCGATGGACCGCTGTCACCTTCTGGTCTGCAAGATATTCAACCAGGTCCTTGTCCGATATGCTATCGAGACTATGCGTGGTGACAACGCCTCGACAAAAATTCAAGGTGCGGTGCTTCTCAACACGGATAGGATAACCGTGGAGAAGCGTGGCGCTCAACAAGGACTTACTTTGTGCCTCGGACTTGCTTTGCACTAACAACGAACCATTACGAAGCCGAGTGCAGGAAAGAACCGGACCAGCAGTGGAGTCAATGCCCTTCTGGATGATAAAAGGGTTCACCTTCTCGAATGATTGTCCTTCCTCTGTACGGGTAATCACTAAGTAACAACCAGCTGTTGGCGGTGCTACTTCTGTTACTAAAACTTTTCGGCGCTTGTTTATAATGGAGAAAGGGTGCTCCATAGCGAAAAAAATCCTCCACCATTGCAACCGTCTCCAACCTCGGGCTCTGACTTCCCGGGCGTTACCCCGGCTTGGGTGAGTGGCCTATCTATACCTAGCTCACCCCAGGGTCACACCTCGCAGATCATAGACAGAGGGACCCAATCGCCGTCGGAAGTCAGCAGCTCATGCAATGGCCTCCCCGCGGGACTGCAGTTTAACAGCGGATACGAACACAAACCCTACATGACGACCCCGGGTGTGGGGATGACGCCATTACCCACTCACCCTGGTTCGCACCCAGTGCGCGGGTATCCGTCAGGCTGTGTCCACGGAGGATTAAAAGAAAAGATCAAAGAAATAAAACTGTGTGGGCGTTTCGGACGCAAGGTAGGCCGGCGAGGAAGAAAAAGAGATGCGTAAATGAATGGACGTGGTGCGAAATGTGCAGAAGTAAAAGAGAAGAAAGAAACGATGGCGAGGGGCGACATGGAATGAAATGCACAGAACGCACGAGAGCATACCTTGAGTCACCCGGTCACGAGAACGAACCCACCTCGACCGGACGGGGATGAAAGGGTGAAAATGGCTATGAATGGCTCGGGTACCCCGGGTGCGCCTAACCCGTACTCACAAAAGGGAGCCCCTGGGGGGTACAAATCGCTGATCAAATTATCGCTAATATCTGTCAAACTATGTCGATTACCCTAAATACTTACGTTATTACCTGAACTAGCTGTGAAATACGAAACTATGTTATAACCGAGCCCTGGAACCTACCCTCCTGTAATGCTAGCTGAATTACTCTAAACACCAATGATACTTGAATTATCCTAAATACCTACGATACTCTCTGAATTACCCGTGAAATACGAATCTATGCTATACCCAATCCTGAAATCTATCCTGCTGTGATACTTGCTGAATTAGCCCAAATACCTGCGATACTAGCTGAATTACCTGTGAAATCATGCAGAGCTATGATGCAGTTAGCTTCTGGAATCTAGCCTCCTGTGATGCTAGCTGAATTAGCTTAAATGCCCACGATTATCTGAATTACTCTAAACACCAATGATACTTGAATTATCCTAAATACCTACGATACTCTCTGAATTACCTGTTAAATACGAAACTATGCTATACCCAATCCTGGAATCTATCCTCCTTTGATACTAGCTGAATTAGCCTAAATACCTGCGATACTAGCTGAATTACCTGTGAAATCATGCATAGCTATGATATAGTTAGCTTCTGGAATCTAGCCTCCTGTGATACTAGCTGAATTAGTTTAAATGCCCACGATACTAGCTGAATTGTCTGTGAAATCATGTACAACTACGATACGTGCTCCCCCTGGAATCTAGCCTCCTGTGATACTAGCTGAGTGACTCTAAACACCTATGATACTTGAATTATCCTAAATACCCACGATACTATCTGAATTACCTGTAACATCATACGGAACTATGCTATATCCGCTTCCCGGGATCTATCCTACCCTGTGATACTAACTGAATTACTTACCTGTTAGTGTGAGTGGGTTAGCTTTTCCCATGAGAGGGTCACCTTTTCCCTACCCTTTTCCCTTTGTGGGTCACCTTTTTCCCCTGAGCGGGTCACCTTTTTCCCTTTATGGGTCACCTTTTCCCTGCGCGGATCACCTTTTTCCCTTTATGGGTCACCTTTTTCCCTTTGTGGGTCACCTTTTTCCCTTTGTGGGTCACCTTTTTCCCTTTATAGGTCACCTTTTTCCCTTTATGGGTCACCTTTTTCCCTTTATGGGTCTCCTTTTTCCCTTTGCGGGTCACCTTTTTCCCTTTATGGGTCACCTTTTTTCCCTTTATGGGTCATCTCTTTCCCTTTGCGGGTCAGCTTTTTCCCTTTGTTGGTAACCTTTTTCGCGTTGCAGGTCACCTTTTCCCTGAGCAGTCACCTTTTTCCCTGAGCACGTCACCTTTTCCCTGAATGGGTTACGTGATGGGCATGTCTAGAATTAGCGTTCTAACATTGACATGAAACAGTTTTTCCACGAAGTTCACGTCTAAAGTCGCTTTCAAGGTCTAGCACCTCCCCTCCTATTCCCTATCTCTCCTGTATATAAGTCCATATTCCTACTGCTTCAGTATCTGTCTAGCCTAACACCTCTCTTCCTGTTCCTATACCTCTCATATAAACCATACTCTACTCCTCTACCTCTGACTAGCCTAACACCTCTCCTCGTTTTCCCTACCTCTCTCATATGAAAACATACTCTACCCTTCAACTCTGTCTAGCCTAATACCTCTCCCCCTGTTCCTATATCCCTCATGCATATAAACGCATACTCAAAGTCTCATAGCCTAATACCTCTCCTTGGTTTGCTATATCTCCCATATAAAGTTTATTCTACCCTTCAAGCCCTGTCTAGTCTAACAGCTCTCTTCGTTTCCCCTATCTTTTCCCTATAAACGCATACTATACTCCTCAACCTCTGGCTAGCCTAGCACTTCTCCTCGTTTTCCTATACCTCTCTCATGTAAAAACATATTCTACTCCTCAACCTCTGTCTAGCCTAATACCTCTCCTCCTGTTCCTATATCCCTCATACATATAAACGTATACTCTACTCTAAACCTCTGTCTAGTCTAGCATTTCCCCTCGTATTCCTACCTCTGATAAAGCGCATTCCCTCCCGCCCCTGTCTAGCTGAGTATCTCTCCTTGGGTTCCTATCTAACCTATATAAAACACATTCTACCTTTAACACCTGTCTATCCTAGCATAGGACCTCTCACCGTTTTCTCGTCTCTCCTTATAAACACATACTCAACCTCCTAAGCCTAATACCTCTCCTCGTTTTCCTATACCTCTCATATAAACCATACTCTACTCCTCGACCTCTGTCTACCCTAACACCTCTCCTCGTTTTCCTATATCTCCCATATAAACCATACTCTACTCCTCAACCTCTGTCTAGCCTAACACCCCTCCTGCTGTTCCCTACCTCTCTTAAAGCGCATTCCCTCCTGCCCCTGTCTATCTGAGTATCTCTCCTTGGGTTCCTATCTAACCTATATAAAACACATTCTACCTTTAACACCTGTCTATCCTAGCATAGGACCTCTCACCGTTTTCTCGTCTCTCCTTATAAACACATACTCAAGCTCCTTAGCCTAATACCTCTCCTCGTTTTCCTATACCTCTCATATAAACCATACTCTACTCCTCGACCTCTGTCTACCCTAACACCTCTCCTCGTTTTCCTATATCTCCCATATAAACCATACTCTACTCCTCAACTTCTGTCTAGCCTAACACCCCTCCTCCTGTTCCCTACCTCTTTCACATAAAAGACATACTCTACCCTTCAACTCTGTCTAGCCCTACACCTCTGCTCGTTTTCCTATACCTTTCATATAAACCATACTCTACTCTTCGACCTCTGTCTAGCCTAACACATCTCTACTATCTCTTCCATATAAACGTATTTCCCTCCTTCAACCCCGTCTAGCGTAGTATCGGTCGTCGTATTCCCTATCTCTCCCATATAAACCCATTTTCCTCCTTGAACCGCCCCATCTATCCTCGTTTTCCCTATCCTTTCCCATATATGCCCAAAAAACTGTGCTCGAATTCCTCTAAATAAGCTACTCCGGGCTTTAGTGATTTTAAGTGTTTTAGTTTTTTTTTGCGATTATTGGCTGCTTTTCCATTCGTTCTGGCCCTTTTGCAACTCGATTTGCAAATTTTCAGGCATTTTAGTTATTTGCAATTTCAGGATTCTATTCAATTCGTTTTGGGCATTTTCAGCTTTACCCTATTCCAGGTATTTCGAATTTACAATTTTTCGGTTTTCCTCCATTTTTTAGAATTTTTAATTTCTTACCATTTTTACCATTTTCGTATCGACTTACCGTTTTTAAGGCGTTTTAGCTCTTTGCAATTTTTGTCTCCTTTTCCATTCGTTTTGTGCGTTTTTCAGTGTTAGCTTATTCAAGGTGTTACGATTCTACTGTTTTTCGATTTTCCCCTAGTTTTTGAAATTTTAAATTGTTACCATTCTTATACTTTTCACCAGTGGGGAAATTCTCGATTTAAGGATTTTTAGTCGTATTATTAATTATTATTATTATTATTTGTTGCGATATTTGACTCCTTTTCCATTCGTTTTGTTCATTTTTCAGTTTTAGTCCATTCGAAGTATTCCCATTTTACCATTTTTCGGTTTTCCTCCATTATCCTCCAATCCTCATCCATTTTGGGGGGTTTTTAAATTTTGTGCCATTTTTACAGTTTTCGTCAATGTTTCTCCATTTACCAATGTTTGGACTTTCTAGTCTTTTTCGATTATTGGCTCCTTTTCCATTAGTTGTGGCCGTGTTTCAGCCTTACTCTATTCGGGTTATTCCGATGTGACCTTTTTTAAGTTTTTCTCCAGTTTTTCTTATCCTTAATTTTGCGACTTTTTACACTTTTCGTCAATGGGGGTATTCTCGATTTAAAGCTTTTTTGGCATTTTAGTTTGCTTTTTTTAGCCATTATAGGCCTCTTTACATTAATTTAGCCATTTTCCAGCTTTACCCTAAAAGGGTATTCTGGCGTTACCATTTTTCGGTTTTCCTTCATTGTTTGGAATTTTTAATTTCTTGCCATTTTTACAATTTCGTCAATTGGGGAGGGTGTTCTTGACTTAGCGATTTTTAGGCGTTTTAGTTTTTTTTTGCAATTTTAACTCGTTTTGGGTATTTTCAGCTCTACCGTATTCGAGGTATTACGATTTTACCATTTTTCGATTTTCCTCCATTTTTGGAATTTTTAATTAACCATTTTTACACTTCTCATTGATGGGGGTATTCTCGATTTAATGATTTTTAGGCGTTTTAGTTGTTTCTTTTTCGATTATTGGGTGCTCTCCCAATCGCTCCGGATATTTTGCAGCTGCACCCCATACAAGCTGTTCCTATTTTAACATTTCTCTTTTTTCTCCATTTTTCGAACTTTTAATTTTTGCCATTGTTACAGCTTTCGTAATTGATGGGCATTCTTGATTTACCGATTTTTAGGCATTTTAGTTTTTTTCGATTATTGGCTGCTTTTCCGTTCGTTCTGGTTATTTTTCAGCTTTACACTATTCGAGGTATTCCGATTTTACTATTTTTCGCATTTTCTTCCATTTTTCGGATTTTTAATTTTGTTTGCTATTTTTACATTTTTCACTTTAGATAGATACATTTTTCGGGGGTATCCTCGATTTACCGATTTTTAGGCGTTTTAGATTTTTTCGATTATTGGCTCCTTTCCCATTCGTTTGCCGTTTTACAGCCTTACCCTATTCGGGGTATTTGAACTTTACCATTTTTCAGCTTTTCTCATTTTTAATTTTTTGCGTATTTACACTTTTCGTCAATGGGGGTATCTCGATTTAGAGATTTTTAGACATTTTAGTTTTTTGCCATTATTGGCACTCTTACATTTGTTTTGGCCATTTTTCAGATTTACCTAATTAGAGGTGCTCCGATTTTATCGTTTTTCGGTTTTCCTCCATTTTATGGAATTTTTAATTTCTTGCCATTTTTACAACTTCGTCAGTGGGGGAGGGGGTTCTCGATTTAGGGATTTTTAGGTGTTTTAGGTTTCTGCGAATATTGTCGCCTTTTCAGTTCGTTCTGGACATTCTTCAGCTTTACCCCATTTGAGGTATTCCGGTTTTACAATTTTCCTGTTTACTTCCATTTTTTCGAATCTTTAATTTTTTTTGCCATTTTTACGCGTTTCGTCAACGGGGGTTACTCTCGATTAAGGGAAATTCGGGCATTTTAGTTCCTTACAATTTCTGGCTCATTTTCCGTTCGTTTTGGACATTTTCAGCTTTACCGTATTCGAGGTATTCTGATATTACCATTTTCCGGTTTCCCCCCATTTTTTCGAATGTTTAATTGCTACCCATTTTTTTTACACTTTTCGTCAATAAGGGGTGTTTTCGATTTAATGATTTTAGTCGCATTAGTTTTCTGCGATTTTTGAACTAAAATGCCTAAAAATCGCTAAATCAAGAACACTCCCATTGACGGATAATGTAAAAATGGCAAAAAAGAAAAATTAAAAAGTCTAAAAAATGGAAGAAAATAGAAAAATTGTAAAATCGAATTAGCTCGAATAAGCTGAAAAATGCCCAAACCTAATGGAAGAGGAGCCAAAAATCGCAAAAATTTAAAACATCGCTAAGTGGAGAATACCCCCATTGACGGATGATGATGAGATGCGGTTTAAGGGCGCTGAACAGCTAAGGTCATCAGCGCCCTTAAAAGTATAAAATGTAGTGTTCAAAAATAAAAGTCCGATAAAAAACAGCATAATTAAAAACGGGACACAAACCCACGAGTCCTAAAGGTAAAAAACAAAGCAACAAATACCAAATACGAACACACTAAAAACATGGTCAATAAAAGAGTGAAACAACGTGTCAAGAACTGTAGAATGTCAGGGACACGAGCGCCAATGTCCACTGGGGAGGAGATGCCCCATTAAAAAACAAGATAAAATTACACAGTCAAAACACGCTCAGCGCATCAAATGCGTCTGGTATATCCAATGTCATTGATAAAATGTAAAAGACACTCTACAGCACGCGCGTCGTCTGCCAAAACGTTGGCTAGGCCAACAGGCAGACCAACATGAACGCGCAAAGGAGCTAAAACTTGACACTCTGCTAAAATATGACGCACCGTTAAGGGTGCATCACACTGCTCACAGAGTGGTGCGGGGTCACCACCGAGCAAGTATCTATGGCTAAAAAGACAATGTCCGATTCGTAAGCGAGCTAAAATTACCTCTTCCCGACGACACGAACGAGAAGAGGTACCCCAGAGCAACGGAAGAGGTTTAACCTCCCGCAACTTGTTCCCCCTTAGAGCCGCCCACTCATCGCGCCAGCGCGAGAGGATACTGGTACGTAAAATAACATAAAAATCTGAGGAAGGAACAACACAGGTAAAACATCTGGGTGATAAAATGGCCGATTTGGCAGCGGCGTCGGCAGACTCGTTGCCTGAGATGCCCACATGACCTGGAATCCACAGGAAGGAGACGCTGATGCCAGAGGCATCAAGCGAGTGGAGCAGGTCATGTATACGCTGTACGAGAGGGTGGTAACCGTACAGCGCGTCAATACCCTGAAGGGCACTCAGAGAGTCGGTACAAATAACACCGTGCCGTAAGTCGTGCCGCTGGATGTATAAAAAAGATTGATATATACTAAAAAGTTCGGCGGTATAAATCGAACATTGTCCAGGTAAACGAAAAGTAAAACTCTGTACACCAAAAACAAAGGCACATCCTACTCCAACATCAGTCTTAGACCAATCAGTATATATAAAATGACAGTCCCCGAACTGCGCCTGTAGTTCTAAAAAGGCGGATCTAAGAACAGAAGCAGGGGTCGCATTTTTCGGCATCGACGTTAGCCAAAGGTGGATGTGGGCCTCAGCGCGCGACCATGGAGGAAAACGCGTTTCCCCTCGCGTAAGGGCCGGCGCTGGCGTAACGTCCAAATACCGAAGTAGCAGTCGAAATCGAACCCCTGGAGGGAGCAATGCAGAGGAGCTAACTAAATATTGCCGATCAAGCGAATCCTCGTAAAATGTCGGGAAGGACGGGTGGTCAGGCAAGCTGGAGAGTCGACAGGCATAGCTGCACAAGAGCATCTCACGCCTGAAGGACAGCGGAGGCTCTGCAGCTTCAGCATACAGGCTAAGAACAGGGCTGGTTGGAAAGGCCCCTGTAGCGACTTTTATGCCACGATGGTGAATGCCATTCAATCGACGTAACACAGATGGACGTGCCGATGAAAAGACAATACACCCGTAATCAAGTTTGGATCGGACCAAAGAGTGATAAAACGTAGAAGGACGGTCCAATCAGCTCCTCAGGATGTGCCACTTAAAATACGTAAAAGATTAAGAGAACGGTCACACTTTGCTTTTAAAAAGGAAATGTGCGAAGTCCAACACAACTTTCTATCAAAGATCAACCCCAAACATTTCGCCTCGTCTGCAAATGGAAGGACCTCCGACCCAAGATGGAGAGAGGGCGGAGGGAAATACTTCCGGCGCCAGAAGTTGATGCAGACGGATTTTTCGGCGCAGAAATTAAAGCCGTTAGGGTTACTCCAGGCGTAGAGACGGTCGATACAGCTCTGGAGACGGCGTTCGAGTAGACAGGTCCGCCGTGAACTGCAATAAATGGCAAAATCATCTACAAAAAGGGACGATGAAATGCCAGGTGGAATACAATCAACAATGGGCTTGATAGCAATTGCAAAAAGTGTGACACTGAGTACAGAGCCCTGCGGTACTCCGTTCTCTTGAATAAAACGACTAGATAAAACCGAGCCCACACGTACACGAAAGACGCGGTCCGTCATAAATTCCCGAAGAAATATGGGAAGACGACCGCGGATATTCCATCCGTGAAGTGTACGTAGAATGCCGCCCCTCCAACAAGTGTCATAAGCTTTCTCCAGGTCAAAAAACACAGCCACGGTTTGACACTCTCAGAAATCCATTCATAATATGCGTCGACAGGGACACCAGGTGGTCGACGGTAGAGCGATATCGACGAAATCCGCATTGAGCGTTCGCTAGAAGTTTCTGAGACTCAAGCCACCATGTCAACCGCCCGTTGATCATGCGCTCCATCACCTTGCAAATGCAACTGGTGAGGGAGATAGGGCGGTAGCTGGAAGGTAGTTGGCGATCCTTCCCAGGCTTAAGTATAGGGACAATGTTGGCTTCGCGCCAAACGGAAGGAAAAAGGCCGTCTTGCCAAATACGGTTATAGACCTGTAAGAGAAAGAGTTTACTGTCGGCTGAAAGGTGCTTTAACATCAGGACATGAATGCCGTCCGGGCCAGGAGCGGAGTGACTAGAGCAATTAAGAGCGTGCTCCAGCTCCCTCAGTGTGAAAAGTTCATTATAACACTCATCATTAGCAGACCGAAAATTAAAGGTGTCGGAATCCAGCCGGTCTTTGATAGAGCGAAAGCCGGCGGAATAATGGTCTGAACTGGATACCGCCTCAAAGGCAGCACCCAGAGTGTTAGCGATGGCAGCCGGATCCACTATAGTGGCATTGGAAACCTGAAGACCAGAAACAGTACAATGCGACACTTTACCTGAGAAGCGACGAAGTTTATCCCAAACAAAAGATGAAGGCGTAAAGCGATTAAAAGACTCGACAAAACGAGCCCACGACGCCTTGTTGCTATCCTGAATAATGCGACGAGCCCTAGCGCGCGAGTGTTTAAAAGTCACCAAATTATGAAGTGTAGGGTGTCGCCGATACACCCTAAGCGCAGTTCTACGGGCACGAACGGCGTCCCGACAATCCTCGTTCCACCACGGAACAGGTGGCCGCCGAGGTTGAGAGGATGAACGGGGTATAGCGCGTTCGGCGGCAGCGAAAATAATAGACGTAAGGTGCTGCACTAGTTGGTTAATGTCGGAGAAGGGCTGGTCGTCAAAATGCACGAGGCTGGAATACCAGCTCCAGTCGGCTTTTGCGAATATCCAGGTAGGCACTCTGGAATGCTGTACGTGGTGCGACAAAAGAGATACGATGCAGGGGTAATGGTCGCTGGAGTAGGTGTCAGCGACGACGTTCCACTGAAGACGACTAGCAAGCTGGAGTGAGCAAACGGCAAGGTCTAAATGAGAAAATGTACCGGAGGAATCTGAAAGTAACGTAGGCTCGCCTGTATTGAGAATAGAGAGATGGAACTGGTCAAAAATGTCGGAAAGAAGAGTTCCCCTCGCAGAAGCCCTCGGCGAACCCCACAGTGGGTGATGGGCATTAAAATCTCCCAACAGAAGAAATGGTGTTGGGAGAGCGGACAGGAGAGCTCGAATGTCCGCGGGAGCGAGGGGAGATGACGGAGGTGAATATACAGAGCAAACAGAGAAGAAAAAACCGGGTAACTTCAATCTAATGGCAACAGCTTGCAAGTCGGACGTAAGAGCGAGATTTTGAAAATGAACGTCGTTACGCACTAACAGCATGACACCTCCATGAGCAGGAGTACCCTCCTCCGGTTCAAGTTCGTAGCGAACCGGAGTATATCCTCGGAGATCAAAAGGATCGTGAGGGCGAAGCTTAGTCACCTGCAAACATACGACCATAGGCGAGTGGGAACGCAATAAAAGTTGCAGTTCCGCCCTATGCGATCGTACACCACGTACATTCCAGGTCAGGATAGCCATGAATAAAAGGGATAAACTGTCTACTTAGAAGGGCGGCTTAAAAGAATCTTTTGCTTAACCCTTGGGCTCGGGCTTTTTGTATGGAGTTGGTCAGACTCCATAGCTTCCTCGGAGGGAGGACCCACGCGCTCAGTGCCAGAAACCGATTCAAGCGCCGTGAATCGGTTCTGGGTGGCGATGGGTGAGGGGTGCCGCTGAGCGCGGCTTGTCCCAGGACCTTCCTGGGACAGCGACCTCCGAGGAGGAGAAGGTGAACTTTTGTTACCGCGCGCACGCGGAGGGTCTTTCAAAAAATCTTCCCTACGTAGTTTCTGCTTGGGTTTCTTTTCAGCGGCTTGCGACTTCATTGACTTTGGACCATGTTTATAGGGCTTGGTAACAGTAGCTTTAATGGACGGCCGGATGGTAGTGGCTGTTAATCCAGTCATGGTCCAGCTCTGAGTTTCGGCATCTACTCGTGGTACTGGCGAGGCAACAACAGAACTAAATGTGCCAGATCGCAGGAGTGAAGGTTGGCGCGCATGGTAACGCCTCCGGGCTTCAGCGAAGGAGAGTTTTTCCTTTACCCGGATCTCCTGGATCGCCTTCTCGTCCAAGTACCGCGGACAGTCGGCAAACGAAGCAGAATGAGACCCTTTACAATTAACGCAGACGGGGGCTGTTGAACAGGTACCTTCGTGTGAGGGCTGGCTACATGTTGCACAGATGTTAGCGGCACTCTTACATGAGACTTGCGTATGCCCAAAACGTTGGCATTTAAAACAACGCAGAGGTCTAGGAATATAAGGCCTCACAGAAATCCGTTCGTACCCTGCGGAAATGCTCGTGGGCAGATCGACGCCATCAAATGTAATAAACAGGGTACGAGTGGGTACCAATACGCCGTCGCGTTTGGCCTGCACTCGATGCACTGCAGTCACCTTTTGATCGGATAGATATTCTACTAGATCCTCGTCCGATATACCATCGAGGCTATGGGTGGTAACGACGCCCCGACAGGAGTTCAATGTGCGGTGCTTCTCGACACGGATGGGATAACCGTGGAGAAGCGTAGCGCGCAACAAGGTCTTACTTTGCTGATCGGACTTAGTTTGTGCCAATAAGGAACCATTCCGTAGACGAGTGCAGGATTGAACCGCACCAGCAATAGCATCTATGCCCTTCTGAATTATAAGAGGGTTCACCTTCTCAAAGTTTTGTCCTCCTTCTGTTCTTGAAATGACCAAGTACCAACCAGATGACGGCGGTGCTACTTCTGTTACAATGACTTTTCGGCGCTTGTTTGTATTAATGGAGGAAGGGTGCTCCATAGTGAAATAAATCCTCCACCATTGCAACCGTCTCCGACCTCGGGCTCTGACTTCCCGGGCGTTACCCCGGCTTGGGTGAGTGGCCTATCTATACCAAACTCACCCCAGGGTCACACCTCCCAGAACATAGACAGAGGGACCCAATCGCCGTCAGAAGTCAGCAGCTCATGCAATGGCCCCCCCCGCGGGACTGCAGTTGAACAGCGGATACGAACACATACCCTACATGACGACCCCGGGTGGTGGGGATGACGCCATTACCCACTCACCCAGCTGCGCACCAGTGCGCGGGTATCCGTCAGGCTGTGTCCACGGAGGATTTAAATAAAAAGATAAAAGAAACTAAAACTGTGTGGGCGTTTCGCACGCAAGGTAGGCCGGCGAAGAAGTAAAATAGAGGCGTAAATGAATGAACGTGGGGCGAAATGCGCAGAAATAGAGGAGAAGAAAGAAACGATATTGAGGTGCGGTATGAATGTGATGCAAAGAACGCACGAGACCCTACCTTGTGTCCACCGGTCACGAGAAGAACCCACATCGACCGGATGGGGGTGAGGGGATGAATGTGGCGATGATTGGCTCGGGAACCCCCGGGTGCGTCAAAAACCCGTACTCACATAAGGTGAGCCCCTGAGCGGACATTGACGGAAAGTGTTAAAATTGACGAATAGTGCATTGCGAAACGTTTTTATTCACTAGCGCTTGCAACCCATTTAAATGTGCAGTAAATGTTGCAGCCCGGTTATTTCCTTGAGCTACGAGCTTGTTCTCAGACTCGGACTGAAAATCTGTAAGGATTTTATATGCATGCCTATTTAACGCAACTGCAGAGTGATTATTGCCGACTTCCGTAAAGCCTAAAAATCTCTGAGTTTCACTCTCGTTTACATAACGAATGACATTGGAAAGCTGAGATAATTTTACGAATCCGTCGTTTCGACCAGCATTAAAGCAACAAAAGGTGCACATTTTACTTCTTACCTTATTATGTTTAGCATTACGTCACTAAAACTTTCAATAATATAATTTTGAATTCAATTTGACATTCCTTTGAAAACTGTAGCGCCTTGTGCGTTTCTAATTGGGTGTTGCACTTGGATAGCATGTGCAAGTACTCAATACAGTTACCCGATTAAGGGTTTCGTTATGGCCTCTGAAAGCTCCGAACGAAGTACCGGTACTTAACAAACGATCCAAAACACAACATTGCGACTGTTAGAAGGCATGACTGACTGGCTGCGCTGCGCTGCCGGATGACGATTCAGCTTATGTCAGGGGGTCTCTCTTCCCGACTCCCACGCTTTTTCACTCGCATGCAGCTGAGTGATACCGAAGGTTCACTACTGCAGCATCACGGCCTGTATGCATCTTTGGACCTCCATTATGCTGCGTTTACTTTGATTTTTCATTTCTGTATGCTATTCTACAATTACGCATACTGTAGGTTATGTATTTTGCTAACTTAAGGTGACCAGACGTCCCGTATTGGCCGGGACAGTCCCCCGCCTTTTTAGTCTTGTCCCATCTTTTTTTAAGGTAGAAACGGGACGCCAAAATGTCTCTTTTTTGGGCAATGACTTATCAGCATAAAACACCGTTAACTATAGTTCTCAAAAATTCAAAATCTCCCGTTTTGCATCAGTTTGATGAAAAATTTAAAGATACTAACAACTGACAAAGCAAAGCGCTGTTTATATTCTCTCTCTCTCTCTCGCTCTCTCTCACGCACACGCGCAAGCGCACGCACGCACGCACACACGAAACCATGTGGAGACTTCGCTTGGAAAAGTACAGTTGCTGACAATTGAACTGTGCTGGTCTGCTCTATCAACAAACAAATCATAATCACTCGTGTTTGATGTGGATGCCGCCAACAATGAAAACTGTGTTATGTTCGTCTTGAAATATTATTTAAAAATCTACAAGTGCTGTAAAAGGTATCAAATAGCCCTTGAAATAATAGCTTGTTACATGCTTAACCAATGAAGATAGCAAGTTCCTATATATAAAATTAATGTTAACTGTGACAGTGAATTGAATCTGACTCAATTGTATTGCATGCAGTACAGGTGCATAAACATACATCCTCTTTCTCTGTCAGCATATAAAATGCGTATGCTGTTTTTATTTCTAGAAGTTAATGTGAAAACTGCGACTGTGAATTTAATCTGATACAGGTGCATAAATATACGCTCACCACAAAACAATACTGTTTCTGGTACACTGCCATAAAGTACTTATTCTGTGCCAATTAGCTTTATTTGCAAGCTTAAGTGCAAATCTAGTGGTATCTTGTAGAGTGCGGTGTGTGTATGTTTGTGTGCCCATGCTAGCCTTTAGTTCCCGAGGCCGCGGGTTCAAACCCGGCAGCGGGCAATGGATTTTTTCGGCCGTAAAAATCGTTAGCATAGCTTCCGGATGGGAAGTAAAACCGGCGTTCCCGTGTCGTAGATTTACGGCACGTAAAAGAACCTCAAGCCTGTCAAAGAGGCCTCTGAGTAAAATTTCCGGTCTTTCACGCCCAATACAGAATGGAACGCCAAGAACCATAGCAGTTAAAGAGCGTCCATAAATAAAACTCAATATCAGTTTCAAAATCAGCAACTTTTCGTGAGACAAAGTTAATCTGCCGTAGCACAATGCTCTAATACAGGGTTTTTCAAAAAGAAGGAACAGGCTTTAAATATTTCTAATGAACGACGATAGATGGCGACACATGCAATACATCACTGAATAGAGAAAAGTTCAAAATTTTATTTTGCGTGTTCAAAATGAGCACCATGTGTTATGCGAGGACAACCAGTGCTTTTCCGTTTGCATACGCAACCATCTTCTACGAATTTGTGTTAATTGTAAATTTTTTATGACGTTGTTGAACTTGCAACGAAATGCACGTTGCAATGAAACAATGGATTCACTCTTTGCATAATAAAAAATTAAATTGAGTTTTGTTTATGGACGCTCTTTAACTGCTGTGGCATCACAAAACGACTTTTCCTGTGGCGTCGACATTTTCTCGTAAACAAACACAGCGCCGTTGTAGTCAGTAAATGGAACAGGTGGGGCTTAAAAGCTTTTAACTTTCCTCTATTCAGTGATGTGTCGTATGTGTCACTATCTATAGTCGTTCATTAAAAATGAATATTTAAAATCTGTTCCTTCTTTTTGAATAACTCTGTATAGGAAACGGGAACGTCTGAAACTATGTACCACAGTTCCCTAAAGGTGATAAATTAAGACATGTGGATTTCTCGGTGTAAACAGTGTGATAAATTCAATCCCGATAAAGCTCGAGTGTGCTCATACATTTTCACACAGACTGAACGTGACTTGACAAAAAAAAAAAAAAAAAGTTGATTTGTTTGAAACACTGGTGCCATAATTTGAGATAAACTGTGTTTTAGAGAGATTACATTTTCTGTGTAGTGCATTTTCCTCTGTTGCTTAACTTTACGTCACACAAGATTATACAAAATTCCTTCTAAATGAAGAGGACTTCCAAGCTATTCCCAGAAAATTGAACATAAAATTTTTATTTTGCATGTAAATATCTTTAATATGTACATGGCATTTTAATCCAAATCGTTAGAGGCAGTTTTCAGAAAATCAAATATTTCAAAGGGCATTAATGACCTTGTAGTTGAGCATCCTTAAAAATAAATAAATTTCAAAAATGTAAAGGGTAATTTAATTTGGGGGTATTTTCTTCAAAATCTTTATATCACATCTTTGGAAGGTCCTGAACCTAAATACCAAGTTTGGTATTTATGCAATGTTTCATTTTTGAGTTATGACACACGCATGTACACGCTGTGATAGCACGCCCCTGGCTCCCCAAACCAAAACTGGCATTGTTATTTGATGCAAAGGTTTTCAAAATGGCACAACTGTTGGATTCTGTCAATGTTGGAAAACAGTATTATAAACTACTACTACCACCACCACTACCTACTGTGGTTTTGAGCAGAGCAAGCATTAGTACTATAACAATTATTCATAAATTATGCCCAAGAGTAAGAGAAGGGTAAGAGGGTGGGGAGGGGCCATTGCACTGGCTAGTGCAATATGGTACCCGCACCTCCCATTGTGTACCTCTCCACATGTTACTGTTTATGTAACTATATAATTATTTGGTACATAAAGAGAAAGCTGAAATTCTATTCTACAACTTTTATTTGCAGTATTTTGGGAAATTCCCAAAGCAAAACTTCTTATAAATGAAAAAAAAAATGTAATTACAAAGTTATGATTTCATGAAACCTTTGCAAATATTTAATATACAGCTATTCCCATCTAAAAATTGCGCAAATATTTCTGGAACATAATCTCGGGAAAATAAAAGTTGGAAGAGCTATGATATACAGTATCAGAGATGTTTAACAATCCCATAAAGGTTTGCATGGGGTGGAGATTAAGGGATACTAGCAGGATAATTCAGAGCTGGGGAAATTGGGGGCCTTCCGAGAAATTATACTTCTAAAAAGGTCCTATGTCTGGTGTATAATTCAACTTGTTAATTTCTTCCAACATTTTTCCTTCAGTAACTGGGCTACATACAGCACCACAGATGATGGAAACTGATACATGAAATGAAATAATTAGGAAAGGAAACCTTTCAGGACTATGCTTCGGGGTACCTGCCTGGAATTTCCCGGTTATGAAGACTGAAAAGAAACCTCAGTCAGGGAGGGCAGTCCTGGTGGAACTGAATGCAGACCTCCCACTTATGAGTCCATGCCTTAACGATTTTGGCTACTCATTTTGGTAAAGCAGTACAATGAGAGAAAAATAAAGTGGTAAAATAATAATACAAAGTTTGCAACCCCATTCCCTCTCCATGGTGCACAAAAGCAAATTAGGTCAACAGAAGAATGTCACCATTATTCCTTATAAATCAGACTATATAAATGCTAATAGGTTGCGTTCAGTATATCTGCCCTTACAATATCCTTCAAGTTCACTGGTCACATATACAGAGCTAATCAAGTAGCTAGAAGGAGGGTTAACTTAGTAGCCAATGACTGGAGTGTTCAGCATGGCAATCCCTGGAAAATATCCCTTAAGAGGATCTTATACATGCTTTACTTGTGCTTGTTTCTGTACACAACTTCAAAAAGGAGCAAATTGCTCATTATTTTATAATTTCTCCAAAATGATCAAAGACATATCAGAAATTATCTTTTCTTTTTTTTTCTCTTTGGATTAGGGTTCCTATATAGCAATCTTACTGTAATGTTAAGTATAATAAAGACAATGTCCATTGTTAATTTCAAGCATATTTTTTATTAAACATGTAAAATATTCAAATAGTTGCATCATATAAATATGCGTGTAATAATAAACTAATTTTTTTTAAGAATGTCTAAAAAGGATAAAATTTATTTGCAGCATTAGTGTATACGAACTACTAGATATAGTATCTGATAGACTTTTTAACATAATCACAAAATATCTCATACTTTAAGGTTATGTAGATATAAAATGGTTGCAAGCTAAAATAATTTATAATACCCATAAAATTTTGCAGATAAACCAAGTTAATATCAATTTCCTATGCAAAAATAAATATGCAAGTAAAGATTCAAAGATTGATTACATTAAGAGAATCATTTCATTCTTCAGAATATGTATTACAAATCAGACTGTTAGAGCGATGCTGTCGTCCAAAACGCTTTTTCAAAGTATGCTGACGAGCCAACCAATTAGCTACAAGTGATTTATTCCAGAACTGTGCTACATCCCCTGGAGTGCGCCCAGTAGAGTCTTTTACATCCAGGTCTGCCCACCAGTCATCAACCATCAATCTTACTACTTGCAAATGACCCTGTCTAGCTGCGAGATGCAAAGGTGTCTCCTCATTACAGTTGCGAGCCTTAATCTGAGCACCACATCCAAGTAACAGGCGACATATCTGTAAAAGAAAACCATCAATATTGCTACTTGCAAGTGACCCTATTTTGCTAACAGGTACAAAAGTGTCTCATTGCTAAAGCTCGGAAGTTGCCAGTTACCTAAACAACTGATACATACTGTCAACAACCACCACCTACCAACACAGAGGTACTGTCACCAAGTACACATTGTGTTAGTTTGTTTACATTATACCTGTAACCCTGTTTACTGCAGAGCACACCATGTCCTAAATTGCAAGCCTTATTCATTACAATTGCAAATCTTAATCTGATCAGGGGTGTGGGACTTAGGCGTATGCTTGAGCGACCTTCATTAATCACCTGTTCTTCCTCCGCATTAGTGTATGTAATATATGCATATGTGCTAATGAGTGTTGATCAGTGATGTATACATGTTTTTATGTTACATTGAAATTTATTACAAACATAAAATTGAACAATACAATACGTAATAGCAGTGTATTTAATTTTCATATTATATAACAGTATTTACTGCTGTATGACTTGGAAGTCATTAATCTACACTAAGCTACAACTATTCACCAATTAAACTGAAGGCCTACTAATTGCTTAGTTACTTGAGTCTTCTGTTGAAGTGATGATGATGATGATATGCGGTTTAAGGGCGCTAAACTGCTACGGTCATCAGCGCCCTTACAATGTATAAAAGATAATGTCAAAATATAAAACAGGTAAAAGAACCGCATAGTTAAAAACGGGACACAAACCCGCAATGTTCAAATAGCTAAAACCAACAACAGAACAATAACAAAATAACAATAACAACAATAATAACAATAACAATAACAATAATAACAATAACAATAACAAGAACAACAATAATAACAAGAACAACAAGAATAACAATAACAACAATACAAAGGTCTGAAAAACCAACACACTAAAAGCAAGGGCTATAAAAGATTAAAACGTGTCAGGAACTGTAGAATGCGAGGGACATGAGCGTCATATGTCCACTGGGGATAAGAGTTCCCATAAAACAGACAGAATAAAAGTACTAAGCCAACAGACGCCCAACGCATTAAATGCGCAGATTAAAATCACTGTCATGAATAAAACGTAAAACACATTCTACAGCACGCGTGTCGTCTGCCAAAACGTTGGCTAGGCCAACAGGCAGACCCACACGAGCACGCAATGCAGCTAAAACCTGACACTCTGTTAAAATGTGACGCACCGTTAAGGGCACGTCACACTGCCCACAGAGTGGTGCGGGGTCACCACTGAGCAAATACCTATGACTAAAAACACAATGTCCAATCCGTAGACGAGCTAAAATTACCTCTTCCCGACGACAAGAACGAGAAGAGGTACCCCAGATTAACGGGAGAAGCTTAACCTCCCGCAACTTGTTCCCCCGGAGGGCCGTCCACTCATCGCGCCAGCGCGAGAGGATGCGGCGACGTAAAATAACACACGAATCTGACGAGGGAACAACAGAGGTAAAAAATCTGGGTAATAAAATCGCCGATTTCGCAGCGGCGTCGGCAGACTCATTCCCTGAGATGCCCACATGACCTGGAATCCACATGAAGGACACGCTGATGCCAGAGACACCAAGCGAGTGGAGCAGGTCATGTATGCGCTGTACAAGCGGGTGGTAATGGTACAGCGCAGTAATAGTCTGAAGGGCACTCAGAGAGTCCGTACAAATAAAACAGTGCTGTAAGGCGTGCCGCTGAATGTATAAAACGGATTGATAAATGCTAAAAAGTTCGGCGGTAAAGATTGAACATTGTGCAGGTAAACGAAACTTAAAACTACAGTGACCAGAAACAAAGGCACATCCAACTCCAGCTTCAGTTTTAGATCCATCGGTAAAGATAAAATGGAAGTCCCCGAATTGAGCCCGTACTTCTAAAAAAGCCAATCTAAAGACTGAAGCAGGGGTCGCAGTCTTCGGCATTGACGTTAGCCCAAGGTGACAGTGGGCCTCAGCGCGGGACCATGGAGGAAAACGCGTTTCCCCCCGTGGAAGGGCCGGCGCTGGCGTAACGTCCAAATGCCGAAGTAGCAGTCGAAATCGAACCCCTGGAGGGAGCAATGCAGAGGAGCTAACTAAATATTGCCGGTCAAGCGAATCCTCGTAAAATACATCGAAGGACGGGTGGTTAGGCAAGCTTGAGAGTCGACAAGCATAGCTGCACAAAAGCATCTCACGCCGGAAGGACAGCGGAGGCTCTGCAGCTTCTGCGTACAGACTGGGTACAGGGCTAGTTGGAAAGGCCCCTGTAGCGACTCTTATGCCACGATGGTGAATGGCATTCAAACGACGTAACACAGATGGACGTGCCGACGAATAAACAATACACCCGTAATCAAGCTTGGATCGGACCAAAGAGCGATAAAGGCGAAGAAGGACGGTCCGATCAGCTCCCCAGGATGTGCCACTTAAAACACGTAAAAGATTAAGAGAACGGTCACACTTTGCTTTTAAAAAGGAAACGTGCGAGGTCCAACACAACTTCCTGTCAAAAATCAACCCCAAAAATTTCGCCTCGTCTGCAAACGGAAGTATCCCTGGCCCAAGATGGAGAGTGGGCGGAGGGAAATACTTCCGGCGCCAAAAGTTGATGCAGACGGATTTCTCGGCGGAGAAATTAAAGCCGTTGGCGTTACTCCAGGCGTAGAGACGGTCGATACAGCTCTGGAGACGGCGTTCGAGTAGACAGGTCCGCCGTGAACTGCAATAAATAGCGAAATCGTCAACAAAAAGGGACGATGAAATGCCAGGTGGAATACAATCAACAATGGGGTTGATAGCAATCGCAAAAAGTGTGACACTGAGTACAGAGCCCTGCGGTACTCCGTTCTCTTGAATAAAACGACGAGATAAAACCGAGCCCACACGTACACGAAAGACGCGGTCCGTCATAAACTCCCGAAGAAATATGGGAAGACGACCGCGCATATTCCAATCGTGAAGTGTACGTAAAATGCCGCCCCTCCAACAAGTGTCATAAGCTTTCTCCAGGTCAAAAAATACAGCCACGGTTTGACACTTTCTCAGAAATCCATTCATAATATGCGTCGACAAGGACACCAGATGGTCGACGGTAGAGCGATAGCGACGAAACCCGCACTGAGCGTTCGCTAGAAGTTTCTGAGACTCAAGCCACCATGTCAACCGCCCGTTGATCATGCGCTCCATCACCTTGCAAATGCAACTGGTGAGGGAGATAGGGCGGTAGCTGGAAGGTAGTTGGCGATCCTTCCCAGGCTTAAGTATAGGGACAATGGTGGCTTCGCGCCAAACGGAAGGAAAAATGCCGTCTTGCCAAATACGGTTATAGACCTGTAAGAGAAATAGTTTACTGTCGGCTGAAAGGTTCTTTAACATCAGGACATGAATGCCGTCCGGCCCGGGAGCGGAGTGCCGAGAGCAATGAAGAGCGTGCTCCAGCTCCCTCATTGTGAATAGTTCGTTATAGCATTCAGCATTAACAGACCGAAAAGTATATGATGCGGAATCCTGCCGGTCTTTAATAGAGCGAAAGCCGGCGGAATAATGGTCTGAACTGGAAACCGCCTCAAAGGCAGAACCCAGAGTGTTAGCGATGGCAGCCGGATCCACTATGGTCGCATTAGAAACCTGAAGGCCAGAAACAGTACAATGTGACACTTTACCTGAGAAGCGACGAAGTTTATCCCAAACAACGGATGAAGGCGTAAAACGATTAAAAGACTCGACAAAACGAGCCCAAGATGCCTTCTTGCTATCCTGAATAATGCGACGAGCCCTGGCGCGCGATTGTTTAAAAGTCACCAAATTATCAAGTGTAGGGTGTCGCCGAAACACCCTAAGTGCAGTCCTACGGGCACGAACGGCGTCCCGACAATCCTCGTTCCACCACGGAACAGGTGGCCGCCGAGGTTGGGAGGATGAACGGGGTATTGCGCGTTCGGCGGCAGAGAAAATAACAGACGTAAGGTGCTGCACTAGTTGGTGAATGTCGGAGAAGGGCTGGTCGTCAAAATGCACGAGGCTGGAATACAAGCTCCAGTCGGCTTTTGCGAATATCCAGGTAGGTACTCTGGAATGCTGTACGTGGTGCGACAGAAGAGAAACGATGCAGGGGTAATGGTCGCTGGAGTAGGTGTCAGCGACGACGTTCCACTGAAGACGACGTGCAAGCTGGAGTGAGCAAATTGCAAGGTCCAGGTGAGAAAATGTACCAGAAGAATCAGAAATAAAAGTAGGTGCACCTGTATTGAGGATGGAAAGATCGAACTCATAAAAAATGTCGGAAAGAAGAGTTCCCCTCGCACAAGCCCTTGGCGAACCCCATAGTGGGTGATGGGCATTAAAATCTCCCAACAGAAGAAATGGTGTTGGGAGAGCGGACAGGAGAGATCGAATGTCCGCGGGAGCGAGGGGAGACGATGGAGGTGTATACACAGAGCAAACAGAAAACAAAAAGCCGGGTAAGTGAAGGCGAACGGCAACAGCTTGCAAGTCAGATGTAAGTGTGACAGGTGTAAAATGAACGTCATTACGCACCAAAATCATGACACCACCATGAGCAGGAGTACCCTCCTCCGGTTCAAGGTCGTAGCGAACCGGAGTATATCCTCGGAAATCAAAAGGATCGTGAGGACGAAGCTTAGTCTCCTGCAAACATACGACCATAGGTGAATGGGAACGCAATAAAAGCTGCAGTTCCGCCCTATGCGATCGTACACCACGTACATTCCAGGTCAGGATAGCCATTAAAAATAAGGGGATAAACTGTCTATTTAGAAGGGCGGCTTAAAATTACCTTTTGTTTAACCTTTGGGCTCGGGCTTTTTGTATGGAGTTGGTCAGACTCCATAGCTTCCTCGGAGGGAGGGCCCACGCGCTCAGTGCCAGAAACCGATTCAAGCGCCGTGAATCGGTTCTGGGTGGCGATGGGTGAAGGGTGCCGCTGAGCGCGGCTTGTCCCAGGACCTTCCTGGGACAGCGACCTCCGAGGAGGAGAAGGTGAACTTTTCTTACCGCGCGCACGCGGAGGGTCTTTCAAAAAATCTTCCCTACGTAATTTCTGCTTGGGCTTCTTTTCAACGGCTTGCGACTTCATTGACTTGGGACCAGGTTTATACGGCTTGGTAACTGTAGCCTTAATAGACGGCCGGATGGTAGTGGCGGTTAATCCAGTCAAGGTCCAGGTCTGAGTTTCGGCATCTACGCGTGGTACTGGCGAGGCAACAACAGAACTAAATGTGCCAGATCGCAGGAGTGAAGGTTGGCGCGCATGGTAACGCCTCCGGGCTTCAGCGAAGGAGAGTTTTTCCTTTACCCGGATCTCCTGGATCGCCTTCTCGTCCAAGTACCGCGGACAGTCGGCAAACGAAGCAGAATGAGACCCTTTACAATTAACGCAGACGGGTTCTGTTGAACAGGTACCTTCGTGTGAGGGCTGGCTACAGGTTGCACAGATGTTAACGGCACTCTTACATGAGACTTGCGTATGCCCAAAACGTTGGCATTTAAAACAACGCAGAGGTCTAGGAATATAAGGCCTCACAGAAATCCGTTCGTACCCTGCGGAAATGCTCGTGGGCAGATCGACGCCATCAAATGTAATAAACAGGGTACGAGTGGGTACCAACACGCCGTCGCGTTTGGCCTGCACTCGATGAACCGCTGTCACCCTCTGGTCTGCAAGATATTCCACCAGGTCTTCGTCAGAGATACCATCGAGGCTATGCGTGGTGACAACGCCTCTACAAGAATTCAAGGTGCGGTGCTTCTCAACACGGATAGGATAACCGTGGAGAAGCGTGGCGCTCAACAAGGACTTACTTTGTGCCTCAGATTTGCTTTGAACTAGCAACGAACCATTACGAAGACGAGTGCAGGAAAGAACCGGACCAGCAATTGAGTCAATGCCCTTCTGGATAATAAAAGGGTTCACCTTCTCGAATGATTGTCCCTCCTCTGTACGGGTAATCACTAAGTAACAACCAGCTGTTGGCGGTGCTACTTCTGTTACAAAAACTTTGCGGCGCTTGTTGTTAACAATGGAGAAAGGGTGCTCCATAGCGAAAAAAATCCTCCACCATTGCAACCGTCTCCGACCTCGGGCTCTGACTTCCCGGGCGTTACCCCGGCTTGGGTGAGTGGCCTATCTATACCTAGCTCACCCCAGGGTCACACCTCCCAGAACATAGACAGAGGGACCCAATCGCCGTCGGAAGCCAGCAGCTCATGCAATGGCCCCCCCGCGGGACTGCAGTTGAACAGCGGATACGAACACCAACCCTACATGACGACCCCGGGTGGTGGGGATGACGCCATTACCCACTCACCCAGCTGCGCACGCGGTGCGCGGGTATCCGTCAGGCTGTGTCCACGGAGGATTTAAATAAAAAGATAAAAGAAACTAAAACTGTGTGGGCGTTTCGCACGCAAGGTAGGCCGGCGGGGAAGAAAAAGAGAGATATGCGAATGTCGTGGTGCGAAATGGCCGGAAAGTGATAAGGGAAGAAAGAAACGACGGTGAGGTGCGGTATGAATGGAATGTAAAGAACGCACGAGAGCCTACCTTGGGTCCACCGGTCACTTGAAGAACCCACCGCGACCGGATGGGGGTGAGGGGATGAATGTGGCGATGATTGGCTCGGGAACCCCCGGGTGCGCCAAAAACCCGTACTCACATAAGGTGAGCCCCTGAGGGGCTTCTGTTGAAACTTGACATCTTTTATTACTCATTACATTGTCATATTCTGGCTCCACCTTGGAGCACTGCAATATACACTGAACTACACATATTAAGTTCTGTATATACACATACGGAGCTAAGTTGGAAAATTATGTACATCAGTATGCTCTATTTGATACATCCAGATTCCTAATTTCTCCATGAAATATTTTAGGTCATCAATCATTGTAATTATTAAATTATGCTTTCCTTGTAGCTGGTATTCAAATTATTTAAATGCAATTTTAGATAAAAAATGCCAAATCATAAATCCAGTTTTTATTAAGTAACTTCTTTAAGTTTTATTTTCTGATCTCTTAAAAAAACATCTATTTCACACCTTAACACGAAAAGGTGCTCAAGCACTCTGCCCTTACTTAGCCACCCAACTTGAGAATAGTAGGGCAGAGCTAAATAATCTGAACCAATATCTTTTAAAAATTTTTGAAACTGTCTGACAAAACAAATGCAACCTAATGGTATTCACATTTTGCACAACCACTGACATTACTGTGTTCAATGTTACTGGCTTTGCACACAATGCCTCACGACGAATAAAGCAGTGTACATCCAGAATGTAGTTTGGGTTTATTCAATTTTGTGCAAGAACATCTCAAACTTTTCCTAAAAACCCTGACTCTTGGCCTCATCATGGAAGTGCTCCATCCATTGCAACACATACTAGTTTTTCCCAGGGAAGACCAAACTTTTCAATTATCTTTATAATGGCAAACACATTTTGCCCTGTAGTCCAGTCCTTTAACAACGTAAGATCTAAGAATTCTTCAGTAATGTTGAAATCAGGATCTTCTACTCTGAGCATTGTCCTTTCCCGTCATTACACTCATCCAATGCTAATCAGTAATACACTAGCTTTTGCAGTTTAGTTTTCAGTAGTAGTACTAAATTGGAAGACATTTCTGAAATTCACACATTGACCATTCAATGTGATAAAACTGGTGCTTTAAAGGAATTAACTAACTCAGGACAACTTTCTCGAGCCATAGTTATTAAACAATTTTTCATAAATTCCTCTTCTTAGAGGGGTTTAGAAGTTTGAGCAATTTAATGTGCAATTTTGAAACTGGCACAAACTATGTTTTGTCAGTTAATTACCACAGTATTGCACTCACTTTGGGGTTGTAAGTTTCCTTTAGATTATCCCGCACTTTTTTGCAAGGCACTCCAATCAGTTTGTGCCATACTTTTCTGCATGTGCATTTATGAAATGGTGCGTGTGCGTGTGCGTGTGCATTTGGCGCGCGCGTAAGATCAGGAGCAGTAGGTGCTCAAGAGTGTGGCAGTTCTCCAGGCCGTTCATCAGGGTGTAAAATCGCAGCCTTTGCTGTCTGATCTGCCTGTTCGTTTCCTACAATGCCAGGATGTCCAGGAACCCAGATAAAGACCACCCGAAAGCAGCAAGATAGTGTGTGCAGCTGGTTATGGATTTTCTGAACAAGTGGGTGTTGGCTATAGAGATCCTGTAAACTAAGTAAAACACTGAGAGAATCAGAACAAATTACACTGGAGTGCAGGGAAAAGGATCAGATGGAAAATGTGGCTTTAAATATAGCATTCATTTCGGCAGTATAAACGGAAGTACTAAGGGGGAAGAAAGTCTTATGAACGATATGTGAATCAATAACCACAGCGCAGCCTACCCCTTGATCCGTCCAAGAACCATCAGTATATAGAAAAAGATATAAAATATAAATATGAGGTCCCCAAAGAAGCTTATGGTCAAAATTTAGCAGAGAGAGAGAGGGGGAGGGGGAGGGAGAGAGGGGAAGGGGGAGAGAGGGGGAGAGAGGGGGGAGAGAGGGGAGAGAGAGGGGGGAGGGGAGGGAGAGGGGAGAGAGAGGGGAGGGAGAGAGGGGAGAGAGAGGGGGAGGGGCGAGGGAGAGAGAGGGGGAGGGGCGAGGGGGAGGGAGGGGGTGGGGGGAGGGGGAGAGAGATGTCAGGAAACTCCTCAGGATGCAAAAAAATTAAGACAGTGCTTTCTGCGCTGAAAATTTAAACTCATTCTCCAAACTCCAAATGTTTTAATATATCAAGAAAGTACTGGAGGTGCAATTGGATAGAGCGCGCACGCCCAGAGCTACAACAAATTGCAAAATCTACAAAGAGTAACGGAGTGATACCCTATGGAACGCTCCACACTGGGGTTAATGGCTATAGCAAACAAAAGAGCACTCAACACCGATCCTTGCAGCACACCATTCTGTCTAAAGACCAGAGAGAAAGAAGATCCCATCCATACTAGAAAAGTACGGACATCTATAAACTGCTGCAAAGAGACGGGTAGATGGCCACGGAAGAGCTGGTGAAGGATTTTAATGCGCCAGGCGCTATTATAGGTTTTTGCCAAGTAAAAAAAAGACAGCTACTGTCTGTTGGTTGCGCAGAAAAGAATCATGAATGTGAGGCGCCAATGAAACGAAGTGTACACATTGTACAGAAGCGAGAACAGCATAGGTTTCAAGACACCACATTAATCGCTTAGCGACCATCCGTTCCATTACTTTACAAACCCAGCTTGTTAGATAAATGGGTCGGTAGCTAGTGGGCAACCGTGGTTTTTTTCTAGGCTTAAGAATAGGAACGATAATGGAATCGTGCCACCGAGATGGGAAAGCGTCATGCAGCCAAATATAGTTAAAGGTGTTTAAAAGAAAGAGCTGACTGCTTGGAAGCAAGTGTTTAAGTATTGGTGCATGTATACTATCCAGGCCAGGGGCAGTATCAGGAGTGACCGACAAGGTTAATTCCAATTCAGGTAATGAGAGGGGCAGATTAGTCTTCAAGTCTCAGAGAGGCGAAATCAAAACCTTAGCAGCCAAGAATTGGGGATCATAGTTGGCAGAACCAGAGGCAGAAGCAAAGACTCATCCAGGGAATTGGCTATATGATGGGGATCAGTAACAATATTGCCAGCCACAGAAAACCCAGGGATAGATGAAGTAGAAGATTTACCACAGAATGGATAAAAATTTTCCCAAGAAGACTGCTTACACTGTCGAATTATTTTCAAGCCTGGGCATGCAACTTTTTAAAAGCAATCACATTCTCTAGCTTCGGATGACGCTCGAACACTTTCAAGCCCTTTTGGCGAGCTCAGAGAGTTGCACTACATTCTTCCGACCACCAGGGTACCAGAGTATGTCCTCCAGTAAACAACATTTGGGGAATGGAAAGCTCAGCACCATCTAGTATCGTGTCATGAAGATATTGGACCCATGCATCAATATGAGGAAAGGAGGCAGTGTTATCTAGGGCTACAAGTTCAGAATAAAGGGGTCCACTTCGGTGGGAAAGTAGGGTTAACTCCGTGAACAATCATATGAAATAAAACAGGGTAGTGGTATTTGCCGTAAGTATCAGAAACCACAGACCGGCGCAGAGAGGCAGCGAGCTGTGGCGAACAGAAGGAAAGGTCAAGACAAGAAAAAGAGACAGTAGAATTACAAAGAAATGTGGGAAGCCCAGAATTGAGCATAACTAAATCTGCAATTGTAGCAATCCAAGTATTTCATAGGACACTCGTGGGCCGAGCCCCATAAAGGATGATGAGTATTGAAATCACTTAAGAGGTTGGGGGAGATGGAGAAGCAAATTCAGAAAGCCCTCTGCAGCCCCGGAAGAATTAGCTGGAAGGTACAAAGAGCAAAGCATGAAAAAAAGAGATGGCAGGGTATTTCGGAGAGCCACTGTTTGTAAATCATATATAGTTGGACCAGAGTGCAGAAAGGTCCCGATGCACCAAGATACAAGTCCTCTATATGCATGACCAGCATCATGAACAGGGAGATCATTATGAAAAGCCATATCGTGAAGAAAGTGCATATGGTCTTCAGGGCAGAGTTTAGTTTCCTGAAGCCACAAACACAAAGGCTGATAAGCAGAAAGCAGGTCTAGCTCCTCCTTATGGTAACCACACATATTCTAGTGCAAAAAAGCCATAAGAAGCAAAGAAGAAAATGGAAACTAATAACAAACAGTGGAAAAAGAGTAAAAGCCCTTAAAAGTCAGAGTCTATCTCTACAGTTCCAAACGATTTCGATACATGTTTGTTTTTTCACTTGTGAACCTTAGAGGTCAAGTTGTTTTTCCTGGAGTTTGGCAAAGATGATTTAGAAGGCTTCTGCTTGAAAGATTTATCTGTAGTGTCAACAGCAGTGGTGGACTTTACAGCAGCTTTGTACTTCTGAGTCTGTAATTTAACACTGTACACCACAGGTAAAACTTTCTGCAGTAATGTGTGTAGTGGCCTGGTATAGATCCACAGAAGCAGCTGTGAACAACCTCTTGGAAAAAGGAGACATCACAACAGGAGGTGTGAAAAAATGTCCCTATCCACACCACTAGTAGATGGAGAATTTATGTCCTCACTCAACACCTACTAGGAATAAGGGATACAACACTGGGCATATAAGTCACTGTAGGAGGCCATCAAGCAGCTTAGCCCAGGTACACTAATCCCAATGCATCATTTTCCATTCCTCAGGGCTCAAATTGTAAAGTTAGTTTTAGGGTAGGGGGAGCTAAAGTTCAAACAAAAAGAGAAGTCGCCATGCCATTTAACTTGAACATTATAATTAGCAGTGCAACACATACAATGTTATTAAATGCTAGCTTGTTTCTGGGGCATTAATAAGTATTAAAAGACACCTATATAAAACATGCCTGTTCCTATGCTTATATAGTGATCAAAACCTTTAAAAACTTTCCTTTTATAACCAAAAAAGACAATGAAATCTGCTGATGTACATGAATACATAGTAGTAAGAGAAACTTCATGTAATTTCCTAGGCATTATCCTACTGAAAGTTTTAAATAGCAAAACATGACTGTGTTCCAATTTCACTATGCAAACTATTTTAAAATGAAGGATATATTGGTTTTTCCGAGTGTGCCCTCTTACAGCTCTACTTTGGGGAAATCACTAAAATGCCACATGGCGTTTTCTCTGTGGGGGAAAAAGTATGTTTATGTGTGTAGTTTCACAGTAACTGATACAGGAAACATTTTAAAAAAGGAATTTTTGGCTTCATGTAAAATCAGTTATTTATCCAAAATTAATCAGACAGGGTTTTGCTATAGTTTTATTACATGCTATTATCACCTTTATAGCAAAGGCATGTATAGGTTAGAAAAAGCACAATTTAGGCAACTATTGCAGCCAGAGATGAATTCCCCAGTATTAAGAAAATAGAAAAACATTGAGTTTTATTTATGGACACTCTTTAACTACTATGGTCCTTAGCATCCCATTCTATATTGGGCATGAAAGAGGCTCAGAGGCCTCTTTATCAGGTTTAAGGATCTTTTACGTGCCGTAAATTTACTACACGGGATCACCGACTTTACTTTCCTTCCAAAAGGAGCCATGTTAAGGATTTTTACGCCCGAAAAAATCCATTGCCCTCCACCAGGTCTGAATCCACGATCTCGGGAACTAAAGGCTAGCATGGTATTACTCGCGCAAAACTTCTGGAATCGTGACCTTGATTGCCAACCCAGCTGCCGAGCCTAGGAATGGTTTATGTTTAGCTTTATCAACGAAAGCGATATAATACCTTTGCTTACTCACAGTGCATAACACATACAGTCTGCATAGAAAGTGTCTGCATCTGGTTGTAATTTTAAAGAGAGCTGCAGTATCTAAATAGTACTTATTTTATATTTGTTATATTTATAACCACGGCTCCCATGTTTTCAAAGTTAAGAGGTAAGGTGTTACATAGTCAAAGTAGGGAAATAATTGCAAATGTCATCGACTTCATGAAGCAAGAAGCAGAGATGAAGGAAGAAGTTTCCAGAGTTCTCAAAGATAAGAGAAAAAAACATATGGATGAAAGAGTACCATTTGACACACCTGGGAAGAAACATAAGGTCCCTAAACGTATTACAGAAATAGACGATTTGGAATGCGTCATTCGGCGCACGATTCACAATTCCTATGTGGAAGAAAAAACTGTGCTAACAATAAGCAGATTGCTCATCCAGCTGAAAGACAGCAGAAACTTTCAAGGTGGTGCTACAAATCTCAGAAAAATTATTAAAGATTTAGGGTTCAAATGGAAGAAACCGAAATCAAATAGAAGAGTTCTAACAGAAAAGCAAAATAAATAAATA
The DNA here is from genome assembly GCA_030765065.1 of Deroplatys truncata. Lineage (NCBI taxonomy): Eukaryota > Metazoa > Arthropoda > Insecta > Mantodea > Mantidae > Deroplatys > Deroplatys truncata. Next base: position 134,677,799 of record CM060990.1, on the reverse strand, counting down.
AAATAAAAAAATAATAATAAAATAAAAACAATAAGAATAAAAAGTAAATGTTGCCATGATAGCTTAGTCGGTTAGAGCAACGGCACGGAAAGGCTAAGATCCGTGGTTCAAATCCCGGCTATGGCATTGAATTTTTCAGTCTGATTCTACCTTTCCAAATGACTATAATTTTATATGTACTTATATCAGTGTGTACTTATATCAGCATCAATTTTCAAGGTGGTGCTACAAATTTCAGAAAAATACTATAATGTATGAAGATGAGTCATACATACACAGCAGTCATACAGCATCTAAAAGTTGGAGTGATGATAGCGAATTAGGTTTGCAGGCACCTGTTGCCAAAGGGCAAATACTTATTTTCGTTCGTGCTGTTGGAAAGATCGGCTTCGTTCCAAATGCCCTTCTTTTACAAGTCGCAACAAACAACAGGAGATTTTCATCAAGAAATGAATACAGAAAATTACATGAAGTGAATCAACGCCATGTTGATACCTAATATGCCTGCTGGGTCTGTTCTGGTCATCGACAATGCTTCACAATGCGTCAACACTCAATTGACAAACCACCTACCTCAAATTCATTGAAAGAAGAAATGAGAGCTTGGTTACTTAGACATAATAAAGCTTTAGATGAAAGCATGAGTAAAACAAAGCTATATAACTTAATTAAAGCCAACAAACAGCTTCAGAAGTCATACATACTTGACCAGATAGTAATACATCACCATAATGTACTTAGACTGTCATCGTATTGCCCAGATCTAAACCCAATCGAATTAATCTGGGCTGATATCAAAAAATGGGTGGCATGCAGAAATATTACTTTCAAATTAAAATATGTGGAGCAGTTATAATGCCAGCAATTTGCTGAAATTGGAAGGCCAGAATGGGAAAATGTATGGCGACATGCTGAATAAATTAAGAATCATTATTCCGAAAAATATGGAATTGCAGAAAATCAAATAGAAATAATTCTCATCCAGGATAATGGTGCAGAAAGTAGTGACAGCAGTGATGATGGCAATGTGAGTGATTCTGCAGAAGAGGAAGGGTTGTTAGATGTGGAAGAATTGGAGGCAATGATTGAGAGCGTTTTTTATATTAAGCGCTTTTTACAGCGTGGATTTTAATCTACTGTATATAACTAAGTTTATCAGCGCAACATAGTGCATAACCGTTGTGGATATTTGACGATGACTGTCCCACGCACTCCTGCAGCATGGACACGACCGGTCACCACCTGATCTGGTAAGCAACTCGCATCATAGCTCTCATTAAGATTTTCACGTGTCTAGAACTGTTGCGCCGATTATAACCACTACACCATGGAGGGCGACAGAAAATAAAAAGGATGACAAGAGGAAAGGAATTGTTATTAAAGGTATAATTATAAAATTAGGCATATTTCAATTACAGTGATAATATAAAATAAAGAGAGTTGAGGGTTGTTACACTACATCACTAAAATATTCTTACTTACATGAGAACATGCTGACGATGGGAACAAGCCGTCTCCCGAAACGCGTTCAAGTAAGAATATTTTAGTGATGTAGTGTAACAACCCTCAACTCTTTATTTTAAATTATGACACATCACTGTTACTAGCTTCTAAATCTTCAAAATTAGTCAACAGCGTTAATACTTTATTTCCTTGAAAAAACTCAACTACCACCCAAATTTGTGGACTCCCATGGTGGGCAAAGTATGATACTCCATAGAGGTGAATTTTTTTATGAACAAACTAAGAAATGTGAACATATAATATGAGGAAGAAAACTGCATAGGATGAAAATTTAAATTTAAAAGCATTTCTTTTAGATTTTAAAAGAGGATGGCTGGATATAACATTTTTTATCTAAACAGCTGCAACTTACCAATCATTATTTATTTATTTATTAGTCTGGCTTATAAATGAGCTTGCTTAGCAACACAGTACACACACATAAATTTAGGATGTTAAAAGTTATGAGCGAATACTAAAAAAAAAATTTTACCACAAATTATGACAGTTAAATAAAAATGTAAGCTATGAAAAAATATTGTAACAATGATTACAGCAAATGTGTAACAACTGTAACAGTTATAACAATAAAAAGAGAATCTGTAAAAATAAAGTGCTTTCTAAATGATAATAAATTTTACACACTGTTTAAACCATACACATGATTTTGAAAGATAGCTGCAGAATATTTTATAATGTTCTGTGTAGTTGCATCTTGAACACTTTTAATAAATTCATGTCTCCTCCATTTCACAAATATATTTGTGATTATTCCTCAGGATCCAAAAAATAGGCCTACTACTGTTATTTTTGTTGTTACTTCAGAAACTTGATTTACTTATAAAAAATATAAAGGAGAAAAATACCCAAATATTCTTAAGGATTTTTACTTAGTTAATGAATATAAAGAAACCATCTATTGATTTTCAATCTTTCCTCATTTCTTGTATTCTTATGACACTCGTACATGAAGTAGATGTGGACACTTCACTCATCCATTACAGTATGTGTAATAAGGATATAAATAAATTATTGGATGCACTTCATGTTAAAATGATGTGCAATTCAACCACAGTAATATATACCAGTGGTTCAAAATGCTTGGAAGGTAACTCACTAGGTGCTGCCTTTTATATTGAAAATCGAATTTCAACAACATTCAAGCTACGGTCTTCTACATCTGTATTTAATACTGAAATATTTACTATTAAACAGGCTATTTTTTACGAAACTCAAGAGTTTTCTAAAGAATTTAGTAATTTTAACAGATTGTCTTTCGTCTTAAGAATCACTAAACTCAGTTTATTACCATTCCAATTGTAACTGGCACTTATTGAATTTAAATTACATAATATTTAAAACAAAGTGCCATATTTGTCAAATTCTTTTGGATTCCTGGACATAAGAACAACAAAAGCAATGAAATAAATTAGCAAAATTAGGCAGAGAAAAAGGAGAATTCTTCGACTAGTTTGCTATATACTCATATTTTTAAGATATTGAAAAAATTTAATAGTTAGACATGATTCTTGATATATTGAACATTACTTAGCTCTAGACTGTCCTCATTTATGTTTAAAATCCTGTATCAATATTTTAAAACTCTCTCCATAATCAAACATTTTTTGTAACTCCCCACATTTCTATTTGAGCAACTTCTTTTACAGCCGCAATTGGCAAGTGGAGAATTTCTTTGCAAAATGATCTATGTACTATATCCACAATTTCCCATTCCCCAAATTTCAGTACCATAAGTCATTCATGCTTCGACCATTGTATTATGTATTCTTTCTAGTCATTTAACTTCCAATTGTGGTATTTTATAAAGACATCTTTATATGATTGGCATAGCTGCTTTCCTTTTTGCAAATGCAAATCTTTTTGGCTTTTCCCCCCCACTTCCCCCTTCTGTCCATTTTTGTACGAAATACATGCTTGTAACAATGAGCAAGATGGAATGTATCAGACCAGAAAATTATGGCTTCCCATGAATACATTTCCAGTGATGTATGACAATTAAGCAAAGAGATCTTCTCTTTCATAAATGAAATTGCTTTTTTTTTCTCTGTTAACTTGACAGACAAATTTGTTAAAGCATCCTCTATTAGTCCATGGGTTGATTTTGACCTTTGATTGCTGAAATTCAGACCTTATACTGCTTATTTCCTTTCTTCCATTTCTCATATTTAGTCAACTTTACTCCTTTCCTACATATTACATTTTGTATCTTGTCTTGGTTCACCTTTAGACCCCATTCTGAAGAATAATTATCAATTTCCTGCAAAGCTTATTTTAGGCCAATCAATCACAAAAGCCAAGTATAATTTCCCTCTCTTTATTTTTTAAATATTTATCTATTAAGGTTTTTAAAATGAAAATGTTGTCGGTAGCTCTTCTTCAGATAGTATGATGTATTGTACTACCCATTTTTGTAATCTCCTAGAAAAATACTTTTAAATATTTTTTCCTACATTAGATAATAAAGCCATGCCCCTGTAACTGTTATGTTTCTCTACACTATCTTTGCCTTTTTATTATATCGGGTATATAATTGCTTCTTTCCAATTTTGTGGTATGTATCCTTTACTTTTCATTGTACTGAATGCATATGCAAGTACTTTCACCCTATCTCCATTAGTGCACCATTCCCTTAAGAATTCTGTTGGTATACCATTTGTTCCAGTTGCTTTTTTTACTTACAGTAGTTTAACCTGTTCTATTACTTCTTTCTTTTTTATTTCACTGTCCAAAATTTCAACAAAATTATTACCAATTTCTGTAATATTCCTAGCTCTCATGCACCGTGATATTTCATAAAGCTTTTTAAAATTATCTAACCATTCCGTTATATTGGGTACATTGAGATAAAGTAACTAATCATGACATCATTAACAAAGTACTACTTCTTAGAAGCTTGTAACAATGAGCAAGATGGAATGTATCAGACCAGAAAATTATGGCTTCCCATGAATACATTTCCAGTGATGTATGACAATTAAGCAAAGAGATCTTCTCTTTCATAAATGAAATTGCTTTTTTTTTTCTCTGTTAACTTGACAGACAAATTTGTTAAAGCATCCTCTATTAGTCCATGGGTTGATTTTGACCTTTGATTGCTGAAATTCAGACAAATATAATGAACAAGTGATCTTACTTGATCAGTGTTACTCACTGTTGCTGGCAACCGGTGCACTTGGACATCATTTGCATAAGCTGATAAAACCAAATTCTTGTCAAGTACTAGTGTAACATGCAACTTTTGGCACTGAACTATCTCTCACTAAAATAAAATACATGCCACTGGCCTTTTTTTTTAATAACCCAATCATGATTTAGTTTACAGCAAGCAATCTTCTCAAGTAGTTTCTCTACAGTGCGAAATGTGGTTTTGTCGATATGCTCTTTGACACTCAAGCTGTCTGCAGTTGCAGACTTTATCAAAGTCTTTTCCAAGCATTACCTGTGCTCTTCAGGATCCTCTCTTGAAGTAGAGGATTTTGACGAATAGGAAGGACACCCACACAAAAGAGAAGGAATTGCATCTGTAACAAGTTAAAAAATATAATTTATTAATGAAAATCTTTAAGGCACACCACTGCCACTGCCACCGCCATCGCCGCCGTCACCACCACCACTAATAATAATAGTAATAGTAACAATAATCTAAATTATTTTAACAACAAGAATCATGTTTGCAGTTCATAGCAGTGTATACTACTGCACACAATTAAGGACATTTAAGAAAAATTAATGCTGCACATGATAAAATCTGAATGGTTTGATGGTTTAATTTACATTAACATTTCTTGGTCATTAGTATACCATTTTACTTAAGATATTAATGGTCAGTAAACTTTTGTTCAGTGGTTTTTTTCAGGCCTGAGGTTTTTCTAGTGCTTTAAATGCACAATATGGGACCCATGGCTTTACTTCCCTTCCAAATGGTTCAAAGCAAACCAACATGCTCAGAGCAACAGAATTATTTTAGGGATAAACAAGCATCTGTTTAAAAAATATATATATATATATATCCAATATCACATTTATCTTAAAACATGATGCTCAAATATCAACACTGCTTGCTATTTTTGTGTCATTTTTATCCCATTGATACTGTAACAAAATGAATTGATAGGCTTAATATGTACCCATTCATTTGTCATATAATTTGTTAAACCCAGAAAAAATATATCACAGCTTGAATTCACCATTGTACACTTTCATCTCAAAATATTCTACATGTAAACAGCAAATTATTATTTAACCTTAGAATGCATGGGTGGCAAATATAGGCCCATACTAAAGGCTATAGCAAGCACAGTGAAGCTGGTGTGACCAGTGTTACTGTAATTATAGCAGTACTGTATTTATAATGCTACGGTTATGCATATAAAAGTTTCACCTTTTCAATTTTCTTCCATCTAAGACACCTACTTTAAGTTACCATTGTGCACTTTCATTTTAAAATATTCTATATATTTAACTGCAAGTTATTAATTTTATTATCCATAGAAGGCGCACACAGACCATACACTATAGCAAGTGTAGTGTAGTGAAGTAGTAATGGACCTTGTGGTTTCAAGGTTAGGTTTGGGTTATGTCTATATGAATCAATGTTAATGTAATTTGCTCCTTTTTGTTTACTGCACTGAGGTTCCAGTGTTCTATGGTTAAGCATATCAAACCTTTATCTTTTCATCTTCTTCCATTGACAACAGTTACCTAAGCCAAACTCTCTGGTGTTCTTTAACCTAGGGTCTTAGGTATAAAGCTCAATAATTCATTACAGATTATGCTGATAAATTAATCTTTTCATCTTCTTCCATTGACAACAGTTACCTAAGCCAAACTCTCTGGTGTTCTTTAATCTAGGGTCTTAGGTATAAAGCTCAATAATTCATTAATAGATTATTCTGATAAATTAGATGTTTGTATAATTATAGCAGCTCCTATTCCATATGCCCCTTAATGGGGAAGGATAGCTATCCCTACCAGCTATTTAAATATGCTCTGGCCAATGGTATTACTTATAAATTTACATGCTGGGTACCTATGTTCCTTTACATAGGGTATGATTGTATGATAGTGATGGATATGAGAAATAGGTATGCATGGTTACTTTGTACCAATTCCTCATTTATTACTTAATAGTGTGTTTACTGAATGGTACTTAAGGTATCTGGAGAATGACAAGAAACAAACTAACCTTTTTATTGGCATGGACAATCTAGTGAAGCTGTAAGTTGTTTTCCAGTCTTACTCTCAATATCCTTCTTTATATATCATGGGGTTGAAAATTCTTTTCACAAACCTATAAAAACAAAATTCGTTTCAATAAGTAAAGTGAGAAACAATTTAACATTCTACTATAGTGTGCACGTACAGGTTAGGTATGTTAAACATTCTACAAAAGATTACCAAATGCAATTTCACACAATATCAATAATAGCAAAAAGTCGTTAAGTGTATCTAGACATATAATTGTTTTATAAAAAGCTTACCACAGTGTATTCTGTAGGAATGAAATTATCCTGATGAACAGCTTGTATTCATTTCCTTCTTGGGTTTTCATCTAATGGAAACTTAAACATAGCTACTTTCGGCCCCGAAGAATAATTCCCTTTACACTCGGGCATACAGCATTTGTGTGGCATTTTACACTTATTTACCAATTATGTTCTACACTAATAAAACACAAATTAAGTGTAAGCCTAATCTACTACCAGCACATATCAAAGGACTCCTGACTGTGACGTCAGTAGCCATTCATATTTCAGTGTTGTGGCTTTATTCCCAGGTGGCATTGTCTCAGTGCTGTCAGAGATAGTGCCCCCCCAGTGCAGCAGAAAGCACTAGTGGATGAGAAACATCCAATGTGTCTAAATTCCCAGGATTGCTGGATAGAGTACTGGAGGTGGAACACTGCAAAGCTGTGGCAGGAGGAGCACCCCTGACGCACTCCAGAGGTTCCTGCCATAGTGAATGTGGTGAACAGGTAGTTAGTTCTCTTGAAGAAACCAGGAGCAGCACCCACCTGGTTGGTATTCATAGAGGTGTCTGCAGGATTATCCAAGGGTAAGGCACCAAACTGATTGGACACTTCAAGTGATAGTCAGAATGTGGAAGGTTCCCATTGCTGATGAGATTGAGGAGAAGTAAAACATTGACAGGGAGGCTTGGAAGATTCCAGAAGAGTAGAAAGGGAGGAGGGCTGAAAAGCAAATAGGGTGGGGATAGAAGAACTTCCATTGTGGCTAGCTCGCAAAGTACAGGTACAGTGGACTTCAAATGTTTTTCGATAGACCAAGGGGTGAAGAGGAAGAGGGGGAAGAAATGTCTTATCGACTAGTCATGCCTGGTGTAGTCAGAAAGTGCTGGTATTGTCTCAAAGGTCACATTTACTTCTGTATATGCTCGTATATGCGACCTGACTAAGTTAAAGACGACGAAACCAAATACTTTTCCCTTTACTAGATCTATTCAAGCGAAATAAATTAACATTTTCTTTGCATAATATGTTGTTTAAAAATCAAATATTGCACCCTTTATGCAGGTACTACACAAGTTAAAGGTTCAGTAACTTTCTTGAGAAACAAGGTTCGCATAATGTATACCTTGTTTTTAATGTTTGTTGCTAGTAATAAATAATAATAATAGTTTCATAATTATCACCAATAGAAAGTTCTATGTGTACTCGAAGCAGAGCGTATTTATTACCTTGAATATAAGTAAGTTTAGCTTTTTAATTGTCATAGATATTGATCACAACGTTTAGCGCTAAGTGTGTAGTTTCATACGGTTGGCAAATTCAGTTCTGATAATATTCAAGTAATTTTTTAAAAATATGAAAGCAAAAGTAATATTAATGTCAAACTGTTGAAGCAGTTTGGGCACACTTAAGTGCAACATTAAATTTTTTACAAAATGAGATATATTTTGCGTTTGTTACTGAAAAAGGAATAAAAATTGTTTTATTTGAAACATAATTCCCCTTACACACCCTCACAAGAGAAAGGAAGAAAAACTGTGCCAGTCATATAGTGGACGTGGAGTAAAAACACCTATGTAGGTATTGTATCCAAAAGGAGAAAATGTTAATAGATATGAGGAAACAACATTTAGCACAAAATATGCAGTTTCTATATAGCTGTTTTATTCGGTTAGAATAACATATAAGCTAAATTTTCAAACTGGTGACCCAAAGTGTTAATGCAGACCGGTTGATCTGCTTTTGTTGCAATTGGTTCATTTGAAAGCACTCTATTCTGAGAATTAAATTGCTTTCAAGTTACAAATCTGAAGATGCACCCCCCCAAAGAAAATACTTTGTATTACGATTCATGTTCAGAATTCATAAAATGCTTCTCTTCCCTGGTCTGGAATGGAATGGGATGTGTAACGGAGGGGACTCGACCCCGATCCAGTGAATGAGGATATTGTGCTTGTGCCCCTCGAGGGGGCGCTCCCGGGAGGGAGGGACGAGGTGAGAGACACCGGAACCAGGAGTGACAGCACAGCGATGACAAGGTTCCTAAAGTTTCCAGATTGAGACGCCCTGACAGTCGGGCAGGCAAACCGGGGACTCCACCCCACACAGAGGGTCCAACGGCCCCCAAGAAGCGGTCCGTATACCCTGGCAACCAGCCGAAGATCGAGAGACGGATAAGGTTCCACAAGAGCATTTTTTTCTGCCATGCCGCACCGGAATACCATCGCCGACACTTCCAACCCTGAAACAGACCTAACGGGGCTAAGGATGAATGAAATGAGGAATGGAACGATATTCGGGGGCTAACCAAAATCATATCAGCATTCGCCTGATGACCCGGGAAAACTCTCGAAAAAAACCAGCGGGTCAGATTGGGCGGTCACCGGGAAGCGAACTAGGGATCTCCCGAATGCGAGTCACACGCGTTACCGGGGCGCCACCTGTACGTAAACTGGAAGATCCGTAGTTCAAATCTCGGCTATGACATTTAATTTTTCAATCTGATTCTATATTTCCAACCTTGTCCTACACACGGCTTGAGTGAAAGTCTTCTTGTTAATTGAGATGAACTGTCATTACAAACTTCGTTGTAAGTATAAGAAGAATGCAGTAGCTCAAACGATAGTCAGATTTTTATGTGATGTCTTTGAATCTCCACGCTCTTAGCATTACCACGAGAACAAATTAACGTGCTGCATTCACATAGCTTTCTCTTCTCACCATTCTACAAATTCTTTTTTCTAAATCTCATTTTCTGTCTACTTCTTATAATCCAGATAAACTTGCAAATCACATTTAGCCCATCTCTGTGGTGTGGGGGTCTGCCTCACATTCAAGGTGTCCCGAGTTCGAATCTCGGTTAAAGTGAAATACCTGGGTAAAGCTTTTTCCAGGGTTTCCTCTTATCCTGAGAAGATGAATGTTAGAGCATCCATTTGAGCATCCATTTTAGCCCTTTCGTTCATTCACCGTCCGTAATGACCTACGCGGTTAAAAGACTTTAATTAAATACCAAAAGAAACGTTCACATTTACACATTTCGTTGTAATATACGTAGATAAAGCGATAGTCACATTTTCAAAAAGCATGTCACTACGTGATGCTTTGAAATTCCATGCTGTTTGTATGACCACGACAAAAACAAAACGAATAGCGACTTCTCAGTTACAAAAAGTATTCAAACCAATAACAAAAATATCTGGGAAATAGTTAATCTCATAAAATATATGTATAACAAACTGTGTGCTTTAACGGGGTCTGCATTTCTTGTGTAGCAAAACTTTGTCCAATCGTCCAACTATACAAAAGTCATTCAGAATGAAGAAGACTTGAGAGGCTCTTCTCAGTAAGTTCAAAATATATATTTCATTTGTCATGAAAATATTTTAAACAGAGAGTATTTTAATCAAAATCATTAGAGCCACTTTTAAGAAAATAAATTTCGAAAATTTTTCCATGTAAAGAGTTGTTAAGGATGGGGGAGATTTTCTTGAAAATCCTTGTCGCATCTTTAAAAGATGCTGAACTTAAATATCAAGTTTGTCTTTTAGTCGACTTTTCGCTTTGGATTTATGTTGTTCACAGACACTCAGATATATGGAGCATTTGCTATAAAATGTGTGTTGCATTCACATGACTTTCTCTACTCACTCTTCTACAAACTATTCTTACAAAGCTTATTTTGCATCTATGTCATGTTAATACCGAAACACATTCATCACTTATTTTCACAATTCGTTGTAGATATAACCAGAACATAGTAAACTAAAGCGATAGCCAAATCCCTCAAAGCTGGTCTCTATGTGATAGCTTTGGATTGGTTGGCTACGGAGGGGACTCGGCACTGATCCACATAGTGGATATTGTGCTTACATCCCACAAGGGGGCGTCTCCGGGAGGAAGGATGAGGCGAGACAATACACCGGGCGTCAGCAACCAGGAATGACGGCATAGGAATGGCAGGATCCCTAAGTTTTCAGATAGAGACTCCCCCGTCAGACGGACAGGCAGACCGGAGACCCCACCCAACACAGAGGGGGTCCAACGCTCCTCAAGGAAGTTAGGATACTCCCGACAGCCAACCGAAAGCCGAGGGACGGAGAAAGTCACAAAAAGCATCATTTTCCCCTGCCACACTGCACCGAAACACCATCGCCGACATTTCCAACCCTGAAAGAGACCAACGGATGAAAGATGAAGGAAAATGAGAATGGAGATGAAATGGAGGTTCAGGAAATTTGGGGATGTGAGAATCCTTCCCAGCATTCGCCTGGTGACCCGGGAAAACTCCCCGAAAAAGCCCATGGGTCAGGAAGGTCGGCCAGAGGAATCGAAACCACGACCTCCCGAATGCGAGCGACAGACGTGATAGCTTTGAAATTCTGTTCTCTTTGTATGAACACGAGAAAGAGAGAAAGAAACCAAGCAAAACACTAGCTATTTGCAGTTGAGAGAAGTATAAAATATTTGAAGACTCAAACTAATAACAAAGAAAATTTCAGAATAGGTAAAATATAAGTGTTATTTGACATAAAATAAAAATGTTATTTTATATAAATTTTGTGCTTTAACAAGACCTACAGTTGTTGTCCAGTAAGATTTTGTCTCTCTTACGATTTACTAATTATGAAGAGTCATTGACAATAAAGACTAATTTACAGACTATTCCTAGAAAATAAGAGATATATATTCTATTTATCATGAAAATAGCTTAAACATATGCATTTTAATCAAACTCCTTAGAGCCATTTTTGAAAGTATAACAAATTTCGAAAAATATTCAATGTAAAGGGTAGCTTGGAGTGGGGGATTTTCTTTCAAATCTCAGTGTCGCATTCTTGGAAGAAGTTTAACTTAAACACTAAGTTCGGTTTTTAACCAATCTTTTGCTTTTGAGTTATGCTGTTCGTGGACCCCCCCACACCCACACTTGGATCATTTTCTAAAAATAAATTCATTGGATTCAGGGGGTCACAAACGTGATTTCTGGTGAAATTACGGCATTGAATTTTTAGGTAGAACACAATGCTTTCTCTACTTATTGTAGCTACGTAGTAGAGAAAGTAAAAATGATTACTTTGCATTCAGGGGGTCTCAAAACGTGTATTTCCGTTAAATCTCGTTATTCAATTTTGGGTGGAACGCAATTTATCTACTTACTGTAACTACGTAATAGAGAAAGTAAAAATGCTTTCTTTGGATTCAGGGGTCTCAAAACGTGTATTTCCGTTGAATCTCGTTATTCAATTTTTTGGTGGAACACGATACTTTCTCTACTTACGATAACTACGTAGTAGAGAAGGTAAAAATGCTTTCTTTGGATTCAGGGGTCTCAAAACGTGTATTTCCGTTGAATCTCGTTATTCAATTTTTTGGTGAAACACGATACTTTCTCTACTTACTGTAACTACTTAGTGGAGAAAATAAAAATGCTTTCTTTGGATTCAGGGGTCTCAAAACGTGTATTTCCGTTGAACCTCGTTATTCAACTTTTGGGGTGGAATACAATACTTGCTCTACTTACTGCAACTACGTAGTAGAGAAAATAAAAATGCTTTCTTTAGATCCAGAGAATCTCAAAACGTGTATATCCGGTGAATCTCGTTATTCAGTTTTTGGGTGGAATACAATACTTTCTCTACCTCCTGTAGCTACATAGTAGAGACAGTAAAACTTCTTTGTTTGGATTCAGGGGGTCTCAAAACGTGTATATCCGGCGAATCTCGTTATTCAATTTTTGAGTGGAACACAATACTTGCTCTACTTACTGTAACTACGTAGCAGAGAAAGTAAAAACGCTTTGTTTGATTTCAGGTAGTCCGAAAACGAGTATTTCCATTCCGAGTATTAATCTCGTTATTCAATTTAAGGGGTGGAATACAATACCTGATCTACTTACTGCAACTACGTAGTAGAGAAAGTAAAAACGCTTTGTTTGGTTTCAGGGAGTCTGAAAACGAATATTTCTGTTCCGAGTATTAATCTCGTTATTCAATTTTTGGGTGGAATACAATATTTGCTCTACTTACTGTAGCTATGTAGTAGGTAGAGAAAGTAAAAATGCTTTCTTTGGATTCAGGAAGTTCAAAATGAGTATTTGCGGTGAATATCATTGAATTTTTGGGTGGAATACAATACTTTCTCTACCTCGTGTAACTACGTAGTAGAGAACGTAAAAATGCTTTCTTTGGATTCAGGGAGCCTCAAAACATGTATTTCCGGTGAATTTCTTTATTGAATTTTTGGGTGGAATACAACATCTACTTTCTCTACCTCCTGTAGCCTATGTAGTAGAGAAGGTAATGCTTTCTTTGGATTCAGGGTGTCTCAAAGCGTGTATTTTCGGTGAATCTGTTTATTGAATTTTTGAATGAAATACAATACTTGCTCTACTTACTGTAACTACATAGTAGGGAAAGTAAAAATGCTTTCTTTGGATTCAGTGAGTCTCACAAAGTGTATTTCCGGTGAATCTCGTTTTTTAATTTTTGGGTGGAATACAACACTTTCCCTACTTATAAGTAAATAGTTGAGACAGTAAAAAGAGGCGTTGTGGAATAGATAAGTGGCTGTTTGTCGTTACGGCATCTTGCATGCAACCAAATAGTGATGATGATGATGATGATGATGATGATGATGATGATATGCGGTTTAAGGGCGCTAAACTGCTAAGGTCATCAGCGCCTTTACAATGTATAAAATATAAAGTTAAAATATAAAAGACGGGTAAAAGAACCGCATAATTAAAAAACAGGACACAAACCCGCGATGTTCAAAACGCTAAAAAGAACAATAATTCAACAATAACAATAACAAGAATAACAATAACAACAATAATAACAATACAAATATCCGAAAAACCAACACACTAAAAGCATAGGCAATAAAAGATTAAAACGTGTCAAGAACTGTAGAATGCGAGGGACATGAGCGCCATATGTCCACTGGGGAGTAGAGTGCCTATTAAAACATACAGAATAAAATAACAAAGCTAAAGGACGCTCAACGCATCAAATGCGCAGATTAAAATCACTGTCACTAATAAAACGTAAAACACATTTTACAATACGCGCGTCGTCCGCCAAAACGTTCGCTATGCCAACTGGGAGACCAACACGAACGCGCAATGGAGCTAAATGATGATGATGATGATATGCGGCTTAAGGGCGCTAAACTGCTGAGGTCATCAGCGCCCTTACAAGGTATAAAGTATAAAGTCAAAAAATAAAAGATAGGTAAAAAACCGCATAATTAAAAAACGGGACACAAACCCGCGATGTCAAAAAGCTAAAACTAACAATATAACAATAACAAATATAACAATAACAATAATAACAATAACAACAATAACAATAAAAACAATAACAATAAAAACAATAATAACAATAACAGCAATAATAACAAGACAAAGATCTGAAAAACAACACACTAAAAGCATAGGCAGTAAAGGATTAAAACGTGTCAGGAACTGTAGAATGCGAGGGACATGAGCGCCATATGTCCACTGGGGATAAGAGTTCCCATAAAAACCGACAGGATAAAAGTACGAAGCTAATAGACGCTCAACGCATTAAATGCGCAGATTAAAATCACTGGCATGAATAAAACGTAAAACACATTCCACAGCATGCGTGTCGTCTGCCAAAACGTTGGCTAGGCCAACAGGCAGACACACACGAGCACGCAATGCAGCTAAAACCTGACACTCTGTTAAAATGTGACGCACCGTTAAGGGCACGTCACACTGCCCACAGAGTGGCGCGGGGTCACCACTCAGCAAATACTTATGACTAAAAATGCAATGTCCGATACGAAGGCGTGTTAAAATTACCTCTTCCCGACGAGAAGCACGGGAAGATGTAGCCCAGACTAACGGGAGAGGCTTAACCTCCCGCAACTTGTTCCCCCGGAGGGCCGTCCACTCATCGCTCCAAAGCGAGAGGATGCGGCGACGTAAAACAATAAACAAATCTGACGAGGGAACAACAGAGGTAAAACGTCTGGGTGATAAAATCGCCGACTTGGCAGCGACATCGGCAGACTCATTACCTGAGATGCCCACATGACCTGGAATCCACAAGAAGGAGACGCTGATGCCAGAGACATCAAGCGAGTGGAGCAGGTCATGAATGCGCTGTACGAGCGGGTGGTAACTGTACAGCGAGCTAATACTTTGAAGAGCACTCAGGGAGTCGGAACAAATAAAACAGTGCCGTAAGTCGTGCCGCTGAATATATAAAAGAGACTGATAAATGCTAAAAAGTTCGGCGGTAAAAATCGAACATTGCTCTGGTAAACGAAAGGTAAAACTATTTCCACCACAAAAAAAGGCACATCCTACTCCAGCATCAGTCTTAGATCCATCAGTAAAGATAAAAGGCAAGTCCCCGAATTGCGACTGAAGTTCTAAAAACGCTGATCTAAAGACTGAAGAAGGGGTCTCATTCTTCGGCATTGACGATAACCCAAGGTGACAGAGGGCCTCAGCGCGCGACCATGGAGGAAAACGCGTTTCCCCCCTTGGAAGGGCCGGCGCTGGCGTAACGTCCAAATGCCGAAGGAGCAGTCGAAATCGAACCCCTGGAGGGAGCAACGCAGAGGAGCTAACTAAATATTGCCGGTCAAGTGAATCCTCGAAAAATGCCGCGAAAGACGGGTGGTCAGGTAAGCTTGAGAGTCGACAGGCATAGCTGCACAAGAGCATCTCACGCCTGGAGGACAGCGGAGGCTCTGCAGCTTCAGCATAAAGACTGGGCACGGGGCTAGTTGGAAAGGCCCCTGTAGCGACTCTAAGACCACGATGATGAATGGGATTCAAACGACGTAACACAGATGGACGTGCCGACGAATAAACAAAACACCCGTAATCAAGTTTGGATCGGACCAAAGAGCGATAAAGGCGAAGAAGGACGGTCCGATCAGCTCCCCAGGATGTGCCACTTAAAACACGTAAAAGATTAAGAGAACGGTCACACTTTGCGTTTAAAAAGGAAACGTGCGAGGTCCAACACAACTTCCTATCAAAAATCAACCCCAAAAATTTCGCCTCGTCTGCAAACGGAAGTATCCCTGGCCCAAGACGGAGAGAGGGGGGAGGGAAATACTTCCGGCGCCAGAAGTTGATGCAGACGGATTTCTCGGCGGAGAATTTAAAGCCGTTGGCGTTACTCCAGGCGTAGAGACGGTCGATACAGCTCTGGAGACGGCGTTCGAGTAGACAGGTCCGCCGTGAACTGCAATAAATAGCGAAATCGTCAACAAAAAGGGACGATGAAATGCCAGGTGGAATACAATCAACAATGGGGTTGATAGCAATCGCAAAAAGTGTGACACTGAGTACAGAGCCCTGCGGTACTCCGTTCTCTTGAATAAAACGACGAGATAAAACCGAGCCCACACGTACACGAAAGACGCGGTCCGTCATAAACTCCCGAAGAAATATGGGAAGACGACCGCGGATATTCCAATCGTGAAGTGTACGTAAAATGCCGCCCCTCCAACAAGTGTCATAAGCTTTCTCCAGGTCAAAAAATACAGCCACGGTTTGACACTTTCTCAGAAACCCATTCATAATATGCGTCGACAAGGACACCAGATGGTCGACGGTAGAGCGATAGCGACGAAACCCGCACTGAGCGTTCGCTAGAAGTTTCTGAGACTCAAGCCACCATGTCAAGCGCCCGTTGATCATGCGCTCCATCACCTTGCAAATGCAACTGGTGAGGGAGATAGGGCGGTAGCTGGAAGGTAGTTGGCGATCCTTCCCAGGCTTAAGTATAGGGACAATGGTGGCTTCGCGCCAAACGGAAGGGAAAATGCCGTCTTGCCAAATACGGTTATAGACCTGTAAGAGAAATAGTTTACTGTCGGCTGAAAGGTTCTTTAACATCAGGACATGAATGCCGTCCGGCCCGGGAGCGGAGTGCCGAGAGCAATGAAGAGCGTGCTCCAGCTCCCTCATTGTGAATAGTTCGTTATAGCATTCAGCATTAGCAGACCGAAAAGTATATGATGCGGAATCCTGCCGGTCCTTAATAGAGCGAAAGCCGGCGGAATAATGGTCTGAACTGGAAACCGCCTCAAAGGCAGAACCCAGAGTGTTAGCGATGGCAGCCGGATCCACTATGGTGGCATTAGAAACCTGAAGGCCAGAAACAGTACAATGTGACACTTTACCTGAGAAGCGACGAAGTTTATCCCAAACAACGGATGAAGGCGTAAAACGATTAAAAGACTCGACAAAACGAGCCCAAGATGCCTTCTTGCTATCCTGAATAATGCGACGAGCCCTGGCGCGCGATTGTTTAAAAGTCACCAAATTATCAAGTGTAGGGTGGCGCCGAAACACCCTAAGTGCAGTCCTACGGGCACGAACGGCGTCCCGACAATCCTCGTTCCACCACGGAACAGGTGGCCGCCGAGGTTGGGAGGATGAACGGGGTATTGCACGTTCGGCGGCTGAGAAAATAATAGACGTAAGGTGCTGCACTAGTTGATTAATGTCGGAGAAGGGCTGGTCGTCAAAATGCACGAGGCTGGAATACAAGCTCCAGTCGGCTTTTGCGAATATCCAGGTAGGTACTCTGGAATGCTGTACGTGGTGCGACAGAAGAGAAACGATGCAGGGGAAATGGTCGCTGGAGTAGGTATCAGCGACGACGTTCCACTGAAGACGACGTGCAAGCTGGATTGAGCATAGGGCAAGGTCCAGGTGAGAGAATGTACCGGAAGAATCAGAAATAAAAGTAGGTGCACCTGTATTGAGGATGGAAAGATTGAACTGATACAAAATGTCGGAAAGAAGAGTTCCCCGCGCACATGCCCTTGGCGAACCCCATAGTGGGTGATGGGCATTAAAATCTCCCAACAGAAGAAATGGTGTTGGGAGAGCGGACAGGAGAGATCGAATGTCCGCGGGAGCGAGGGGAGACGATGGAGGTGTATACACAGAGCAAACAGAAAACAAAAAGCCGGGTAAGTGAAGGCGAACGGCAACAGCTTGCAAGTCAGATGTAAGTGTGACAGGTGTAAAATGAACGTCATTACGCACCAAAATCATGACACCACCATGAGCAGGAGTACCCTCCTCCGGTTCAAGGTCGTAGCGAACCGGAGTATATCCTCGGAGATCAAAAGGATCGTGAGGGCGAAGCTTAGTCTCCTGCAAACATACGACCATAGGCGAATGGGAACGCAATAAAAGTTGCAGTTCCGCCCTATGCGATCGTACACCACGTACATTCCAGGTCAGGATAGCCATTAAGAATAAGGGGATAAACTGTCTATTTAGAAGGGCGGCTTAAAATTACCTTTTGTTTAACCTTTGGGCTCGGGCTTTTTGTATGGAGTTGGTCAGACTCCATAGCTTCCTCGGAGGGAGGGCCCACGCGCTCAGTGCCAGAAACCGATTCAAGCGCCGTGAATCGGTTCTGGGTGGCGATGGGTGAAGGGTGCCGCTGAGCGCGGCTTGTCCCAGGACCATCCTGGGACAGCGACCTCCGAGGAGGAGAAGGTGAACCTTTGTTACCGCGCGCACGCGGAGGGTCTTTTAAAAAATCTTCCCTACGAAGTTTCTGCTTGGGCTTCTTTTCAACGGCTTGCGACTTCATTGACTTGGGACCAGGTTTATACGGCTTGGTAACTGTAGCCTTAATGGACGGCCGGATGGTAGTGGCGGTTAATCCAGTCAAGGTCCAGGTCTGAGTTTCGGCATCTACTCGTGGTACTGGCGAGGCAACAACAGAACTAAATGTGCCAGATCGCAGGAGTGAAGGTTGGCGCGCATGGTAACGCCTCCGGGCTTCAGCGAAGGAGAGTTTTTCCTTTACCCGGATCTCCTGGATCGCCTTCTCGTCCAAGTACCGCGGACAGTCGGCAAACGAAGCAGAATGAGACCCTTTACAATTAACGCAGACGGGGGCTGTTGAAAAGGTACCTTCGTGTGAGGGCTGGCTACATGTTGCACAGATGTGAACGGCACTCTTACATGAGACTTGCGTATGCCCAAAACGTTGGCATTTAAAACAACGCAGAGGTCTAGGAATATAAGGCCTCACAGAAATCCGTTCGTACCCTGCGGAAATGCTCGTGGGCAGATCGACGCCATCAAATGTAATAAATAGGGTACGAGTGGGTACCAATACGCCGTCGCGTTTGGCCTGCACTCGATGCACTGCAGTCACCTTTTGATCGGATAGATATTCTACGAGATCCTCGTCCGATATACCATCGAGGCTATGGGTGGTAACGACGCCCCGACAGGAGTTCAATGTGCGGTGCTTCTCAACACGGATGGGGTAACCGTGGAGAAGCGTAGCGCGCAACAAGGTCGTACTTTGCTGATCGGACTTAGTTTGTGCCAATAAGGAACCATTCCGTAGACGAGTGCATGATTGAACCGCACCAGCAATAGCATCTATGCCCTTCTGAATTATAAAAGGGTTCACCTTCTCAAAGTTTTGTCCTTCTTCTGTTCTCGAAATGACCAAGTAACAACCAGATGACGGCGGTGCTACTTCTGTTACAATGACTTTTCGGCGCTTGTTGTTAATAATGGAGAAAGGGTGCTCCATAGCGAAAAAAATCCTCCACCATTGCAACCGTCTCCGACCTCGGGCTCTGACTTCTCGGGCGTTACCCCGGCTTGGGTGAGTGGCCTATCTATACCAGACTCACCCCAGGGTCACACCTCCCAGAACATAGACAGAGGGACCCAATCGCCGTCAGAAGTCAGCAGCTCATGCAATGGCCCCCCCGCGGGACTGCAGTTGAACAGCGGATACGAACACAAACCCTACATGACGACCCCGGGTGGTGGGGATGACGCCATTACCCACTCACCCAGCTGCGCACGCGGTGCGCGGGTATCCGTCAGGCTGTGTCCACGGAGGATTTAAATAAAAAGATAAAAGAAACTAAAACTGTGTGGGCGTTTCGCACGCAAGGTAGGCCGGCGGGGAAGAAAAAGAGAGATATGCGAATGTCGTGGTGCGAAATGGCCGGAAAGTGACAAGAGAAGAAAGAAACGATGGTGAGGTGCGGTATGAATGGAATGTAACGAACGCACGAGAGCCTACCTTGGGTCCACCGGTCACTTGAAGAACCCACCGCGACCGGATGGGGGTGAGGGGATGAAGGTGGCGATGATTGGCTCGGGAACCCCCGGGTGCGCCAAAAACCCGTACTCACATAAGGTGAGCCCCTGAGGGGAATGGAGCTAAAAGCTGACACTCTTCTAAAATGTGACGCACCGTTAAGGGCACATCACACTGCTCACAGAGTGGGGCGGGGTCACCACTGAGCAGATACCTATGACTAAACAGACAATGTCCAATCCGTAAACGAGGTAAAATTACCTTTTTCCCGACGACACGAACGAGAAGAGGTACCCCAGAGTAACGGGAGAGGCTTAACCTCCCGTAACTTGTTCCCTCGGAGGGCCGTCCACTCATCCCTCCAAAGCAGGAGGATGCGGCTACGTAAAAGAACAAATAAATCCGTGGAGGGAACAACAGAAGTAAAAGAACTGGGTAATAAAATCGCCGATTTGGCAGCGGCGTCGGCAGACTCGTTACCTGAGATGCCCACATGACCTGGAATCCACATGAAGGAGACGCTGATGCCAGAGACACCAAGCGAGTGGAACATGTCATGTATGCGCTGTACGAGTGGGTGGTAATGGTACAGCGCGTTAATACTCTGAAGGGCACTCAGAGTCCGTACAAATAACACAGTGCCGCAAGCCGTGCCGCTGAATGTATAAAACAGATTGACAAATGCTAAAACGTTCGGCGGTAAAAATTGAACATTGTCCAGGTAAACGAAACGTAAAACTACATTGACCAAAAACAAAGGCACATCCAACTCCAGCATCAGTCTTAGATCCATCGGTAAAAATAAAATGAAAATCCCCGAATTGCGCCCGGACTTCTAAAAAAGCCGATCTAAAGACTGAAGAAGGGGTCTCAGTCTTCGGCATCGACGTTAGCCCAAGGTGACAGTGGGCCTCAGCGCGCAACCATGGAGGAAAAAGCGGTTCCCCCCTGGGAAGGGCCGGCGCTGGCGTAACGTCCAAATGCCGAAGGAGTTGTCGAAATCGAACCCCTGGAGGTAGTAATGCAGAGGAGCTAACGAAATATTGTCGATCAAGCGAATCCTCGTAAAATAAATCGAAGGACGGGTGGTCAGGCAAGCTTGAGAGCCGACAAGCATAGCTGCACAAAAGGATCTCACGCCGGAAGGACAGCGGAGGCTCTGCAGCTTCTGCGTACAAACTGGGTACAGGGCTAGTTGGAAAAGCCCCTGTAGCGACTCTTGTGCCACGATGGTGAATGGCATTCAATCGACGTAACACAGATGGACGAGCCGACGAATAAACAATACACCCGTAATCAAGCTTAGATCGGACCAAAGAGCGATAAAGGCGAAGAAGGACGGTCCGATCAGCTCCCCAGGATGTGCCACTTAAAACACGTGAAAGATTAAGAGAACGGTCACACTTTGCTTTTAAAAACGAAATGTGCGAAATCCAGCTCAGCTTTCTATCAAATATCAACCCCAAAAATTTCGCCTCGTCTGCAAAGGGAAGTATCCCTGGCCCAAGATGGAGAGAGGGCGGAGGGAAATACTTCCGGCGCCAGAAATTGATACAGACGGATTTCTCGGCGGAGAAATTAAAGCCGTCGGCGTTACTCCAGGCGTAGAGACGGTCGATACAGCTCTGGAGACGGCGTTCGAGTAGACAGATCCGCCGTGAACTGCAATAAATGGAAAAATCGTCAACAAAAAGGGACGATGAAATGCCTGGTGGAATACAATCAACAATGGGGTTGATAGCAATTGCAAAAAGTGTGACACTGAGTACAGAGCCCTGCGGTACTCCGTTCTCTTGAATAAAACGACTAGATAAAACCGAGCCCACACGTACACGAAAGACGCGGTCCGTCATAAATTCCCGAAGAAATATGGGAAGACGACCGCGGATATTCCATGCGTGAAGTGTACGTAGAATGCCGCCCCTCCAAAAAGTGTCATAAGCTTTCTCCAGGTCAAAAAACACAGCCACGGTTTGACACTTTCTCAGAAATCCATTCATAATATGCGTCGACAGGGACACCAGGTGGTCGACAGTAGAGCGATATCGACGAAATCCGCATTGAGCGTTCGCTAGAAGTTTCTGAGACTCAAGCCACCATGTCAAGCGCCCGTTGATCATGCGCTCCATCACCTTGCAAATGCAACTGGTGAGGGAGATAGGGCGGTAGCTGGAAGGTAGTTGGCGATCCTTCCCAGGCTTAAGTATAGGGACAATGGTGGCTTCGCGCCAAACGGAAGGAAAAACGTCGTCTTGCCAAATACGGTTATAGACCTGTAAGAGAAAGAGTTTACTGTCGGCTGAAAGGTGCTTTAACATCAGGACATGAATGCCGTCCGGGCCAGGAGCGGAGTGCCTAGAGCAATGAAGAGCGTGCTCCAGCTCCCTCATTGTGAAAAGTGCATTATAACACTCATTATTAGCAGACCGAAAATTAAAGGTGTCGGAATCCAGCCGGTCTTTGATAGAGCGAAAGCCGGCGGAATAATGGTCTGAACTGGATACCGCCTCAAAGGCAGCACCCAGAGTGTTAGCGATGGCAGCCGGATCCACTATAGTGGCATTGGAAACCTGAAGGCCAGAAACAGTACAATGCGACACTTTACCTGAGAAGCGACGAAGTTTATCCCAAACAACAGATGAAGGCGTAAAGCGATTAAAAGACTCGACAAAACGAGTCCACGACGCCTTCTTGCTATCCTGAATAATGCGACGAGCCCTGGCGCGCGATTGTTTAAAAGTCGCCAAATTATCAAGTGTAGGGTGTCGCCGAAACACCCTAAGTGCAGTCCTACGGGCACGAACGGCGTCCCGACAATCCTCGTTCCACCACGGAACAGGTGGCCGCCGAGGTTGAGAGGATGAACGGGGAATTGCGCGTTCGGCGGCAGAGAAAATCGTAGACGTAAGGTGCTGCACTAGTTGGTTAATGTTGGCGAAGGGCTGATCGTAAACATGCACGAGGCTGGAATACAAGCTCCAGTCGGCTTTTGTGAATATCCAGGTAGGTACTCTGGAATGCTGTACGTGGTGTGACAGAAGAGAAACGATGCAGGGGTAATGATCGCTTGAGTAGGTGTCAGCGACGACGTTCCACTGAAGACGACGAGCAAGCTGGAGTGAGCAAACGGCTAGGTCCAGGTGAGAGAATGTACCAGAAGAATCAGAAATAAAAGTAGGTTCACCGGTATTGAGGATGGAAAGATTGAACTGGTAAAAATGTCGGACAGAAGGGTTCTCCTCGCACAAGCTTTTGGCGAACTCCACAGTGGGTGATGGGCATTAAAATCTCCCAAAAGAGGAAATGGTGTTGGGAGAGCGGACAGGAGAGCTCGAATGTCCGCGGGAGCGAGGGGAGACGATGGAGGTGAATACACAGAGCAAACAGAAAACAAAAAGCCGGGTAAGTGAAGGCGAACGGCAACAGCTTGCAAGTCGGATGTAAGTGTGATAGTTTGAAAGTGAACGTCGTTACGCACCAAAATCATGACACCACCATGAGCAGGAGTACCCTCCTCCGGTTCAAGGTCGTAGCGAACCGGAGTATATCCTCGGTGATCAAAAGGATCATGAGGGCGAAGCTTGGTCTCCTGCAAACACACGACCATAGGTGAATGGGAACGCAATAAAAGTTGCAGTTCCGCCCTATGCGATCGTACACCACGTACATTCCAGGTCAGGATAGCCATGAATAAAAGGGATAAACTGTCTACTTAGAAGGGCGGCTTAAAAGAATCTTTTGCTTAACCTTTGTGCTCGGGCTTTTTGTATGGAGTTGGTCAGACTCCATAGCTTCCTCGGAGGGAGGGCCCACGCGCTCAGTGCCAGAAACCGATTCAAGCGCCGTGAATCGGTTCTGGGTGGCGATGGGTGAGGGGTGCCGCTGAGCGCGGCTTGTCCCAGGACCTTCCTGGGACAGCGACCTCCGAGGAGGAGAAGGTGAACTTTTGTTACCGCGCGCACGCGGAGGGTCTTTCAAAAAATCTTCCCTACGTAGTTTCTGCTTGGGTTTCTTTTCAGCGGCTTGCGACTTCATTGACTTTGGACCAGGTTTATAGGGCTTGGTAACAGTAGCTTTAATGGACGGCCGGATGGTAGTGGCGGTTAATCCAGTCATGGTCCAGGTCTGAGTTTCGGCAGCTACTCGTGGTACTGGCGAGGCAGCAACAGAACTAAATGTGCCAGATCGCAGGAGTGAAGGTTGGCGCGCATGGTAACGCCTCCGGGCTTCAGTGAAGGAGAGTTTTTCCTTTACCCGGATCTCCTGGATCGCCTTCTCGTCCAATTATCGCGGACAGTCGGCAAACGAAGCAGAATGAGACCCTTTACAATTAACGCAGACGGGGGCTGTTGAACAGGTACCTTCGTGTGAGGGCTGGCTACATGTTGCACAGATGTTAGCGGCACTCTTACATGAGACTTGCGTATGCCCAAAACGTTGGCATTTAAAACAACGCAGAGGTCTAGGAATATAAGGCCTCACAGAAATCCGTTCGTACCCTGCGGAAATGCTCGTGGGCAGATCGATGCCATCAAATGTAATAAACAGAGTACGAGTGGGTACCAATACGCCGTCGCGTTTGGCCTGCACTCGATGCACTGCAGTCACCTTTTGATCGGATAGATATTCTACTAGATCCTCGTCCGATATACCATCGAGGCTATGGGTGGTAATGACGCCTCGACAGGAATTCAATGTGCGGTGCTTCTCCACACGGATGGGATAGCCGTGGAGAAGCGTAGCGCGCAACAAGATCTTACTTTGCTGATCGGATTTCGTTTGTGCTAATAAGGAACCATTCCGTAGACGAGTGCAGGACTAAACCGCACCAGCAATAGCATCAATGCCCTTTTGAATAATGAAAGGGTTCACCTTCTCAAAACTTTGTCCTCCTTCGGTTCGTGAAATGACCAAGTAACAACCAGTTGTCGGTGGTGTCACTTCTGTTACATAAACTTTTCGGCGCTTGTTGGTATTAATGGAGGAAGGGTGCTCCATAGCGAAATAAATCCTCCACCATTGCAACCGTCTCCGACCTCGGGCTCTGACTTCCCGGGCGTTACCCCGGCTTGGGTGAGCGGCCTATCTATACCTGGCTCACCCCAGGGTCACACCTCCCAGAACATAGACAGAGGGACCCAATGGCCGTCGGAAGTCAGCAGCTCATGCAATGGCCCCCCCGCAGGACTGCAGTTGAACAGCGGATACGAACACAAACCCTACATGACGACCCCGGGTGGTGGGGATGACGCCATTACCCACTCACCCAGCTGCGCACCTCGTACGCGGGTATCCGTCAGGCTGTGTCCACGGAGGATTAAAAGAAAGCGTTAAAAGAAACTAAAAGTGTGTGGGCGTTTCGGGCTCAAGGTAGGCCGGCGAAGAAGTAAAAGAGATGTGTAAATGAATGGGCGTGGGGCGAAATGTGCATAAATAGAAGAAAAGAAAGAAATGATAGCGAGGGGCGACAAGGAATGAAATGCACAGAACGCACGAGAGCCTACCTTGAGTCCCCCGGTCACGAGAACGAACCCACCTCGGCCGGACG
This sequence comes from Deroplatys truncata, assembly GCA_030765065.1. Taxonomy (NCBI): domain Eukaryota; kingdom Metazoa; phylum Arthropoda; class Insecta; order Mantodea; family Mantidae; genus Deroplatys; species Deroplatys truncata. Next base: position 134,652,166 of record CM060990.1, on the reverse strand, counting down.
GGATGAATGGATGAAAATGGCTATGAATGGCTCGGGTACCCCGGGTGCGCCTAACCCGTACTCACATAAGGTGAGCCCCTGGGGGGGGCAACCAAATAGGAAAAGTATAACTTAAGACTGTAACTTTAAATAATTTCTGGCCTAAGGTGTTGCCAGGATGCATGGAAAAGCCTTATTTCATAAGAATATTATGAAAATAAAAAACATGTTAGTTAATAATGGGTAGAGAAAGCAGTAAATATTGAAAGCCAAACCAGTTTGTTTTAACACTTGCTTGTTATTCAATGGTATGATGCCTTTAATTCCTAAAAATTAGTTTGTATAATGCTTATGTAGCTGTGTTGTAATGTTATTGCTGTTTTCTTGTCACAGCTATGACATTCTTACAGCCAAGTCTAAGGGAAATGTGTTGGAATGATATTCCTTAACCTTCCTTGTAGAGCAGATATAAGCTAAGGCACCTGGCATAACTTCTTGATAAGACACCCCGCTTGCCCCGCTACTGGTAGAATGGAAAACATTTGCAGCCGTCTGTACAAATGCAGGTACAGTTTAACTTCGAAGAAACAGAGTGCAGGCTGAAGAACCTAACTGAAAGATCCGTGAACTAACTTTGTGGGTAATAACAAGAAAAGCTTCTCCTTTTCCTCTTAATAGCCAATTTTTTCCTTAACCCAGAGTTCTTGAATTGTGTATTCTTCCTTATATACAGGACAGCTGCGAGAGTATGCAGGATGGGCACCCTCACAGTTCACATATTTGGAGATGGAAGTGCAAGGAGAACCGTCATGTCAATTTATGTCAAACCAAAGACATAAAAGCTGCCAATTAAAGGATAGTGCTGTAGGTATGTCTGAATCCTTGACAGTAGTAACAATGTAGAGTATTGAGAACATATTGACAAACGTGCAGTATCTCAGACAGCATTAAGAGTGGTAGGAAGCTGCCTCAATGCAAACGACAAAAAGATCATTCTGGTAGGCATCTGTTACATATCTTCCCACTGCAGGTGCCGTTTAGCTATACTGATCCCTTGGCTAGAAAGGCAGGCAACAACTTCTTCAGAGAGGCCATCTAAGACGGAGGAAATCACAACACCTTGGCAGACATTCAAGGAAGCATGTGGCTCAACAATAACTTCTTAGGTTCCAAAGTGATGTGCCTGGAGTAAACGAAGGGACTGTAAGTCAGTATCAATAAAGACCCATTGCATTGCCGGGCACAGTTCTGTACTGGGCTAATGATTTTGTCCAAGGTTGGGAAGTGTCATACTTTCCTGATGTAGAAATATTTCCTTCCAAGACAAGATCAACCATACATCTCTTTTTGGAGGTTACTAGATGAAAATGAGTAGTAGTGTCTATAACTGCAGTGAATGCCATGCATGGAGACAAGTGACTAGACCCATCTATCTCCATGCCAGGTCGAACCTCATGGTGGTTCCAAACGGGGTCAACCTGTAACCTGTGCCACCTCAGCTATCATTCAAGGGAATAGGAACAAAGCTTTTTTTTATGGGCAGGGTAGTTAACCCTAACCCAATCCCCGAAACCTAGAGGACCAATGACTTGGGACTCCAGGAACGCCAATCCCAGTACTTACCAAAGTAAGCCCCTTGAGGGCCAGAAAATGTGCAAATGATAGCTTAAAGGTATAAATGCAAAATTTCAACCAGCTATTTGTCTTTGTTGTATACATGGTGCAAGATTTAGAGAAGGCTAAAATGATGTGCAGCTCCTTTGTTAAAGGCTATAAATGCACATGTGTCTTTGTTGTATGGGATAGGCTCTGCAGTCAAAATAAACCTCTTTGGTTAGGAAAGAATGCAAATTTGTTCACTTCTTTCAAAAGGCATATCATTTGAACCTTTTCTAAATTTTGCTGTAAGATAATTAACAGATTTAATAATTTAATACAATAAATAATATATGGCATGCAAGTTTTAGCCATGAACATATCTGCGCAATGTGTTTCCATTAAATATTCCTAATGCCATGTCTTAGGGTATTATTTATACTACAGATGTGTAAGGGAAAAACCTATACATGTTACACACAAGAGGATAGTTATGTGTTTACATTCATGCATTCTGTCTACAAAGCTACTCTGGCAGAGAATGATATGTAATGAGCATGACAAAAATGGCTTCAAACTGCTGTGCTCCATATCCTTTTCCCTCTGCAGCAAAAACCTCCTACAACACTTCCACCAGATGCCCTTGCTAAATTATTGTACATATCTTACTCTCAACCAACAATTAGAACATGGGTCAAACAATTATATGCATCAGTAATATCCAGGTTCTATATAAAACATTGTTTATGGAAGTACTCAAGAATTTATCAGTTGCTACGAGACACATTTTCCCCAAGTGTACCTAGTATTTCTACTAGACAATTTAGTGAAGGAAATTCCAAAGAAAGAAAGATTGAGGTGGTAAAATATTTAACAGTCTAACATGATTCTGGATTCTACTTTCTTGAACGTAAGTTTACTGGGTATAACTTGAATATTTGAATATGAAGTTACTGCTTATGCATAATGAGTTAATTCCTAGGTTCTGTAATGAAGTAAAACACACCTTGACATGTCCCCAGAAAGCAGCAACATGTAATGGTGTTGAATTGACCCAATCTTGAACTTCTAACCCAGCACCTGAATCTAGAAGAGCCCTAGCAGATTCCATATGACCCCAAGATGCAGCCAAATGTAGAGGAGTGAACTTAAAGACGTCAACAACTGGCTCATCTAGAAGTCTTCCTCCACTTTGAAAAACAGCCATTCGCCTTATTGTGCGCACATCCTCACGCCTAGTTGCACATACTAGAGCAGAACGAAGATTCTCTTGCTGCAAGAAAACGCATAGCATTATGATTATCAGAAAGATGCAACAGAAAATCTTCTGAATATACATCCAACTACACTTAAGAAACTTTAATACAAAAAATTTTTACAATATAAAAAACAGGCTCAGAAGACACCTCACTGGCAAATGCATAAGCAGGCAATTACAACCAAATAGGAGCATATAAATGCAAATGCCAAGATGGCCCCACTTCTACATTGGTCAAACAGTAAGATAATTCAATAAGATCATTCAACATAGATAAAGAGCATATAAAGGTCATTCATAAAGCATATAACAAATCTAATTTTGCAGAGCACTTACTAGCAGAAAATCACAGCTACAAGAGCATAAATGCACATATGGGAATACTACACATCATGAAGAAAAATCATAAGCTAAGAAACCCACACTTATAACACAAAGCTATTTCCTGATTTCATACTGAACAGCCATCTCAACTTCAAATCCTACGCTATATTTGATATAATACTCATAACACACCTTTCCCCTCCTATTGGCCCCCTGCACTACCTAACCACACTAAAATGAATCCAAGACCTCACTTGACCAGCAACTGCTGCCAGCAAACAGCCATCTGGTGTTTACAAAGGTAAACAATATAACTACAAGGGCTGATCAATAAAGACTAAGACTGATTTTTTTTCACCGATTTTTATTACTCCATTTCAATGTTGACATGATCTTTTTCAAAGTAGTTCCCTCCTAACTGATGCACTTTTTATAATGTCTCTGCCAGTCCTCGAACACATGGTGCAGGCCATTGTTTGTCAGGTCTTTGAGAATCGCCTCACTTTTCTTTAGCACTGCTTCAGTGCTCTCAAATTGAATGCCCCGGAGCTTTGCCTTTAGTAATGGGAATAAGCAGAAATCACAGGGGGGTAAGACCGGGTCTTTAAGGCGGATGCAGCACACAGGTAATGTTGAATTTAGCCAAAAATTCCTAGACTTGATTTGCGACATGAGGCCAGGCGTTGTCCTGATGAAGTCGCCACCCATTCCGATGATGTTCTGGACGTTTCCTTGTAATGTGCTTCCTCAGTGTAGCCAATACTGACGTGTAGTAGCTGCTGTAACAGTAGTGTGAGGGGGGAACTGCATGCTGGTAAATCATTCCATTCCGAAACACCAGGCCCACCTTGCTTAGCACAGAGGACTCACCCTTCTTTGAAGTCCTTGAACCATCTAAACACCATTGCACAAGGTAGTGCATCTTCACCGTATGCTTGCTTCAGCTTTTTGAAAGTTTCAAGGCTGTATGATTTAAACGAAAATAAAATTTTATTGCACTGTATTGCTCCTCTCGTGCCACCTCCATTTTGTGGTATGCAAAATTCAAGTAGGGTCAACAATATACAGCATTACTACCAACCTACCGTTACGAGAGTGCTGTCGCTTATGGACATTATACATGAAACCCTGCTCTTTTCAAGTATTCATGGTAGAGACATAAAACTATCAAGGAAACTACAGAAAAAAAATCACTCAGTCTTTATTGATCAGCCCTCATATATGAAAACTTATTCTTCTGTTCATTTAATGCAGTGCACAAGTGAATAAAACATGAATTAAAGGTTTAACCTAATTAAAATAAAATGCACACCTGTCATGCAGAAATAATCCAGCTTCTGAACATTGTACTTAAAATTTAATAAAACAGGCCATGTTTATTCAGATAACTGAGTACCAAGAGAAGATATAAAATGATTTAACCCTGTCAGAGCAATACCATTGCTTTGTGGCATTTAAAGCTCAAGTACAAATACTTGCACAAGAAAGTTTAAATATCATTGGTACAATGAACACAATGGTAGTGTGATGCCAGTTATAACCAAAAGTTGTATTGCTGGCAGTGTTCATCTGGCTTAAAAAGGAGTGTGGAGCCAATAATGGTGCATGCATACATTTTGCAAATGATCTTTAGAGCAACTGTGAGGGTGGTGGAAGGCTTCCTTTAAACAGCAGCTATAGCCCTAGAAATATACAGCCTAAGACAAAATAAATGAGCAACAGCCAGAGAGGGAGTTCAATTCAGAAAACATTGGAAGCACTTGCTGATGCTGCATTCACAATACATGATTTAATACCACCCTGCATTCATTTCAAAGCTATGCGATAAGTAGGAATATGCTTTCATTTTGGTTGTGTGCATGATAACCAAGTGGTGAAATGCATGTCTCTTGTAATTAAAATAACCTGCATTTGAATTCTTGGTATATGTTCTTTTTTTATTTATTATTATTTAAATTTATTAAAATATATGGCAATGCTGTATGTTTTCTATGCACAAGGTACCTATTAATTTTATGACATTCATGCATAAAAACACAAACTACTCTTTGTTTTCAAAATAAATGTCATATTAGTAACAAATCTAAAGTGAAAAACTAAACCAAATATTTAATTGACCTAATATTGGATGTGCAAGCTCTGTCTCATTTTGCAGTTATGAACGGTGCTGGTATGATCATGCATGCACACCTCATAGCCTTGGAATTCTGCACAATATGTTAGCAATCATACTGACTTTTGCTATGGCTGAGTGCACACATAAAGATGAAGCTACAAGGAGATCTCTCCTTGTTAGTGAAACTTGCTGGATACTCTGTCTCAGACTGCAAGAGCACTTGAAGTCCCTATATCTATGGCTATGAGGTGGGTGCAGTTATCCAGGGAGAGCATTGTTTATCAACGTGGTTTGGGTGGTCAAAAATGTTTGTCCACTCCTCAGCAGGACACTGCACTTCTAAAAGAGGCAGACAGCAATCACTTTCAGCATGTGTCTACAATTAGAAGTCATTCTAATTTCCCTGGGTCGAACTGCACAGCCTTGCAGTAATGGGCTCTTTGCTTGATCAGCAAAGAAAAAGTGTCTTACAGACGATCAGATTATTTCACATTGCATTTGCAGAAGAAAATGCCAACCATAACTGGAATAGGGTTATATTCATAGACAAGGCGGCATTTTCCATCTACAAATGTGGGAAAGTAATTCTATACTGCCACAGAGGAAAACGTTATGATGCAAAATATGTGGCACAAATGGATTGCCAAGGTTGCATACCTGTGTTGTGGATGGATGTCACAGACTGCCTAGGTGTTTTGTGGCAGCTTGAGGCACATTAAAATGCCATCAGTACAAAGACACCATGGTTTCCCTCTGTAAGGACTAGATATCCCGATAGATTGATAAATTCCAGCAGGATAACCACCCTGTCCACATAAGTCGCCAGGTTTCAAACTGGTTCTTACAAAGGCAAGGTATCACAATGATTGATTGGCTTCCTTTCTCACCGGATTTCAATACTATTGAAAATGTGTTGGCAGAGGTGAAGAAAGTTTGGAATTAAATTTGCCTGTAAGATAACGGCAAGGCTAGAGGTTTTGCGGGAACAAATACAGGATGCTTGGAGGAGGTATTCTCTCATGAAAATTTGACTAGGCATTTGATATTCATGGCATGTAGGACAAGGATGATAATAGAAGCAGAGGGTTTACACACTCAATATTAAGTTAAATTCTATTTTTATTTGCTTTTTCATTTAGGCATATAATATTTACTTATTTCATATTTAGTTTGGACACAAAAAGGAGAGTTTCCGTTTTCATGTGTGAGCATAATTGCCTTGAAATCAAATAAGCCTTCACAATTGGAAATTATATTATAATATGCATAATAAGCATTGCATTTTTCTACACACACATGCACGCACGCACGCGCACACACACAAAAAATATGCTGAGGATACAAACCTCTGTAGGCCTCATTGCTACATACCTGCTAATAACTACTCGGTTATCAGTGCATATTCAATAGGTGGGACTCAATATGAAAGGTGACAATACAACGAAGCTAAAGGCACGTGTCCTGAGACACCATTGTGAATCAATTAAGGAAACGATTCAGACTTCGACAAATGTATGTTTTGAGTCTCATTTTTGTTGTCTTAGGGTGTACATTAATTTTTATATTCAATTGCAGGATCCCTTTTTTTTTTTTAAAGATAATTCAAAACATGATCTAAGCTTTCCTTCTTCTACAATTTATGTAGAAGAATGATGATTACATCATTCTAATAATTACATCAAGGCACATAGTTTCAACCCCAAAGCACACAAAGCAGCAGCATTCAAGAGCACGACTCCTAAACTAATCAACATCCCCCTCAGCAGAACTGAATACTATGAAGAGTATCAACATACTGTCAAATCTGCAGCAAAGAATGGATTCAGCCAGGAAATGGTAGATAAGAAAATATGTGCTAAATTCAAAAGACAAAAATGCATCAATCAGCTCACCACACTTTCTAACACAACAGAAAAGATCAGCTTCAGGAAATTTACATACCACCCAGGTCTGTTTCATAAATTTCAGAAAATTTTCAAGAACCACATCATCACCCTGGCACCTTACAACAAATTCAGCATCAAGAATCTCATTAAAAGGAGAAAATATGATCCCATACCCCAAGAGAAAATGTCACGACTGTACTGGTTGCAACATGAAAATTGAGAGAAGGCTTAAATAGCAAAAACAAAAAGGAACATAGGCATCTGCTTCAAGGTATACTAGCACTGCATCAAATTGAAACAGACCAACAAACCAGCAGTCGCTTCTCACTTCTGGACTCAAAACCATGAAATAGACAGCAACATCAGCAACATCAAGTTGCTGAAACCAGCCCAGAAACTCAAAGAGCTTGAAATATGGGAGAAGGTTTACATAAAGAAGTTTGAAAACTGCATCATGAACTTTGATTTGCCAGAAGCAGACAACCCTTTATTTAGGTTCATCCAAAGGCTTTCAACAAAACAACTCTGGAGTTGATCCAGTAGTCAACAGGCAGCTAATGATGTGACCTCATGCTTACAATACATGTTTTACATAATAAATAGGTGAGTGAAGCTAGTGTGTTCATGTTGAAGTGTATTTTAAAAACATTGATGTTATAAATGACATACACAATGATATACTGGTTTTAGAACTTTGCCATTCCAAAATAGACAGGAATACCTTGATCTCTCAGTAGTTACACTAGGGAATCCAGTGGGAAAGAGGGCAATTGCGTGTGTGTGCTTCTGTTTGGATGTAGCTTGCATCTTTAGAGGCAGGCTTAGAGGGAATGTTTCAAAAGTCAAGGAAGTAGCTCCAGATATGAAGGTATGCTATTTGATGCATAGGAAAGCATTGTTTAAAACTGTGCTAGAAAAAACTATAAAACCATTTCATTTTACTGAGGCTCTGCCATTAAAAAGCAAATTATTCTACATCTTATGTGATAAAATGGGCACTGGATATATAGATTTTGCTTCATTCTAAAAATGTTTGACCTTCCAGGGACAAATAAGTTTATTTGAATCAAGGTAAAGCTTTGTTTGCAACTGAACCTACTTCTGACTTTGCATTATTTATTGTTGGGATACTCAAATTTTGTGACTTATGAAGTCTGCAAAAAAGTTTAAAATGATGGGAGACACACATAAATCATTTGTAACCTATTTGTGTGTATGCATGTGTATGTGTTTTTTATATATCATCTATTTGAGTCACTCCAGAAACGATCTATCTCCACTTTAAAAGAAAAAGTCTAGCAATCAAATTAACAGACAAAAAATTTTAATTTAAAGAACAAACTATATTTCGCGTACTCAACATTTTTTTCAGGTTTCTTCATTTTATTAGTTTTAAAACATTTTTAAGATTGCAATGGTTTTTCAACTTTTTAGTGTGCAGTGTTTATAAAATCCTTTCTATATATGCACTTAGTAGAGCACATTTTATGAATAATACGTGAAATTGGGATGAAGATTCTTTTTATCCAACAGTGAAAACAATAACAAAGTCAGGAATTAAAAGTTGGAAAATCTTGCAGTTTTAAAAATAATATAGACAAAATTAAAAATCTGGAAACATGCCAAGAGCACAAGTTGTAATATCTTTTCTTTCTGCATATGATAATTTTCTCTTGGTTATTTTGAATGCTAGATTTATTTTTTTTTTAAGGTGTATTTTCTGAGGGTACTTTCTGAAGTAATTTTGAATATTTTATATTTGGTGAGTTGCAAAATTTTAGTGCCCCTACCCATTGTTGACTGACTGAGCATGGTTACTAGCACTACCTTACCATCCAAACAGTTTCTATATTATATAAAATCAAATCATCTTTAAAGAAAATCTATACTGTTCTTGATGCATACAACAAAATAAAAGCATTCAGAAAAGGATAGATAATGTAATGGAATTGATACATTGAAGAGACTATTTGCAGCTTTTTTAATTCTGGAGTCATTTATAGAATAAAATTATACTTTTTGTTAGAGATTTAAAAAAAAAAATGGTTTTTAACCTCCTCCAGAATATTGAAAGTGACTATGCAGTTTGCTAAGCCCAACTTTGTGAGGAAGGATTTTTGTCACGCCTTCTAAAAAAAACAAAATGCACAAACAGATTTAATGTGAGTGCCAATATTTGACTGAATTTGAGTAATAATTAAGCCAGATATCCTGAAACTCTGCCAGAGGGGGGTAGGAGTACAAACTTGCCAGCTCATTAAGAGTAAGTAACAATATATTAACTCTAAATTTTCTCGGGCTTCTAGCCAGGTAAGCAAATGGTTTGAAACTGATGTTTCAAAGATGTTAATTTTCAGAATAAACTGATGAAAGTAGAAGTCCGGATCTCCACATTTATAGTGCCGGGGTGAAACTGAAATCTCATTGGTTTGTACAATTTTTTGGCAATACTTATTTAATGTGACTAAGGTATGGGCATGGACCTGGTAGGAAACTGTTTATAGTATTTGTGTACATCTGATATTGTAAACTTGAGCACATAACTGTAGAAAACATTTTATAGCACACAACATGCTTTCTAGTTCAGGCATGGACCTGGTAGAAATGCTGTAACATTTTGTAAAATCTTGGAAGATCACAGGTTGACAACTAAGTGTTAAGGCTTTTTCCCCAGCAGCTTGAACACATTGCCACTATCTTGGTCTTGCTGAAATTGGTTCCAAGGCCTTTATCAATACAATGTTCAGGCAGTCCAGAGTTTTTGGGTTGTATGAACATAATAATTCCTCAGTGTTCAGTAATGTGGGTGGCAATAGTGCATGCTGTTTGGCCAATGTATACTGCACCACATTCACAAGGAATGTGGTAGACACCAGGTACCCTTGAGTAAGTTGTCTTTTACTGGCCTGACCAACTTTCTGATTTTAAATGGTGGCTTTGGATGGTTTTGATGCCATATTTGTAGAGCAGTCTACTTATCTTTCACCCCAGCACTATAAATATGGAGATTTGGACTTCCACTTTCATCAGTTTATCCTGAAGACAAAGATGAACACCTTCAAAAATTCAGTTTCAAACCATTTACTTACCTGGCTAGAAACCCAAGAAAATTTAGTTACGTTAGGAAAGTTTCAGCTCTTATTAAACAATATATTATTCATTTGATCCATAAATGTTAAGTCTATTAAAGAATACATCGCTTAACAGCTTTCTTCCAACAATTATGTGGCTGTTTTCTTAGGAATGTAAAATATGCTTTATAATGGCACAGGAGGTGTCTCAAATGCAATACACAAACAGGGTAAAAATTAAGTCCACATAAGTTAATGTTCCTTAGTTTCAAAAAGGTTGAGGAATGCTGCTTTAAGGGTATATGCTACCTAAACCTCTAACTGCTATATTATTATAATCAGAGCTTTATTTAATGTGTTGTATTATATACCTGAAAAACTTCCATTCAGCTTCAGTAATAACTTGCTTCAAAAAGATTTCAATTTAAATAATCATACATTGCTGATAATTCAAAGATTTGCTAAAAATCAAAGATGATTTTTTTCATAACTCACAACTCAGCCAAAACTATGGAATTAGGGATCAGTTTTAATGAAGCTTTAATAGTTCAGGTAAAAATAAGGAATAAGTTAAGTTTTCAAATTTGTTTGTTTTAAGGTAGAAATTTTTTCAAACTTACTTTTTGCTTTTAGCTAGAGCAAAATTAACACACAGTTCAATAGACAAGTTCTTAAGGAAGCGGGAAAATGCATTAATCAATCTAAAATTATTCACAAAGAATTATTTACAGTGCCTGTAAATGTTAAACGGGTTAGTGAATGGTTGGACTCAAAGCTACATACTGAATGTACTTGAGGGCAGTCTTTCAATAAATACAAAGTAGAGCCACTTCCAGATGGAATATTTGAATCAGTATTGCATCCCCAATTTCTTGTATATTGTCACATTTTAGTGGGACCATTCAAAATTATATTTAAAAAAAAAAAAAAAAAAAAAAAAAAAAAAATCGACATCCCCCCCCCCCATACTTCATTAGCACACATTTTTAAACCTTTTGGCACAAACATTGTTTGTGTGGTCCTGATTTGACCCCTTGGATCTCATTCTCTCAATGCTAAATGCCTTCTTTAGGATGAGAGAGAGTATATGTATATTACTTATTTGCATTTAACAAATCTGCTAGTTATGCTAAATATTGGAATGTCTATTGGATTTCTGTAAATGCAAGGTGGAACAACGACCATGTACAATAAACATAATACTTGTATAAAATCTCTATTAACACAGGCACTATTTTTTAAATGGTGAAATTCGTAATCTTATTTGCATCCAAAATAGAGCAGTAGCAGCATTATTATTATTCACTATAAGAATATACAATATTCATGGCTTCATGAAATAATACAATTAATAATTAAATTACACAATAAATACATGTAGACAGAAGTCAAATAGCAATTAAATTTACATACCTTCCTTTTTCGTAAATTCTAACAGATATTTTACAAATAAAATAATTACCCAAATTATTAATGTTTCTGGCTAAAAATTCATTTGTTGTCTGTGGCATTATTTTTAATACAGTATGTTTTATAGCCTTTTTAAAATTCTTATCATTAAATATTTTACACTGACCAGGAGTTTTTTATATAAAATGGTTCCTTTGTGAGAAATAAAATCCAAGTTCTGAGTGAGGTGGTGGTGATTTAGATGTATGTTTTTATTACTCTTGGTATTGTGTGTATGGTAATCTGAATTATTTATAAACAATGACCTATTCCAATGAATGAAAAAAAAAAAAAAAAAAAAAAAAAAAAAAAAAAAAAACTACTACATATATATAAATACTGTGTATAGGCAAGATATTCAGCTCCTGAAATATTGGTTTACTTTCTGTTCTTAAGGGAACTTTCATAATTATTTAATATTCTTTTTTGCATTTTATATATACAAAGATTTGGATGTAGACCCCAAAGAATAATTCCATATGTAATAATGGAATGTAGATATCCAAAGTATATGGTTTTTATAACTTCAATTGTTAGTACGTTCATTAGAATTCTGAATGCATAGCAAATTCGACTTAGTTTTTCTTCTACTCTCTTTATATGTTGCTCCCATGTCAAATTAGAGTCGATTCATATTCCCAAAAATTTTGTATTCTGAGCTTCAGTTACGGAAGAGCTATATATTGAAAACTGGATAGGATCATATTGAGTTTGACTAAAGTTAATTGAGACCATTTTATCTGTATTAACTACCAAATTATTATTTGAGAGCCACTGTTGTATTTGTCATAGTCTCATTAACCTTGGCTTGCAGCTCAATAGAATTTTTACTACCAATTATCATACTGATGTCATGAGCAAACAGTACAGTGTTTGTGTACCTTAAAATTAAGGGAAGGTCATTTATATAAACTAAAAACAGTACTGGACTCAAAATAGAACCTTGAGGTACCCCTTTACCATTTTCCATACTGATTTTATATTTCCTATTTTAACTAATTGTTCTCTTTTCCTCAGGTAGGATTCAAACCATTTTTCAGCTCGCCCTCTTATTCCATAGTGGTTTAATCTTTTTAATAAAATATCATGGTACACCATATCAAAGGCCTTACCAAGATCTAAAAATAAGCATATGTTGGATTACATTCATTTTTTAATTTCATAATTGCTTTTACAAGTGTGTCATTTATGCATTTATTTTTCTGAAACCTAAATTGAGTATTGTACAATACTTTATTATATTCTAAAAATGGAATTATTCTATTGAAGATTACCTTTTCAATAATTTTTGAACAAATGGAGCAGAGAAGCTGGCCTATAATTTCCAATATTTTCCCTTTCACTTTTCTTATGTATTAGATGAATTTTAGCTGTCTTAAATATTTTGGGAAGTTTCCCCTCCATTAGTGATGAGTTACATATATCTGTGATAGGGGTTATTATCAACTCTGTGCACTGTTTTACAATTAAGTCTGGAATTCCATCTAAACCACATGACAGTTTACTTTTCATACCTTTTATTATACTTTCAACCTCTTTCTGCAATACTGGAATGAGAAAGATTGTATTGGGATTCATGGGGTTCAAACAGATCATTCAGAGGATGGCTAATGCATCCTTGAGCGCACATATCACAATGGAAGAACCCAAACTGAATTGCAGATCACCATACAAGATACAACCATAGTTAGCATGAGAAAGTTAATGCACTTGTTGGAATCGAAACGTTCTGTTTAGACAAGAGGTCATCATCCCAGTACATGATAGTGTAAAGCCTATGCTAGAAGGTGCACTATCACATGGGTTGCATAGCCATTGTGCAGGAGGGACAGTGGAGTGAGAGGGAAGTTTAAACCTGTTCAGTGGCAGTCTACTAGCACAGCCATTTCAAGTGTTTTCTGTATCCCTTATGCTCTTATACATAATATTATAGCATGCCATCATACATAAGTGTTTCATTTAGAAGTATACACAGTTTATCCTAGAGCTTAAATATACACTTTAAAACATGCAAACATACATTTCCCCTGGCAAATTAGTAAATAAACCAAGTCCATCAAACATGTTGAATTTAGTCACATAATTCAGAGGGTTTGATGACTCATGACTCCCTAAGGCTAGAAATTTTATATTCAAGAGTTTCTTCAACATCATGTTTAATAATAATTTGTTCCTGTTTTAACATTAAATTATAACACAAAAATAAAGGCCACAGCCATATAAAACTATTAAATATTATTAAATTCTCGTACATTCAATATTTATTCTCCATCAAACTACAGCCTGTGTAATTGTATTACTTTCTCTTATAGTATATCTAACAAGCATGTCTTTCATATCGAAATCATAATAAGTGTCATGAGCATTTATTAATCTTACTGTCAGATAATGAATTACAAAATAGCAAACTAATAATTATTGTGCAATATAATTACTTGCCACTTGTATTGTGTGTATGGTAATCTGAATTATTTATAAACAATGACCTATTCCAATGAATGAAAAAAACTACTACATATATATAAATACTGTGTATAGGCAAGATATTCAGCTCCTGAAATATTGGTTTACTTTCTGTTCTTAGGGAAACTTTCATAATTATTTAATATTCTTTTTTGCATTTTATATATACAAAGATTTGGATGTAGACCCCAAAGAATAATTCCATATGTAATAATGGAATGTAGATATCCAAAGTATATGGTTTTTATAACTTCAATTGTTAGTACGTTCATTAGAATTCTGAATGCATAGCAAATTCGACTTAGTTTTTCTTCTACTCTCTTTATATGTTGCTCCCATGTCAAATTAGAGTCGATTCATATTCCCAAAAATTTTGTATTCTGAGCTTCAGTTACGGAAGAGCTATATATTGAAAACTGGATAGGATCATATTGAGTTTGACTAAAGTTAATTGAGACCATTTTATCTGTATTAACTACCAAATTATTATTTGAGAGCCACTGTTGTATTTGTCATAGTCTCATTAACCTTGGCTTGCAGCTCAATAGAATTTTTACTACCAATTATCATACTGATGTCATGAGCAAACAGTACAGTGTTTGTGTACCTTAAAATTAAGGGAAGGTCATTTATATAAACTAAAAACAGTACTGGACTCAAAATAGAACCTTGAGGTACCCCTTTACCATTTTCCATACTGATTTTATATTTCCTATTTTAACTAATTGTTCTCTTTTCCTCAGGTAGGATTCAAACCATTTTTCAGCTCGCCCTCTTATTCCATAGTGGTTTAATCTTTTTAATAAAATATCATGGTACACCATATCAAAGGCCTTACCAAGATCTAAAAATAAGCATATGTTGGATTACATTCATTTTTTAATTTCATAATTGCTTTTACAAGTGTGTCATTTATGCATTTATTTTTCTGAAACCTAAATTGAGTATTGTACAATACTTTATTATATTCTAAAAATGGAATTATTCTATTGAAGATTACCTTTTCAATAATTTTTGAACAAATGGAGCAGAGAAGCTGGCCTATAATTTCCAATATTTTCCCTTTCACTTTTCTTATGTATTAGATGAATTTTAGCTGTCTTAAATATTTTGGGAAGTTTCCCCTCCATTAGTGATGAGTTACATATATCTGTGATAGGGGTTATTATCAACTCTGTGCACTGTTTTACAATTAAGTCTGGAATTCCATCTAAACCACATGACAGTTTACTTTTCATACCTTTTATTATACTTTCAACCTCTTTCTGCAGTACTGGAATGAGAAATATTGTATTGGGATTCATGGGGTTCAAACAGATCATTCAAAGGATGGCTAATGCATCCTTGAGTGCACATATCACAATGGAAGAACCCAAACTCAATTGCAGATCACCATACAAGATACAACCATAGTTAGCGTGAGAAAGTTAATGAACTTGTTGGAATCGAAACGTTCTGTTTAGACCAGAGGTCATCATCCCAGTGCATGATAGCGTAAAGCCTGTGCTAGAAGGTGCACTATCACATGGGTTGAATAGACATTGTGCAGGAGGGACAGTGGAGTGAGAGGGAAGTTTAAACTGGTTCAGTGGCAGTCTACTAGCACAGCCATTTCAAGTGTTTTCTGTATCCCTTATGCTCTTATACATAATATTATAGCATGCCATCATACATAAGTGTTTCATTTAGAAGTATACACAGTTTATCCTAGAGCTTAAATATACACTTTAAAACATGCAAACATACATTTCCCCTGGCAAAATAGTAAATAAACCAAGTCCATCAAACATGTTGAATTTAGTCACATAATTCAGAGGGTTTGATGACTCATTTCATCCCTAAGGCTAGAAATTTTATATTCAAGAGTTTCTTCAACATCATGTTTAATAATAATTTGTTCCTGTTTTAACATTAAATTATTACACAAAAATAAAGGCCACAGCCATATAAAACTAATAAATATTATTAAATTCTGGTACATTAAATATTTATTTTCCATCAAACTACAGCCTGTGTAATTGTATTACTTTCTCTTAGAGTATATCTAACAAGCATGTCCTTCATATCAAAATCATACTAAGTGTCAATGAGCATTTATTAATCTTATTGTCAGATAATGAATTACAAAATAGCAAACTAATAACTATTGTGCAATATTGCTACTTGCCACTGGTATTGTGTGTATAGTAATCTGAATTATTTATAAACAATGACCTATTCCAATGAATGAAAAAAACTACTACATATATATAAATACTGTGTATAGGCAAGATATTCAGCTCCTGAAATATTGGTTTACTTTCTGTTCTTAGGGGAACTTTCATAATTATTTAATATTTTTTTTGCATTTTATATATACAAAGATTTGGATGTAGACCCCAAAGAATAATTCCATATGTAATAATGGAATGTAGATAATGATGATGATGATATGCGGCTTAAGGGCGCTAAACTGCTGGGGTCATCAGCGCCCTTACAAGGTATAAAATATAAAGTCAAAAAATAAAAGACAGGTAAAAAACCGCATAATTAAAAAACGGGACACAAACCCGCGATGTCAAAAAGCTAAAACTAACAATATAACAATAACAAATATAACAATAACAACAATAACAATAATAACAATAACAACAATAACAATAAAAACAATAATAACAATAACAACAATAATAAGAACAAGACAAAGATCTGAAAAACAACACACTAAAAGCATAGGCAGTAAAGGATTAAAACGTGTCAGGAACTGTAGAATGCGAGGGACATGAGCGTCATATGTCCACTGGGGATAAGAGTTCCCATAAAAAACCGACAGGATAAAAGTACGAAGCTAACAGACGCTCAACGCATTAAATGCGCAGATTAAAATCACTGTCATGAATAAAACGTAAAACACATTCCACAGCATGCGTGTCGTCTGCCAAAACGTTGGCTAGGCCAACAGGCAGACCCACACGAGCACGCAATGCAGCTAAAACCTGACACTCTGTTAAAATGTGACGCACCGTTAAGGGCACGTCACACTGCCCACAGAGTGGCGCGGGGTCACCACTCAGCAAATACTTATGACTAAAAATGCAATGTCCGATACGAAGGCGTGTTAAAATTACCTCTTCCCGACGAGAAGCACGGGAAGAGGTAGCCCAGACTAACGGGAGAGGCTTAACCTCCCGCAACTTGTTCCCCCGGAGGGCCGTCCACTCATCACTCCAAAGCGAGAGGATGCGGCGACGTAAAACAATAAACAAATCTGACGAGGGAACAACAGACGTAAAACGTCTGGGTGATAAAATCGCCGACTTGGCAGCGACATCGGCAGACTCATTACCTGAGATGCCCACATGACCTGGAATCCACAAGAAGGAGACGCTGATGCCAGAGACATCAAGCGAGTGGAGCAGGTCATGAATGAGCTGTACGAGCGGGTGGTAACTGTACAGCGAGCTAATACTTTGAAGAGCACTCAGGGAGTCGGAACAAATAAAACAGTGCCGTATGTCGTGCCGCTGAATATATAAAAGAGACTGATAAATGCTAAAAAGTTCGGCGGTAAAAATCGAACATTGCTCTGGTAAACGAAAGGTAAAACTATTTCCACCACAAAAAAAGGCACATCCTACTCCAGCATCAGTCTTAGATCCATCAGTAAAGATAAAAGGCAAGTCCCCGAATTGCGACTGAAGTTCTAAAAACGCTGATCTAAAGACTGAAGAAGGGGTCTCATTCTTCGGCATTGACGATAACCCAAGGTGACAGAGGGCCTCAGCGCGCGACCATGGAGGAAAACGCGTTTCCCCCCTTGGAAGGGCCGGCGCTGGCGTAACGTCCAAATGCCGAAGGAGCAGTCGAAATCGAACCCCTGGAGGGAGCAATGCAGAGGAGCTAACTAAATATTGCCGGTCAAGTGAATCCTCGAAAAATGCCGCGAAAGACGGGTGGTCAGGTAGGCTTGAGAGTCGACAGGCATAGCTGCACAAGAGCATCTCACGCCTGGAGGACAGCGGAGGCTCTGCAGCTTCAGCATAAAGACTGGGCACGGGGCTAGTTGGAAAGGCCCCTGTAGCGACTCTAAGACCACGATGATGAATGGGATTCAAACGACGCAACACAGATGGACGTGCCGACGAATAAACAAAACACCCGTAATCAAGTTTGGATCGGACCAAAGAGCGATAAGGGCGAAGAAGGACGGTCCGATCAGCTCCCCAGGATGTGCCACTTAAAACACGTAAAAGATTAAGAGAACGGTCACACTTTGCTTTTAAAAAGGAAACGTGCGAGGTCCAACACAACTTCCTATCAAAAATCAACCCCAAAAATTTCGCCTCGTCTGCAAACGGAAGTATCCCTGGCCCAAGATGGAGAGAGGGCGGAGGGAAATACTTCCGGCGCCAGAAGTTGATGCAGACGGATTTCTCGGCGGAAAAATTAAAGCCGTTGGCGTTACTCCAGGCGTAGAGACGGTCGATACAGCTCTGGAGACGGCGTTCGAGTAGACAGGTCCGCCGTGAACTGCAATAAATAGCGAAATCGTCAACAAAAAGGGACGATGAAATGCCAGGTGGAATACAATCAACAATGGGATTGATAGCAATCGCAAAAAGTGTGACACTGAGTACAGAGCCCTGCGGTACTCCGTTCTCTTGAATAAAACGACGAGATAAAACCGAGCCCACACGTACACGAAAGACGCGGTCCGTCATAAACTCTCGAAGAAATATGGGAAGACGACCGCGGATATTCCAATCGTGAAGTGTACGTAAAATGCCGCCCCTCCAACAAGTGTCATAAGCTTTCTCCAGGTCAAAAAATACAGCCACGGTTTGACACTTTCTCAGAAATCCATTCATAATATGCGTCGACAAGGACACCAGATGGTCGACGGTAGAGCGATAGCGACGAAACCCGCACTGAGCGTTCGCTAGAAGTTTCTGAGACTCAAGCCACCATGTCAACCGCCCGTTGATCATGCGCTCCATCACCTTACAAATGCAACTGGTGAGGGAGATAGGGCGGTAGCTGGAAGGTAGTTGGCGATCCTTCCCAGGCTTAAGTATAGGGACAATGGTGGCTTCGCGCCAAACGGAAGGAAAAATGCCGTCTTGCCAAATACGGTTATAGACCTGTAAGAGAAATAGTTTACTGTCGGCTGAAAGGTTCTTTAACATCAGGACATGAATGCCGTCCGGCCCGGGAGCGGAGTGCCGAGAGCAATGAAGAGCGTGCTCCAGCTCCCTCATTGTGAATAGTTCGTTATAGCATTCATCATTAGCAGACCGAAAAGTAAATGATGCGGAATCCTGCCGGTCTTTAATAGAGCGAAAGCCGGCGGAATAATGGTCTGAACTGGAAACCGCCTCAAAGGCAGAACCCAGAGTGTTAGCGATGGCAGCCGGATCCACTATGGTGGCATTAGAAACCTGAAGGCCAGAAACAGTACAATGTGACACTTTACCTGAGAAGCGACGAAGTTTATCCCAAACAACGGATGTAGGCGTAAAACAATTAAAAGACTCGACAAAACGAGCCCAAGATGCCTTCTTGCTATCCTGAATAATGCGACGAGCCCTGGCGCGCGATTGTTTAAAAGTCACCAAATTATCAAGTGTAGGGTGGCGCCGAAACACCCTAAGTGCAGTCCTACGGGCACGAACGGCGTCCCGACAATCCTCGTTCCACCAAGGAACAGGTGGCCGCCGAGGTTGGGAGGATGAACGGGGTATTGCACGTTCGGCGGCTGAGAAAATAATAGACGTAAGGTGCTGCACTAGTTGATTAATGTCGGAGAAGGGCTGGTCGTCAAAATGCACGAGGCTGGAATACAAGCTCCAGTCGGCTTTTGCGAATATCCAGGTAGGTACTCTGGAATGCTGTACGTGGTGCGACAGAAGAGAAACGATGCAGGGGAAATGGTCGCTGGAGTAGGTGTCAGCGACGACGTTCCACTGAAGGCGACGTGCAAGCTGGATTGAGCAAAGGGCAAGGTCCAGGTGAGAGAAAGTACCAGAAGAATCAGAAATAAAAGTAGGTGCACCTGTATTGAGGATGGAAAGATTGAACTGATAAAAAATGTCGGAAAGAAGAGTTCCCCTCGCACAAGCCCTTGGCGAACCCCATAGTGGGTGATGGGCATTAAAATCTCCCAACAGAAGAAATGGTGTTGGGAGAGCGGACAGGAGAGCTCGAATGTCCGCGGGAGCGAGGGGAGACGATGGAGGTGAATATACAGAGCAAACAGAAAACAAAAAGCCGGGTAAGTGAAGGCGAACGGCAACAGCTTGCAAGTCGGATGTAAGTGTGACAGGTGTAAAATGAACGTCGTTACGCACTAAGAACATGACACCTCCATGAGCAGGAGTACCCTCCTCCGGTTCAAGGTCGTAGCGAACCGGAGTATATCCTCGGAGATCAAAAGGATCGTGAGGGCGAAGTTTAGTCTCCTGCAAACATACGACCATAGGTGAATGGGAACGCAATAAAAGCTGCAGTTCCGCCCTATGCGATCGTACACCACGTACATTCCAGGTCAGGATAGCCATTAAAAATAAGGGGATAAACTGTCTATTTAGAAGGGCGGCTTAAAATTACCTTTTGTTTAACCTTTGGGCTCGGACTTTTTGTATGGAGTTGGTCAGACTCCATAGCTTCCTCGGAGGGAGGGCCCACGCGCTCAGTGCCAGAAACCGATTCAAGCGCCGTGAATCGGTTCTGGGTGGCGATGGGTGAAGGGTGCCGCTGAGCGCGGCTTGTCCCAGGACCTTCCTGGGACAGCGACCTCCGAGGAGGAGAAGGTGAACTTTTGTTACCGCGCGCACGCGGAGGGTCTTTCAAAAAATCTTCCCTACGTAGTCTCTGCTTGGGCTTCTTTTCAACGGCTTGCGACTTCATTGACTTGGGACCAGGTTTATACGGCTTGGTAACTGTAGCCTTAATAGACGGCCGGATGGTAGTGGCGGTTAATCCAGTCAAGGTCCAGGTCTGAGTTTCGGCATCTACTCGCGGTACTGGCGAGGCAACAACAGAACTAAATGTGCCAGATCGCAGGAGTGAAGGTTGGCGCGCATGGTAACGCCTCCGGGCTTCAGCGAAGGAGAGTTTTTCCTTTACCCGGATCTCCTGGATCGCCTTCTCGTCCAAGTACCGCGGACAGTCGGCAAACGAAGCAGAATGAGACCCTTTACAATTAACGCAGACGGGGGCTGTTGAACAGGTACCTTCGTGTGAGGGCTGGCTACAGGTTGCACAGATGTTAACGGCACTCTTACATGAGACTTGCGTATGCCCAAAACGTTGGCATTTAAAACAACGCAGAGGTCTAGGAATATAAGGCCTCACAGAAATCCGTTCGTACCCTGCGGAAATGCTCGTGGGCAGATCGACGCCATCAAATGTAATAAACAGGGTACGAGTGGGTACCAATACGCCGTCGCGTTTGGCCTGCACTCGATTCACTGCAGTCACCTTTTGATCGGATAGATATTCTACGAGATCCTCGTCCGATATACCATCGAGGCTATGGGTGGTAACGACGCCCCGACAGGAGTTCAATGTGCGGTGCTTCTCAACACGGATGGGGTAACCGTGGAGAAGCGTAGCGCGCAACAAGGTCTTACTTTGCTGATCGGACTTAGTTTGTGCCAATAAGGAACCATTCCGTAGACGAGTGCATGATTGAACCGCACCAGCAATAGCATCTATGCCCTTCTGAATTATAAAAGGGTTCACCTTCTCAAAGTTTTGTCCTTCTTCTGTTCTCGAAATGACCAAGTAACAACCAGATGACGGCGGTGCTACTTCTGTTACAATGACTTTTCGGCGCTTGTTGTTAATAATGGAGAAAGGGTGCTCCATAGCGAAAAATATCCTCCACCATTGCAACCGTCTCCGACCTCGGGCTCTGACTTCTCGGGCGTTACCCCGGCTTGGGTGAGTGGCCTATCTATACCAGACTCACCCCAGGGTCACACCTCCCAGAACATAGACAGAGGGACCCAATCGCCGTCAGAAGTCAGCAGCTCATGCAATGGCCCCCCCGCGGGACTGCAGTTGAACAGCGGATACGAACACAAACCCTACATGACGACCCCGGGTGGTGGGGATGACGCCATTACCCACTCACCCAGCTGCGCACGCGGTGCGCGGGTATCCGTCAGGCTGTGTCCACGGAGGATTTAAATAAAAGGATAAAAGAAACTAAAACTCTGTGGGCGTTTCGCACGCAAGGTAGGCCGGCGGGGAAGAAAAAGAGATATGCGAATGTCGTGGTGCGAAATGGCCGGAAAGTGATAAGGGAAGAAAGAAACGATGGTGAGGTGCGGTATGAATGGAATGTAAAGAACGCACGAGAGCCTACCTTGGGTCCACCGGTCACTTGAAGAACCCACCTCGACCGGATGGGGGTGAGGGGATGAATATGGCGATGATTGGCTCGGGAACCCCCGGGTGCGCCAAAAACCCGTACTCACATAAGGTGAGCCCCTGAGGGGGGAATGTAGATATCCAAAGTATATGGTTTTTATAACTTTCATTGTTAGTACGTTCATTAGAATTCTGAATGCATAGCAAATTCGACTTAGTTTTTCTTCTACTCTCTTTATATGTTGCTCCCATGTCAAATTAGCGTCTATTCATGTTCCCAAAAATTTTGTATTCTGAGCTTCAGTTACGGAAGAGCTATATATTGAAAACTGGATAGGATCATATTGAGTTTGACTAAAGTTAATTGAGACCATTTTATCTGTATTAACTACCAAATTATTATTTGCGAGCCACTGTTGCATTTGTCATAGTCTCATTAACCTTGGCTTGCAACTCAATAGAATTTTTACTACCAATTATCATACTGATGTCATCAGCAAACAGTACAGTGTTTGTGTACCTTAAAATTAAGGGAAGGTCATTTATATAAACTAAAAACAGTACTGGACTCAAAATAGAACCTTGAGGTACCCCTTTACAATTTTCCATACTGATTTTATATTTCCTATTTTAACTAATTGTTCTCTTTTCCTCAGGTAGGATTCAAACCATTTTTCAGCTCGCCCTCTTATTCCATAGTGGTTTAATCTTTATAATAAAATATCATGGTACACCATATCAAAGGCCTTACCAAGATCTAAAAATAAGCGTATGTTGGATTACATTCATCTTTTAATTTCATAATTGCTTTTACAAGTGTGTCATTTATGCATTTATTTTTCTGAAACCTAAATTATTATTATTATATTCTAAAAATGGAATTATTCTATTGAAGATTACCTTTTCAATAATTTTTGAACAAATGGAGCAGAGAAGCTGGCCTATAATTTCCAATATTTTCCCTTTCACTTTTCTTATGTATTAGATGAATTTTAGCTGTCTTAAATATTTTGGGAAGTTTCCCCTCCATTAGTGATGAGTTACATATATCTGTGATAGGGGTTATTATCAACTCTGTGCACTGTTTTACAATTAAGTCTGGAATTCCATCTAAACCACATGACAGTTTACTTTTCATACCTTTTATTATACTTTCAACCTCTTTCTGCAGTACTGGAATGAGAAATATTGTATTGGGATTCATGGGGTTCAAACAGATCATTCAAAGGATGGCTAATGCATCCTTGAGTGCACATATCACAATGGAAGAACCCAAACTCAATTGCAGATCACCATACAAGATACAACCATAGTTAGCGTGAGAAAGTTAATGAACTTGTTGGAATCGAAACGTTCTGTTTAGACCAGAGGTCATCATCCCAGTGCATGATAGCGTAAAGCCTGTGCTAGAAGGTGCACTATCACATGGGTTGAATAGACATTGTGCAGGAGGGACAGTGGAGTGAGAGGGAAGTTTAAACTGGTTCAGTGGCAGTCTACTAGCACAGCCATTTCAAGTGTTTTCTGTATCCCTTATGCTCTTATACATAATATTATAGCATGCCATCATACATAAGTGTTTCATTTAGAAGTATACACAGTTTATCCTAGAGCTTAAATATACACTTTAAAACATGCAAACATACATTTCCCCTGGCAAAATAGTAAATAAACCAAGTCCATCAAACATGTTGAATTTAGTCACATAATTCAGAGGGTTTGATGACTCATTTCATCCCTAAGGCTAGAAATTTTATATTCAAGAGTTTCTTCAACATCATGTTTAATAATAATTTGTTCCTGTTTTAACATTAAATTATTACACAAAAATAAAGGCCACAGCCATATAAAACTAATAAATATTATTAAATTCTGGTACATTAAATATTTATTTTCCATCAAACTACAGCCTGTGTAATTGTATTACTTTCTCTTAGAGTATATCTAACAAGCATGTCCTTCATATCAAAATCATACTAAGTGTCAATGAGCATTTATTAATCTTATTGTCAGATAATGAATTACAAAATAGCAAACTAATAACTATTGTGCAATATTGCTACTTGCCACTGGTATTGTGTGTATAGTAATCTGAATTATTTATAAACAATGACCTATTCCAATGAATGAAAAAAACTACTACATATATATAAATACTGTGTATAGGCAAGATATTCAGCTCCTGAAATATTGGTTTACTTTCTGTTCTTAGGGGAACTTTCATAATTATTTAATATTTTTTTTGCATTTTATATATACAAAGATTTGGATGTAGACCCCAAAGAATAATTCCATATGTAATAATGGAATGTAGATAATGATGATGATATGCGGCTTAAGGGCGCTAAACTGCTGGGGTCATCAGCGCCCTTACAGGGTATAAAATATAAAGTCAAAAAATAAAAGACAGGTAAAAAACCGCATAATTAAAAAACGGGACACAAACCCGCGATGTCAAAAAGCTAAAACTAACAATATAACAATAACAAATATAACAATAACAACAATAACAATAATAACAATAACAACAATAACAATAAAAACAATAATAACAATAACAACAATAATAAGAACAAGACAAAGATCTGAAAAACAACACACTAAAAGCATAGGCAGTAAAGGATTAAAACGTGTCAGGAACTGTAGAATGCGAGGGACATGAGCGTCATATGTCCACTGGGGATAAGAGTTCCCATAAAAAACCGACAGGATAAAAGTACGAAGCTAACAGACGCTCAACGCATTAAATGCGCAGATTAAAATCACTGTCATGAATAAAACGTAAAACACATTCCACAGCATGCGTGTCGTCTGCCAAAACGTTGGCTAGGCCAACAGGCAGACCCACACGAGCACGCAATGCAGCTAAAACCTGACACTCTGTTAAAATGTGACGCACCGTTAAGGGCACGTCACACTGCCCACAGAGTGGCGCGGGGTCACCACTCAGCAAATACTTATGACTAAAAATGCAATGTCCGATACGAAGGCGTGTTAAAATTACCTCTTCCCGACGAGAAGCACGGGAAGAGGTAGCCCAGACTAACGGGAGAGGCTTAACCTCCCGCAACTTGTTCCCCCGGAGGGCCGTCCACTCATCGCTCCAAAGCGAGAGGATGCGGCGACGTAAAACAATAAACAAATCTGACGAGGGAATGATGATGTGATGATATGCGGCTTAAGGGCGCTAAACTGCTGAGGTCATCAGCGCCCTTACAAGGTAGAAAATATAAAGTCAAAAATAAAAGATAGGTAAAAAACCGCATAATTAAAAAACGGGACACAAACCCGCGATGTCAAAAAGCTAAAACTAACAATATAACAATAACAAATATAATAACAATAATAACAATAACAACAATAACAATAAAAACAATAATAACAATAACAGCAATAATAACAAGACAAGGATCTGAAAAACAACACACTAAAAGCATAGGCAGTAAAGGATTAAAACGTGTCAGGAACTGTAGAATGCGAGGGACATGAGCGCCATATGTCCACTGGGGATAAGAGTTCCCATAAAAACCGACAGGATAAAAGTACGAAGCTAACAGACGCTCAACGCATTAAATGCGCAGATTAAAATCACTGTCATGAATAAAACGTAAAACACATTCCACAGCATGCGTGTCGTCTGCCAAAACGTTGGCTAGGCCAACAGGCAGACCCACACGAGCACGCAATGCAGCTAAAACCTGACACTCTGTTAAAATGTGACGCACCGTTAAGGGCACGTCACACTGCCCACAGAGTGGCGCGGGGTCACCACTCAGCAAATACTTATGACTAAAAATGCAATGTCCGATACGAAGGCGTGTTAAAATTACCTCTTCCCGACGAGAAGCACGGGAAGATGTAGCCCAGACTAACGGGAGAGGCTTAACCTCCCGCAACTTGTTCCCCCGGAGGGCCGTCCACTCATCGCTCCAAAGCGAGAGGATGCGGCGACGTAAAACAATAAACAAATCTGACGAGGGAACAACAGAGGTAAAACGTCTGGGTGATAAAATCGCCGACTTGGCAGCGACATCGGCAGACTCATTACCTGAGATGCCCAGATGACCTGGAATCCACAAGAAGGAGACGCTGATGCCAGAGACATCAAGCGAGTGGAGCAGGTCATGAATGCGCTGTACGAGCGGGTGGTAACTGTACAGCGAGCTAATACTTTGAAGAGCACTCAGGGAGTCGGAACAAATAAAACAGTGCCGTAAGTCGTGCCGCTGAATATATAAAAGAGACTGATAAATGCTAAAAAGTTCGGCGGTAAAAATCGAACATTGCTCTGGTAAACGAAAGGTAAAACTATTTCCACCACAAAAAAAGGCACATCCTACTCCAGCATCAGTCTTAGATCCATCAGTAAAGATAAAAGGCAAGTCCCCGAATTGCGACTGAAGTTCTAAAAACGCTGATCTAAAGACTGAAGAAGGGGTCTCATTCTTCGGCATTGACGATAACCCAAGGTGACAGAGGGCCTCAGCGCGCGACCATGGAGGAAAACGCGTTTCCCCTCTTGGAAGGGCCGGCGCTGGCGTAACGTCCAAATGCCGAAGGAGCAGTCGAAATCGAACCCCTGGAGGGAGCAATGCAGAGGAGCTAACTAAATATTGCCGGTCAAGTGAATCCTCGAAAAATGCCGCGAAAGACGGGTGGTCAGGTAAGCTTGAGAGTCGACAGGCATAGCTGCACAAGAGCATCTCACGCCTGGAGGACAGCGGAGGCTCTGCAGCTTCAGCATAAAGACTGGGCACGGGGCTAGTTGGAAAGGCCCCTGTAGCGACTCTAAGACCACGATGATGAATGGGATTCAAACGACGTAACACAGATGGACGTGCCGACGAATAAACAAAACACCCGTAATCAAGCTTGGATCGGACCAAAGAGCGATAAAGGCGAAGAAGGACGGTCCGATCAGCTCCCCAGGATGTGCCACTTAAAACACGTAAAAGATTAAGAGAACGGTCACACTTTGCTTTTAAAAAGGAAACGTGCGAGGTCCAACACAACTTCCTATCAAAAATCAACCCCAAAAATTTCGCCTCGTCTGCAAACGGAAGTATCCCTGGCCCAAGACGGAGAGAGGGGGGAGGGAAATACTTCCGGCGCCAGAAGTTGAGGCAGACGGATTTCTCGGCGGAGAATTTAAAGCCGTTGGCGTTACTCCAGGCGTAGAGACGGTCGATACAGCTCTGGAGACGGCGTTCGAGTAGACAGGTCCGCCGTGAACTGCAATAAATAGCGAAATCGTCAACAAAAAGGGACGATGAAATGCCAGGTGGAATACAATCAACAATGGGGTTGATAGCAATCGCAAAAAGTGTGACACTGAGTACAGAGCCCTGCGGTACTCCGTTCTCTTGAATAAAACGACGAGATAAAACCGAGCCCACACGTACACGAAAGACGCGGTCCGTCATAAACTCCCGAAGAAATATGGGAAGACGACCGCGGATATTCCAATCGTAAAGTGTACGTAAAATGCCGCCCCTCCAACAAGTGTCATAAGCTTTCTCCAGGTCAAAAAATACAGCCACGGTTTGACACTTTCTCAGAAACCCATTCATAATATGCGTCGACAAGGACACCAGATGGTCGACGGTAGAGCGATAGCGACGAAACCCGCACTGAACGTTCGCTAGACGTTTCTGAGACTCAAGCCACCATGTCAACCGCCCGTTGATCATGCGCTCCATCACCTTGCAAATGCAACTGGTGAGGGAGATAGGGCGGTAGCTGGAAGGTAGTTGGCGATCCTTCCCAGGCTTAAGTATAGGGACAATGGTGGCTTCGCGCCAAACGGAAGGGAAAATGCCGTCTTGCCAAATACGGTTATAGACCTGTAAGAGAAATAGTTTACTGTCGGCTGAAAGGTTCTTTAACATCAGGACATGAATGCCGTCCGGCCCGGGAGCGGAGTGCCGAGAGCAATGAAGAGCGTGCTCCAGCTCCCTCATTGTGAATAGTTCGTTATAGCATTCAGCATTAGCACACCGAAAAGGATATGATGCGGAATCCTGCCGGTCTTTAATAGAGCGAAAGCCGGCGGAATAATGGTCTGAACTGGAAACCGCCTCAAAGGCAGAACCCAGAGTGTTAGCGATGGCAGCCGGATCCACTATGGTGGCATTAGAAACCTGAAGGCCAGAAACAGTACAATGTGACACTTTACCTGAGAAGCGACGAAGTTTATCCCAAACAACGGATGAAGGCGTAAAACGATTAAAAGACTCGACAAAACGAGCCCAAGATGCCTTCTTGCTATCCTGAATAATGCGACGAGCCCTGGCGCGCGATTGTTTAAAAGTCACCAAATTATCAAGTGTAGGGTGGCGCCGAAACACCCTAAGTGCAGTCCTACGGGCACGAACGGCGTCCCGACAATCCTCGTTCCACCACGGAACAGGTGGCCGCCGAGGTTGGGAGGATGAACGGGGTATTGCACGTTCGGCGGCTGAGAAAATAATAGACGTAAGGTGCTGCACTAGTTGATTAATGTCGGAGAAGGGCTGGTCGTCAAAATGCACGAGGCTGGAATACAAGCTCCAGTCGGCTTTTGCGAATATCCAGGTAGGTACTCTGGAATGCTGTACGTGGTGCGACAGAAGAGAAACGATGCAGGGGAAATGGTCGCTGGAGTAGGTGTCAGCGACGACGTTCCACTGAAGACGACGTGCAAGCTGGATTGAGCATATGGCAAGGTCCAGGTGAGAGAATGTACCGGAAGAATCAGAAATAAAAGTAGGTGCACCTGTATTGAGGATGGAAAGATTGAACTGATACAAAATGTCGGAAAGAAGAGTTCCCCTCGCACAAGCCCTTGGCGAACCCCATAGCGGGTGATGGGCATTAAAATCTCCCAACAGAAGAAATGGTGTTGGGAGAGCGGACAGGAGAGATCGAATGTCCGCGGGAGCGAGGGGAGACGATGGAGGTGTATACACAGAACAAACAGAAAAGAAAAAACCGGGTAACTGCAGTCTAATGGCAACAGCTTACAAGTCGGATGTAAGTGTGACAGGTGTAAAATGAACGTCGTTACGCACTAAGAACATGACACCTCCATGAGCAGGAGTACCCTCCTCCGGTTCAAGGTCGTAGCGAACCGGAGTATATCCTCGGAGATCAAAAGGATCGTGAGGGCGAAGCTTAGTCTCCTGCAAACATACGACCATAGGCGAATGGGAACGCAATAAAAGTTGCAGTTCCGCCCTATGCGATCGTACACCACGTACATTCCAGGTCAGGATAGCCATTAAGAATAAGGGGATAAACTGTCTATTTAGAAGGGCGGCTTAAAATTACCTTTTGTTTAACCTTTGGGCTCGGGCTTTTTGTATGGAGTTGGTCAGACTCCATAGCTTCCTCGGAGGGAGGGCCCACGCGCTCAGTGCCAGAAACCGATTCAAGCGCCGTGAATCGGTTCTGGGTGGCGATGGGTGAAGGGTGCCGCTGAGCGCGGCTTGTCCCAGGACCATCCTGGGACAGCGACCTCCGAGGAGGAGAAGGTGAACCTTTGTTACCGCGCGCACGCGGAGGGTCTTTTAAAAAATCTTCCCTACGAAGTTTCTGCTTGGGCTTCTTTTCAACGGCTTGCGACTTCATTGACTTGGGACCAGGTTTATACGGCTTGGTAACTGTAGCCTTAATGGACGGCCGGATGGTAGTGGCGGTTAATCCAGTCAAGGTCCAGGTCTGAGTTTCGGCATCTACTCGTGGTACTGGCGAGGCAACAACAGAACTAAATGTGCCAGATCGCAGGAGTGAAGGTTGGCGCGCATGGTAACGCCTCCGGGCTTCAGCGAAGGAGAGTTTTTCCTTTACCCGGATCTCCTGGATCGCCTTCTCGTCCAAGTACCGCGGACAGTCGGCAAACGAAGCAGAATGAGACCCTTTACAATTAACGCAGACGGGGGCTGTTGAACAGGTACCTTCGTGTGAGGGCTGGCTACATGTTGCACAGATGTTAACGGCACTCTTACATGAGACTTGCGTATGCCCAAAACGTTGGCATTTAAAACAACGCAGAGGTCTAGGAATATAAGGCCTCACAGAAATGCGTTCGTACCCTGCGGAGATGCTCGTGGGCAGATCGACGCCATCAAATGTAATAAACAGGGTACGAGTGGGTACCAATACGCCGTCGCGTTTGGCCTGCACTCGATGGACCGCTGTCACCTTCTGGTCTGCAAGATATTCTACCAGGTCCTCGTCCGATATACCATCGAGGCTATGGGTGGTAATAACGCCTCGACAGGAATTCAATGTGCGGTGCTTCTCCACACGGATGGGATAGCCGTGGAGAAGCGTAGCGCGCAACAAGGTCTTACTTTGCTGATCGGATTTCGTTTGGGCTAATAAGGAACCATTCCGTAGACGAGTGCAGGACTGAACCGCACCAGCAATTGCATCAATCCCCTTTTGTATGATGAAAGGGTTCACCTTCTCAAAACTTTGTCCTTCTTCGGTTCGTGAAATGACCAAGTAACAACCAGTTGTCGGTGGTGTCACTTCTGTTACATAAACTTTTCGGCGCTTGTTAGTAGTAATGGAGGAAGGGTGCTCCATAGCGAAATAAATCCTCCACCATTGCAACCGTCTCCGACCTCGGGCTCTGACTTCCCGGGCGTTACCCCGGCTTGGGTGAGTGGCCTATCTATACCTAGCTCACCCCAGGGTCACACCTCCCAGAACATAGACAGAGGGACCCAATCGCCGTCGGAAGCCAGCAGCTCATGCAATGGCCCCCCCGCGGGACTGCAGTTGAACAGCGGATACGAACAACAACCCTACATGACGACCCCGGGTGGTGGGGATGACGCCATTACCCACTCACCCAGCTGCGCACGCGGTGCGCGGGTATCCGTCAGGCTGTGTCCACGGAGGATTTAAATAAAAAGATAAAAGAAACTAAAACTGTGTGGGCGTTTCGCACGCAAGGTAGGCCGGCGGGGAAGAAAAAGAGAGATATGCGAATGTCGTGGTGCGAAATGGCCGGAAAGTGACAAGAGAAGAAAGAAACGATGGTGAGGTGCGGTATGAATGGAATGTAACGAACGCACGAGAGCCTACCTTGTGTCCACCGGTCACTTGAAGAACCCACCTCGACCGGATGGGGGTGAGGGGATGAATAGGCGATGATTGGCTCGGGAACCCCCGGGTGCGCCAAAAACCCGTACTCACATAAGGTTAGCCCCTGAGGGGTGACGAGGGAACAACAGACGTAAAACGTCTGGGTGATAAAATCGCCGACTTGGCAGCGACATCGGCAGACTCATTACCTGAGATGCCCACATGACCTGGAATCCACAAGAAGGAGACGCTGATGCCAGAGACATCAAGCGAGTGGAGCAGGTCATGAATGAGCTGTACGAGCGGGTGGTAACTGTACAGCGAGCTAATACTTTGAAGAGCACTCAGGGAGTCGGAACAAATAAAACAGTGCCGTATGTCGTGCCGCTGAATATATAAAAGAGACTGATAAATGCTAAAAAGTTCGGCGGTAAAAATCGAACATTGCTCTGGTAAACGAAAGGTAAAACTATTTCCACCACAAAAAAAGGCACATCCTACTCCAGCATCAGTCTTAGATCCATCAGTAAAGATAAAAGGCAAGTCCCCGAATTGCGACTGAAGTTCTAAAAACGCTGATCTAAAGACTGAAGAAGGGGTCTCATTCTTCGGCATTGACGATAACCCAAGGTGACAGAGGGCCTCAGCGCGCGACCATGGAGGAAAACGCGTTTCCCCCCTTGGAAGGGCCGGCGCTGGCGTAACGTCCAAATGCCGAAGGAGCAGTCGAAATCGAACCCCTGGAGGGAGCAATGCAGAGGAGCTAACTAAATATTGCCGGTCAAGTGAATCCTCGAAAAATGCCGCGAAAGACGGGTGGTCAGGTAGGCTTGAGAGTCGACAGGCATAGCTGCACAAGAGCATCTCACGCCTGGAGGACAGCGGAGGCTCTGCAGCTTCAGCATAAAGACTGGGCACGGGGCTAGTTGGAAAGGCCCCTGTAGCGACTCTAAGACCACGATGATGAATGGGATTCAAACGACGCAACACAGATGGACGTGCCGACGAATAAACAAAACACCCGTAATCAAGTTTGGATCGGACCAAAGAGCGATAAGGGCGAAGAAGGACGGTCCGATCAGCTCCCCAGGATGTGCCACTTAAAACACGTAAAAGATTAAGAGAACGGTCACACTTTGCTTTTAAAAAGGAAACGTGCGAGGTCCAACACAACTTCCTATCAAAAATCAACCCCAAAAATTTCGCCTCGTCTGCAAACGGAAGTATCCCTGGCCCAAGATGGAGAGAGGGCGGAGGGAAATACTTCCGGCGCCAGAAGTTGATGCAGACGGATTTCTCGGCGGAAAAATTAAAGCCGTTGGCGTTACTCCAGGCGTAGAGACGGTCGATACAGCTCTGGAGACGGCGTTCGAGTAGACAGGTCCGCCGTGAACTGCAATAAATAGCGAAATCGTCAACAAAAAGGGACGATGAAATGCCAGGTGGAATACAATCAACAATGGGATTGATAGCAATCGCAAAAAGTGTGACACTGAGTACAGAGCCCTGCGGTACTCCGTTCTCTTGAATAAAACGACGAGATAAAACCGAGCCCACACGTACACGAAAGACGCGGTCCGTCATAAACTCTCGAAGAAATATGGGAAGACGACCGCGGATATTCCAATCGTGAAGTGTACGTAAAATGCCGCCCCTCCAACAAGTGTCATAAGCTTTCTCCAGGTCAAAAAATACAGCCACGGTTTGACACTTTCTCAGAAATCCATTCATAATATGCGTCGACAAGGACACCAGATGGTCGACGGTAGAGCGATAGCGACGAAACCCGCACTGAGCGTTCGCTAGAAGTTTCTGAGACTCAAGCCACCATGTCAACCGCCCGTTGATCATGCGCTCCATCACCTTACAAATGCAACTGGTGAGGGAGATAGGGCGGTAGCTGGAAGGTAGTTGGCGATCCTTCCCAGGCTTAAGTATAGGGACAATGGTGGCTTCGCGCCAAACGGAAGGAAAAATGCCGTCTTGCCAAATACGGTTATAGACCTGTAAGAGAAATAGTTTACTGTCGGCTGAAAGGTTCTTTAACATCAGGACATGAATGCCGTCCGGCCCGGGAGCGGAGTGCCGAGAGCAATGAAGAGCGTGCTCCAGCTCCCTCATTGTGAATAGTTCGTTATAGCATTCATCATTAGCAGACCGAAAAGTAAATGATGCGGAATCCTGCCGGTCTTTAATAGAGCGAAAGCCGGCGGAATAATGGTCTGAACTGGAAACCGCCTCAAAGGCAGAACCCAGAGTGTTAGCGATGGCAGCCGGATCCACTATGGTGGCATTAGAAACCTGAAGGCCAGAAACAGTACAATGTGACACTTTACCTGAGAAGCGACGAAGTTTATCCCAAACAACGGATGTAGGCGTAAAACAATTAAAAGACTCGACAAAACGAGCCCAAGATGCCTTCTTGCTATCCTGAATAATGCGACGAGCCCTGGCGCGCGATTGTTTAAAAGTCACCAAATTATCAAGTGTAGGGTGGCGCCGAAACACCCTAAGTGCAGTCCTACGGGCACGAACGGCGTCCCGACAATCCTCGTTCCACCAAGGAACAGGTGGCCGCCGAGGTTGGGAGGATGAACGGGGTATTGCACGTTCGGCGGCTGAGAAAATAATAGACGTAAGGTGCTGCACTAGTTGATTAATGTCGGAGAAGGGCTGGTCGTCAAAATGCACGAGGCTGGAATACAAGCTCCAGTCGGCTTTTGCGAATATCCAGGTAGGTACTCTGGAATGCTGTACGTGGTGCGACAGAAGAGAAACGATGCAGGGGAAATGGTCGCTGGAGTAGGTGTCAGCGACGACGTTCCACTGAAGGCGACGTGCAAGCTGGATTGAGCAAAGGGCAAGGTCCAGGTGAGAGAAAGTACCAGAAGAATCAGAAATAAAAGTAGGTGCACCTGTATTGAGGATGGAAAGATTGAACTGATAAAAAATGTCGGAAAGAAGAGTTCCCCTCGCACAAGCCCTTGGCGAACCCCATAGTGGGTGATGGGCATTAAAATCTCCCAACAGAAGAAATGGTGTTGGGAGAGCGGACAGGAGAGCTCGAATGTCCGCGGGAGCGAGGGGAGACGATGGAGGTGAATATACAGAGCAAACAGAAAACAAAAAGCCGGGTAAGTGAAGGCGAACGGCAACAGCTTGCAAGTCGGATGTAAGTGTGACAGGTGTAAAATGAACGTCGTTACGCACTAAGAACATGACACCTCCATGAGCAGGAGTACCCTCCTCCGGTTCAAGGTCGTAGCGAACCGGAGTATATCCTCGGAGATCAAAAGGATCGTGAGGGCGAAGCTTAGTCTCCTGCAAACATACGACCATAGGTGAATGGGAACGCAATAAAAGCTGCAGTTCCGCCCTATGCGATCGTACACCACGTACATTCCAGGTCAGGATAGCCATTAAAAATAAGGGGATAAACTGTCTATTTAGAAGGGCGGCTTAAAATTACCTTTTGTTTAACCTTTGGGCTCGGGCTTTTTGTATGGAGTTGGTCAGACTCCATAGCTTCCTCGGAGGGAGGGCCCACGCGCTCAGTGCCAGAAACCGATTCAAGCGCCGTGAATCGGTTCTGGGTGGCGATGGGTGAAGGGTGCCGCTGAGCGCGGCTTGTCCCAGGACCTTCCTGGGACAGCGACCTCCGAGGAGGAGAAGGTGAACTTTTGTTACCGCGCGCACGTGGAGGGTCTTTCAAAAAATCTTCCCTACGTAGTTTCTGCTTGGGCTTCTTTTCAACGGCTTGCGACTTCATTGACTTGGGACCAGGTTTATACGGCTTGGTAACTGTAGCCTTAATAGACGGCCGGATGGTAGTGGCGGTTAATCCAGTCAAGGTCCAGGTCTGAGTTTCGGCATCTACTCGCGGTACTGGCGAGGCAACAACAGAACTAAATGTGCCAGATCGCAGGAGTGAAGGTTGGCGCGCATGGTAACGCCTCCGGGCTTCAGCGAAGGAGAGTTTTTCCTTTACCCGGATCTCCTGGATCGCCTTCTCGTCCAAGTACCGCGGACAGTCGGCAAACGAAGCAGAATGAGACCCTTTACAATTAACGCAGACGGGGGCTGTTGAACAGGTACCTTCGTGTGAGGGCTGGCTACAGGTTGCACAGATGTTAACGGCACTCTTACATGAGACTTGCGTATGCCCAAAACGTTGGCATTTAAAACAACGCAGAGGTCTAGGAATATAAGGCCTCACAGAAATCCGTTCGTACCCTGCGGAAATGCTCGTGGGCAGATCGACGCCATCAAATGTAATAAACAGGGTACGAGTGGGTACCAATACGCCGTCGCGTTTGGCCTGCACTCGATTCACTGCAGTCACCTTTTGATCGGATAGATATTCTACGAGATCCTCGTCCGATATACCATCGAGGCTATGGGTGGTAACGACGCCCCGACAGGAGTTCAATGTGCGGTGCTTCTCAACACGGATGGGGTAACCGTGGAGAAGCGTAGCGCGCAACAAGGTCTTACTTTGCTGATCGGACTTAGTTTGTGCCAATAAGGAACCATTCCGTAGACGAGTGCATGATTGAACCGCACCAGCAATAGCATCTATGCCCTTCTGAATTATAAAAGGGTTCACCTTCTCAAAGTTTTGTCCTTCTTCTGTTCTCGAAATGACCAAGTAACAACCAGATGACGGCGGTGCTACTTCTGTTACAATGACGTTTCGGCGCTTGTTGTTAATAATGGAGAAAGGGTGCTCCATAGCGAAAAATATCCTCCACCATTGCAACCGTCTCCGACCTCGGGCTCTGACTTCTCGGGCGTTACCCCGGCTTGGGTGAGTGGCCTATCTATACCAGACTCACCCCAGGGTCACACCTCCCAGAACATAGACAGAGGGACCCAATCGCCGTCAGAAGTCAGCAGCTCATGCAATGGCCCCCCCGCGGGACTGCAGTTGAACAGCGGATACGAACACAAACCCTACATGACGACCCCGGGTGGTGGGGATGACGCCATTACCCACTCACCCAGCTGCGCACGCGGTGCGCGGGTATCCGTCAGGCTGTGTCCACGGAGGATTTAAATAAAAGGATAAAAGAAACTAAAACTCTGTGGGCGTTTCGCACGCAAGGTAGGCCGGCGGGGAAGAAAAAGAGATATGCGAATGTCGTGGTGCGAAATGGCCGGAAAGTGATAAGGGAAGAAAGAAACGATGGTGAGGTGCGGTATGAATGGAATGTAAAGAACGCACGAGAGCCTACCTTGGGTCCACCGGTCACTTGAAGAACCCACCTCGACCGGATGGGGGTGAGGGGATGAATATGGCGATGATTGGCTCGGGAACCCCCGGGTGCGCCAAAAACCCGTACTCACATAAGGTGAGCCCCTGAGGGGGGAATATAGATATCCAAAGTATATGGTTTTTATAACTTTCATTGTTAGTACGTTCATTAGAATTCTGAATGCATAGCAAATTCGACTTAGTTTTTCTTCTACTCTCTTTATATGTTGCTCCCATGTCAAATTAGCGTCTATTCATGTTCCCAAAAATTTTGTATTCTGAGCTTCAGTTACGGAAGAGCTATATATTGAAAACTGGATAGGATCATATTGAGTTTGACTAAAGTTAATTGAGACCATTTTATCTGTATTAACTACCAAATTATTATTTGCGAGCCACTGTTGCATTTGTCATAGTCTCATTAACCTTGGCTTGCAACTCAATAGAATTTTTACTACCAATTATCATACTGATGTCATCAGCAAACAGTACAGTGTTTGTGTACCTTAAAATTAAGGGAAGGTCATTTATATAAACTAAAAACAGTACTGGACTCAAAATAGAACCTTGAGGTACCCCTTTACAATTTTCCATACTGATTTTATATTTCCTATTTTAACTAATTGTTCTCTTTTCCTCAGGTAGGATTCAAACCATTTTTCAGCTCGCCCTCTTATTCCATAGTGGTTTAATCTTTATAATAAAATATCATGGTACACCATATCAAAGGCCTTACCAAGATCTAAAAATAAGCGTATGTTGGATTACATTCATCTTTTAATTTCATAATTGCTTTTACAAGTGTGTCATTTATGCATTTATTTTTCTGAAACCTAAATTATTATTATTATATTCTAAAAATGGAATTATTCTATTGAAGATTACCTTTTCAATAATTTTTGAACAAATGGAGCAGAGAAGCTGGCCTATAATTTCCAATATTTTCCCTTTCACTTTTCTTATGTATTAGATGAATTTTAGCTGTCTTAAATATTTTGGGAAGTTTCCCCTCCATTAGTGATGAGTTACATATATCTGTGATAGGGGTTATTATCAACTCTGTGCACTGTTTTACAATTAAGTCTGGAATTCCATCTAAACCACATGACAGTTTACTTTTCATACCTTTTATTATACTTTCAACCTCTTTCTGCAGTACTGGAATGAGAAATATTGTATTGGGATTCATGGGGTTCAAACAGATCATTCCAAGGATGGCTAATGCATCCTTGAGTGCACATATCACAATGGAAGAACCCAAACTCAATTGCAGATCACCATACAAGATACAACCATAGTTAGCGTGAGAAAGTTAATGAACTTGTTGGAATCGAAACGTTCTGTTTAGACCAGAGGTCATCATCCCAGTGCATGATAGCGTAAAGCCTGTGCTAGAAGGTGCACTATCACATGGGTTGAATAGACATTGTGCAGGAGGGACAGTGGAGTGAGAGGGAAGTTTAAACTGGTTCAGTGGCAGTCTACTAGCACAGCCATTTCAAGTGTTTTCTGTATCCCTTATGCTCTTATACATAATATTATAGCATGCCATCATACATAAGTGTTTCATTTAGAAGTATACACAGTTTATCCTAGAGCTTAAATATACACTTTAAAACATGCAAACATACATTTCCCCTGGCAAAATAGTAAATAAACCAAGTCCATCAAACATGTTGAATTTAGTCACATAATTCAGAGGGTTTGATGACTCATTTCATCCCTAAGGCTAGAAATTTTATATTCAAGAGTTTCTTCAACATCATGTTTAATAATAATTTGTTCCTGTTTTAACATTAAATTATTACACAAAAATAAAGGCCACAGCCATATAAAACTAATAAATATTATTAAATTCTCATACATTCAATATTTATTCTCCATCAAACTACAGCCTGTGTAATTGTATTACTTTCTCTTATGAAAGACATACTTGTTATATAGCCTATATCAAAATCATAATAAGTGTCAATGAGCATTTATTAATCTTATTGTCAGATAATTAATTACAAAATAGCAAACTAATAACTATTGTGCAATATAATTACTTGCCACTCGCCACTGGTATTGTGTGTATGGTAATCTGAATTATTTATAAACAATGACCTATTCGAATGAATGAAAAAAAAACTACTACATATATATAAATACTGTGTATAGGCAAGATATTCAGCTCCTGAAATATTGGTTTACTTTCTGTTCTTAGGGGAACTTTCATAATTATTTAATATTCTTTTTTGCATTTTATATATACAAAGATTTGGATGTAGACCCCAAAGAATAATTCCATATGTAATAATAGAATGTAGATATCCAAAGTATATGGTTTTTATAACTTCAATTGTTAGTACGTTCATTAGAATTCTGAATGCATAGCAAATTCGACTTAGTTTTTCTTCTACTCTCTTTATATGTTGCTCCCATGTCAAATTAGAGTCGATTCATATTCCCAAAAATTTTGTATTCTGAGCTTCAGTTACAGAAAACTGGATAGGATCATATTGAGTTTGACTAAAGTTAATTGAGACCATTTTATCTGTATTAACTACCAAATTATTATTTGAGAGCCACTGTTGTATTTGTCATAGTCTCATTAACCTTGGCTTGCAACTCAATAGAATTTTTACTACCAATTATCATACTGATGTCATCAGCAAACAGTACAGTGTTTGTGTACCTTAAAATTAAGGGAAGGTCATGTATATAAACTAAAAACAATACTGGACTCAAAATAGAACCTTGAGGTACCCCTTTACCATTTTCCATACTGATTTTATATTTCCTATTTTAACTAATTGTTCTCTTTTCCTCAGGTAGGATTCAAACCATTTTTCAGCTCGCCCTCTTATTCCATAGTGGTTTAATCTTTATAATAAAATATCATGGTACACCATATCAAAGGCCTTACCAAGATCTAAAAATAAGCATATGTTGGATTACATTCATCTTTTAATTTCATAATTGCTTTTACAAGTGTGTCATTTATGCATTTATTTTTCTGAAACCTAAATTATTATTATTATATTCTAAAAATGGAATTATTCTATTGAAGATTACCTTTTCAATAATTTTTGAACAAATGGAGCAGAGAAGCTGGCCTATAATTTCCAATATTTTCCCTTTCACTTTTCTTATGTATTAGATGAATTTTAGCTGTCTTAAATATTTTGGGAAGTTTCCCCTCCATTATCGATGAGTTACATATATCTGTGATAGGGGTTATTATCAACTCTGTGCATTGTTTTACAATTAAGTCTGGAATTCCATCTAAACCACATGACAGTTTACTTTTCATACGTTTTATTATACTTTCATCTCTTTCTCCAATACTGGAATGAGAAAGATTGTATTGGGATTCATGGGGTTCAAACAGATCATTCAGAGGATGGCTAATGCATCCTTGAGCGCACATATCACAATGGAAGAACCCAAACTGAATTGCAGATCACCATACAAGATACAACCATAGTTAGCGTGAGAAAGTTAATGCACTTGTTGGAATCGAAACGTTCTGTTTAGACCAGAGGTCATCATCCCAGTGCATGATAGGGTAAAGTCTGTGCTAGAAGGTGCACTATCACATGGGTTGCATAGCCATTGTGCAGGAGGGACAGTGGAGTGAGAGGGAAGTTTAAACCGGTTCAGTGGCTGTCTACTAGCACAGCCATTTCAAGTGTTTTCTGTATCCCTTATGCTCTTATACATAATATTATAGCATGCCATCATACATAAGTGTTTCATTTAGAAGTATACACAGTTTATCCTAGAGCTTAAATATACACTTTAAAACATGCAAACATACATTTCCCCTGGCAAATTAGTAAATAAACCAAGTCCATCAAACATGTTGAATTTAGTCACATAATTCAGAGGGTTTGATGACTCATTTCTTCCCTAAGGCTAGAAATTTTATATTCAAGAGTTTCTTCAACATCATGTTTAATAATAATTTGTTCCTGTTTTAACATTAAATTATTACACAAAAATAAAGGCCACAGCCATATAAAACTAATAAGTATTATTAAATTCTCGTACATTCAATATTTATTCTCCATCAAACTACAGCCTGTGTAATTGTATTACTTTCTCTTATAGTATATCTAACAAGCAAGTCTTTCATACCAAAATCATAAGTGTCAATGAGCATTTATTAAACTTGTCAGATAATGAATTACAAAATAGCAAACTAATAACTATTGTGCAATATAATTACTTGCTACTTGCTAATAATAATAATAGTAATAATAATAAACAACCAAGTGTACTAAACATTACATGCTTTTTCCCTAAACCTATCTGTACAAAAATAATTCTGGGTTTAAATGCAGTATAATAGACAATCAGGCATTTCCCTAAATAATAAGTTAAACTTTACATATGAACTTCTCATTATAGCCAACATCAGCAAATAAACATTTATTGCCTCCTATTCGCTAGCACCTTCTTTTTCCTGAAGTTTCTAGGTTTTTCCTGACTTCTGGATTTGCTTTCCCTTTACTAACTTTACAAGATTAGGTAGCTTTTTCATGTAACTGAGAGGCAAAGGATAGATTGCAGATTACAGTCTGACAGTTGACATCTGTAGCAAGAGTTCATGATCTTTACGAGTGAAAATGCATGCTTGCATAAGTACATGGTCCCAAATATATGTAACATTCTGGCAGAGAGTTTATGCAGCCGGAGAAATCTTCACTGCAGAAAACTTTGATAAAAATCCCAAAGTTTAGCGTTATTTATACATTTATCCTGGAGTTCTATGTAGTTTTGCACATCAATGATTTCTAGTTGGTATTCGCTACTTACATTAGTATAGTTGGCAAACATCGAAAATTGGTGCAGCAAAGATATGGAAAAGTTGAATAAGCTTATCCATCTCTTTAAATCTACATTAAAATTCTACACTCAGCCGTTTTAACACTTGTGCAAATTCTTAAAATTTTTGCACGGGAATAGTCTCATACACCAAAGATAGTCTTGTAAAATGACAAGTGTTATCATGCAACTGACTCTCCCAGATAGTTTGATTTTGAAGGCATTTACTCTGCCAAAGAGATCGGTTATGATCTCATCTCTTCCTTGTAGAGATATATTTACAACATTTAAATGTTCAGTAATGTCTGCAAGGAAGGCCAAAGCAGACACCCATTCCTCATTTTTCAACTCTGGTACCGGTTTATCTTTCATCTCCAACAATAATTCAATTGCATCTCTCAGCTTGAAACATCTGTCCAACACCTTAACACGACTGAGTCATACTGCACAATGATATGGTAGATCACAGTGATCGGCATCTATTTCTACTGCTTTAACTGATGAAGCTGCATTCTTTTTGACTTTATTATATTAGTAGTTTTAACAATCACCTCCATTACATTTTGGAGGCTGATACTTCTAGCACATAAGCTCTGTTGGTGTATGATGCAATGGATGGGTACAACTTTATGCACAAATTAAGCTCTTTCATTTTATTCTTGATATACCCCACAAATCCAATGTGATGTACAATCATTGCAGCAGCACCATCTGTTGTCACCGACACTAGTTTCTTCCATGACAGTCCCATCTTCTGCACAGCCCCTTCCACACATCTGAAATATCCACTCCTATCATTTCTTTAATTACAACTAAGTCAAATAATTTCCCTGTAATGTTAAGATCTATATCCACACCTTGTAGAAAAATAGCCAATGGGGCAGTGTCACATATCTGCAATCTCATCAACTGCCAGAAATATACAACAAAACTCTTTCCAGTGACAATAAAGCTGTCCTTTAACATCTTCACTCCATTTCTTAGATGCATTGCATAACTAGAAGGTGACAAGCTGATAGATTCAAATTCTGGAACCAACTCAGGACAAAGCCACTTGACTGCCATAACTAAACAATACTTAACCACATTCCATCAACAAATGGTTTCCACTGTTTTGCAATTTGTAGAGAAATCTCATAGCTGAGATATACGGCCAACTTGCTAACTGGATGATCTTCATGCTGAGTCCCAGAGCATTCTTTAAGTTTTGGATGAGAGTGGTTTGTTTTTCTCCCTTGTATTTTTCATACTTGTTTGAATGATGGGAAGAATAATGCCATTATAGGTTGAAATTTCTTCTGTTGCTCAAAGCTTTACCACAAACCAAACACGTGGGGATACCTCCCTTTTCAGTAAACAGAAAGGACTCTTCCCATAATAAATTAACTGGCATTGATGGTCTAATGGATGACCCCTCATCCGACATGTTAGTTCCGCCACTGTGTACTTCAGAGAATGAATTGCTTATGTGCAGAGTGCACAGCTAGCTTGACATAACAGTCATGACCTGGCACATAACTAGTGCCATGGTCAGTTGATGCCTGGTTTAGACAGAGATTACACCACTTTATGGACATGCTACAGTTGCAATAGTAAATATATTACTGATTAATTCAATTTTCTAATACTCAAAAACTGAGGTAATGAGGAGGCAACGTGAACAAAACATCTTGTCCATCAGTTCCATACCCAAGAGCCAAAAGGGCATTTGTCCATTTATCTATTTTTTCAGTAGAGCTTAAAAACTAATCTACAGTATTATTTGTATACTGTTTCTAGTTAAAATTTTGAATAACGGTAATGCTGATGATACTTTTGTCCCTATATGTCTTACCAATATAATTTTTTTTTAGTTTTATTTATGGACGCTCTTTAACTATGGTCCTTAGCGTCCCATTCTATATTGGGCGTGAAAGACCAGAAATTTTGCTCAGAGGCCTCTTATCAGGCTTGAGGTTCTTTTATGTGCCATAAATCTACGACACGGGACCACCGGCTTTACTTCCCTTCCAAAGGAAGCCATGCTAAGGATTTTTATGCCCAAAAAAATCCATCGACGTCCGCCGGGTTTGAACCCGCGACCTTGGGAACTAGAGGCTTGCACGGTACCCTAGTCCACGGATGATGA
Organism: Deroplatys truncata; assembly: GCA_030765065.1. Lineage (NCBI taxonomy): Eukaryota > Metazoa > Arthropoda > Insecta > Mantodea > Mantidae > Deroplatys > Deroplatys truncata. Next base: position 134,608,400 of record CM060990.1, on the reverse strand, counting down.
CGATGATGATATGCGGCTTAAGGGCGCTAAACTGCGGAGGTCATCAGCGCCCTTACAATGTATAAAATATAAAGTCAAAATATAAAAGAACCGCATAATTAAAAAACGGGACGTAAACCCGCGATGTCCAAAAGGCTAAAAATAACAATAAGATAACAATAACAATAACAATAACAATAATAACAATAACAATAACAACAATACAAATATCTGAAAAAACCAACACACTAAAAGCATAGGCAATAAAAGATTAAAACGTGTCAAGAACTGTAGAATGCGAGGGACATGAGCGCCATATGTCCACTGGGAATTAGAGTCCCCATAAAAAACAGACAGAATAAAATTACTAAGCTAAAAGACGCTCATCGCATTAAATGCGCAGAGTAAAATCACTATCATGAATAAAACGTAAAACACATTCTACAGCACGCGTGTCGTCTGCCAAAACGTTGGCTAGGCCAACAGGCAGACCCACACGAGCACGCAATGCAGCTAAAACCTGACACACTGTTAAAATGTGACGCACCGTTAAGGGCACGTCACACTGCCCACAGAGTGGTGCGGGGTCACCACTGAGCAAATACCTATGACTAAAAACACAATGTCCAATCCGTAAACGAGCTAAAATTACCTCTTCCCTACGACATGAACGAGAAGAGGTACCCCAGATCAACGGGAAAGGCTTAACCTCCCGCAACTTGTTCCACCGGAGGGCCGTCCACTCATCGCGCCAGCGGGAGAGGATGCGGCGACGTAAAATAACACACGAATCTGACGAGGGAACAACAGAAGTAAAAAATCTGGGTAATAAAATCGCCGATTTCGCAGCGGCGTCGGCAGACTCATTACCTGAGATGCCCACATGACCTGGAATCCACACGAAGGACACGCTGATGCCAGAGACACCAAGCGAGTGGAGCAGGTCATGTATGCGCTGTACGAGTGGGTGGTAATGGTACAGCGCATGAATAGCCTGAAGGGCACTCAGAGAGTTCGTACAAATAAAACAGTGCCGTAAGTCGTGCCGCTGGATGTGTAAAACAGATTGATAAATGCTAAAAAGTTCGGCGGTAAAAATTGAACATTGTCCAGGTAAACGAAAAGTAAAACTCTGTACACCAAAAACAAAGGCACATCCTACTCCAACATCAGTCTTAGACCCATCAGTATATATAAAATGACAGTCCCCGAACTGCGCCTGTAGTTCTAAAAAGGCGGATCTAAGAACAGAAGCAGGGGTCGCATTTCTCGGCATCGACGTTAGCCCAAGGTGGATGTGGGCCTCAGCGCGCGACCATGGAGGAAAACGCGTTTCCCCTCGGGTAAGGGCCGGCGCTGGCGGAACGTCTCAATGCCGAAGTAGCAGTCGAAATCGAACCCCTGGAGGGAGCAAAGCAGAGGAGCTAACTAAATATTGCCGGTCAAGTGAATCCTCGTAAAATGCCGCGAAGGACGGGTGGTCAGGCAAGCTGGAGAGTCGACAGGCATAGCTACATAAGAGCATCTCACGCCTGAAAGACAGCGGAGGTTCTGCAGCCTCAGCGTAAAGACTGGGCACGGGGCTAGTTGGAAAGGCCCCTGTAGCGACTCTAATACCACGATGATGAATGGGATTCAAACGACGTAACACAGATGGACGTGCCGACGAATAAACAATACACCCGTAATCAAGTTTAGATCGGACCAAAGAGCGATAAAGGCGAAGAAAGACGGTCCGATCAGCTCCCCAGGATGTGCCCCTTAAAACACGTAAAAGATTAAGAGAACGGTCACACTTTGCTTTTAAAAACGAAACGTGCGAGGTCCAACACAACTTCCTATCAAAGATCAACCCCAAACATTTCGCCTCGTCTGCAAACGGAAGTATCCCTGGCCCAAGATGGAGAGAGGGCGGAGGGAAATACTTCCGGCGACAGAAGTTGATGCAGACGGATTTCTCGGCGGAGAAATTAAAGCCGTTGGCGTTACTCCAGGCGTAGAGACGGTCGATACAGCTCTGGAGACGGCGTTCGAGTAGACAGATCCGCCGTGAACTGCAATAAATAGCGAAATCGTCAACAAAAGGGACGATGAAATGCCAGGTGGAATACAATCAACAATGGGGTTGATAGCAATCGCAAAAAGTGTGACACTGAGTACAGAGCCCTGCGGTACTCCGTTCTCTTGAATAAAACGACGAGATAAAACCGAGCCCACACGTACACGAAAGACGCGGTCCGTCATAAACTCCCGAAGAAATATGGGAAGACGACCGCGGATATTCCAATCGTAAAGTGTACGTAAAATGCCGCCCCTCCAAAAAGTGTCATAAGCTTTCTCCAGGTCAAAAAATACAGCCACGGTTTGACAATTTCTCAGAAATCCATTCATAATATGCGTCGACAAGGACACCAGATGGTCGACGGTAGAGCGATAGCGACGAAACCCGCACTGAGCGTTCGCTAGAAGTTTCTGAGACTCAAGCCACCATGTCAACCGCCCGTTGATCATGCGCTCCATCACCTTGCAAATGCAACTGGTGAGGGAGATAGGGCGGTAGCTGGAAGGTAGTTGGCGATCCTTCCCAGGCTTAGGTATAGGGACAATGGTGGCTTCGCGCCAAACGGAAGGAAAAATGCCGTCTTGCCAAATACGGTTATAGACCTGTAAGAGAAATAGTTTACTGTCGGCTGAAAGGTGCTTTAACATCAAGACATGAATGCCGTCCGGCCCAGGAGCGGAGTGCCGAGAGCAATGAAGAGCGTGCTCCAGCTCCCTCATTGTGAAAAGTTCATTATAACACTCATTATTAGCAGACCGAAAATTAAAGGTGTCGGAATCCAGCCGGTCTTTGATAGAGCGAAAGCCGGCGGAATAATGGTCTGAACTGGATACCGCCTCAAAGGCAGCACCCAGAGTGTTAGCGATGGCAGCCGGATCCACTATAGTGGCATTGGAAACCTGAAGGCCAGAAACAGTACAATGCGACACTTTACCTGAGAAGCGACGAAGTTTATCCCAAACAACAGATGAAGGCGTAAAGCGATTAAAAGACTCGACAAAACGAGCCCACGACGCCTTCTTGCTATCCTGAATAATGCGACGAGCCCTGGCGCGCGATTGTTTAAAAGTCGCCAAATTATCAATTGTAGGGTGTCGCCGAAACACCCTAAGCGCAGTTCTACGGGCACGAACGGCGTCCCGAAATCCTCGTTCCACCACGGAACAGGTGGCAGCCGAGGTTGAGAGGATGAACGGGGTATTGCGCGTTCGGCGGCTGAGAAAATAATAGACGTAAGGTGCTGCACTAGTTGGTTAATTTCGGAGAAGGGCTGGTCGTCAAAATACACGAGGCTGGAATACAAGCTCCAGTCGGCTTTTGCGAATATCCAGGTAGGTACTCTGGAATGCTGTACGTGGTGCGACAAGAGAGAAACGATGCAGGGGTAATGGTCGCTGGAGTAGGTGTCAGCGACGACGTTCCACTGAAGACGATGAGCAAGCTGGAGTGAGCAAATGGCAAGGTCCAGGTGAGAGAATGTACCAGAAGAATCAGAAATAAAAGTAGGTGCACCTGTATTTAGGATGGAAAGATTAAACTGATAAAAATGTCGGAAAGAAGAGTTCCCCTCGCACAAGCCCTTGGCGAACCCCATAGTGGGTGATGGGCATTAAAATCTCCCAACAGAAGAAATGGTGTTGGGAGAGCGGACAGGAGAGCTCGAATGTCCGCGGGAGCGAGGGGAGACGATGGAGGTGAATATACAGAGCAAACAGAAAACAAAAAGCCGGGTAAGTGAAGGCTAACGGCAACAGCTTGCAAGTCGGATGTAAGTGTGACAGGTTTAAAATGAACGTCGTTACGCACTCAGAACATGACACCTCCATGAGCAGGAGTACCCTCCTCCGGTTCAAGGTCGTAGCGAACCGGAGTATATCCTCGGAGATCAAAAGGATCGTGAGGGCGAAGCTTAGTCTCCTGCAAACATACGACCATAGGGGAATGGGAACGCAATAAAAGTTGCAGTTCCGCCCTATGCGATCGTACACCACGTACATTCCAGGTGAGGATAGCCATGAATAAAAGGTATAAACTGTCTACTTAGAAGGGCGGCTTAAAAGAATCTTTTGCTTAACCTTTGTGCTCGGGCTTTTTGTATGGAGTTGGTCAGACTCCATAGCTTCCTCGGAGGGAGGGCCCACGCGCTCAGTGCCAGAAACCGATTCAAGCGCCGTGAATCGGTTCTGGGTGGCGATGGGTGAGGGGTGCCGCTGAGCGCGGCTTGTCCCAGGACCTTCCTGGGACAGCGACCTCCGCGGAGGAGAAGGTGAACTTTTGTTACCGCGCGCACGCGGAGGGTCTTTCAAAAAATCTTCCCTACGAAGTTTCTGCTTGGGTTTCTTTTCAACGGCTTGCGACTTCATTGACTTGAGACCAGGTTTATACGGCTTGGTAACTGTAGCCCTAATGGACGGCCGGATGGTAGTGGCGGTTAATCCAGTCATGGTCCAGGTCTGAGTTTCGGCATCTACTCGTGGTACTGGCGAGGCAACAACAGAACTAAACGTGCCAGATCGCAGGAGTGAAGGTTGGCGCGCATGGTAACGCCTCCGGGCTTCAGCGAAGGAGAGTTTTTCCTTTACCCGGATCTCCTGGATCGCCTTCTCGTCCAAGTACCGCGGACAGTCGGCAAACGAAGCAGAATGAGACCCTTTACAATTAACGCAGACGGGGGCTGTTGAACAGGTACCTTCGTGTGAGGGCTGGCTACATGTTGCACAGATGTTAACGCACTCTTACATGAGACTTGCGTATGCCCAAAACGTTGGCATTTAAAACACCGCAGAGGTCTAGGAATATAAGGCCTCACAGAAATCCGTTCGTACCCTGCGGAGATGCTCGTGGGCAGATCGACGCCATCAAATGTAATAAACAGGGTACGAGTGGGTACCAATACGCCGTCGCGTTTGGCCTGCACTCGATGCACTGCAGTCACCTTTTGATCGGATAGATTGTCTACTAGACCCTCATCCGATATACCATCGAGGCTATGGGTGGTAACGACGCCCCGACAGGAGTTCAATGTGCGGTGCTTCTCGACACGTATGGGATAACCGTGGAGAAGCGTAGCGCGCAACAAGGTCTTACTTTGCTGATCGGACTTAGTTTGTGTCAATAAGGATCCATTCCGTAAACGAGTGCAGGATTGAACCGCACCAGCAATAGCATCTATGCCCTTCTGAATTATAAAAGGGTTCACCTTCTCAAAGTTTTGTCCTTCTTCTGTTCTTGAAATGACCAAGTAACAACCAGATGACGGCGGTGCTACTTCTGTTACAATGACTTTTCGGCGCTTGTTTGTATTAATGGAGGAAGAGTGCTGCATAGCGAAATAAATCCTCCACCATTGCAACCGTCTCCGACCTCGGGCTCTGACTTCTCGGGCGTTACCCCGGCTTGGGTGAGTGGCCTATCTATACCAGACTCACCCCAGGGTCACACCTCCCAGAACATAGACAGAGGGACCCAATCGCCGTCGGAAGCCAGCAGCTCATGCAATGGCCCCCCCGCGGGACTGCAGTTGAACAGCGGATACGAACACATACCCTACATGACGACCCCGGGTGGTGGGGATGACGCCATTACCCACTCACCCAGCTGCGCACCCAGTGCGCGGGTATCCGTCAGGCTGTGTCCACGGAGGATTAACATAAAAGGTTAAAAGAAACTAAAAGTGTGTGGGCGTTTCGCACTCAAGGTAGGCCGGCGAAGATGTAAAAGAGACGTGTAAATGAATATGCGTGGGGCGAAATGTGCATAAATAAAAGAGAAGACAGAAGCGATGGCGAGAAGCGAGATGTAATGATATGCACAGAACGCACGAGAGCCTACCTTGAGTCCCCCGGTCACGAGAACGAACCCACCTCGACCGGACGGGGGTGAAATGATGAAGATGGCGATGATTGGCTCGGGAACCCCCGGGTGCGCCAAAAACCCGTACTCACATAAGGTGAGCCCCTGAGGGGGTAGTCCACGGAGGATGAGGTTACCAATATCAGGTTAGCAGTTAGTGTTGTATTCATGAATAGCAATCTACAGTAATATGAGCATAGCTGCACAACTGGAGATGCACCCTTTTTTCTATGTTCTATAAAATGTTTTTGACTTCTCTAAAGTTATTTATTGGAGTTTTGTTTGCAATATCAAAACATGGCAACTACAAAATTAATAAGTACAATGGTTCTTCAATCCTGAAATACAAATAAAATAAACCAACAAAATTATAAACTGAGAAATGAGTAGTTTCTAACAAAACTGTTTAATATCCTGAAACTTTTGTTTTATTGTTCAGTATTGTGAATATTAATTTATTAAGGTTTCATTAACCAGAATAATTACAATTTTTTCTACAAATTGAAAAAAATAGTTTTACAGTCAAATACAAAGTAAACAGCATTAAAAAAAATTACAATCTCAGTGGCTTCACATATGAATTGTAATGTCCTAGTAAACGTTTTGCCACTAAATTTTTCTGAGCAGAGATTTTAACTGAAAGCATTTTGATAAACATCACTCATTAGTAGGATCATCACCAATTCTGAGACACATGGAATAATATCTCTGTAAAAGGTAACATGCTGTTTCGGAATCCACTGACTCATTATTTGAAGATCTTCATACTTTGCTGAACTGATAGGTTTGGGTCCATTCTTTATGGTTGGAAGTTGCTTTGGTAGCTGGAGAGCCTACCTGCAACATTTTATATCAATTTCTTGGAAAGAGACATCAGTAAAGGAAGTTTTGTATGCAAGAATTCCAGGTTTGTCTGCAGAAACTTTCAGCCATACAACCTTCGAAATTAGAAAATCACCTGTTTGAGATTTCTTACGATTTCTGAAAGGAGATGACAATTTTTCAGTCAGCAAGATCAAGTTGCTAATGTTATTGCACTGCATTTTATGGACTACAAGAAGCTTCTTCTCCTGACATGTTCTAATGAACTGAGCCCAATCTTGTGGCACAACAATCTCCAGGTTCGAGTGTTTATATTTTTCCTTTCAATGATTGAGTGAATGTTATCGACTTCCATATGCATATGGCCTTTCAGCAGATATTTGTGATTTATTTAAGATCTGGATACTGTGACCAGGGTTAAAGGATATCTGAAATCAAAATAAGGGACGGATGCAGATTTCATCCCTCATGTGCAGCTGAGAAACACTTACAGCAATATTTACAAAATGCTTTGTACCACTTGCATTGTTTACTTGTGGCCAATGCAGCAATTATCCCTATAGTGTGTAGCAAGTACAGGCTACTTGAATGTATACATAACCTTGCCACCAAACCAGTGCTGTTACTAAATGTCATGAGTAATATATAATACTTATCGCTGCCATTGCATATTAGCCAATTGCTGAATTCAGTTTTATCTTCCCAATCCTTACAAATAACACTCAGCCTTTTATTTTTTATTTTTTTTTAACATGATCACTTTTACTTTCAAACTCCTCTGCATTTCCATTATTAATACACTTCCTGTTTTCCAACAAAATAACATGTTCACTTCACAAGCATCTAACAAACACCCTTTATTATTGATGCATATCAAACAAAATGGTGAAGTAAACAGCATGGCAGTTGTTAATTATTACACATATCTGGCAGGCTGGCTAATCCCCCAAAAAATCTCCACATTTGTAGACAATGAACCAAAGAGCATCAGATCAGTACCAATACTACCAACTGTTATAACAGGGTAAAAGTTACCAGGAATTGTTTTTTGCAGTATACAGAACTATAGTAGTCTGTTTTACCAATATCAGATGTGAAACCCCCCCCCTTTTTTTCTCTCTCCAAGTTTCAAGCTACTACAAAATATGGGACAATTACTGTCCCAGATAGGAACTGTCCAAGATGCTGGAACTTAGCATGAATCTGGGACATCTGGCAACCCTGACTGACAGAACCCAGCTGTACATGACAGCAATCTGAATATTGCTGTTCTGACCAGCATAATTATCAGACCAGACTGTTAACACCCAGTTTTGGTCTGACAAGATACACTGAACCATTTCAAAAGACATGTTTCATTATTCCCTCTTCCTGCAACTGTATCATCCCATAGCATACAGTAACCATCATCTGTTGTGGCATCACAAATTGTGAAGTTGAATGTCCAGGGCTTGCAAAGGTAAAGGGACAGAGTTTAGAGTTTGATAGACAAGGTGTGGGAAGACCTTTCTGTAGATCTATTGTGATGGATTTCTTCTTTACGTCACTTTTCTCATTATCTTTCTTCTTTCTTTAAAACACATCTTTTGTCAGCTTCAGAATGGTATTATAATTTTTATTTTATTTGCTCCTTTTCTTCGTCATTACCAATATCAACTTCTTTTGATATCCATCACTAGGTGTCACAGGTATCGTTAGAGGTAAAATGGGAAAATCTTCATAGAAAACTTTTGTATAAAGCCATTCTTTGGCTACATTCTTACCAGAGATGCCATTTTCCATACACTCCTTGTATTCTCTGTACATAATCGATAAATTTTGATGTGAACCAAGATATTTTCTTCCCGTTCTCTCCCTTGAGTAATCACTTTCATATTGTGGAAATTTTGAAATATGATTCTTTACTGATTACATCAATGCCTGTGGTATTTTAATGGAGGACTCTGCTTTACCCCTGATCAGGTATAATAATTCCTTTCAAATTCTTTGATAAACTCTGAAAAATTTGTCAGTGATACACATTGTGCTCAGAAACATTGTTTCATACACAGGAATTTAATTTTCATTACTGTTTTAGTGTGTAAATTTGTCATATTTCTCCTCATTGAAGGCTCGCTCCATTTCTTTGTGGGATCTTTGTCTATTTTTTTGGAATTTATGAAACAGAATCATCTACTATTTGGCATCTATGGTCCCAAGAACTAGAGCTCTTCCAGAATGTCTCAAAAATATTCTTCCGTTCCTCTTCAGTCAATTTCTTGGTGCACTGCATTCTGCGTTTACATGGAGGTTTAATCTACTAGCTTCAACCACTTTTTCACTCTTCACTGACGTATACTGGGTCCTGGTAAGCCTGTTCCTCTTTGCAGTATTTGTTTTCCATCTTGAGAGGTCACAGATCCTCTTTCTGCTGCATTTTCTATTTTCTTTAACACTTACTTCAGGCGCCTCACAGGTGTCTGATAAATTTTCAAATTCTGAAAAAGTGATAAAAATAATTAATAAATAAAAATTAACCAGCAACATTGATATTTAATAATAAATAATAATAACAACAACAACTTTGCATTTTTTTCCCAGTAAACCACAAGGAGATCAAATCGTATTGAGATGACATACCCCAATGGCAATTTACAATGCCATAAGTACTTTATGTCATGGGCTTTATAGTTTTGACCAATATTAGATCAATTAATGGAGTGAATGCAAATGCATTCAGTTGTGAATTAGTTGGAGAATGATGCAAATCAGTTGGAGAATTTATTGTCATGCCGGCTTGTTGCCATGGTAGCTCAGTGGTAACCAGACAGAGAACGGAATATCCGTGGTTCAAATCCCGGCTATGGCACTGAATTTTTCAGTCGTCTGATTCTAACTTTCCAACCTTGGCCAACACACCGCTTGTGTGGAAGAACAATTAATTCCATTAATTGACCTAATAGTTGTCAAAACTATGAAGTCCGGGACTTTAAGTACTTATGGCATTGTAAGTCGCCATTAGGGTATGTCATCTCAATGCAATTCGAGATCTCCTTGTGGTCTACCAGGAAAAATGTGAATCGGTTGGAAAATAATAATGTGCTGGCATGTTGCCATGGTAGCTCAGTGGTTAGAGCAACCAGACAGAACGGGAGATCTGTGGTTCAAATTCCTGCCATGGCATTGAATTTTTCAATTGTCTGATGATGATGATGATGATGATGATATGCGGTTTAAGGGCGCTCATCAGCACCCTTACAAAGTATAAAATTTAAGGTCCAAACATGAAATATGGGTAAAAAAACCGCATAGACAAAAACACTATAAAACACGCCGTCTATGTATAAAATTTAAAATCCAGAAATTAAAATACGGGACACAAACCCGCATAGTTGAAACAATAAAACACATATCAAAGTCTAAAAACAACCACACTAAAAGCTTTGGAAATCAAACAATAAAAGAGTAAACTACGTGTCAGGATCTGTGGAAGCCAAGGGACAGAGCGTCATATGACCCCGGGGGAGAATAACCCCCCCATTAAAATGGACAATATAAAATCATAAAACTAAAAGACGCTCAGCGCATTAAATGCGTCGAATGAAACCGCTGTCACGGATAAAACGTAAGAGACTTTCTACAGTATACGCGTCGTCTGCCAAAATGACGGCTAAACCAACAGGCAGGGACACACGAACGCGCAATTGTGCTAAAACCTTACACTCAGTTAAAATATGACACTGTTAAGGGTACAGCACACTGATCACAGAGTGGTGCGGGATCACCACTAAGCAAATGTCTGACTAAAAACGCAATGTCCGATACGAAGTAGTGTTAAAATCACCTCTTCCCGAAGAGAAGCACGAGAAGAGGTGGCCCAGACAACCGGGAGAGGTTTAACCTCCCGTAACTTGTTCCCCCTAAGGGCCGCCCACTCATCGCGCCAACGCGAGAGGATGCGGTGCCGTAAAAGAACATAAGAACGGAGGAGGGAACAACACAGGTAAAGCATCTGGGAGATAAAATCGCCGATTTGGCAGCGGCGTCGGCAGACTCTTTACCTGAGATGCCGACATGACTTGGAATCCACACGAAGGAGACGCTGGTGCTAGAAACACCGAGCGAGTGGAGGAGATAATGTATGCGCTGTACGAGTGGGTGGTAATGGTACAGCGCGTTAATACTCTGAAGGACACTCAGGGAGTCTGCGCAAAGAACACAGTGCCGTAACTCATGCCGCTGGCGCGGATCTAAGGCCTGAAGGAGGGGTCGCATTCTTCGGCATCGACGTTAACCCAAGGTGAAAGAGGGCCTCAGCGTGCAGCCAAGGAGGAAAACGCGTTTCCCCCCTGGGAAGGGCCGGTGCAGGCGTAACGTCCAAATGCCGAAGAAGCTGTCGAAACCGAACCCCTGGAGGGAGCAATGCAGAGGAGCTAACTAAATATTGTCGATCAAGCGAATCCTCGAAAAACTGGTCGAAGGACGGGTGGTGAGGTAAGCTGGAGAGTCGGCATGCATAGCTGCATAAAAGCTATCTCACGCCTGAAGGACAGCGGAGGCTCTGCAGCTTCAGCATATAAACTAGGTACAGGGCTGGTTGGAAAGGCCCCCGTACCGACTCTTATGCCACATGGTGGATGACATTCAATCGACGTAAAACAGATGGACGTGCCGACGAATAGACAATGCACCCGTAATGAAGCTTGGATCGGACCAAGGAGCGATAAAGCCGCAGAAGAACGGTCCGATCAGCTCCCCAGGATGTGCCACTAAAAACACGTAAAATATTAGAGGAACGGTCACACTTTGCATTTAAAAAGGAAATGTGAGAAGTCCAGCTCAGCTTTCGATCAAAGATCAACCCAAAAATTTCACTTCGTCTGCAAATGGAGGGACCTCCAACCCAAGATGGAGAGAGGGCGGAGGGAAAGCCTTTAGGCGCCAGAAGTTCATGCAGACGGATTTCTCGGCGGAGAAATTAAAGCCGTTGGCGTTACTTCAGGCGTAGAGACGGTCGATACAGCTCTGGAGACGGCGTTCGAGCAGACAGGTCCGCCGTGAACTACAATAAATGGCAAAATCGTCAACGAAAAGGGACGATGAAATGCCAGGTAGAATAAATCAACGATGGGGTTGATAGCTATCGCAAAAAGTGTGACACTGAGCACAGAGCCCTGCGGTACGCCGTTCTCTTGAATAAAACGACTAGATAAAACCGAGCCCACACGTACACGGAAGACGCGGTCCGTCATAAACTCCCGAAGAAATATAGGAAGACGACCGCGGAGATTCTATGCGTGAAGTGTACGTAAAATGCCGCCCCTCCAACAAGTGTCATAAGCTTTCTCCAGGTCAAAAACATAGCCACTGTTTTACACTTTCTCAGAAATCCGTTCATAATATGCGTCGACACACACACCAGATGGTCGACGGTAGAGCGATGGCGACGAAATCCGCACTGAGCGTTCGCTAGAAGTTTCTGAGACTCAAGCCACCATGTCAACCGCCCGTTGATCATGTGCTCCATCACCTTGCAAATGCAACTGGTGAGGGAGATAGGGCGGTAGCTGGAAGGTAGTTGGCGATCCTTCCCAGGCTTAAGGATAGGGACAATGGTGGCTTCGCGCCAAACAGAAGGAAAAAAGCCGTCTTGCTAAATACGGTTATAGACCTGTAAGAGAAAGATTTTACTGTCGGCTGAAAGGTTCTTTAACATCAGGACATGAATGCCGTCCGGCCCAGGAGCGGAGTGCATAGAGCAATGAAGAGCGTGCTCCAGCTCCCTCATTGTGAAAAGTTCATTATAACACTCCTTATTAGCAGACCGCAAATTATAGGTTGCGGAATCCAGCCGGTCTTTGAGAGAGCGAAAGCCGGCGGAATAATGGTCTGAACTGGAAACCGCCTCAAAGGCAGCACCCAGAGTATTAGCGATGGCAGCCGGATTCACTATGGTGGCATTGGGAACCTGAAGGCCAGAAACATTACAATGCGACACTTTACCTGAGAAGCGAGGAAGTTTATCCCAAAGAGATGAAGGCGTAAAGCGATTAAAAGACGCGGCAAACCGAGTCCAAGACGCCTTCTTGCTATCCTGAATAATGCAACGAGCCCTGGCGCGCGATTGCTTAAAAGTAACCAAATTATCAAGTGTAGGGTTTCGCCGAAAAACCCTAAGTGCAGTTCTACGGGCACGAACGGCGTCCCGACAATCCTCGTTCCACCACGGAACAGGAACACGTCGAATGTGAGAGGACGAAAGGGAGATCGTGCGTTCGGCGGTAGATAAAATCGTAGAGGTAAGGTGCTGCACCATTTGGTTAACGTCAGTGAAGGGCTGGTCCTCAAAAGACACGAGGCTGGAATACAATCTCCAGTCGGCTTTTGTGAATATCCAGGTAGATACTCTGGAACGCTGGAGGTGGTGAGAGAAGAGAAACGATGCAAGGGTAATGGTCACTGGAGTAGGTGTCAGCGACGACGTTCCACTGCAGACAAGCAAGTTGGGTGGAGCAAACGGCAAGGTCCAAGTGAGAGAATGTACCATAAGAATCAGAAAGAAAAGTAGGTTCACCTGTATTGAGGATGGAGAGGTTGAACTGATCAAAAACGTCGGAAAGCAGGATTCCCCTCGCGCGAGCCCTTGGCGAACCCCACAGGGGGTGATGGGCATTAAAATCTCCCAACAGAAGAAATGGTGTTGGGAGAGCGGACAGGAGATCTCGAATGTCCGCGTCAGCGAGGGGAGACGATGGAGGTGAATAGACAGAGCAAACAGAAAAGAAAAAGCCGGGTAATTGAAGTCTAATGGCAACAGCCTGCAAGTCGGACGTAAGAATGAGTTTGAAAATAAACGTCGTTACGCACTAACAACATAACACCTCCATGAGCAGGAGTACCCCCATCCGGTTCAAGGTCGTAGCGAACCGGAGTATACCCACGGAGATCAAAAGGATCGTGAGGGCGAAGTTTGGTCTCCTGCAAACACACGACCATAGGTGAATGGGAACGCAATAAAAGCTGCAGTTCCGCCCTATGCGATCGTACACCACCTATATTCCAGGTCAGGATAGCCATGAATAAAGGGGATAAACTTTCTACTTAGAAGGGCGGCTCAAAAGAACCTTTTGCTTAACCTTGGGGCTCGGGCTTTTAGTATGGAGTTGGTCAGACTCCATAGGCTCCTCGAAGGAAGGGCCCACGCGCTCAGTACCAGAAACCGGTTCAAGCGCCGTGAATCGGTTCTAGATGGTAATGGGCGAAGGGTGCCGCTGAGCGCGGCTTGTCCCAGGAGCATCCGGGGACTGCGACCTCCGCGGAGGAGAAGGTGTACATTTGTTTCCGCGCGCAAGCGGAGGGTCTTTAAGAAAGTCCTCCCTGCGAAGTTTCTGTTTGGGCTTCTTTTCCGTGGCTTGAGACTTCAAAACCTTAGGACCAGCTTTAGATGGCTTGGTAAGCGTGCTAGAGACGGACGGCCGGATGGTAGTGGCGGTCAAGGCAGTCATAGTCCAGGTCTGTGTTTCGGCATCTACTCTTGGTACTGGCGGGGCAACAACAGAACTAAATGTACCAGATCACAGGAGCGAAGGTTGGCGCGCATGGTAACGCCTCCGGGCTTCAGCGAAGGAGAGTTTCTCCTTTACCCGGATCTCCTGGATCGCCTTCTCGTCCAAGTACCGCGGACAGTCTGCAAGTGACACTGAATGAGACCCTGAACCAACAATGAACCAATCCGAAGACGAGTGCAGGACTGAACCGCACCTGAAATAGCGTCACTGCCCTTCTGGATAATAAAAGGGTTCACCTTCTCAAACGCTTGACCTTCCTCAGTTCGCGAAATCACTAAGTAACAACCAGTTGTTGGTGGTGCTACTTCTGTTGCAATTACTTTACGGCGCTTGCTATTTTTATAATGGAGAAAGGGTGCTCCATAGCGAAATAAATCCTCCACCATTGCAACCGTCTCCGACCTCGGGCTCTGACTTCCCGGGCATTACACCGGCTTGCGTGAGTGGCCTATCTATACCAGACTCACCCCAGGGTCACACCTCCCAGAACATAGACAGAGGGACCCAATCGCCGTCAGAAGTCAGCAGCTCATGCAATGGCCCCCCCGCGGGACTGCAGTTGAACAGCGGATACGAACACATACCCTACATGACGACCCCGGGTGGTGGGGATGACGCCATTACCCACTCACCCAGCTGCGCACCTCGTACGCGGGTATCCGTCAGGCTGTGTCCACGGAGGATTAAAAGAAAGCGTTAAAGGAACTAAAAGTGTGTGGGCGTTTCGGGCTCAAGGTAGGCCGGCGAAGAAGTAAAAGAGATGTGTAAATGAATGGGCGTGGGGCGAAATGTGCATAAATAGAAGAAAAGAAAGAAATGATAGCGAGGGGCGACAAGGAATGAAATGCACAGAACGCACGAGAGCCTACCTTGAGTCCCCCGGTCACGAGAACGAACCCACCTCGACCGGACGGGGATGAATGGATGATGGCGATGAAAGGCTCGGGCACCCCGCGTACGCCAATACCCGTTACTCACATAAGGTGAGCCCCTGGGGGGCAGTTGTCTGGTTCTACCTTTCCAATGTTAATAACGATAATAATAATGTTAATAATGATTATGATAATCATAATGATGTTAATGGTAATAAGATAATAATGATAATGATGTTAATTATGATGTTGATAATGATCATCCTCATAACTATTCTTAGTAAATTAAAACTAACCATCTAGCAATAGTGAACAGCTGCTCTCACTGTTTTCTGGCCTGTAATCAGGGTCCAGGTTGGTAAAGTCAGATCCTATGATATCTTGTTCCTCCTGCATCTCATTAAGATACTCCCTTCCTGCAAGCTCAGCTCCTATGTTATCCTCCTCTATTGCACCTTCAGCAGAAAATATTGTGTGTTTCTTGTAATGCTAGTTACAGTAAAGGGGTATTTAATAAAATAAATATGGTCTTGTGTCTAAATTATATTATTTCTGTGTCAGACACAGCAACCATAGGATTTATTGAGTAATTAGTAAGTCATTGTTTTGTTGCTGCAGAGGAAGCTTGGGTTTGGACTGATCTCCCATGCAAGCAGGCCCTCTATATCCTTGCAAGACTAAATAAGTATGCATGTAATCCAGGTTAACCCCTCTCCTCACAGGTTGTGACCTGTAAGAACCAAATGGCAGTGATCACAATATAAAATATGAACCTAGGGAGAGTTGAAATTATGAAAGTGAAAGTAATTAATAACTTATGTCAAATACTAGTAAGAAATAATATATATATATATATATATATATATATATATATATATATATATATATATATATATTTTTACCTGCTTCAGTGGGTGCATTTGTTAGAGCAAGATGAACCATCATCTTCCCTCTTTAAGAACTTATTTTTTCACACTTCCATATTCATCCACAATAAACTTCAGACTGCCAGCAATTTGGCTTAAATGCTATGTTCACATTTCAACCTCCTCCTAACAATGAAAGATTGCCAAGGGTTAAAAATAACAGCTGCAACAATGGTGTCTAGAATCATGCTCATATTTTTAAGTATGCAATTGTTTCAATAGATAATATTGAAAGATCAGTGATTTTATTTCTGATTTGTGGCATCCATGAGGACTAATAATTTTGTTATAAATAAGCAGAATAAAAAGACAATATTAATTGGATAAGGAAAGTGGAGTATTTTTCTGATTGATGCAGAGGGCAGATATCTATGCATTTTCAGAAAACTGAAGATAGATGTCCCACATATGCCCTTGCAGTACTAACTCTTTGCTGCCAAAAGCAGAAATCCCACATACATTTTTTTCCTTCTTAACATAGTCTGGACAACTGCTATTACATCATATTGCATATCTGCAATGTGTAGCAATAGAACCACCTTTATTCCACTCAAGTATTAGCTCTCCTGATCTCAAAACTGACCATATCTCAAAATTGCAAAAATGGACATGCTCCCTTTTGGCTCCCAGGTACAGAGTTATTGTCTATCCCATAAATAATGTGACCATATTTAAGTGGGAAAGATTTAACTTCTTATCTAACATTCTAGAAACTCAAGAAAAGCTGTGTTAAAGGCTATAACTATTCCCCAAAAAGAAATCTTTTAGCCCAAAATTAACCTTGTCTAAATTTATTTCACATTGTAGGTGCAAAGTAAAGCTGCAAAGTCAAAGCCGCATATCATAATGGCGTTATATTTTAAACAGCGTATTAAGTGAACTTACCTATACCAAGAAGTACTTCCAGTTTAAATGTACCTAATAAACTTAGCAAGCAGCTGCAAATACTTCATCACAATGTTCAAAGCCTGTGTAATGAGCTAATTAGTTTAGAAACATTATTAGTAAATGAACTTAAAGACGTGTTGTGCTTCACAGAGCATTGGCTTAAAGAAACTGAGATAAATTCTGAAAACATACTTAACTTTATTCCAGGTGTTACTGTAGATTAAATAAGAAAGGAGATGGTGCATGTATCTTTGTCAGATCTAACATAGGCTGTAAATCTGTGGCACTTTTGGAAGTGGTCTTGGTTGAAGAGCACTTCAAAGCGGGCATGGTAGAAATTACATCCTTAAAACGGTTATAATATGCATTTATAGAAACCCTACCTGTGCAGTACATATATTAATTGAAAAGCTAGGATATGTTATAAATCATCTGTAAAAAAAGGTAAGTATGTGGCTGTATTAGGAGATTTAAATCTAGATGTAAATAGTCAACATGGGGTAGCACTAACGACAATGCTAAACTCATACAGTCTCTCTCCAATGGTGAAAGATCCCACCCAAGTGAGAAATGGCTGCATGTTAGTCCTAGTGTTATTCTGGACATGATGCAGTGGGATTTCTGAGTTAATATGTTTGATATGGGATTCTCTGACCACAATGCACAAATTTTGGAAATGTTTGGTTTGCCAATCACTAAACAAATGAGGAATACTTGGCACAAAGTTGGGAGGAAAATAAAACAGAAGGATATAAATTACTTAAATTATTTCTTAGAAAAAGAACCGTGGGAAAATGTCTTAAGCTGCAGCTTGGTGAATGATGCTTTCTAAAAATTCTCAGGTACTTTTAATCACTATTTAGATATCACAGGGCCAAAGAAAAAATCAAAGCGAATAATGAATTAAAATTTTTTTTGATTGCAAAGGGCATATGAATCTCTGGTAGGAGACTTAGATCCTTAAACTATTAAAGCAAAATATTGACTCAGAGGACTTTAAAAATTACTTAAAAATTATAAAAAAATCTAGTACAAAACAATCTGGGCAGCAAAAAGATTAAACAATGATAATTATATAAAGCAGAGCACAAAACTAAAAGCCTTGAGGCAACTTGTTAGAAGGAAACTTGGAAAGGTGAACAAAATAGATGACTTCAAAATAAATCTGAATGGCAAAATAACGGATGCCAGTAGTATTGCTAATATATTTAACAGTTGCTATACAGGGTTAGCTGAGAAATTGTTTCATAACAGTAAACAAAACAAATCCACTACATTAAAGTAAAATATCCAACACAATGTTTTTATTACCTGCATCACCAGATGGAATAAAACAAATTATTAAAAAGCTTAGGAATAAACAATCCTCAGGCTATGATGAAATCTCGGACACACTACTGAAGGGATGTTACACTCATCACTTGCAGCCACTTATCAATCTCTTATTTAGCACTGGCCAATTTCTAGATGAACTGAAATTAGCAATAGTCGAGACAATTCTAAAAGAAGTATCCAAGAAGATATTAAGAACTACAGACCAGTATTGTTGGACTCAGTTTTTTAAAAAGTAATACAGAAAGAAATGCATGAAAGATTGTATAGCTTCTTTAAAAGGTATGACTTTTTATCTGATAAGCAACATGGGTTTCAGCAGGGGAGGTCATCTATAACAAACTTTTTAAAAGTGGTTTATGAGGCAGTAGATAATAAATAGGCATGGGGTTATTTATGGACTTATCCAAGGCATTTGGCCTAGTTGACCACCAAATCCTGCTGCAAAAGTTAGTAATGATAGAAATAGAGGGTATTGTTTTAAAGCTGTTTAAATCCTATCTAAGCATCCGAAGACAAATAGTGCAAATCCCTTATAAATATCACATCAAAGGGTTAAGTACTAAGTTTTACAAAGAGGCAGTCAGATTTGGTGTGCCCCCAAGGCTCAATTCTGGGATCAATCCTGTTCTCTGTATACATTTCAAGATGTAGTTGACTATGTACCCAACTCCAATATAATCCTATAGGCTGACAACACAAGCCTATTTCTCAAAGGTAGCAGCATCAACCTACAAATAAACCTTGCAAATTCTATCAGCAAGTTGTTGGAATGGTTTGAAAATAATAGTCTGGTAGCCAATGAGAATAAAACAGTATCAGTACTATTTTTCCATGTAAATAATAAGGCCTTGGACAACCAAGTAGTAAAACTCGGGGATAAACCCATAATGCATTCAAAATCAACAAAATTTCTGGGGTATACGTAAATGAAAATTTGAAATGGCTCACACACATACACTTTATAGCACAAAATCTAAGCAAGTTCTGCTTTTCAATAAAAATTTTAACATACTTTTAAGTCAAAGGGGCTTGAAAACGCCCAACTACTCATACTTTCATTCCTTTCTCTCATATGGCATTTTCTGGGGTAATTCATCATACAGCAAAGAAATATTTAAAATTCAGAAGAGGGTGGCAAGACTTATGGGGGGAAAAAGTCATCAACTAGTAGCTGTAGGCCACTATTTCAAAAACTGGGGATATTGCCCTTGCCATAATTTTACATTCATAAGGCATTGCTCCATGTTATGACAAAAGATACATGAATTTCAAACCAAAAACATTTCTCTGCGAGAGAGAATACTTGTATACTAAAAACAATGACCTCTCTCTCTCTCTCTCTCTCTCTCCCTCCCCTAAATAGTACATAAAAAGTGAACATTCAAAAGAACTAATTTGTAGTTTTACAGTGAATTTAGTGCCATTACATTTTTTCCCCATTACTTTAAAGAACCCTTACAGCAAGTTTTGAAACAACTTTTATCCCATATCCTTTATAATTTATTATGTAATCCATTTGTGCCATTATGACAAGCTGTACTTGCATAAAACAATGTTTTATTTAAATTAAGATAGCTGTAATCTGCATGTGGGACCATGCCTCCATAATAGGTGAAGGGCACCTGTATGTGGCAGAACCACTCCTTCCATAATGGCAAAGGGTTTAAAGGTATTTCTCAAGAGAAGTTGCCTTTTGTTATGTTTACAAGCAGAAAAACATTTCAAATGCTGAAGCATTTACAAGCACATGGCGTTTGTGAAAATAATGGCCAGAACCACTATTTTCTCTCATATTTCCAAACAAACACTCCATATAACTTTCATCTAAACTGTTGCAATAGCTACTAAAACATTCAGACACTCCACAAGAAACTTGTATCCAAACCAGAAACTCCATTCCAAGTTTCTTTAATCATGAAGAAAGGTGACCAGATATTCCACAATATCACATCCAAACTACCGTAATGATAAGAGAAAGGAGATCAGATACTCCATAGCAATTTCACATGCAAATTTTTGTACTGATGATAGAAATGAGTAGAACTCCTTTAACATTTGCCCAGTAACCTTTCTCATTGATTTCACAAATGTTACTATACATTCAATATCCCAACACAAGGCTGTAGTGAAATACATGTGACCTGAAACTCCATTATAGACTCCCATTCAGATGTTAGTACTGATGGCACAAATGTTTCAGACACAGTTTATGTCCCCCAATCAACTTCTCTACAGGGAACCAAATATGTGCAGACATTCCACAACAATTTTGCATCCAAACTTCCATCCAAATGTGACCACACACTCCAAACTTCATTAGTAATGAAGGAAATTCATAGATATGAATGCAAACTTCATTACTGTTGACAGAAAGCTGACCATGCACCTCACAACCACCTCAATAAAACACCTATATTGACAGAAAGGCAGCGAGATACTGCACAACAATGTCCCATCCAAACTTCTGTTCCGCTGATAGAAAGCTGACCTGGCATTCCACAATAATTTCACTTTCAAACTTCCTCACTGATAGAATTTTGACCACATACTCCAAAACAATTTCACATTGACCAACAAATTTGCATATTTATGAATGAAAGGTACCAGAGATACCACCAAAAATCTATCTAAACTTCAGTACTGTTGACAGAAAGTTGGTCATTTAACAGACTCACAATGAACTTTAAGATGACATATGTGAGAAGAAACTGCAAACAATCTTCCATATAAAATTCAGTACTTGCGCCAGCAAAGTTACAAGATACCCCATAACAATCTCAAATATGAGCTCTGTATTAACATGGGAAACAGAATGAGATTCATATAATTGCCAATTTTCCATGCTGTCGAGAGATGTGACCACACAAACTATAATGTGACTTAGTCCATTTCTCTAGTAAATTCTTTTTCTACATGTAGCACTTTAATTCATTGGTGTGCAATCCAGTCTCTCCTCCTCTGGTTACTTGCTAATATGTCAAACTCCAGACTCTCCTCCCCTCCTCATGCAGTCAACTTACTTCCCTCCATGCTGCAAGATTTTTCCGAGGAACAGCAGAACAGAACTGAATTAAATACGGCCGAGGCAGTGATCAATCTTCCTTTAATACCTGAGAGGCCCTTCTGGAAATAATGATGTGATAGGGCTTAAGGGCGTTCAACTGCTAGGGTTATTAGCGCACTTACAATGTAGAAAATATAAAATCGAAAAGTCAAAAAACTAAAAACCCATACACAAACTTGCTTGGTCAAAAACACTAAAAACACAACAGACCAAAAATTTAAAATCTACACACTAAAATCATGGTCACTAAAAGTATAAAACGCGTCAAGAACTGTAGAATGCAAGGGACATGAGCGCCTTATGTCCGTCGGGGAGAAGAGCCCCATTAAACTGACAATATAAAATCTCAAAGCTAAAAGACGCTCAGCGCATCAAATGCGACGATTAAAACCAATGTCACTTATAAAACGTAAAAGACATTCTACAGCATGCGCGTCGTCTGCCAAAACGTTGGCAATGCCAACAGGCAGACCCACGCGAACGCGCAGTGGAGCTAAAACTTGACACTCAGTTAAAATGTGACGCACCGTTAAGGGCACATCACACTGCTGACACAGTGGAGCGGGATCACCACTGAGCAGGTAACTATGACTAAAACGGCAATGTCCAATTCGTAAACGGGCTAAAAGTACCTCTTCCCGACGTGTAGAACGAGAAGAGGTACCCCAGAATAACGGGAGAGGCTTAACCTCCCGCAATTTGTTCCCCCGGAGGGCCGTCCACTCATCACGCCAAAACGAGAGGATGCGGCGACGTAAAATAACACGAATCAGACGAGGGAACCATAGAGGTAAAAAATCTGGGTAATAAACTCGCCGATTTCGCAGCGGCGTCGGCAGACTCGTTCCCTGAGATACCCACATGACCTGGAATACACACGAAGGACACGCTGATGCCAAGCACCAAGCGAGTGGAGCAGGTCATGAATGCACTGTACGAGCGGGTGGTAAGTGTACAGCGCGTTAATGCTCTGAAGGGCACTCAGAGTCCGTACAAACAACACAACGCCGTAAGACGTGCCGCTGAATGTATAAAACACATTGATAAATACTAAAAAGTTCGGCGGTATAAATCGAACATTGCCCGGGTAAACGAAAAGTAAAACTATGCGTACCTAAAACAAAGGCACATCCTACTCCAACATCAGTCTTAGACCCATCAGTATAAATAAAAGGACAGTCCCCGAATTGCGCCTGTAGTTCTAAAAAATGCGGATCTAAGGACTGAAGCAGGGGTCCCATTCTTCGGCATCAACGTTAACCCAAGGTGACAGTGGGTCTCAGCGCGCGACCAAGGAGGAAAACGCGTTTCCCCCCGAGGAAGGGCCGGCGCTGGTGGAACGTCTAAATGCCGAAGGAGCTGTCGAAAGCGAACCCCTGGAGGGAGCAAAGCAGAGGAGTTAATCAAATAGTGGCGATCATGTGACTCCTCGAAAAATAACTCGGACGGGTGGTCAGGCAAGCTTGAGAGTCGACAGGCATAGCTGCACAAAAGCATCTCACGCCGGAAGAACAGCGGAGGCTCTGCAGCTTCAGCTTATAGGCTAGGTACAGGGCTGGTTGGAAAGGCCCCTGTAGCGACTCTTATGCCACGATGGTGAATGGTATTCAATCGACGTAACACAGATGGACGTGCCGACGAATAGACAATGCACCCGTAATCAAGCTTTGATCGGACCAAAGAGCGATAAATTCGAAGAAGGAACGGTCCGATCAACACCCCAGGATGTGCCACTTAAAACACGTAAAAGATTAAGAGAACGGTCACACTTAGCTTTTAAAAAGGAAATGTGCGAGGTCCAACACAACTTCCTATCAACAATCAACCCCAAAAATTTCACTTCGTCTGCAAACGGAAGCATCTCCGGACCAAGATGGAGAGAGGGCGGAGGGAAATACCTCCGGCGCCAGAAGTTGATGCAGACGGATTTCTCGGCGGAGAAATAAAAGCCGTTGGCGTTACTCCAGGCGTAGAGACGGTCGATACAGCTCTGGAGACGGCGTTCGAGTAGACAGGTCCGCCGTGAACTGCAATAAATGGCAAAATCGTCAACAAAAAGGGACGATGAAATGCCAGGTGGAATACAATCAACAATGGGGTTGATAGCAACCGCAAAAAGTGTGACACAAAGTACCGAGCCCTGCGGTACTCCGTTCTCTTGAATAAAACGACTAGATAAAACCGAGCCCACACGTACACGAAACACGCGGTCCGTCATAAACTCCCGAAGAAATATGGGAAGACGACCGCGGATATTCCATGCGTGAAGTGTACGTAAAATGCCGCCCCTCCAACATGTGTCATAAGCTTTCTCCAGGTCAAAAAAACAGCCACGGTTTGACACTTTCTCAGAAATCC
Source organism: Deroplatys truncata (assembly GCA_030765065.1). Lineage (NCBI taxonomy): Eukaryota > Metazoa > Arthropoda > Insecta > Mantodea > Mantidae > Deroplatys > Deroplatys truncata. The sequence goes on along the minus strand of CM060990.1, from coordinate 134,584,695 downwards.
ATTCATAATATGCGTCGACAGGGACACCAGATGGTCGACGGTAGAGCGATAGCGACGAAATCCGCACTGAGCGTTTGCTAGAAGTTTCTGAGACTCAAGCCACCATGTCAACCGCCCGTTGATCATGCGCTCCATCACCTTGCAAATGCAACTGGTGAGGGAGATAGGGCGGTAGCTGGAAGGCAGTTGGCGATCCTTCCCAGGCTTGAGTATAGGGACAACGGTGGCTTCGCGCCAAACGGAAGGAAAAAGGCCGTCTTGCCAAATACGGTTATAGACCTGTAAGAGAAATAGTTTACTGTCGGCTGAAAGGTTCTTTAACATCAGGACATGAATGCCGTCCGGCCCAGGAGCGGAGTGGCTAGAGCAATGAAGAGCGCGCTCCAGCTCCCTCATTGTGAAAAGTTCATTATAACACTCCTTATTAGCAGACCGCAAATTATAGGTTGCGGAATCCAGCCGGTCCTTAATAGAGCGAAAGCCGGCGGAATAATGGTCTGAACTGGAAACCGCCTCAAAGGCAGCTCCTAGGGTATTAGCGATGGCAGCCGGATCTACTATGATGGCATTGGGAACCTGAAGGCCAGAAACAGTACAATGCGACACTTTACCTGAGAAGCGACGAAGTTTATCCCAAACAACAGATGAAGGCGTAAAGCAATTAAAAGACTCGACAAAACGAGCCCACGACGCCTTCTTGCTATCCTGAATAATGCGACGAGCCCTGGCGCGCAATTGTTTAAAAGTCACCAAATTAACAAGTGTAGGGTGGCGCCGAAACACCCTAAGTGCAGTTCTACGGGCACGAACGGCGTCCCGACAATCCTCGTTCCACCAGGGAACAGGCATACGCCGAGGTTGAAAGGATGAACGGGGTATTGCGCGTTCGGCGGCAGAGAAAATAATTGACGTAAGGTGCTGCACTAGTTGGTTAATGTCGGTGAAGGGCTGGTCGTCAAAATGCACGAGGCTGGAATACAAGCTCCAGTCGGCTTTTGTGAATATCCAGGTAGGTACTCTGGAATGCTGTACGTGGTTTGACAGAAGAGAAACGATGCAGGGGTAATGGTCGCTGGAGTAGGTGTCAGCCACGACGTTCCACTGAAGACGACGAGCAAGCTGGAGTGAGCAAATGGCAAGGTCCAGGTGAGAGAATGTACCAGAAGAATCAGAAATAAAAGTAGGTGCACCGGTATTGAGGATGGAAAGATTCAACTGGTAAAAAAGGTCGGAAAGAAGAGTTCCCCTCGCACAAGCCCTTGGCGAACCCCACAGTGGGTGATGGGCATTAAAATCTCCCAACAGAAGAAATGGTGTTGGGAGAGCGGACAGGAGAGCTCGAATGTCCGCGGGAGCGAGGGGAGACGATGGATGATGATGATGATGATATGCGGTTTAAGGGCGCTAAACTGCTGAGGTCATCAGCGCCCTTACAATGTATAAAATATAAGGTCAAAATATAGATGACAGTTAAAAGAACCGCATAATTAAAAAACGGGACACAAACCCGCGATGTCAAAAAGTTAAAAATAACAATGATAGAACAATAACAATAACGATAACAATAATAACAATAACAAAAAATAACAATAATAACAATAACAACAATTGTAACAATACAAATAACTGATAAAACCAACACACTAAAAACATAGCCAATAAAAGATTAAAACGTGTCAAGAACTGTAGAATGTCAGGGACACGAGCGCCAATGTCCATTGGGGAGGAGATGCCCCATTAAAAAACAAGAGAAAAGTATATAGTCAAAAGACGCTCAGCGCATCAAATGCGTCTGGTAAATCCAATGTCATTGATAAAACGTAAAAGACACTCTACAGCACGCGCGTCGTCTGCCAGAACGTTGGCTAGGCCAACAGGCAGACCAACACGGACGCGCAAAGGAGTTAAAACTTGACACTCTGCTAAAATGTGACGCACCGTTAAGGGCGCACCACACCGCCCACAGAGTGGTGCGGGGTCACCACTTAGCAAATACTTATGACTAAAAATGCAATGTCCGATACGAAGGCGTGTTAAAATTACCTCTTCCCGACGAGAAGCACGGGAAGAGGTAGCCCAGACTAACGGGAGAGGCTTAACCTCCCGCAACTTGTTCCCCCGGAGGGCCGTCCACTCATCGCTCCAAAGCGAGAGGATGCGGCGACGTAAAACAATAAACAAATCTGACGAGGGAACAACAGAGGTAAAACGTCTGGGCGATAAAATCGCCGACTTGGCAGCGACATCGGCAGACTCATTACCTGAGATGCCCACATGACCTGGAATCCACAAGAAGGAGACGCTGATGCCAGTGACATCAAGCGAGTGGAGCAGGTCATGAATGCGCTGTACGAGCGGGTGGTAACTGTACAGCGAGCTAATACTTTGAAGAGCACTCAGGGAGTCGGAACAAATAAAACAGTGCCGTAAGTCGTGCCGCTGAATATATAAAAGAGACTGATAAATGCTAAAAAGTTCGGCGGTAAAAATCGAACATTGCTCTGGTAAACGAAAGGTAAAACTATTTCCACCACAAAAAAAGGCACATCCTACTCCAGCATCAGTCTTAGATCCATCAGTGAAGATAAAAGGCAAGTCCCCGAATTGCGACTGAAGTTCTAAAAACGCTTATCTAAAGACTGAAGAAGGGGTCTCATTCTTCGGCATTGACGATAACCCAAGGTGACAGAGGGCCTCAACGCGCGACCATGGAGGAAAACGCGTTTCCCCCCTTGGAAGGGCCGGCGCTGGCGTAACGTACAAATGCCGAAGTAGCAGTCGAAATCGAACCCCTGGAGGGAGCAATGCAGAGGAGCGAACTAAATATTGCCGGTCAAGTGAATCCTCGAAAAATGCCGCGAAAGACGGGTGGTCAGGCAAGCTTGAGAGTCGACAGGCATAGCTGCACAAGAGCATCTCACGCCTGGAGGACAGCGGAGGCTCTGCAGCTTCAGCATAAAGACTGGGCACGGGGCTAGTTGGAAAGGCCCCTGTAGCGACTCTTATGCCACGATGGTGAATGGCATTCAATCGACGTAACACAGATGGACGTGCCGACGAATAAACAATACACCCGTAATCAAGTTTGGATCGGACCAAAGAGCGATATAGACGCAGAAGGGTGGTCCGATCAGCTCCCCAGGATGTGCCACTTAAAACACGTAAAAGATTCAGAGAACGGTCACACTTTGCTTTCAAAAAAGAAATGTGCGAGGTCCAACACAACTTTCTATCAAAGATCAACCCCAAGAATTTCGCCT